>OY728121.1:1012419786-1013693896 GCA_963277665.1 Viscum album | reverse complement strand
TAGTTTCAATACAAATGTTTGTGTTATGTTTCAAAATTTTCATATGAGGAATGCATTAGACTTAGTAAGTGATGGGTGGAGATAGTTATAGATTCTCGATGCATCGGTAGTTCTCATGAGATAAACTAGTGTCTTGGCACAAGGCCCTGACAAAATCTTTTTTGAATTCTTATCATGAGGCCTTGACTATGTGGTTATGATAGTCTATAATTATTAATTCCATCATTATAAAAGTGGTTATTGATATTTCATGTGATTATTTGACTAGTATAATATCCATGTGAATAAGTTAATGGCATTATTTAATTTTATTTCTGCCATTTTATGCCTAAGTTCAAGTTTAAAAGGCTTTTATTTTAGTTATAAATTGCTTTATATGTTTATGATTATTTATGAAAGTTTCCACTATATTGTTATCCTTATTGGGCATCTGAGCTCACCTCTTTCTATGTTTTATTTTTCCTAGGATGTGAGGAAAGATTTTATGAATGACATACAGGAATTGTAAAAGGGGATATAAGTGTGGTCTATGGAGATTATGTTGTTGTATTTTTCACTTTATGATGAAATGTAAACTTTAAGAATGTATCTAGTGTTTCCAAGGCCACTAAACTAATCAGTCTTTCGAGACATGATCTTTTGTGATACTGCCAATTTTACGTAATAAATCACCTACTCTAGGTTTCTAGGGTTGGGGCGTTATAGTTGGTATCATAGGGAGTTTAGTGAAAACCTTGCATGCAAGATTTATTTAAACTATGATTAGATCAAATAGACCTAAGATGGACTTAGAGGATTAGTATAGATGAACATCCTATAATTTTGGTGTTGTAGAGATTTTGTGATTTTTCAAAGAAATATATCCCTATCTGGATATTAGCAGGTAGAGGAGGCTCTGGCACAGATGTACCTAGGGGTAAAACACGAAAACACTGCACTGAGCTCGACTTGAACGGGAACTGGTGCACAACAACAGGCCTTGCCGCACTCTTGTTTATGAGACACCCAGGTTAAATGATTAGGTTAATTTAGATTTTCGTTATAATCCTATTTGAAGGATTTTATTATAAGATGATTATAAATGAACTCGGTTAATCATAAGGTGTTTCAAATTGAAAATTTTCTGTCATGATATTCTCTAAATGATTTTATGACTACTGTTTCTCACACAATGCTTTTTGGTTTTAGTGAATGGCTGGATTCCATGGATTTCATAGAAACGTTTAGAATGATGTACAAGGGTGGAAGAGTGGTGGAAATGAGAAAAAATGGAATGTTGGTAGGTGTAAAAGATATTGTGCTCATTCCAAACTAGTTTTCCAAAAATATGATCAACAACATATATATTATCCAACTCCCGAACTCAAAAAAGAAGAGAAAGGTGATGAATGATAATAGCTCCAGCTTTCGAGACCATGGAGAAAAGAATACTCAATTTCCATCATGAAAGAAATGTGGAAGGAGACACCCTGTAAAGTGTCTCAATTTAACAAAGAATTTCTTTACGTGTGGGATGGAAGGACATAATGTGAAGAATTTCCAATGAAAAATGAGGAGTACTATTAACAAAAATAAATATGGTCCAAAGATTCCAATTACAGTCATTTGTCGTAAATATAAGGGACCTTGGCATCACCCATTACAATGCCCTATTCTATAGGATAACCTCTTGGTCACGGAAGAATCTATGTGGAAATAAATGGATGAAAACATGTTTAATGGTATTTTTTCTCTTTTTTGCTGAGATTACATTGGATGAATTTTCTCTTATATGTGTAACCCTGCAATTTATCATGTGAAAATGATAATTGAGGAAGAATTATATTTTCTATTGCGGATATAGTTATAAATAACCATTTGGTTTTATATTATCATTGGGTTTAAGGAAATGACAAGTTATTATATTTTGGGATGAAAATGCAGGTTATGAGATAACATTTGTGGTTAAATTATGTTATGGTTATTTTGAGGAATTTATCACAATTTCTTAATGTTATAAAATATATTTTTTGAAAAAGTAAAACACGAAGACCATGTGACAACCTGTTGTGTCGGACAAAGATGTGGGAATCGAACCCACATCCAAAGTGTTATTGGGATTTATCGCCTACCACTGGACTATGTGAAGTCCCTGGTAAGTGTGACTAATTATTTAGTTTAATGATTTTTTATGATCAATAATAAGTTGATTTTGGATCTTATGTCTTATCAAATGTACACCCTTAGTATAAGAATATTATTTGGTGATTAAGTGATAAATGTTATTTTGGAATATGTTCTCTTTGTTGGGAACACTATATGCCCAATGAAATTATAATACTATGGGATTTCATTTGAGGATTAATGGTGGATTTTATCTATGTTTTTATTGTGGATTTATTGTAATTTGGGAAAATTATGAAAATGATTAACCTATAAAAAAGAATATTTGATTAGGTTAATCACTTTTAAGTATGTAACATTAAGAGTAGTTGATGTCATTTGGAGATAAAATTTAACATGGAAGACCACATAACCAAATCATTCTATGATTTGGGTTTCAATATTAGTTTGTATTATATTGAAGTATTTTAAGGAAAATTGATTATTGAACGGTATTTATTTAACTTTAGGGTATTGTTGGAAATTAAGATTAATGTTTCTTTCTCTAAATGAATATCCATTTGGGGGATTATCAAATCTTATACTAAACATTTTGTTATTGATTAATCTATAACGACAAGGTAAATATATAGTTTATCCTACATGGATCATGTTATTAAATAGAAGTTTATTCAAGCGCTTCCAGTGTGACCACGTCTTCTTGAATACTAATCTTTAAAAAAAATGAGTTAGTGGTAAAAATATATTAAAGCATGAAATAGTACATAAAAAGTAAGTATATCTCCTTATGTTCTTATTCAATATCATAAATTAATTCTTCATCTTTATGTAATGTATCTTAAAACAAATGTTTTTTGTCTGTTTACTTTACCTACTAGGAGACTAATGACTGTTTGTCCGAACACAAGTTTGTGGTTTTTTTGTTGTTAACTTTATCATGATCATGTTTTCTATCTCTCTCTATCAGAACTTGATACTTATTTTATCGTCTATATCCATGTTTTCCTACATTGAATCATAGTATGGGTTATCTTGTTTGACCGTTATACTTCTCTTTCATTCTTTTAAAGTGATTTTTTTATTTACAATTTTTCTGATGTGGACGTTCCATTATATTCTCAAGACCAATTTTAAAAATTTATAGGATACAATTTATTGATGTAGGGGAGAATTTAACACCACATGCTTCCATGGTATGTTTCCCTTTTAATAATTAAATGGCTTGCATTGTACGCTACTTTGAGATTCTAACACAACACAGCCAATCAATCTAGCCATTATGAATAGTAATTCACACTTTTTGAAATTTTATACACATTATCGTTCAAAATTGACTTCATTTTTGAATTCGGAATATTGAAATTAGCTTAGGGTGAATTTTTGGTACATTTCTGATAACATTAATATTTTGATGAATAGTGAATATTACTAAATTTTAATTAAAAACAGTTTTTTAATCAAAATAATTAATAGCGATAAATTTTGAATTTGAGTGATTTGAAAGTATAATTTGATTGTATTTTTACTATTTAATCCAATGTTGGTCATTGGACATCATTTCACATTTAAACTGGACATAAGCAAGTGTCAATCTTTTGATTGTTATTGTTTCTCAAAAACATTCTCTTTGTTTTAAAAAAGGGAATTAATTTTAAATTAATTAATGACACTTCTATGTTATTAATATGGTAAAATAGACATAATTTTTGAATTCCTAACATCAAAAATAACTTTGGATGAATTTTTTGTATTTTTCTAAAAACATTCAATTTTTGATGAATAGTTAAAAAACACTAAGTTAAAGTGTAAAACCGAATTTTTATTTAAATATTTATTTATTTCATTTAAATTTAATTAAGGTAAAAATAGACACATAATACCTATATATGTTCAATGTAATTCATTGGAGTCAATTTATAAAAAATTTAGATATATAAAAAGGTTTTAGAACTTTTCAACGTCTTTTACCCATCTCTAAGAGAAATTGAAAATTCACATAATTCTTAATTCTACTGCTTCTGTGAGTGGAATTTCATAAATCTGAGAGACACAGTTGAAATCAGTAAGTAAAATGTGGTTCAATGATATGAAAATAATTTTTGGTGAATATTAACTTTTATCTTTTATTTACCACAGTTAAAAGAAAATTGGGTAATTAAGGATAAAAATAATGTTAATAATATCCTACCACATGTCATAATTCTATCAGAAAATTTTATCTCAACCTGAAAAAACCTTAGGAATACAATATTATCATTTACGTCCACTTTGATTATATTAGGACATTTATTATTATTTAATTCAAAGAAGAGTTGGAAGAGTTAAAATCAATGTTTAATTACGAAAGCTTTTTTAATATAAGGTTATAAATAAGATAAATTCAATTGTAAATATTAATTTGGAATCTAAAAAGATTTCCTACATAATTGTATTTTATTTATATTTTTTAGACATTATATAATTTAATTTATTTATGACACAATGGTGATGCAGTAATTACCTAATTAATGAAATATTAAAATAATTGAAATTATAAATGTCAAAATAAATGTAATTTGAGACTATTTAAGAATTACACTAATTTTTGTGGTTAATATGACATATTATTATTGATTATATGAATTTTTTTCGAAGTAATAGTGTTGTTATGAATTTATCAAAAAGACCCAATAATGTCAAAATTGACAAAAAAAAAATTTAAAAACAAATATTATATTATTAATTGATATTCTATTCCTAAAAATCTAAGGATCTGCCAAAGTACTTATTTAATTATAGGTGTATCATTAATGGACCACTTGGGGGTCTCTTGAAAGTATATAGTTAGTTTATTAACTATATAATATAAAAATACAAAGAGACATGGTAAATGTCAAACTATTTAACTAAAAGTTAAATATAAATGTTAAGGTTAATATAGTGACAAAACCTGTCTAAAACCTATTGGATGAGTGTATTTTGACCCATTCGCACCTTATAATTTAAATAATCCACATTGTATCCATTATAATCCAAAATAATTTTATTATAAAATAATATTTCAAGCTTTCCTATGGTGCCCCTCACCCCTCTTATAAAAGGGTACTCACCCTTCTCTCTAATTCACACCTTCAAAGACTTTTAGCTCTGCCAAACCCTGCCCAAATATCATCTAAACTTCCCTCACTTCATCATAGAGGCCCTCCTTTGTTCTGAAAGCCATCTTAAGGAGCCCTTATGATCAAATCAAAAGGAAGAACCCGAAGAAGAGATAATAATTTCACCACCTTCTTTCAAGTTCTTTTCTTCTTCCACGTATTCATTCATTGTTATTTCCATTCTAAATAAATAAATCCAGTATATTATATATAATTTAATGTTATTATAAATATTTTACATCCATATTCTTTATTCTATCCATCCTTTGAATGAAATCTCACCCAACGTGCGTACGTACGGATTACCGTCTCCACGTCATGGTGTAATTGTTATTCAATATATTATTATTTGGATGGGTATAATAATGATGTGTAATTCATGTAAATAATAAACATAACATGATAATGATTCTGTATATATGATATACAATCCAATTATATATTATTTTAATATCAAAAGAATGATATTGTCGCTTGTGCGTATGTACGGACTACCGTCTCAATGAACGCGATGAGATTCATTTCCCATCGTATCCTTTCAAGACAATATTTAAATTAATCATTAAAAATAATGTTTACAGAAAAGATATCATTATTTATATGAATAATATACATCCCATTCATAAAAAATATGTCTCACATAACAATTAATATAAAGGGAAACGGATCTGTTAACACCTGAATCGACGAAAATACAAAGATATTATTAACAAATAAATGTTAAAAGATCATATATGATATCATTTTAATTTATATGATTCTTTTATAATTAAATAAAAAAATATTTAACCATTGTACAATAGGTTAACCTACCAACTTCCAAGGAAAAAGTACAAAGGGGTTTCTTATCTCACTTTTAATTTCGTGAGATTTCCATTGTTCACCACTTATTTTTTGCATGTGGTGTGTGTACTGCCCATGATTGTATTCATTGTGTAATAGAATTTAATTTATTTATAATTACATCATCATTGTAAGATCCTTATTTTTTGGGTGTATGTTTTGTATGTTACCAAATTGATAAGGGATGTTGAAATTTTAATTTCCACTCATTCGGCTTTATGCATACTCTATTGATTATTTTACTCCAAGATTATATGTGGAATCACAAATCATTTTCTTTTGTCATAATTTCCACTCCCATTTCTATGTATATACTTTTGATACACATAATCACTCTATTGATAAATTCTCAAGTCATCGACATGATCTTGATAAGGGTAAATTTAACTCAATCTCAATATGTTGAGTTAAATATCCAATTCATTGGTGTTGTTTTTACAAGAATATGTCTGAATGTTATCAGATTGATTCACACTGAATATCCAATAATATTGAGTGTATTTATATTTTTCACACTTTATTATTTCGTTGATTTATCCATGACCTAAGGATTTGGTCTTTATAAGAGAATTCATCTCAATTTACATTCCATTGAGACTTCATTGTTGTTAGACACCAAATAACATTTATATGGTGTATATAATGTACTTTGACCTTTTCTATCATGTATCCCTTTATTCTCATAATATCAAAAAGATTTTATTACCTCAATTATTCATATTCAAGTCTCTCTATTTTGGTTAGCAACTCTATCTAAAAAATCATTTTAAATGTTATAAAGATTTATTAGTCTAAATCTTTCTCATAAATGTCCAAGTTTTAAAAATGGTATTTCAGATTTATTTATATGGATATTAATGTTTTAAAAGTAAAATTCTTTTTAAATGTTTCAATGTGGAATGGGACACATTGATTCAAAAATCAATTTTTAAATGGCTTCTTGACAAATATTGTGAATTTTTAATGATTTCAAAAAAGGGGGATATTTCTCTCTAATAGTATTGATGATTATTTTCATCTATGTAAATATCATTCATTATTATCAATTGAGGTTAATCTGTCATAATAAAATATTCCATATTGTATTGAATGAGTTATGTTAGAATGTGGATGGGTTATTTTTATACCATTCATGGTTTGTGGATAACGTATTGACATTTTGAATGCTTGTTTCAATATGAATGATTATGTTATGTTTCAAAATTTTCTTATGAGGAATGCATTTGTCTTAGTACGTGATAGGTGGAGCCCGCTATAACTCCTTGATGCATCAGTAGGTCTCATGAGAAAACTATTGTCTTTCCACAAGGCCTTGAAAAAATCTTATCTCTTGTCTTGGAACGAGGCCTGACTATGAGTTTATAATAGTCTGGAATTAGGCACACCATCATTATGATAGTGGTTATTGATATTGCATGTGATTATTCGACTAGTATAATATCAATGTGAATAAGTAAATGGAATTATTTCATTTTATTTTTTCCATTTTATTCCGAAGATCAAGTTTAAAAGGCTTTCTTTTAGTTATACAATGCCTTAAATGATTATGCTTATTTATTAATGATTCCGCTATATTGTTATCCTTAATGGGCATCAGAGCTCACCCCTTTCTATGTTTTAATTTTTCTAGGATGTGAGGATGTTTTTTATGAATGACATGTAGGAATAGTATAAGGGGATATAAGTGTGGACTATGGAGACTATGTTGTTGTTGTTTTCACATTATGATGTAATATAAACTTTATGAATTTATTTAGTGTTTCGAAGACTACTAAACTAATCGATCTTCCGAGACATACTCTTTTGTGATCATGACAATGTTATGTAATAATTCAATGACTCTAGGCTTCTGGGTCGGGGCATTATAGTTGGTATTAGAGGATGTTTATTAAAAACCATGGAAGATAGATTTTGATAAACTATGATTAGAGCACACAGACCTAAGATGGACCTTGAGGATTAGTATAGAATAACTTCCTATAATTTTGGTATTGTAGAGATTTTCTGAGTTGTCCAAGAAATACATCCATGTCCGGATACGAGAAGTTTGAGGCAGCTCGGGAACAAATATACCTAGGGGTAAAACTAGAAAACACTTCTTTGAGCTAGATTCGAATGGGAACTCATGCACGACAATGGGCCTTGCTGCGCTCTTTGTCACAACACTCCTGGGGGATATTCTTAGGTTAATTTATATTTTCATTACAAACCGATTTGAAGGATTTTGATATAATATGAGAATAAATGAACTTGGATAATCCTAAGGTGTTTAAAATTGAAAATATGGTGTCATGATATTCTGTAAATGATTTTATGACTACTGTTACTCACACAATGTTTTTTGGTTTTAGTTAGTGTTTTGATTCCAAAGAAGTAATATTAACTTTGAGAATGATGTACTAGGTGGGAACAATGGTGGAAATGAGCAAAAAAATGGAATATTTGTAGTCGTAAAAGATATCATGTTCATGAAAAATCAGTTTTCCAAAAATATGATCAACAACATATATATTAACCAATTCCCGGACTCAACAATGAAGAGAATGGTGATGAATGATAAAAGCTCCATCTTTGGAGACCATGGAGAAAATAATCCTAAATTTCCATCATGCAGGAAATGTAGAAGGAGACACCTAGGAAAGTGTCTCAATGGAACAAAGAAATAATTTATGTGTGGGAACGAAGGACATAAAGTGAAGAATTTCTGAGGAAAAATGAAGAGTATTTTTGATGAAATTAAAAATGGTCCCAAGATTCCAATTATGGTCATTTGTTGTAAATTTAAGTGACCTTGGAATCAACCATGACAATGCCATATTCTATAGGATAACCTCCTGGTCCAGGAAAAATATATGTGGAAATAAATGGATGGAAAAAATTTTAAAGGTATTAGTGCTCTTTGTTGTTGAGATTACTTTGGATGAACTTTCTGTTATATGTGTAACCCTACTATTTATCTTGTGAAAATGATATTTGAGGAAGAATAATCTTTTCTATTGAAAATATAGTTATACATAACCATTTGGTTTTATATGATCATTGGGTTTGAGGAAATTACAAGTTATTATATTTTTGGATGAAAATTTAATGTATGAGATAACATTTCTGGTTAAATTATGTTATGGTTATTTTGAGGAATTTATCTCATTTTGGTAATGTTATAAAATATATTTTTTTAAAAAGGACAACACGTAGACCATGTGACAACCCGTCCCATCGGAGAAAGCTGTGGGAATCGAACCCACAACCAAAGTGTGATTGGGATTTATCACCTAACACTGGACTACGTGATGTCCCTGGTTAGTGTGAATAATTATTTTTTATTAATGATTTTTTTAGTGAATAACATGTTTATTTTGGATCTTATGTATTATCAAATGAATACCCTTAGAATAAGAAAATTATTTGGTGATTATTTGATAACTGTTATTTTGGAAAATGTTCTCTTTGTTGGGAACACTATATTCCAAAGGAAAATAGAATACTATGGAATTTCATTTGAGGACTAATCATGGATTTTATCTATGTTTTTATTGTGGATTTATAGTAATTTCGGTAATTTATGAAAATGAATATCCTATAATAAAGAATATGTGATTAGGTTAATTACATTTAAGTATGTGACTTTAAGAGTAGTTGATGTCATTTAGAGATAAAATTTATCATTGAAGACTACATACCCAAAATGGTTAGTTTGGATTATATTGAAGGATTTTAAGGACAATTGATTATTTAATGGTATTTATTTATCTTTGGGGTATTAATGTAAATTTAAATTAGTGTTTCTTTCTCTAATGGAATATCCCTTTGGGGGATCATCGAATGTTATACTAACCATTTTGGTTTTGATTAATATCTAAATACAAGGTAAATATATAGTTTATCCCAGGTGGATCATGTTATTCTGTAGAAGTTTATTCTATTTCATCCAGTGGGACCAAGTCTTCTTGAATACTCATCGTTCAAAAAAATGAGTCAGTGGTATAAATTTATTATAGAATGAAACTATACATAAAATGTAAGTATATCTCTTTATGTTCTTAGTCAATATCATAAATTAATTCTTCATCTTTATGTAATGTAACTTAAAACAAAAAAATGTGGTCTGTTTAATTTCCCTACTGGAAGACTAATGAACGTTTCTCCCAACACAAGTTTGTGGTTTTCTTGTTCTTAAATTTGTCCTAATCGTGTTTTCTATCCCTCTCCTTGAGAACTTGACACTTATTTTATCGTTCATATCCATGTTTTCGTGCATTTAATCCTCATATGGGTTATCTTGGGTGACCTTTATACTTCTCTTTCAATCTTTTAAAGTGATTGTTTTATTGACTCTTTTTTCGATGTGGGACTTTCCATTATATTCTAATGCCCAATTTTAAAAATTGCGAGGACCAAATTTATTGAATGAGTGGAGAATGTTACACCCCTAGCTTCTACAGCATGTTTCCCTTTGAATAATGTAATGGCGTGCATTGTATGTGACTTCGAGATTCTAACACACCACAACCAATCAAACTAGCCGTTAGGAATAGTAAAACCATCTTTTTAAAATTTTATAGATTTTATATTTCAAAATTGACTTCATTTTTGGATTCAGAATATCTGAAGCACCTTAGGGTGAATTTTTGGAACATTTCTAATAACTTTCATATATTGATGAATAGTGAAAATTACTAAATTTTAATTAAAAACAACTTTTTTAATTGAAATAATTTATAGTGATAAATTATTCATTTGAGTGATTTGAAAGTATAAATAGATTATATTTTTACTATTTAATCCAATGTTGGTCATTGGACATAATTTCACATTTAAACTAGACATACGCAAGTGTCAATCTTTTGATACTTATTATTTCTTAAAAACATGATCTTTGTTTTATCAACGGGAATTAAATTTAAATTAATTAATGCCACTTATATGTTTTGAATATGGTAAAATAGACTTCATTTTCTAATTTGGAATATCAAAATTATCTTAGGATGATTTTTTTTATTTTTCTCAAAACATTCAATTTTTGATGAATAGTTAAAAAACACTGAGTTATAGTTTAGAACCGAATTTTTATTTAAATATTTAGTTATTTGATTTAAATTTAATTGAAGTAAAAATAGACACATAATATCTATATAAGTTCAATGTATTTCATTGGGGTCAATTTATAATAATTATATATATATATAAATTTCTTAGAACTTTTCACCGTCTTTTACCCATCTCCTCGGAAAATTTGCAAATTCACATAAAATTTAATATTATTGCTTATATGAGTGGAATTTAAAAAATCCAAGAGACACAGTTGTTATCAGTATGTAAAATTTCGTTCAATGATATGAAAATAATTTTTTGTGAATAGTAATGTTTTACATTCATTTACCATAGTAAAAAGTAAATAGGGTAATTAAGGGTAAAAATGATATTAATATTACCCCAAAACACGAACTAATTCTATTAGACACGTTTATCTCGACCAAAAACAACCTTAGGAATAAAAAATTATCATTTAGGTCCATTTGGATTAGATTAGGACATTTATTATTATTTAATTAAAAGAGGTGTTAAAAGAGTTAAAATCAAAGTTTAATTACTAAAATTTTTTAATATAAGTTTATACATAACATAAATTCAATTGTAAATATTTATTATAAATATAAAACTATTTCCTAAATAATTGTATTTTAATTATAAATTTTAGTCATTATATGAATTAATTTATTTGTGAAACAATGGTGATCCAGTAATTACTTAATTAATGAAATATTAAAATAATTTATTATAAATATCAAAATAAATGTAATTTGAGACTTTTTATGAATTACACTAATTTTATATGTTAATATGACATTTTAGTATTTATTATAAAAATTTTTGATGTAATAATTCTGTTATGAATTTATCAAAAAAACAATACCCAAGAGTGTCAAAATTGACATAAAACAATTTTTAAAACAAATATTATATTATTAATTAATATTATAATCTTATAAATCTGAGGATAAGAGAAAGTGATTATATAATCATAGTTTTATCACTAATGGACCACTTTAGGGTCTCTTGGAAGTATATAGTATGTTCATTAACTATATAATATAAAAATACAAAGAGACTTGGTAAATGTCAAACTGTTTAACTAAGAATTAAATATAAATGTTAAGGTTAATATAGTGAACCAAACCTATATAAAACCTATTGTTTTAGTTGTTTTACACCCATCCACAACATATAATTTAAATAATCCACTTTGGAGATATTAAAACCCTAAAATAATTTTATTATAAAATAATATTTCATGCTTTTCCTAAGAGGCCCCTCACCACTCTAATAAAAGGGTACACCCCTCTCTCTAATTCACACCATAGAAGCTATTTGGCTCGTCAAAACCTTGACAAAATATCCTCTAAACTTCCTTAACATCATCCTATAGGCCCTCCTATGGTCATAAATCCAACTTAAGGAGGCCTTTTGATCCAAAAAAGGAAGAACACGAAGATGAGTTAATAATTTCACCACCCTCTTCCAAGTTCTATTCTTCTTCAACTTATTCATTCTTTGTTATTTCAATTCTAAAATAATAACTCCAGTATATTCTATATACTGTATTTTATTACAAATATTGTACATCCATCTTAATTATTATATCTATCCTTTGAATGACATGTCACCATACGTGCGTGCATTCAGATTACCATCCCCACACCGTGGTGTAATTGTTATTCAATATATTGTTATTTAGATGGGAAAATTAATGATGTATAATTCATGTAAATAATAAATATAACATGATAATGATTCTGTATATATGATATACCATCCAATTATATATTATTTTAATATCAAAATAATGATATTGTCACTCATGCGTACGTATGGACTACCATCTTCACGAACGCGATGAGATTCATTCCCCATCATATCCATTCAAGAATAAATTTAATTTGATGATTAAAAATAATTTTTAGATACATGATATAATTCTGTATTTGAATAATATATATCCCATTCATAACAAATATTGCTCACAAAACAAAGAATATAAAGTAAAATGAATCCGTTAACAACTGCAATGATGATAATACAAAGATATTATTAACAAATCAATGTTAAAAGATCATATATGATATATTATTAATGTATATGATTATTTTAAAATTAAATAACAATTACTTAACCATTATAAAGGAGGTTAAACTACCCTTGACCAAGGAAAAAGTACAATGTAAGGGGTTTCTTATCTCACTTTTAATTTCATGAGACTCCCATTGTTCACAACTTATTTATTGCATGTGGTGTTTGTACTACACATGATTTTATTAATTGTGTAATATACATTAATTTATTGATATTTACATCATCATTGTATGATCCTTCTTTCATGGGTGTATATTTTTTAATTTACCAAATCGATAAGGGTATTTGAATTTTAAATTTCCACTCATGCTTTATGCATACTTAATTGATTATTTTACTCCAAGATTATGTGTGGAATCACTATTCATTTTCTTATGTCATAATTTCCACTCCCCTTTCTATGGATATACTTTTGATACACATAATCACTACATTTATAAATTCTCAAGTTAGGGATATGAACATGATAAGAGTAAATTGAACTCAATATCCATTTGTTGAGTTAAATATTCAATTCATTAGTGTTGTTTTCACAAGAATATGTTTGAATTTCCTCTAATTGATTTACACTAAATATTCAATCATATTGAGTGTATTTTAATTTTTCACACATAATTATGTCGTTGATTTATCCTTAATATATGGATATGGTATTTATAAGAGAGTTCATCCCAATTTACATTCCATTGAATCTTCTATGATGTTATCCAACAAATAACATTTATATGGTGTATATAATGTACTTTGACATAGTATATAATGAATCACTTTATTCAAATTATAATGCAATGTTTTTTTTAAATCAATTATTTGTATTCAAGTCTCTCTCTTTTGGTTAGGAACTCTATCTAAAATAACATTTTAAATGTTTTAATTATTTATTATTCTAAATCATTCTCATTAATTCCCATGTTTTAAACATGGCATTAAGGATTTAATTATATGGAATTTAAAGCGTTAAAATTAATATTCCTTTTAAAAGATTCAAAGTGTAATGGGACACTATTATTCAAAAATCTATTTTTAAATGGATTATTGAAAAATAGTGTGACTTTTAAATTATTTCATGAAAAAGGGGGATATTTCTCTCTAATAGTTTTGATGATTATTTTCATCTATGTCAATATCCTTCATTATTCTCAATTGAGGTTAATCTGTCACAATAAAATCTTCCATATTATATTGAATGAGTTATATTTGACAATGGATGTGTTATTTTAATACCATTCATGGTGTGTGGATAAATGATTGACATTTCGTATGCTAGTTTCAATACGAATGTTTATGTTATGTTTCAAAATTTTCATATGAGGAATGCATTGGACTTAGTAAGTGACGGATGGAGCCCACTATAGCTCCTCGATGCATCGGTAGGTCTCATGAGACAAACTAGTGTCTTTGCACAATGCCTTGAGAAAATCATATTTGTAGTCTTGGCATGAGGCCTTGGCTATGTGGTTATGATAGTCTGGAATTATGCATTCCATCATTATGAAAGTGGATATTGATATTGTATGTGATTAATCGACTAGTAGAATATCCATGTGAATATGTAAATGGAATTATTTCATTTTATTTCTGCCATTTTATGTCGGAGTTCAAGTTTAAAAGGATTTTGTTTTAGTTATTCATTGCCTCAAATATTTATGCTTATTTATGAAAGTTTCCGCTATATTGTTTTCCATATTGGGCATCTGAGGTCACCCCTTTCTATGTTTTATTTTTCCCAGGATGTGAGAAAGTATTTTATGAATGACCATTAGGAATAGTATAATGGGATATAAGTGAGGAATATGGAGACTATGTTGTTATAGCTTTCACTTTATGATGTATTATAAACTTCATGATTGTATCTAGTGTTTCCAAGGATACTAAACTAATAAGTCTTTCGAGACTTGGTCTTTTTTGATCATGCCAATGTTACGTAATAATGAACTGACTTTGGGCTTCTCGGGTCAGGGCGTTACATAAGAATTACATAAGTGGACTATATACACTATAATTCCACCATCTCAATCTCTATGAGTTTTCAGTTTCCCTCGTAATATGTTTCTCCTCTCATCTATTCCTATTATTTTTAAATATATTCATATTCCATAACATATTTTAAGTTAGATAAAATATAAAACCACAAATTTGGAAAGAATAATTTAGCTTTTGGTGACCTATACATGTTTTTATTTTATGTACAACTGATATGAGAATTTATTTATTTCTGTAAAGAATTTTGAAGTTCTATCATATCAGAAAAACTCATTAATATTTTCATGATTAAAATTTTTTCATTATGTGATGCACTCGTTAAAATATCAGTAGGCCTCTATTATGTGTCAAATTGAAAACATCACCCTTTACCACTATTATTAAATTTTCCCCCACCAAGAGAGATATATATCAAAATCATCCAAATGTAGAATTTCTTTTGTTTCGTATCTAAAATTTTCATGAGAAATACTTCACATGGTCTATAATCCAAGACTTATGTTAACTCACTCCACAACATATTACTCATAGATTCAAATATGGTATTTTTCGTTTCTCTTCTGTAATTATATCATTTTGGATTAACTCTTTACTAACAATAATCATTATTTGTATGGTATTTCAATAGGAAATTAATATTTAAGGGAGGACCATGATTAGAGCTACTTATAATTATACTTCTTCTTTATTTCCATTTTATATTACACTTTTATGCAATGTAAGGTCACATAACATCAAATCTAGATAAATTTATTATAGAAACATGTATCTCCTTCCATGAAATATAATCATTCATAATTAGATCTCGAACTCCAACCAACACTAAGTCTCTCTCATCACTTGAGTTGATAACTTTGGTAACCATATGGTCCTATGATCATGTGTGTGATGAATGCTATATTCATACATACTGTAGATCCATTAAATTTCATTTAATGATTCCAAATAAATCAATATTTGGTTTATTTTATTGATATTATCATTCATCATCCTTCCCCCCGACATTCCAATGTTGATTGACACCCATAATAGAAACACCTTTTTTATTATATTTGGATTCTCTTACATAAAATTAAATGTATTTACATGTGTAGTTTCATTATTCCCTTCTAATATGTTATACACTATGTTCGGGGCTCTTGAAATCCATATCTACTCTAATTCCTTATTATCTAACCTTTATTAATTGATTTTTATGTGGTTCTAAAACATGGATGATCATTATCTCTATATAGTTACAATCCTATATCCTTATATTCCAAAAATCCAAAATCCATCCCATCAAACTTATAACCATAAAAAATAACCTCATTAAACTACATCCTTCTGTAATAAATGAACTCACACTGAAATGGATTCAATGTACGAGATATTATAGAATGATAACTGAAATTATCTTACATGGTTGAGGGAAACATTATGTAGCTAAACATGGCTCTAAAACACCTTGGTCATGGTATGGTCATACTAAACACAGTAAAAAATAACTTATGAATGAAAATTATAAGGAGAAATTTTAAATAACAATAGAAGTAATTATGTGGTCCATAATAATTTATGCTCTACAGGGTAATTATTAAAACAATTCATTGAATAATCATAGATAAATTACAATGTCAAAAAGATTCAGAACAAATGAACTCCTAGTACTATTTATAGTAGGTAACAACTGATGAAACTGGATCAACAAATTTTTTAATGTTTCAATTATTTTCCCACAATGGTTTTATCATCAACTAAGTGCCTCCACATTAAAAAGGTCATTTTATAAACATTGTGTGTGTATAGAAACACATCGATTTCCCTTAAAATTTACTTTTAATGAACCCTTACGTGACCCTAATAAAATTCAACAACACCTTATGTAAAATAAAAATTAACTCTTTCACCTGTCACTTGTGTGTCTACCCATCGTCTTTACAGAATAATCATTATTGATTCCAATTGTTTCAATTTAGATTATATTTTAGTTGTGTCAATTCCGCATCTTGATTCAAATTTAGAAATAGACGTATTGATTTTATCCTTCCAAATGATCCAATACATAGTGAAAATTTTATTTTCACGTTGTTTGATCCTAAAAAATCCATGATCAAGCATATTTTAAGTCAAATCAATGAATTCATTAAAATATGAATAATTTATATATTAGTCACTCATTATAGTCAAGTTTTTTTCATTTAGCATGTTCTTAATGAACATCTATGTGGATTCCATCAGATTCCATCCACAGTGACGTATTATTGAGTTAATACAAAATCATACATTCAATAAGAAAGACCATCCATTACAAAATATTCAATTATCTCATGTAGGAAATTAATAATGGGGAAGAGAGGTCTTTTTGAGGAAAATTATTATCAGGAGGATTATGTGTGTTCTGACCCACACCATTTAAATGGTTTGGAATCCTTAAATAGACTTCCAGGATGCTCGTTGATCCCCTGAATTTACATGTACAATAATTATGTATGAGTTAATAAAAAATGTTACAAAACATGTAACATATATCCCATCATATTCTCTTATAAGTCACATTTAATAAAGATAACTATTGTGCATGAAAATATTATCATTATCATTTAACGTTTGGTTTCCTTATAAATAATATATTATGATTAAGTCATATCACAAAACTCATGTTATAATTATATCATACAATATGATATAGGTTGGTTTTATCATGATTTATGAATATCAATGGTTTTTATTGGCCCTAATTTTACCATACAATATAGTCACAATTCTCATAAAATGTTTAAGGTTTTAGGAAATATCTCTATGAACTTTAGGATTTCATTAATAGTTGGAATATTAATTATTTTTCATCTTTAAATAATTTATTAAAACCATGGGTCAATTCTTGTAATTATCCAACCAAGTGGTAATGTCGAGTCATCATAACACCATGACTGCCTTTAATAGTCCAGGGGTTTGAATCCATCGTTTAGTAGGAATATCACACACATGGTAGTCCATAGACTATAGTACATGTACACATACACATGCATCTGTCTCCATAAAACTTTGATTATTATATAATATAGCTTATACAAAAAATCATGCATACATATATCCCAAATTAATAGAACATCATAAGTACTAAATGCATTAGTGGGGAAATTACAAGCCCGCCAAAAACTACAAAGCATCCAACCTTCTCATATGGAGGGGACTGCTGTCAAATAAAACTGCTGATACACACCTTGGTCGGTCTACATTTCAACGATCTTCCTATATTGTGTCCTCCAATGATTCCATCAAAAGGCATGTCATCTTCACAAGATACAAAAAATTGTAGGTAGATCCCATTCAGGTTTGAGTATGACAATACCCATTAGGCTCCCCAAAAAACCTATAAAATGGGACCAACGAAAAGGCCATAGTTCTCTCAGCCTAATGTTATAGGTGAACCTAAGATAGAATGTTTATGAAACCCCATCTAGAACATTTATCATCATAACAAAACTAATCATATCATATTTGTATGGTATGTAAAATAAAAATTTCTATAAGTGATCCTAATGTAAGTTGATATACATTTTACAGAATCCGAATCACATAGTATCAACATTCCATGAGATACCACTCAAGGCTCAAAGGCATCACACGTCCAAGTGAACACACTCTATGAGCCCTAACATCAATTATGGAATTATTTTGATAGATATTACAAATCAGGTATATCTCTATCATCCTAGATGAAACTCGTCCATGATATCTCACTTATTAGGTACAACTAAGCTAATAGAATATCCTTCCAATCCTTGATGGCATTTATTTGAGGGGACAATCTCTATAGAACTCACCAAGAAAAAGGTCCTTCTTCTACCTATCTAATAACAATAATTAGTGAGGGGATCTCACCCAAGACTCATGGGGGACTCCACAAACACTACCAGAACCCATTAGATCTAAACACTTATATAGGGTATCACACATAGAATCCCTAGTGGACCCACGATCATAATCTAGAAATTCGTTCATCTCAACACATAGATAAGATATCACACCCATGAAAACTGGGTGACAAAATGAACCCTATAGAGGCTCGTAACCACAATACATTTATAGGTGACATCACTCAGATTCATTGGGGGATACTTCAAAACCAATCTAAATATATCAACCATGTATGGGATATATTTATGATGATGTTACAATCCCTACTGATATTTCTTTCTATGTAGGAGATCATTTTCAAGATGATTCAAAAAACTATACCAGGATACCTTTTTAGGTAAGGGATCACCGCCCTAATTATAATGGTCATGACAATACCGCAAGCACAACTTGTGGTAGACAATTTGATTCAGTATCCCACTATAGCCTCCTAGAAAGATACATGAACACTATCCAATCTCATCTTGTAGAGAAGATCACAATCCTATAATGAGGATGTAATTACAAAATGTACCATAAATGAAATGGACCATGGTAACCCACTCAAATGATTTTTTTCTACATGATGTCTTAAGAATCATATTCCATGCATCACCTCATTCTACATCTCTCGCACGAAATCCATGGCCACCATCATGTTCTACATGGAAAAGAACTCGAGTGAGGGTACTCAAGAGCCTTTATATGTGTCTTCATGATGAATATTCATGAGAAAGTAGACCTTAATGGAGGGATATGGTGTAAAATGTAGTACACAACATGTCTCTTGTAACAAGATCCATACTGTTTCCCCTCTTGATAATAATCACGTAAAATGGTAATAAAAATGTTTACTGATCATCAAATGGTGTGTGAACTCTTCCACACACCTGGGATATCCATGTCCCACAAAAAACCTAGATGAACACATCACCAAACAATGTGTGTACCCTAGGTTAATAGAATGTGATTGATCATGGGGGAAAATATTGAGTCATTTGGCCGGTGCTCATACCTTATCTCGTGCCCATGTTATTTGGCCATGTACTTCCACAAGAAATTTCACTTGACATAGGGAATCTAGATATTTATTCACCCACATGGCCTAGGATCACTACATGATATAGATCTCGATAACATGTTGGGTATTATAATATACTTGATCTTCACTGAATGAGGATAACACACAACATGTTCTCCATCAATTCATAGTATTTGATCAATATTTTTAAATGGGAAATCCATATGGTCTTCTGAAACCCTATATCTCAACCTGGAACACATAGATATTCCCCAGGGGATCTATAAAATTCATAATGGAGATAAATACCCAGAAAAGAATGCATAATAGGGAAAATATTATTAATATAGTTAATTATATAACCCACATTGAGAAATGTCGTTTCTTTAGTACCAATATAATTGTCGTAAGGTGCGGATCCTCAATTTGGGTTATGATCGACATCAAAAATGGGATCTGTGGAACCAACATACCTCGGTCCATTCATCAGGAAATGAAGAAAACCTCCACCTTTTTATTGTGTGCCGAAACTAATGGGGTGATATATTAGATTATTTATTTTTAAATGAACTAATAAATCTTCAACACACCTTCCATGAAATTCCCTCAACTAGGAACCAAATTTCAACAAACTCTAGGTCATGCATGGGTTAAAACCTGTGTTTTTTACTCAAGTGGTGTCTATTATTTATGATCTGAAACTGCTCGGGTGGTTCATACAACATTTTTAGAGAAATTTCATAATCATATTATAAAAAATTAATATTATTAATATCACCAAACTATAGCACTCTAGGGACCAAAATATAATTTTAACTTAGTAGACGGATTTTCAGATTTTCCTAGAACACTACAAAAGTCATACATATAAAATTACTAATTGTTACACTCTCCCCAACATGAGGTATTTTTCTTGAGAGGAGAACTCCTAAACATAAGATGGAATTCAAATCGCTCTAGAAGCTTCGCATGATGTCTAAAAACACGAACATAGGAGAACCACAATCACACTAAGGGTCTTATCTTGATAGAACCCAAACACAACTTGGTATCTCAAATGGCCACTCCAAACCTACCATCCAAATAGAAACATGTTTACATCGTGAAATGAGATTTGAAAATATCTCCTCAGATTTGAAAAATATATAAACACCAAGCACCCCGAACAACTCTGGTCATATGGCCTAACAGTACACCACCACGCTAACCCGACATAGATATTGTCAGAACCTGACATCCCTCATTCATCTCTAAATGAAATCCTCTCTCAAAATCCATTGATTAAAACAAATCATGCCCCATAAAAAATTTATACTACTTTCTCTAACTAGTATTTTGAATACCTAAAGGGCCTCTAAAATGTGGCCTCAAATGGGACTACACAGATTGTGGAGCTAAAAATACAACATGCCAACCTGATAACCTGAATAAATTTTATATAAAGATAAATATTAATCTCCACTTTCCCCAAATACCCAAATATTATATGTAATACTTAGGTAATGAACTCTCATTGACACCTAGTCTCATAGTGTGAATGGTGTCACCATATATCCTCAGAGGGTTTATGTACTCCCCATATTCATAAAATTCATCAACAACATGTCTAATAGATATCTGATCATGAAATACATTATAAAAAATCTCATTGTTTGTCATAACATCCTAACCAAACATATGGAGGGGTAACAAATTTCAGTTAAATATATTCTTCACTATACTCACCCATAAGGGTCAACTACAAAAGGCCAAATACTCAATTACCTTCCCCAAACAGTTGATATAAACCTACATTGTTAGAATTTGCTAATGCATCAACATCCTTGGATGGTTTTCAAGCTAGAATGGATCCAACCACTAGCGGTTCCACAATCACACTCATAACATATAGGAAATATCAGAAGAATTGGACCACCCCAATCTAGAAATGTCTAATTTAGAGCGCCCCATGATGATAGTACTCTTGGAGAATGTATAAACATAATACTCATATGTATTTCATGAAAATATGATATCCCGAACATGATGAAACAAGTGAATAAGACTCTCACAAAACAATCCATAAGGTTGAATGACTCAATCCATGAGCCACTCGTTTGTCTCTTTAGAGAACACAAGGATCTGCCTATGTAAACACACTATGTCTTACCATGCCTTCTTTTGGAAAACAGAAAACTACTCCATTGCTCATGATGCTCTATTGTAGTCAACCAATATGCTGACGAAAATTTAAAGGTTGTCTTTAGGTTCTATTATTTTTTGATTTCAAACTCTCAGTGGTGGTGTATACTCGAAATGCCCTACAAAATACATCCTTAAAACCAATTCAACTATAAAGAACTCAAAGCTCATATCACCACAACTTTTAGGTTCACATTAGAAATCAGATAAAATCCAGTTGTATCTAGACAAACAAGATCTCTTCGTACTCAGACTGGGATCCTTCCTCTATATTGGTAGAAAACCCCATCCAATAATCCGTAAATAATACCTAATCCTCTAGCATTAACCATTTGAGTTTAGATTGTAGAAATGAAATTCTTATCTAGGAAAACAACATAGGTCCCCACTATGACACTATGGGGATTGTTATATGTATCTCTCTACCTACACCACGTTCGGGACACACTACAAATAGAAGTGAATATCCTCTTATCATCATTGTTGGATCATCCAAGGATAAGGGTCAAGCTAAAAGGATCTTTTGGCATCATTATTCATTGAATAGATGCTAAACTCAAGGAAAACTAGATCTATGGTATGATCCATTCTAGATAATGAAGTAAAGTCACATGTCACACCTTGAACAATAATCATAAATCCAAGATAGAAAACAATTTTTACTGAAACTCATTCTTTCCCTTACCAAACAGTCATCCACATCAAAGGACTACTCTAACACCTACAAACCAACATCCTAGAACACAAAATTCAATATAAATCATCCACCACACCACAAAACTTTCCACATTCGGTGGAACTGTATTGCTTAAACAATTGTGCATCACTTATTAGGGGAGGATGTGTCAATCATTATTCTGAGTCTGATGCCATTTCAAACACCACCATCATAGGGAACTACTAATGCCCTGCATCACCCTAGAAAAGCCCTAAGAATGAAGTGTCATGAATTGGGTATCTCACACAAGTATCTAATAATAAAAATGTAAAAGTATAAATGGTATAGATAATTCATCAAATCATCCTTAGAGCCTCTAATTCCTATGAAATTTGGCCATACTGTTTTCCTTTCCCCCATCCTCCAACTCTATAATGTTTTTACGAAAAACCTTGATTTGATGATGGTAATAAATATAATAATCTTCCACCTCATATAAAACCCTAATCCATCCACCATTTCCACTTTCGTGAAAAAATCAATGCCCCTATCATTATCTTTTCCATTGAGGTCCATCAACTGTCTCCCTCTCAACCGCATTATGGGTGCTATAATCTCACATGACATGTCATCATCTATAACAAGGGAAAAATTACCTCTCCCATTGATAATTAGATTTCTCATGGGTTCCTAAGCCATAAACCCATAATTCTGGGATCATCTACTAAAATGTATGACATGATAGAACCCCATCGCTTTCCATCACCTACAATTTTATGATTTATCTACTCCGGTGTGCCAAGAAACAATAGTTATAGTCCGCTCAGCTAGAAAGATCTCCACTACCAAGGATCTCTCGAGCATTGCATCATATATTGGTATTTAGTGATATATCACAAATCCCCAATAACTCATTGTAAGACTTGTTCAATATTATATGAGTAGAAAAAATGGATCTCAAACAATATACAAAGAGTATCATGAATGGTCCGTAAAACTCACTGAACTTTTTTCCACAGTAATTTTACCCTATCGAAGTTGCATAATGAAATGGATATGCACTGATGAAAAAACATATAACAAATACACTTCTCTGAAGACACCTAGATCTTTTTATCATTGTGTATCATCCCATTTTGTGTTTGGGTAACCAAATTACACCATCGACTACCTGATCATTAAATAAATTACACCACTAACACAACCTTCTGATTAGGATGTCTCCTCATAAGGTAGAAAGCACGAGTAACTGCCTCAAGACATTTATTAGCTTTTTAGGGGTCTAGATCACCATGATTTATGGGAGGTGTCTTCCTTTGAAACACATTCAACACAGTCATCCTATGGACATCCTTAGATAATACCACCCTCACAACATGTATGTCAATAGGTGTTGGCCCAATAGGAAAACTACACTGAGAAACCACCTCATGTGCAGAACCAAGCCGTTATTCCTCATCCTAGAGAACATCATCATCCCAATAATATCATAGAGCCCTGGAGGGTAGTCATCATGCTGGTATCCTGAAATAGAATCCAGATTTACCATAGTCAATGTTGATATCGTGGGAGATTGCTTAAGAAGGACATCTAATCAACAACATTGTACTTTATGATGCATGTACCAAAGTTCTCTTACAACCATTATCCACATGTGTTGACTGAACAAATTGTTTACTGGACACATGGTGAATCGATATGTTAATAGTTGTACCAACACTGACATACCTAAACTAAAATCAAAACGAAATACATTTTAACACTATAGCCATAAATCCCAAACCACCCTCAATATTAATCTACTCCAAACTCTAATACTAATGAAAGTCCCACTTTGAAACACTCTATAACGACCCAATCCACACGATCCCTCCTACCATGGAGAAGGATGAGATGTCACAACCTTAAGCCTAACTACAATAGGACATGGGCTATGGTGCTAGTATGCATGCACACACAAATATTTCCATTCAACAATTATGAGATAATAATACTTCTAACACCCAAAATGTATTCTTACATCTATCCTATAGTTAGAGTACAAATAATTACAAAAAGCAAGAAACAAAAAAATAAAATATCACTAAAAACTAATATTCATCAATGATACTCAAAATGAGGGTACATATGTCAAATGGAACCACTGGTTGACACCTTTGTATATCTATCTCGTTAATCTCTTCCTTCTATTAGTCAACCTAGGACTCCATCTAAAGTATATTCACCTACATAGGAGAAATCATATTATGGTGCATCCCGTGTTGGGGTGACAATATAAATACCCATTAGGAACCCCAAAAACCAAAAAATAATTGGAGAATCTGAAAGAAAATAGTCTTCCCTATCCAAGCCAAGGAATAACCCATTTCAGATGGTTTAAGAAACACATTATTGACCATTCCTTGGATTAACATGACTAGTCATCTCATCTCTATAAGGTAAATAAAAAAAATCACCGCATGGGATACCATAATAACCCAGATAAAACATTATTAGACTTCATGTCTCATAGTCTCAACCATCCATCATGCCATATGATTATACATGATTCTCAAAGGTATCACTCAACCAGGAGAACTCACTTCATCAGCCATATTATGCTTGAACCCACTAAACTAATAGATATCATTCATAGTGTATAACTATTCCATCCCATATGGAACTCATTAGAGAGAAATCACACAACTGGTATCAATAAGCCTATTTCACATCCCCTGACATCCATCATGACATACATCTGAATGAACATGCTCATCAAGACTCTCGTTAAGGAAGGGCATGATGACACCCAATGAATCACAATACTCTACTAGGGGGATCTCACTCATGAATCATGGGGGGATCCAAGAAACTTTTTATCCTATATATAAAAAATAAGATAGTTGATAACACATAGAACCGATGTGAGGAATCACAAAACCACTCTGGAACTCCATAGATATTGGCTCATATATAGGGGATGACACCCAAGACTTATGGTAGACACCACAATCCCTAGAAATACCCTGATCATGATACACATATTAGGGTCCTCAATCATAATTTCTAGGAGATACCATGAAACCAATACATATCTATCTTCTATTTAGGGGTTCATATAGATTATGCAGCCGTAAAACCCACCAAAATTGCCTGCTAAGAAGGGTAATATTTGAAAAATGATACCACGAACTCTATTTGCCTAATCTTATAAGTAGGGAATCTCTACCCTCTATATAATGGTCCTGATGATGCCATGAACACCACCTAGGGAAGTCAATACGATAGAGATCCCTCCCCAAACTCCATGTGGGATACACAAACTCTATCATAAATCATCCTATAGAGAGAATCAAAATCTAGTACTGAGGATGTGATTCCGTATTTTACCCTCATAAGAATGGATTAACGAACCCCCCTAAACTGATACTGGTCCACACAACATTGTTATAAGTTTCTCAAATGTGGAACATCATGCTCCATAACTCATAACAAAAACATTTCCACTATCATGTTCAACATGGAAAACTACTTAGGAGATACTACTTGACGCCTCCATTTGAGTCCTGAGGATGGAGATGTGTGAGAAAGATATATCAGAGCAGATTACAAGGAATGTAACAATATTGTAAGTTGTTTGATAAAATTTCCGAAAGTAATGTCCCCACTTGGTTTTAATCATTTATAAGGGTAATACACTGCATTTAGTCCACATCACACATCATGTGAACATGTCTGAACACTTGGGCATGTCCTCACCTTCAGAGGTCTAGCTTGTACTGTCACCACACACAGTGTGTACCATATGTATAAGCCAGGTCCAAGAACTGCAGTCCAAATGTTGTATGATTTGGCTCATTCTCATGTCTCACCTCATGCCAATGTCATCATTTTTTGTACTACCATATGACCATTTCCCTTGACATGATGAATATTGTGACACCCCTGTATTTTTAGGTGATATTTTATTAATTAAATTGATGACTTTTTTATAACACCCCAAGAAAAGATTATTCTTCATAAAACATTGGATTGGAAGACAGCGTATGAAAAACTATGCTTGGATTGTGTTACAAAGAATTTCAAGTTCTTTATATGGAATTCATTTACTGAAATAATGTTTTTTAGCGAACAAGTAAATATTTTTAGGTTACCTTTTCTCCCATCCATTATAATGGATATATGAAAAATATTAAATAAATTATTAAAATATGAATATATATATATATATATATACATAATTATTTAGTGATCTATAAATTTTAAATGAAAATGAACTCGTTTCTATATAAAAGGAAATGTTTTTCTGAAAACTATTTGAAACAAAATAAGTGAGTTAATAAAATAATAAAATCACTCATAAAATATTTTATTAAATATATATATATATATAATATATTCAACAAATTTTGTAAATTAAAATAATATTTTTTATATACATTATATTTGAAAAAAATCAATTTTATGGATAAAACTATTATTTTTCAATAAATGTAGTTTTTCCACCTTTTGAGGATGCACCCATTTGAAATATAGTCTTAGACACCATTTTATATTTAATCAAACAAAACAAACTACTTCTTTGGTTGCAGGATATAAAAATTTTCATTGGATTTATTTTTCATATATTTCTCATAAATTCAGTCATTTTGATTAATTTTACCTTGAATTTAGATGTAAACACATTTCAATCATTTCCAGGTTTAAACATTTGAAACCTGTTTTATCGTTCTGACTATTGGATTAATTTTATATCTATTACTAAAAATGAAGAATATTCAATTTTTAAAAATGGATTCTATAATTGGAATCTTTTTGTTCAAATTATTTTATATAGGATTCTTTTATATTTTTGGGAAATATGAATATTAATTGTATTAATTTTTATAAAAATGATAAAACTGTAAATTAGGTCATTCAGGATAAAAATAATATTTTAAAATTACACTAAAACTTGTCCAAATAACATTGGATGAGTTTGTTTTGATATAGTGTAACACCCCAGGTAAATAAAGAATATGAAATTTTCATATTTATCCATATTTGTGAATAAAGTATTAATATGACATTAAAGGGGACGCTATTCTTGATGGCGTACCCAACACGCAACAACGAGTTTCTTGGAAATCTTACGTTGCACTCTAATAATAAAATAATATTATTTTAAATGGTAGTTAACATGTAGCCGTTGTAATGGAGGGAATGGATAGAAATAACTAAAATATGATTATATATGTTTTTAAATGTTTTTACATTTATCCAATAAAGGATAGAGGATTAAAATATGGATAGAATTCAATTTTAGGCGTATATGCCCTAGTTTTCACTAAAGGTTCACTTATCACCTTTTGATGTTGAACCATCATTAAATATAGTTTTGTTCACTCTTAAACATTCTTTTGGAGAAAATAAAACTCTTATTAAGAATCGGGACATCAAAATTTAATTTGTGCAAATTTCTGGTATCTTTCCGATAAAGTTCATTTTTTAATGAATAGTGTAAAATGTTGTATTTTAATTCAAAACCACTTTTTAATCTAATTTATTTATAAGATTATATTATCTTTTTAATTTGTTTTAAAGTTAAATTAGAGAATATTTTTACCATTAAATCCAATAGTGGTCGTTGGAATTAATTTCACTTTGAAATCGGACTTAAACTAGTGTCAATCTTTTGATACTTATTGTTTCTTAAAAACACGCTATTTGTCATGACAGTGGGAATTAATTATTAAATTAATTAATTTGACTTATATGTTTTGAATTTTTTAAAAAGGACTTCATTTTTTAATTCAGAATATCAAATATAGCTTAGGGTGAATTTTTGGGATTTTTCTGAAAAACCTCAATTTTTGATGAATAGTGAAACCACTAAGTGGTACTTATAAAAACTGATTTTCCGTTTAAATGAAATTTTTCCATCATTGTGTTTTGATTTTTAAAAATCCAACATACATGGTTGTCATTAAGAAGTAAAATGTGGTTCAATGAGATTAAAACAATTTTTTGGTGAATAGTAACTTATTAAGTTTTTAATCGCGATTAGTGGTAATTAGTGTAGTTTAAGGTAAAAATAATGCTTTAATAAAATGAGATTAGCTTGAAACATGTCTTACCCTCATTTTTTGTGTCATGGAAGACCAAGACAAGCCATGGGTCAACTTGGGGACCCCATGGATCCACTTTGGTTGGGAAATGACATAAATAACTTTTTATTTAATGTAAAAGTAAAAATGACACAAACATGATATGTTTTACTAAAACCATTTTTATGTGGGGTTATACAAGTCAGAGTTTTTGTTATAAATAGTAATTGGAAAGCTAAAACGATTTCCTACGTCATAGTAATTTTTTTATAATTTTTAGACATTAAATAAATTAAATTATTTATGACATCATAATGATGCAGCGATGACATCATTATCTGACGATTTAAATAAAATGGAAAGATAATGTAAACTCTATGAACTACACATGTCCAAAACTTATTTTATGGGTGGATTTAGAAGTCTTATCACCTAGTCCACGAATTATATCAATTTGAGACCTTTTAAAACCGAAACACATTTTCAAATAAAGTAATATTTCTTACTTTCCAAAAGTTCCCCTCATCTCCTCTTATAAAAGGCCCCCACCTCTACCTCATTACACACAATCCTAAAGCCTTTGGCTCGGACACCCCTGCCCATTACTCTCTCCACATCCCTATCCTCATCCTAGTGGATTCCCTTTGGGCAGAATCCTTTCAAAGGAAGCCTTTAGGCTCAAATCAAAAGGAGTTACACTTTTAAAGGTAATTCATTCTCTCATGTTCATTTGTTTTATTTTGCTTCTCCAACCCCCTAAACTCTTTTTATTTAATTCTTTTGTAACAACACCATTATCTCCAATATACTAGTATGTTGTTATAAGATTTATTAGAGCTATACTCTCACACACATACCTCAAATGGTTAATGAACATACGGTTTCCGTGGATGACGAAATTCTGCCTCCCGAAACGATGATTGTTCAATACTCATTTAACACCTTCAAAGGTGGCCATTATGATGTCAATATTTTTATATATGATATATAATATGTTTATGTTTTACTTATGCTTCTGTATTTTTCATTTTTGGCTTACCTTTATGGCCTCCATTATGGGTATACATGATATCTTCATTTTAGGAAGTGCAGACTACCGCCCCCTCAAAGTGATGTGATTCATTAATGCCATACGAGGGATGTATAAAGGATGGATTTAATGTTATTATATATGATTTTATACTGGAATTATTATATACCTATATATAATTATTATTTCTTTCCATTAAAGTTTGAGATAGAAATGAAAGTAGCGTTCATGCGTACATACGGCTTACCGTCTCCCTGAACGGTGCATTTCATTTCATATCCCCAAATGTAATGTACTATTATAAGTACATGTATATAATGGATATATATGATGAATGATACATATAAATGATGAATATAATTCTGTAATTAAAATATACATACCTCTCATTTAGTTTTAATTCCATTAATATGACAAAGAAATGAAAGTAGTGTTCATGCGTACGTACGACTTACTGTCTCCATGAACGGTGCATTTCATTTTTTACCTCTAAATGATTATGTAATATTATAAATACATGTATATGCTGTATATATATGATATATATGATATCCAAATCAGGAATTTCATTATGGATATAAATAACCTTTGACCACACGAACAACATGTAATTGTAAGAAGTCCACTTTCGACTTAAGAACCAAATATCGACAAAACAAATATTATTAACATAAATGATTACATAATGTTTATGACATGGTAATAAGTGATATAAAAGTAATAATGAACTTTAAAAAGGTTATTAATGAAGTAGAAATTAACTCATTTTTATTATTCAGGAGATTAAAGAACGATCGAGTCAAGTCGGACCTGAGTTAAGGGATCCTACTCCTCTCTTTCTTTTTAAGTACACACTTTTATGTCATTCCTTTTAAATCTCATCTTTCTTGTTATTGGGATGATATTTTATATTACACTTACTGTAATTTTTATTTTCATGTGATGAGAGACCCTAATATCTATCATCAATCCATTTTGGAATTTTTGAGTGGCGTCGTTAGGCTGCCGAACTTTCGTAGGAGATCTAACCTGTCTCATTATTTTTAAGTACTCTCCTTTATGTCACTTCTTTTAAGATCCTCTTTGTAATGTTGGGGGATGTTCTTTTATATTCCTCTTTCTGTAAATTTTATTTTAATGTGATTAGATACCCTATTTGATCTCATCAATCCATATTCGGAAGTCTTATGTGGCGCCATTAGGCTGCCGAGTTTTCGTAAGAGATTTTTCATCTCACTTTTATTCCCGTGAGATTTATGCTACATTTGCCACAAATTCCATTGAGTGGTGTATGTAATTCCCATTATTCTAATATTTGTGTAATATACTTTCGTTTATGATTATTTACATCAATTATCTATTGTCTTTCTTTCATGGGGTGTATGTTCTGAAAGATACCCACGTCGGTAAAGGAACCTTTCACCCTCCTTTTTTTAAAAGACTTATTTTGTTGGGTCTTTTAATTTATATATTGTTATGTTGGGATATGTTCTCATATATCCTTATTGATGTAAATTTTATGTCCAAGTGATGAGATACACTTTTTATCTCTCATCAACTCCTTTTGATGTGATGCCGTTTGGCTGTCAAGGGAACTTTTTAACCCAATTTTGATTTCTTTGGGTTCAACATGAAGTCATTGAATATGTCATCCATTGAATATGTGTGAGTGACCTTTTATTGTTTTAAACTTAATATCCACTTATATTGGGTGTATTTATATTTGTCACACATATTTTTGAGATTGATTTGTCCTTAATTTAAGGATACCTTCTTTATAAGGGATTTCATCACATTTGACATTTCTATTGAGGGTTCATTGTTGTTATGCACCAATTCACTCTTATATGGTTTATATACTATCCTTTGGAGTATTATATCATGAATCCATTTATTCTCATGATATTATAAAGTTGTGACTAAATGTTATTCCTCAATTATTGTATTCAAGTGTCTCTAATTTTGGTAAAACCCCTTTAACCAAAATATCGCTTTAAATGTTTTAATGATTTGTTCATATTAATATCCATGTTTTCAAAATGGTTTTAAGAATTTATTTATATGGATATTAATGGTTTAAAATGTTAAAATCTTCAAGGTGGTATGGGACACTTTGATACAAAAATCTCCTTATTTAATTTTTTAAATGGTTTTGGAAATGGTTTATTTTTAAACGGATTCATTATTTCAATATACTAAAATGTTATATTGTGATTGACATGTGGAAATTTTATGTTTCCTTTATACATGTTTTATGTGAAACGTTTATGGTTCTTGGGAATTGTTATGAAAACGGGTGGTTCCGTGATAAACTAAGGGCGGGTGAGCCCGATATAGCTCTCCAATGGATTAGGTAACGCGAAGGAGTGAAACGTTAAGGTTTCTCCGAAGAGATTTAGGGAATATACTGTGATGGGTATTCCAAACGTAACCAAGAGGGTTACTCCCTACGTAAGAATGTTATGAATTCCACAAGTTACCTTTATGTCTTATGTTTTCTATGATTTATTCATGATTTGATATGCCTATGTTTTATGGGAAAAGTGTGATTTCATTCTAATGTATATATGAACTCATGTTTCCTTTCCATATTTTTATAACTCTTACTGAGCTTTTTATGCTCATCCCAATTTTTTGAAATGTTTTTCACAGGTCAAGGGAAAGGTACATTATGTGATGATAGTGTCAAGGATGTGTCAAGAAAGAATCCATGTTTTATTTTAAATATGTTTCCGTTGATGGGAAGAATGAATACTGTCTTTTACGTAACCACTTTGTTTAAATGTGGAATGTAATGCAAGTTTCATGATCTAATTCTCTAAAACTCTAAACTTGAAAATATCCTCAATGTGTAATATTGTAATAACTCAAGATTAAGTAAGGTTTAAGGCTGGGGCCTTATAGTTGGTATCAAAGGTCGGTTTAGATATCTTTAGAAGTTAGGGTATTCTCTAAGCATAAGTGACATTACCATAATGGTTAGGATTTCAGAAAGAGTCCTAGTTTTAGATAAATTGAATGAGTAAGTATATCTTAGTGTTTATCTTCCTCATTAGTACATGATGGTTATGTTGATATAGTCACACTGACCTTTTTGGTTTTAGTAAATGGCTGGATCTAGCAGGCACCAAAGTGACAATGGGTCGGAAGGAAACTATTGTTGTTATCTGATTAAGTGACTGGATGAGATGGGGGATTCAATGAGGAATCTGATGGTTGTTCTAAACCAACTATCAAGGATTCATGATCAACCACGTCAACCTTGGTGAGTTCGCTAACGCATCATGTACGAGATGGAAAACTCGATGTGGAAATTCTGGTAATAATTATTAAGGTAACCATTAGGGTTTATATGATCCTTACTTTTTAGGTAATTATGGGTTACTCTATGATATGATGGAAAATGAGAGGAATGAGATAAACTTGAGGTTAAAATATTTTATGATCATTTTTGAAGATTTTATCACGTTTTGGGGGATGTTTTAAGAATTATATAGTTTTGGAAAAAGGACAACACGCAGACCGTGTGACAACCCGTCACGTCGGACAAAGCTGTGGGAATCGATCCCACAACCAAAGTGCGACAGGTATTTATCGCCTTCCACTGGACTACGTAAAGTCCCTGGTTAGTTTGACTGATTCTTTTTAGTTATATGATTTTAAGAATTATGAATAAGTTGATTTTGGGTTATTTATGAAAATGATTAACCTATCATAGAGGATATGTGATTAGGTTATTTACTTTTCAATACGAGACTTTAGGAGCAACTTATGCTGTTTGGAGATAAATGTTACGATTTAACTTGGAAGACTATGTGACTAAATCCTTCAAATATTTGGGTTTCATCTTAGTTTGGGTTACTTTGATGAATTTTATGTTCAAATGGTCCTCGTTGAACTTTCGGTTTTGTTGGACAAATTTTGGAGATTAAGAATATATTTTCTTTTTATAAAGGGTTATCCTTTTCTGGATTATCTGACCTTGTACTAACCTTTATGGTTTTGGTTTTGGTTAGTGCCTAAAGACGTGGGATGTATATAGTTCTCTTTGGTGGATTAGGTGATTCTCTAGAAGTTGATTATAGTACTCTTAATGTGAACAAGTCTCCCTAAATACTCGTCTTTTGGAAAAAAAATATGAGTTTGATTAAGGAATCTAGTAAAAGTTGAAAGTCAACATGATAAGTGATTATGATTCCTTATGAATAAATTCCTCAATAAAAAGTAACTTAAAACAAAAATGTTGTCTATTAACTTTTCCTATCAGGGAACCCAACACTGTTTAACCCATCACAAGTTTGTGATTTTCTCGTTGTTAACTTTCTCCTAAACATGTTTTCTATCACTCTCCATCAGAACATGACCCTTTGTTTTTTCCTCCATGTCCATATTTTCATACTTGGAATCCTAGTATGGGTTAACTCGGGTGACCTTTGTACTTATCCTTCTTTATTTTAATGTGATTGTTTTACCGACTCTTGTTCCGATGTGGGACTTTCAAGGATGTTTCCAAGCACAATTTTAAAATTGCGAGGACGCAATTCCCAAAAGGGGGGAAGGATGTAACACCCCTGGTAAATAAAGAATATGAAATTTTCATATTTATCCAAATTTGTGAATAAAGTATTAATATGACTTTAAAGTGGACGCTATGCTCGATGACATACCCAACACGCAACAACGAGTTTCTTGGGAATCTTACGTTGCACTCTAATAATAAAATAATATTATTTTAAATGGTAGATAACATGTAGCAGTTGTAATGGTGGGAATGGATAGAAATAACTAAAATATTATTATATATGTTTTTAAATGTTTTTACATTTATCCAATAAAGGATAGAGGATTTAAATACGGAAAGAATTCAATTTTAGGCGTATATGACCTAGTTTTCACTAAAGGTTCACTTATCACCTTTTGATGTTGAACCATCATTAAATATAGTTTTGTTCACTCTTAAAAATTCTTTTGGACCAAATATAACTCTTATTAAGAATCGGGACATCAAAATTTACTTTGTGTAAATTTTAGGTATCTTTCTGATAAAGTTCATTTTTTTAATGAACAGTGTAAAATGTTGTATTTTAATTCAAAACCACTTTTTAATATAATTTATTTATATGATTAGATTATCTTTTGAAATGGTTTTAAATTGAATTTAGAAAATATTTTTACCATTAAATCCAATAGTGGTCGTTGGAATTAATTTCACTTTGAAATCGGACTTAATGTAGTGTCAATCTTTTGATACTTATTGTTTCATAAAAACACGCTATTTGTCATGACAGCGGGAATTAATTATTAAATTAATTAATTTGACTTATATGTTTTGAATTTTGTAAAACGGACTTCATTTTTTAATTCAGAATATCAAATATAGCTTAGGGTGAATTTTTGGGATTTTTCTGAAAAACTTCAATTTTTGATGAATAGTGAAACCACTAAGTGGTACTTATAAAAACTGAATTCTTGTTTCAATGAAATTTTTCCATCATTGTGTTTTGATTTTCAAAAATCAGACACAAATGGTTGTCATTATGAAGTAAAATTTGGTTCAATGAGATTAAAATAATTTTTTGGTGAATAGTAATTTATTAAGTTTTTAATCGCGATTAGTGGTAATTAGTGTAGTTTAAGGTAAAAATAATGCTTTAATAAAATGAGATGAGCATGAAACATGTCTTACCCTCATTGGTTGTGTCATGGCCGACCAATACAAGCCATGGGTCAACTTGGGGACCCCATGGATCCACTTTGGTTGGGAAATGACATAAATAAGTTTTTATTTATTGTAAAAGTAAAAATGACACAAACATGATATGTTTTAATAAAACAATTTTTAAGTGGGGTTATACAAGTCACCTTCTTTGTTATAAATATTCATTAGAAAGCTAAAAATATTTCATACATCATAGTAATTTTTTATTATTTTTTGACATTAAATAAATTAAATTATTAATGACATCATAATGATGCAGCGATGATATCATTATCTGACGATTTAAATAAAATGGAATGATAATGTATAATCTATCAACTAAACATGTCCAAAACAAATTGTATGGGTGGATTTCGAAGCCTTATCACCTTATCAGCGAATTATATCAATGTGTGACCTTTTAAAACTGAATCACATTTTCAAATAAAGTAATATTTCTTACTTTCCAAAAGTTCCCCTCCTCTCCTCTAATAAAAGGCCCCAACCTCTACCTCATTTCACACACTCCTCAAGACATTGGCTCGGCCAACCCCTGCCCATTTACTCTCTCTACATCCCTCTTCTCATCCTAGTTGATTCCCATTGGGTAGAATCCTTTCAAAGGAAGCCTTTAGGATCAAATAAAAAGGAGTTACACTTTTAAAGGTAATTCATTCTCTCATGTTCATTTGTTTTATTTTGCTTCTCCAACCCCCTAACCTCTTTTTATTTACATATTTTGTAACAAAAACAGTATCTTCAATATACTTGGATGTTGTTATAAGATTTATTCGAGCTACACTCTCACAGAACTACATCAAATGGTTAAGGAACATACGGTTTCCATGGATGGCGAAATTCTGCCTCCCGAAACGATGATTGTTCAATACTAATTTAACAACTTCCAAGGTGGCCATTATGATGTCACTATTTGTATATATGATATATAATATGTTTATGTTTTACTTATGCTTCTGTATTTTTCATTTGTGTCTTACCATTATGGCCTCCATTATGGGTATACGCGATATCTTCATTTTAGGAAGTGCGGACTACTGCCCCCTCAAAATTATGTGATTCATTAATGCCATACGTGGGACGTATAAAGGATGGATTTAATGTTATTATATATGATGTTATACTGGAATTATTATATACCTCTATATCATTATTATTTCTTTCCATTAATGTATGATATAGAAATGAATGTAGCGTTAATGCGTACATATGGCTTACCGTCTCCATGAACGGTGCATTTCATTTCTTATCCCCAAATGTAATGTACTATTATATGTACTTGTATATAATGGATATATATGATGAATGATACATCTAAATGATGAATATAATTCTGTAATTAAAATATAAATACCTCTCATTTATTTTTAATTCCATTAATATGAAAAAGAAATGAAAGTAGCGTTCATGCGTACCTACGACTTACCGTCTCAATGAACGGTGCATTTCATTTTTTTTCCTCTAAATGATTATGTAATATTATAAATACATGTATATTCTGTATATATATTTTATATATGATATCCAAATCAGTAATGTCATTATGGATATAAATAACCTTTGAAAACATGAACAACATGTAATTGTAAGAAGTCCACTTTCGACTTAAGAACCAAATATCGACAAAACAAATATTATTAACTTAAATGATTACATAATGTTTATGACATTGTAATAAGTGATATAAAAGGAATAATTAACTTTAAAAGGTTCTTAAGGAAGTATAAATTAACTCATGTTTATTATTCAGGAGATTAAAGAACGATCGAGTCAAGTCGGACCCGAGGTAAGGGATCTTACTCCTCTCTTTCTTTTTAAGTACACACTTTTATGTCATTCCTTTTAAAGCTCGTATTTCTTGTTATTGGGATGATATTTTATATTAATCTTACTGTAATTTTTATGTTCATGTGATGAGAGACCCTAATCTCTCTCATCAATCCATTTTGGAAGTTTTGAGTGGCCCCGTTAGGCTGCCGAACTTTCGTAAGAGATCTAACCTCTCTCTTTATTTTTAAGTACTCTCCTTTATGTCACTTCATTTAAGCTCCTATTTGTAATGTCGGGGGATGTTCTTTTATATTCCTCATTCTGTATATTTTATTTTAATGTGATTAGATACCCTATTTGATCTCATCAATCCATATTCGGAAGTCTTATGTGGCGCCATTAGGCTGCCGAGTTTTCGTAAGGGATTTTTCATCTCACTTTTATTCCTGTGAGATTAATACTACATTTTCCACAAATTCCTTTTAGTGGTGTATGTACTGCCCATTATTCTACTCTTTGTGTAATATACTTTCATTTATGAGTATTTACTTCAATTATCTATTGTCTTTCTTTCATGGGGTGTATGTTCTGAAAGATACCCAAGTCGGTAAGGGAACCTTTCACCCTCCTTTTTTTTAAAAGACTTATTTTGTTGGGTCTTTAAATATACATATTGTGATGTTGGGATATGTTCTCATATATCCTTATTGATGTAAATTTTATGTCCAAGTGATGAGATACACTTTTTATCTCTCATCAACTCATTTTGATCTGATGTCGTTTGGCTATCAAGGGAACTTTTAAACACAATTTCGATTTCTTTGGGTTCAACACGCAGTCATTGAATATGTCATCCATTGAATATGTGTGAGTGACCTTTTATTGTTTTACACTTAATATCCACTTATATTGGGTGTATTTATATTTGTCACACATATTTTTGAGATTGATTTGTCCTTAATTTAAGGATACCTTCTTTATAAGGGATTTCATCACATTTGACATTTCTATTGAGGGTTCATTGTTGTTATGGACAAATTCACTCTTATATGGTGTATATACTGTCCTTTGGAGTATTATATCATGAATCAGTTTATTCTCATGATATTATAAAGTTCTGACTAAATGTTATTCCTCAATTATTGTATTCAAGTGTGTCTAATTTTGGTAAAACCCCTTTAACCAAAATATCGCTTTAAATGTTTTAATGATTTGTTCTTATTAATATCCATGTTTTCAAAATGGTTTTAAGGATTTATTTATATTGATATTAATGGTTTAAAATGTTAAAAGCTTCAAGGTGGTATGGGACACTTTAATACAAATGCCACCTTATTAAATGTTTTAAATGGTTTTGGAAATGGTTTCTTTTTTAACGGATTCATTATTTCAATATACTAAAATGTTATATTGTGATTGACATGTGGAAATGTTATGTTTCCTTTATAAATGTTTTATGTGATACGTTTATGGTTCATGGGAATTTTTATGAAAAAGGGTGGTTCCGTGATAAAATAAGCGCGAGTGAGCCCGATATAGCTCTCCAATGCATTAGGTAACGCGAAGGAGTAAAACGTTAAGGTTTCTCCGAAGAGATTTAGGGAATATACTGTGATGGGTATTCCAAACGTAACCAGGAGGGTTACTCCCTACGTAAGAATGTTATGAATGCCTCAAGTTACCTTTATGTCTTATGTTTTCTATGATTTATTCATGATTTGATATGCCTATGTTTTATGGGAAAAGTGTGATTTCATTCTAATGTATATATGAACTCATGTTTCCTTTCCATATTTTTATAACTCTTACTGAGATTTTTATGCTCATCCCAAGTTTTTGAAATGTTTTTCACAGGTCAAGGGAAAGGTACATGATGTGATGATAGTGTCAAGGATGTGTCAAGAAAGAATTCATGTTTTATTTTAAATATGTTTCCGTTGATGGAAAGAATGAATACGGTCTTTTATGTAACCACTTTGTTTAAATGTGGAATGTAATGCACGTTTCATGATCTAATTCTCTGAAACTCTAAACCTGAAAATATCCTCAATGTGTAATCTTGTAATAACTCAAGATTAAGTAAGGTTTAAGGCTGGGGCCTTATAGTTGGTATCAAAAGTCGTTTTAGATAACTTTAGAGGTTAGGGTATTCTCTAAGCATAAGTGACATTAACATAATGGTTAGGATTTCAGAAAGAGTCCTAGTTTTAGATAAAGTGAATGAGTAAGTATATCTTAGTGTTTATCTTCCTCATTAGTACATGATGGTTATGTTGATATAGTCACACTGACCTTTTTGGTTTTAGTAAATGGCTGGATCTAGCAGGCACCAAAATGACAATGGGTTGGAAGGAAACTATGGTGGTTCTCTGATTAAGTGACTGGATGAGATGGGGGATTCAATGAGGAATCTCATGGTTGTTCTAAACCAACTATGAAGGATTCACGATCAACCACTTCAACCTTGGTGAGTTCGCTAACGCATCATGTACGAGATGAACAACTCGATGTGGAAATTCAGGTAATAATTATTAAGGTAACCATTATGGTTTATATGATCCTTACTTTTTAGGTAATTATGGGTTACTCTATGATATGATGGAAAATGAAAGGAATGAGATAAACTTGAGGTTAAAATATTTTATGATCATTTTTGAAGATTTTATCTCGTTTTGGGGGATGTTTTAAGAATTATATAGTTTTGGAAAAAGGACAACGCACAGACCGTGTGACAACCCGTCGCGTCGGACAAAGCTGTGGGAATCGAACCCACAACCAAAGTGCGACTGGTATTTATCGCCTACCACTAGACTACGTGAAGTCCCTGGATAGTTTGACTGATTCTTTTTAGTTATATGATTTTATGAATTAAGAATAAGTTTATTTTGGGTTATTTATGAAAATGATTAACCTATCATAGAAGATATGTGATTAGGTTAATTACTTTTCAATACGAGACTTTAGGAGCAATTGATGTTGTTTGAAGATAAATGTTACTATTTAACTTGGAAGACTATGTGACTAAATCCTTCAAATATTGGGGTTTCATCTTAGTTTGGATTACTTTGATGAATTTTATGGAAAAATGGTCCTCGTTGAACTTTGGGTTTTGTTGGACAAATTTTGGAGATTAAGAATAGATTTTCTTTTTATAATGGGTTATCCTTTTCTAGATTATCTGACCTTGTACTAACCTTTATGGGTTTGGTTTTGGTTAAAGCCTAAAGACATGGGATGTATATAGTTCTCTTTGGTGGATTAGGTGATTCTATAGAAGTTGATTATAGTACTGTTAATGTGAACAAGTCTCCCTAAATAATCGTCTTTTGGAAAAAAAAATATGAGTTTGATTAAGGAATCTAGTAAAAGTTGAAAGTCAACATGATAAGTGATTATTTTTACTTCTGAATAAATTCCTCAATAAAAAGTAACTTAAAAAAATGTTGTCTATTAACTTTTCCTACTGGGGAACCCAACACCGTTTAACCCATCACAAGTTTCTGATTTTCTCGTGGTTAACTTTCTCCTAAACATGTTTTCTATCACTCTCCATCAGAACATGACCCTTTGTTTTTTCCTCCAGGTCCATATTTTCATACATGGAATCCTAGTATGGGTTAACTCGGGTGACCTTTGTACTTATCCTTCTTTATTTTAAAGTGATTGTTTTACCGACTCTTGTTCCGATGTGGGACTTTCAAGGATGTTTCCAAGAGAAATTTTAAAATTGTGAGGACGCAATTCCCAAAAGGGGTGAAGGATGTAACACCCCATGTAAATAAAGAATATGAAATTTTCATATTTATCCATATTTGTGAATAATGTATTAATATGACTTTAAAGGGGACGCTATGATCGATGGCATACCCAACACGCAACAACGAGTTTCTTGGGAATCTTACGTTGCACTCTAATAATAAAATAATATTATTTTAAATGGTAGATAACATGTAGCCATTGTAATGGCGAAAATGGATAGAAATAACTAAAATTTGATTATATATGTTTTTAAATGTTTTTACATTTATCCAATAAAGGATAGAGGATTAAAATACGGAAAGAATTCAATTTTAGGCGTATATGCCCTAGTTTTCACTAAAGGTTCACTTATCACCTTTTGATGTTGAACCGTCATTAAATATAGTTTTGTTCACTCTTAAACATTATTTTGGACCAAATACAACTCTTATTAAGAATCGGGACATCAAAATTTACTTTGTGTAAATTTTTGGTATCTTTCCGATAAAGTTCATTTTTTTAATGAATAGTGTAAAATGTTGTGTTTTAATTCAAAACCACTTTTTAATATAATTTATTTATATGATTACATTATATTTTGAATTGGTTTTAAAGTGAAATTATAAAATATTTTTACCATTAAATCCAATAGTGGTCGTTGGAATTAATTTCACTTTGAAATCGGACTTAAACTAGTGTCAATCTTTTGATACTTATTGTTTCATAAAAACACGCTATTTGTCATGACAGTGGGAATTAGTTATTAAATTAATTAATGTGACTTATATGTTTTGAATTTTGTAAAACGGACTTCATTTTTGAATTTAGAATATCAAATATAGCTTAGGCTGAATTTTTGGGATTTTTCTGAAAAACTTCAATTTTTGATGAATAGTGAAACCACTAAGTGGTACTTATAAAAACTGATTTTCCATTTAAATGAAATTTTTCCATCATTGTGTTTTGATTTTCAAAAATCCAACATACATGGTTGTAATTATAAAGTAAAATTTGGTTCAATGAGATTAAAATAATTTTTTGGGGAATAGTAACTTATTAAGTTTTTAATCGCGATTAGTGTTAATTAGTGTAGTTTAAGGTAAAAATAATGCTTTAATAAAATGAGATTAGCTTGAAACATGTCTTACCCTCCTTTGTTGTGTCATGGCCGACCTAGAAAAGCCATGGGTCAACTTGGGGACCCCATGGATCCACTTTGGTTGGGAAATGACATAAATAACTTTTTATTTAATGTAAAAGTAAAAATGACACAAACATGATAGGTTTTACTAAACCAATTTTTAAGTGGGGTTATACAAGTCAGAGTTTTTGTTATAAATATTCATTGGAAAGACAAAAAGATTTCCTACGTCATAGTATTTTTTTTAAATTTTTAGACATTAAATAAATTAAATTATTTATGACATCATAATGATGCAGTGATGACATCATTATCTGACTATTTAAATAAAATGGAAAGATAATGTAAACTCTATGAACTACACAAGTCCAAAACATATTTTATGGGTGGATTTAGAAGCCTTATCACCTAGTCCACGAATTATATCAATTTGAGACCTTTTAAAACCGAAACACATTTTCAAATAAAGTAATATTTCTTACTTTCCAAAAGTTCCCCTCATCTCCTCTTATAAAGGGCCCCCACATCTACCTCATTTCACACAATCCTAAAGCCTTTGGCTTGGACACCCCTGCCCATTTACTCTCTCCACATCCATATCCTCATCCTAGTGGATTCCCTTTGGGCAGAATCCTTTCAAAGGAAGCCACTAGGCTCAAATAAAAAGGAGTTACACTTTTAAAGGTAATTCATTCTCTCATGTTCATTTGTTTTATTTTGCTTCTCCAACCCCCTAAACTCTTTTTATTTAATTATTTTGTAACAACACCAGTATCTTCAATATACTAGGATGTTGTTATAAGATTTATTCGAGATACACTCTCACACACATACATCAAATGGTTAATGAACATACGGTTTCCGTGGATGGCGAAATTCTGCCTCCCGAAACGATGATTGTTCAATACTCATTTAACACCTTCAAAGGTGGCCATTATGATGTCACTATTTTTATATATGATATATAATACGTTTATGTTTTACTTATGCTTCTGTATTTTTCATTTGTGTCTTACCATTATGGCCTCCATTATGGGTATACGCGATATCTTCATTTTAGGAAGTGCAGACTACCGCCCCCTCAAAGTGATGTGATTCATTAATGCCATGCGAGGGATGTATAAATGATGGATTTAATGTTATTATATATGATTTTATACTGGAATTATTATATACCTCTATATAATTATTTTTTCTTTCCATTAAAGTTTGAGATAGAAATGAAAGTAGCGTTCATGCGTACATACGGCTTACCGTCTCCATGAATGGTGCATTTCATTTCTTATCCCCAAATGTAATGTACTATTATAAGTACATGTATATAATGTATATATATGATTAATGATACATATAAATGATGAATATAATTCTGTAATTAAAATATACATACCTATCATTTAGTTTTAATTCCATTAATATGACAAAGAAATGAAAGTAGCGTTCATGCGTACGTACGGCTTACCGTCTCCATGAACGGTGCATTTCATTTTTTACCTCTAAATGATTATGTAATATTATAAATACATGTATATGCTGTATATATATGATATATATGATATCCAAATCAGGAATGTCATTATGGATATAAATAACCTTTGGCCACACGAACAACATGTAATTGTAAGAAGTCCACTTTCGACTTAAGAACCAAATATCGACAAAACAAATATTATTAACATAAATGATTACATAATGTTTATGACATGGTAATAAGTGATATAAAAGGAATAATGAAATTTAAAAAGGATCTTAAGGAAGTAGAAATTAACTCATGTTTATTATTCAGGAGATTAAAGAACGATCGAGTCAAGTCGGACCTGAGGTAAGGGATCCTACTCCTCTCTTTTTTTTTAAGTACACACTTTTATGTCATTCCTTTTAAAGCTCATATTTCTTGTTATTGGGATGATATTTTATATTAAACTTACTGTAATTTTTATTTTCATGTGATGAGAGACCCTAATCTCTCTCATCAATCCATTTTGGAAGTTTTGAGTGGTGTCGTTAGGCTGCCGAACTTTCGTAAGAGATCTAACCTCTCTCATTATTTTTAAGTACTCTCCTTCATGTCACTTCTTTTAAGCTCCTCTTTGTAATGTTGGGGGATGTTCTTTTATATTCCTCTTTCTGTAAATTTTATTTTAATGTGATTAGATACCCTATTTGATCTCATCAATCCATATTCGGAAGTCTTATGTGGCGCCATTAGGCTGCCGAGTTTTCGTAAGAGATTTTTCATCTCACTTTTATTCCCGTGAGATTTATGCTACATTTGCCACAAATTCCATTCAGTGGTGTTTGTAATTCCCATTATTATACTATTTGTGTAATATACTTTCGTTTATGATTATTTACATCAATTATCTATTTTCTTTCTTTCATGGGGTGTATGTTCTGAAAGATACCCACGTCGGTAAGGGAACCTTTCACCCTCCTTTTTTTAAAAGAATTCTTTTGTTTGGTCTTTTAATTTACATATTGTTATGTTGGGATATGTTCTCATATATCCTTATTGATGTAAATTTTATGTCCAAGTGATGAGATACACTTTTTATCTCTCATCAACTCATTTTGATGTGATGCCGTTTGGCTGTCAAGGGAACTTTTTAACCCAATTTTGATTTCTTTGGGTTCAACATGCAGTCATTGAACATGTCATCCATTGAATATGTGTGAGTGAACTTTTATTGTTTTACACTTAATATCCATTAATATTGGGTGTATTTATATTTGTCACACATATTTTTGAGATTGATTTGTCTTTAATTTAAGGATACCTTCTTTATAAGGGATTTCATCACATTTGACATTTCTATTGAGGGTTCATTGTTGTTATGCACCAATTAACTCTTATATAGTGTATATACTATCCTTTGGAGTATTATATCATGAATCCATTTATTCTCATGATATTATAAAGTTCTAACTAAATGTTATTCCTCAATTATTGTATTCAAGTGTCTCTAATTTTGGTAAAACCCCTTTAACCAAAATATCTCTTTAAATGTTTTAATGATTTGTTCATATTAATATCCATGTTTTCAAAATGGTTTTAAGAATTTATTTATTTAGATATTAATGGTTTTAAATGTTAAAAGCTTCAAGGTGGTATGGGACACTTTGATACAAAAATCTCCTTATTTAATGTTTTAAATGGTTTTGGAAATGGTTTCTTTTTTAACGGATTCATTATTTCAATATACTAAAATGTTATATTGTGATTGACATGTGGAAATTTTATGTTTCCTTTATACATGTTTTATGTGAAACGTTTATGCTTCTTGGGAATTGTTATGAAAACGGGTGGTTCCGTGATAAACTAAGGGCGGGTGAGCCCGATATAGCTCTCCAATGGATTAGGTAACGCGAAGGAGTGAAACGTTAAGGTTTCTCCGAAAAGATTTAGGGAATGTACTGTGATGGGTATTCCAAACGTAACCAAGAGGGTTACTCCCTACGTAAGAATGTTATGAATTCCTCAAGTTACCTTTATGTCTTATGTTTTCTATGATTTATTCATGATTTGATATGCCTATGTTTAATGGGAAAAGTGTGATTTCATTCTAATGTATATATGAACTCATGTTTCCTTTCCATATTTTTATAACTATTACTGAGCTTTTTATGCTCATCCCAAGTTTTTGAAATGTTTTTCACAGGTCAAGGGAAAGGTACATGATGTGATGATAGTGTCAAGGATGTGTCAAGAAAGAATCCATGTTTTATTTTAAATATGTTTCCGTTGATGGGAAGAATGAATACTGTCTTTTACGTAACCACTTTGTTTAAATGTGGAATGTAATGAAAGTTTCATGATCTAATTCTCTAAGACTCTAAACCTGAAAATATCCTCAATGTGTAATCTTGTAATAACTCAAGACTAAGTAAGGTTTAAGGGTGGGTCCTTATAGTTGGTATCAAAGGTCGGTTTAGAAAACTTTAGAAGTTAGGGTATTCTCTAAGCATAAGTGACATTACCATAATGGTTAGGATTTCAGAAAGAGTCCTAGTTTTAGATAAAGTGAATGAGTAAGTATATCTTAGTGTTTATCTTCCTCATTAGTACATGATGGTTATGTTGATATAGTCACACTGACCTTTTTGGTTTTAGTAAATGGCTGGATCTAGCAGGCACCAAAGTGACAATGGGTCGGAAGGAAACTATTGTGGTTCTCTGATTAAGTGACTGGATGAGATGGGGGATTCAATGAGGAATCTGATGGTTGTTCTAAACCAACTATCAAGGATTCATGATCAACCACGTCAACCTTAGTGAGTTTGCTAATGCATCATGTACGAGATGGAAAACTCGATGTGGAAATTATGGTAATAATTATTAAGGTAACCATTAGGGTTTATATGATCCTTACTTTTTAGGTAATTATGGGTTACTCAATGATATGATGGAAAATGAGAGGAATGAGATAAACTTGATGTTAAAATATTTTATGATCATTTTTGAAGATTTTATCACGTTTTGGGGGATGTTTTAAGAATTATATAGTTTTGGAAAAAGGAAAACACACAGACCGTGTGACAACCCGTCGCGTCGGACAAAGCTGTGGGAATCAAACCCACAACCAAAGTGCGACTGGTATTTATCGCCTACCACTGGACTACATAAAGTCCCTTGTTAGTTTGACTGATTTTTTTTAGTTATATGATTTTAAGAATTATGAATAAGTTGATTTTGGGTTATTTATGAAAATGATTAACCTATCATAGAGGATATGTGATTAGGTTAATTACTTTTCAATATGAGACTTTAGGAGCAACTTATGTTGTTTGGAGATAAATGTTACGATTTAACTCGGAAGACTATGTGACTAAATCCTTCAAATATTTGGGTTTCATCTTAGTTTGGTTTACTTTGATGAATTTTATGGTCAAATGGTCCTCGTTGAACTTTGGGTTTTGTTGGACAAATTTTGGAGATTAAGAATAGATTTTCTTTTTATAAAGGGTTATCCTTTTCTGGATTATCTGACCTTGTACTAACCTTTATGGTTTTGGTTTTGGTTAATGCCTAAAGACATGGGATGTATATAGTTCTCTTTGGTGGATTAGGTTATTCTCTAGAAGTTGATTATAGTACTCTTAATGTGAACAAGTCCACCTAAATACTCGTCTTTTGGAAAAAAAATATGAGTTTGATTAAGGAATCTAGTAAAAGTTGAAAGTCAACATGATAAGTGATTATGTTTCCTTATGAATAAATTCCTCAATAAAAAGTAACTTAAAACATAAATGTTTTCTATTAACTTTTCCTACTGGGGAACCCAACACCGTTTAACCCATCACAAGTTTGTGATTTTCTCGTGGTTAACTTTCTCCTAAACATGTTTTCTATCACTTTCCATCAGAACATGACCCTTTGTTTTTTCCTCCATGTCAATATTTTCATACTTGGAATCCTAGTATGGGTTAACTCGAGTGACCTTTGTACTTATCCTTCTTTATTTTAATGTTATTGTTTTACGGACTCTTGTTCCGATGTGGGACTTTCAAAGATGTTTCCAAGCACAATTTTAAAATTGCGAGGACGCAATTCCCAAAAGGGGGGAAGGATGTAACAACCCTGGTAAATAAAGAATATGAAATTTTCATATTTATCCAAATTTGTGAATAAAGTATTAATATGACTTTAAAAGGGACGCTATGCTCAATGGCATACCCAACACGCAACAACGAGTTTCTTGGGAATCTTACGTTGCACTCTAATAATAAAATAATATTATTTTAAAGGGTAGATAACATGTAGCCGTTGTAATGTCGGGAATGGATAGAAATAACTAAAATATGATTATATATGTTTTTAAATGTTTTTACATTTATCCAATAAAGGATAGAGGATTAAAATACGGAAAGAATTCAATTTTAGGCGTATATGACCTAGTATTCACTAAAGGTTCACTTATAACCTTTTGATGTTGAACCATCATTAAATATAGTTTTGTTCACTCTTAAACATTATTTGGGACCAAATAAAACTCTTATTAAGAATCGGGACATCAAAATTTACTTTGTGTAAATTTTTGGTATCTTTCTGATAAAGTTCATTTTTTTAATGAACAGTGTAAAATGTTGTATTTTAATTCAAAACCACTATTTAATATAATTTATTTATATGATTACATTATCTTTTTAATTGGTTTTAAAGTGAAATTAGAAAATATTTTTACCATTAAATCCAATAGTGGTCGTTGGAATTAATTTCACTTTGAAATCGGACTTAATGTAGTGTCAATCTTTTGATACTTATTGTTTCATAAAAACACACTATTTGTCATGACAGCGGGAATTAATTATTAAATTAATTAATTTGACTTATATGTTTTGAATTTTTTAAAACGGAATTCATTTTTGAATTCAGAATATCAAATATAGCTTAGGGTGAATTTTTGGGATTTTTCTGAAAAACATCAATTTTTGATGAATAGTGAAACCACTAAGTGGTACTTATAAAAACTGAATTCTTGTTTAAATGAAATTTTTCCATCATTGTGTTTTGATTTTCAAAAATCTGACACAAATGGTTGTCATTATGAAGTAAAATTTGGTTCAATGAGATTAAAATAATTTTTTGGTGAATAGTAACTTATTAAGTTTCTAATCGCGATTAGTGGTAATTAGTGTAGTTTAAGGTAAAAATAATGCTTTAATAAAATGAGATGAGATTGACACATGTCTTACCCTCATTGGTTGTGTCATGGCCGACCAATTCAAGCCATGGGTCAACTTGGGGACCCCATGGATCCACTTTGGTTGGGAAATGACATAAATAACCATTTATTTATTGTAAAAGTAAAAATGACACAAACATGATATGTTTTAATAAAACAATTTTTAAGTGGGGTTATACAAGTCACATTTTTTGTTATAAATAGTCATTAGAAAGCTAAAAAGATTTCCTACATCATAGTAATTTTTTATAATTTTTATACATTAAATAAATTAAAGTATTTATGACATCATAATGATGCAGGGATGACATCATTATCTGACGATTTAAATAAAATGGAATGATAATGTAAAATATATGAACTAAACATGTCCAAAACATATTGGATGGGTGGATTTCGAAGCCTTATCACCTTATCCACGAATTATATCAATGTGTGACCTTTTAAAACCGAATCACATTTTCAAATAAAGTAATATTTCTTACTTTCCCAAAGTGCCCCTCCTCTCCTCTAATAAAAGGCCCCCACCTCTACCTCATTTCACACACTTCTCAAGACTTTGGCTCGGCCAAACCCTGCCCATTTACTCTCTACACATCCCTCTCCTCATCCTAGTGGATTCCCATTGGGTATAATCCTTTCAAAGGAAGCCTTTAGGCTCAAATCAAAAGGAGTTACACTTTTAAAGGTAATTCATTCTCTCATGTTCATTTGTTTTATTTTGCTTCTCCAACCCCCTAAAATCTTTTTATTTACTTCTTTTGTAACAAAAACAGTATCTCCAATATACTTGGATGTTGTTATAAGATTTATTAGAGCTACACTCTCACACAACTATATCAAATGGTTAAGGAACATACGGTTTCCATGGATGGAAAAATTCTGCCTCCCGAAACGATGATTGTTCAATACTCATTTAACAACTTCAAAGGTGGCCATTATGATGTCACTATTTGTATATATGATATATAATATGTTTATGTTTTACTTATGATTCTGTATTTTTCATTTGTGTCTTACCATTATGGCCTCCATTATGGGTATACGCGATATCTTCATTTTAGGAAGTGCGGACTACCGCCCCCTCAAAATTATGTGATTCATTAATGCCATACGTGGGACGTATAAAGGATGGATTTAATATTATTATATATGATGTTATACTGGAATTATTATATACCTCTATATCATTATTATTTCTTTCCATTAAAGTATGATATAGAAATGAATGTAGCGTTAATGCGTACATATGGCTTACCGTCTCCATGAACGGTGCATTTCATTTCTTATCCCCAAATGTAATGTACTATTATATGTACTTGTATATAATGGATATATATGATGAATGCTACATCTAAATGATGAATATAATTCTGTAATTAAAATATAAATACCTCTCATTTAGTTTTAATTCCATTAATATGACAAAGAAATGAAAGTAGCGTTCATGCGTACGTACGACTTACCGTCTCAATGAACGGTGCATTTCATTTTTTACCTCTAAATGATTATGTAATATTATAAATACATGTATATTCTGTATATATATGATATATATGATATCCAAATCAGGAATTTAATTATGGAAATAAATAACTTTTGAAAACATGAACAACATGTAATTGTAAGAAGTCCACTTTCGACTTAAGAACCAAATATCGACAAAACAAATATTATTAACTTAAATGATTACATAATGTTTATGACATGGTAATAAGTGATATAAAAGGAATAATGAACTTTAAAAGGTTATTAAGGAAGTATAAATTAACTCATGTTTATTATTCAGGAGATTAAAGAACGATCGAGTCAAGTCGGACCCGAGGTAAGGGATCCTACTCCTCTCTTTCTTTTTAAGTACACACTTTTATGTCATTCCTTTTAAAGCTCATATTTCTTGTTATTGGGATGATATTTTATATTACTCTTACTGTAATTTTTATGTTCATGTGATGAGTGACCCTAATCTCTTTCATCAATCCATTTTGGAAGTTTTGAGTGGCCCCGTTAGGCTGCCGAACTTTCGTAAGAGATCTAACCTCTCTCTTTATTTTTAAGTACTCTCCTTTATGTCACTTCATTTAAGCTCCTCTTTGTAATGTTGGGGGATGTTCTTTTATATTCCTCTTTCTGTATATTTTATTTTAATGTGATGAGATACCCTATTTGATCTCATCAATCCATATTCGGAAGTCTTATGTGGCGCCATTAGGCTGCCGAGTTTTCGTAAGGAATTTTTAATCTCACTTTTATTCCTGTGAGATTAATGCTACATTTTCCACAAATTCCTTTGAGTGGTGTATGTACTTCCCATTATTCTACTCTTTGTGTAATATAATTTCATTTATGAGTATTTACTTCAATTATCTATTGTCTTTCTTTCATGGGGTGTATGTTCTGAAAGATACCCAAGTCGGTAAGGGAACCTTTCACCCTCATTTTTTTAAAGACTTATTTTGTTGGGTCTTTAAATTTACATATTGTGATGTTGGGATATGTTCTCATATATCCTTATTGATGTAAATTTTATGTCCAAGTGATGAGATACACTTTTTATCTCTCATCAACTCATTTTGATGTGATGTCGTTTGGCTGTCAAGGGATCTTTTTAACACAATTTCAATTTCTTTGGGTTCAACATGCAGTCATTGAATATGTCATCCATTGAATATGTTTGAGTGACCTTTTATTGTTTTACACATAATATCCACTTATATTGGGTGTATTTATATTTTTCACACATATTTTTGAGATTGATTTGTCCTTAATTTAAGGATACCTTCTTTATAAGAGATTTCATCACATTTTACATTTCTATTGAGGGTTCATTGTTGTTATGGACAAATTCACTCTTATATGGTGTATATACTGTCCTTTGGAGTATTATATCATGAATCCATTTATTCTCATGACATTATAAAGTTCTGACTAAATGTTATTCCTCAATTATTGTATTCAAGTGTCTCTAATTTTGGTAAAACCCCTTTAACCAAAATATCGCTTTAAATGTTTTAATGATTTGTTCTTATTAATATCCATGTTTTCAAAATGGTTTTAAGGATTTATTTATATGGATATTAATGGTTTAAAATGTTAAAGGCTTCAAGGTGGTATGGGACACTTTGATACAAATACCTCCTTATTAAATGTTTTAAATAGTTTTGGAAATGGTTTCTTTTTTAACGGATTCATTATTTCAATATATTAAAATGTTATATTGTGATTGACATGTGGAAATGTTATGTTTCCTTTATAAATGTTTTATGTGATACGTTTATGGTTCTTGGGAATTTTATGAAAACGGGTGGTTCCGTGATAAAATAAGGGCGGGTGAGCCCGATATAGCTCTCCAATGCATTAGGTAACGCGAAGGAGTGAAACGTTAAGGTTTCTTCGAAGAGATTTAGGGAATATACTGTGATGGGTATTCCAAACATAACCAAGTGGGTTACTCCCTACGTAAGAATGTTATGAATGCCTCACGTTACCTTTATATCTTATGTTTTCTATGATTTATTCATGATTTTATATACCTATGTTTTATGGGAAAAGTGTGATTTCATTCTAATGTATATATGAACTCATGTTTCCTTTCCATATTTTTATAACTCTTACTGAGCTTTTTATGCTCATCCCATGTTTTTGAAATGTTTTTCACAGGTCAAGGGAAAGGTACATGATGTGATGATAGTGTCAAGGATGTGTCAATAAAGAATCCATGTTTTATTTTAAATATGTTTCCGTTGATGGGAAGAATGAATATTGTCTTTTATGTAACCACTTTGTTTAAATGTGGAATGTAATTAACGTTTCATGATCTAATTCTCTAAAACTCTAAACCGAAAAATATCCTCAATGTGTAATCTTGTAATAACTCAAGATTAAGTAAGGTTTAAGGCTGGGGCCTTATAGTTGGTATCAAAGGCCGTTTTAGATAACTTTAGAGGTTAGGGTATTCTCTAAGCATAAGTGACATCACCATAATGGTTAAGATTTCAGAAAGATTCCTAGTTTTAGATAAAGTGAATGAGTAAGTATATCTTAGTGTTTATCTTCCTCATTAGTACATGATGGTTATGTTGATATAGTCACACTGACCTTTTTGGTTTTAGTAAATGGCTGGATCTAGCAGGCACCAAAATGACAATGGGTTGGAAGGAAACTATGGTGGTTCTCTGATTAAGTGACTGGATGAGATGGGGGATTCAATGAGGAATCTCATGTTTGTTCTAAACCAACTATCAAGGATTCACGATCAACCACTTCAATCTTGGTGAGTTCGCTAACGCATCATGTACGAGATGAACAACTCGATGTGGAAATTCAGGTAATAATTATTAAGGTAACCATTATGGTTTATATGATCCTTACTTTTTAGGTAATTATGGGTTACTCTATGATATGATGGAAAATGAAAGGAATGAGATAAAGTTGAGGTTAAAATATTTTATGATCATTTTTGAAGATTTTATCTCGTTTTGGGGGATGTTTTAAGAATTATATAGTTTTGGAAAAAGGAAAACACACAGACCGTGTGACAACCCGTCACGTCGGACAAATCTGTGGGAATCGAACCCACAACCAAAGTACGACTGGTATTTATCGCCTACCACTGGACTACGTGAAGTCCCTGGATAGTTTGACTGATTCTTTTTAGTTATATGATTTTATGAATTAAGAATAAGTTGATTTTGGGTTATTTATGAAAATGATTAACCTATCATAGAGGATATGTGATTAGGTTAATTACTTTTCAATACGAGACTTTAGGAGCAACTGATGTTGTTTGGAGATAAATGTTACTATTTAACTTGGAAGACTATGTGACTAAATCCTTCAAATATTTGGGTTTCATCTTAGTTTGGTTTACTTTGATGAATTTTATGGACAAATGGTCCTCGTTGAACTTTGGGTTTTGTTGGACAAATTATGGATATTAAGAATAGATTTTATTTTTATAAAGGGTTATCCTTTTCTGGATTATCTGACCTTGTACTAACCTTTATGGTTTTGGTTTTGGTTAAAGCCTAATGACAGGGGATGTATATAGTTCTCTTTGGTGGATTAGGTGATTCTCTAGAAGTTGATTATAGTACTCTTAATGTGAACCAGTCTCCCTAAATAATCGTCTTTTGGAAAAAAAAAATATGAGTTTGATTAAGGAATCTAGTAAAAGTTGAAAGTCAACATGATAAGTTATTATTTTTCCTTCTGAATAAATTCCTCAATAAAAAGTAACTTAAACAAATGTTGTCTATTAACTTTTCCTACTGGGGAACCCAACACCGTTTAACCCATCACAAGTTTGTGATTTTCTCGTGGTTAACATTCTCCTAAACATGTTTTCTATCACTCTCCATCAGAACATGACCCTTTGTTTTTTCCCCCAGGTCCATATATTCTTACATGGAATCCTAGTATGGGTTAACTCGGGTGACCTTTGTACTTATCCTTCTTTATTTTAAAGTGATTTTTTTACCGACTCTTGTTCCGATGTGGGACTTTCAAGGATATTTCCAAGCGAAATTTTAAAATTGCGAGGACGCAATTCCCAAAAGGGGTGAAGGATGTAACACCCCATGTAAATAAAGAATATGACATTTTCATATTTATCCATATTTGTGAATAAAGTATTAATATGACTTTAAAGGGGACACTATGCTCGATGGCATACCCAACACGCAACAACGAGTTTCTTGAGAATCTTACGTTGCACTCTAATAATAAAATAATATTATTTTAAATGGTAGATAACATGTAGCCGTTGTAATGGCGGGAATGGATAGAAATAACTAAAATTTGATTATATATGTTTTTAAATGTTTTTACATTTATCCAATAATGGATAGAGGATTAAAATACGGAAAGAATTCAATTTTAGGTGTGTATGCCCTAGTTTTCACTAAAGGTTCACTTATCACCTTTTGATGTTGAACCGTCATTAAATATAGTTTTGTTCACTCTTAAACATTATTTTGGACCAAATAAAACTCTTATTAAGAATCAGGACATCAAAATTTACTTTGTGTAAATTTTTGGTATCTTTCCGATAAAGTTCATTTTTTTAATGAATAGTGTAAAATGTTGTATTTTAATTCAAAACCACTTTTTAATCTAATTTATTTATATGATTACATTATATTTTGAATTGGTTTTAAAGTGAAATTAGAAAATATTTTTACCATTAAATCCAATAGTGGTCGTTGGAATTAATTTCACTTTGAAATCGGACTTAAACTAGTGTTAATCTTTTGATACTTATTGTTTCATAAAAACACGCTATTTGTCATGACAGTGGGAATTAGTTATTAAATTAATTAATGTGACTTATATGTTTTGAATTTTGTAAAACGGAATTCATTTTTGAATTTAGAATATCAAATATAGCTTAGGGTGATTTTTTGGGATTTTTCTGAAAAACTTCAATTTTTGATGAATAGTGAAACCACTAAGTGGTACTTATAAAAACTGATTTTCCGTTTAAATGAAATTTTGCCATCATTGTGTTTTGATTTTCAAAAATACAACATACATGGTTGTCATTATGAAGTAAAATTTGGTTCAATGAGATTAAAATAATTTTTTGGGGAATAGTAACTTATTAAGTTTTTAATCGCGATTAGTAGTCATTAGTGTAGTTTAAGGTAAAAATAATGCTTTAATAAAATGAGATGAGCTTGACACATCTCTTACCCTCATTTTATGTGTCATGGCAGACCAAGAAAAGCCATCGGTTAACTTGGGGACCCCATGGATCCACTTTGGTTGGGAAATGACATAAATGACTTTTTATTTATTGTAAAAGTAAAAATGACACAAACATGATATGTTTTAATAAAACAATTTTTAAGTGGGGTTATGCAAGTCATCGTTTTTGTTATAAATAGTCACTAGAATGATAAAAAGATTTCCTACATCATAGTAATTTTTTTATAATTTTTAGACATTATATAAATTAAATTATTTATGACATCATAATGATGCAGCGATGACATCATTATCTGAGGATTTAAATAAAATGGGAAGATAATGTAAAATCTATGAACTACACATGTCCAAAACATATTGGATGGGTGGATTTCGAAGCCTTATGATCTTATCCACGAATTATATCAATTTTGGACCTTTTAAAACCGAAACACATTTTCAAATAAAGTAATATTTCTTACATTCCAAAAGTGCCCCTCCTCACCTCTTATAAAAGGCCCCCACCTATACCTCATTTCACACACTCCTCAAGACTTTTGCTCGGCCAACCCCTGCCCATTTACTCTCTCCACATCCCTCTCCTCATCCTAGTGGATTCCGTTTGGGCCGAATCTTTTCAAAGGAAGCCTTTAGGCTCCAATCAAAAGGAGTTACACTTTTAAAGGTAATTCATTCTCTCATGTTCATTTGTTTTATTTTGCTTCTCCAACCCCCTAAACTCTTTTTATTTACTTCTTTTGTAACAAAAACAGTATCTTAAAAATACTAGGATGTTTTTATAATATTTATTCGAGCTAAACTCTCACACAACTACATCAAATGATTAAAGAACATACGGTTTCAGTGGATGGAGAAATTCTGCCTCCCGAAACGATGATTGTTCAATACTCATTTAACACCTTAAAAGGTGGTCATTATGATGTCACTATTTTTATATATGATATATAATATGTTTATTTTTTACTTATACTTCTGTATTTTTCATTTGTGTCTTACATTTATGGCCTCCATTATGGGTATACGCGATATCTTCATTTTAGAAAGTGCGGACTACCGCCCCCTCAAAATGATGTGATTCGTTAATGCCATACGTGGGACGTATAAAGGATGGATTTAATGTAATTATATATGATGTTATACTGGAATTATTATATAACTCTATATAATTATTATTTATTTCCATTAAAGTATGAGATAGAAATGAAAGTAGTGTTAATGCGTACATACGGCTTACCGTCTCCATGAACGGTGCATTTCATTTCTTATCCCCAAATGTAATGTACTATTATAAGTACATGTATATAATGGATATATATGATGAATGATACATATAAATGATGAATATAATTCTTTAATTAAAATATACATACCTCTCATTTAGTTTTAATTCCATTAATATGACAAAGAAATGAAAGTAGCGTTCATGCGTACGGACGGCTTACCGTCTCCATGAACGGTGCATTTCATTTTTTACCTCTAAATGAGAATGTAATATTATAAATACATGTATATTCTGTATATATATGATATATATGATATCCAAATCAGGAATGTCATTATGGATATAAAGAACCTTTGACCGCACGAACAACATGTAATTGTAAGAAGTCCACTTTCGACTTAAGAACCAAATATTGACAAAACAAATATTATTAACTTAAATGATTACATAATGTTTATAAAATGGTAATAAGTGATATAAAAGGAATAATGAAATTTCAAAAGGTTCTTAAGGACTTAGAAATTAACTCATGTTTATTATTCCGGAGATTAAAGAACGATCGAGTCCAGTCGGGCCCGAGGTAAGGGGTCCTACTCCTCTCTTTCTTTTTAAGTACACACTTTTATGTCATTCCTTTTAAAGCTCATATATATTGTTATTGGGATGATATTTTATATTAAAATTACTGTAATTTTTATGATAATGTGATGATAGACCCTAATCTCTCTCATCAATCCATTTTGGAAGTTTTGAGTGGCGTCGTTAAGCTGCCGAACATTCGTAAGAGATCTAACCTCTCTCTTTATTTTTAAGTACTCTCCTTTATGTCACTTCTTTTAAGCTCCTCTTTGTAATGTTGGGGGATGTTATATTATATTCCTCTTTCTGTACATTTTATTTTAATGTGATGAGATACCCTATTTGATCTCATCAATCCATATTCGGAAGTCTTATGTGGCGCCATTAGGCTGCCGAGTTTTCGTAAGGGATTTTTCATCTCACTTTTATTCCCGTGAGATTAATGCTACATTTTCCACAAATTCCTTTGAGTGGTGTATGTACTGCCAATTATTCTACTCTTTGTGTAATATAATTTCGTTTATGAGTATTTACATCAATTTTCTATTGTCTTTCTTTCATGGGGTGTATGTTCTGAAAGATACCCAAGTCGGTAAGGGAACCTTTCACCCTCCTTTTTTTAAAAGACTTCTTTTGTTGGGTATTTTAATTTACATATTTTTATGTTGGGATATGTTCTCATATATCATTATTGATGTAAATTTTATGTCCAAGTGATGAGATACACTTTTTATCTCTCATCAACTCATTTTGATGTGATGTCGTTTGGTAGTCAAGGGAACTTTTTAACCCAATTTCGATTTCTTTGGGTTCAACATTCATTCATTGAATATGGCATCCATTGAATATGTGTGAGTGACCTTTTATTCTTTTACACTTAATATCCACTTATATTGGGTGTATTTATATTTTTCACTCATATTTTTGAGATTGATTTTTCCTTAATTTAAGGATACCTTCTTTATAAGGGATTTCATCACATTTGACATTTCTATTGAGGGTTCATTGTTGTTATGCACCAATTAACTCTTATATGGTGTATATACTGTCCTTTGGAGTATTATATCATGAATCCATTTATTCTCATCATATTATAATGTTCTGACTAAATGTTATTCCTCAATTATTGTATTCAAGTGTCTCTAATTTTGGTAAAACCCCTTTAACCAAAATATCGCTTTAAATGTTTTAATGATTTGTTCTGATTAATATCTATGTTTTCAAAATGGTTTTAAGGATTTATTTATATGGATATTAATGGTTTAAAATTTTAAAAGATTCAAGGTGGTATGGGACACTTTGATACAAAAATCTCCTTATTAAATGTTTTAAATGGTTTTGGAAATGGTTTCTTTTTTAACGGATTCATTATTTCAATATACTAAAATGTTATATTGTGATTGACATGTGGAAATGTTATGTTTCCTTTATACATGTTTTATGTGATACGTTTATGTTTCTTGGGAATTGTTATGAAAACGGGTGGTTCCGTGATAAACTAAGGGCGGGTGAGCCCGATATAGCTCTCCAATGCATTAGGTAACGCGAAGGAGTGAAACGTTAAGGTTTCTCTGAAGAGATTTAGGGAATATACTGTGATGGGTATTCCAAACGTAACCAAGAGGGTTACTCCCTACGTAAGAATGTTATTAATTCCTCAAGTTACCTTTATGTCTTATGTTTTCTATGATTTATTCATGATTTGATATGCCTATGTTTTATGGGAAAAGTGTGATTTCATTCTATTGTATATATGAACGCATGTTTCCTTTCCATATTTTTATAATTCTTACTGAGCTTTTTATGCTCATCCCACGTTTTTGAAATGTTTTTCACAGGTCAAGGGAAAGGTACATGATGTGATGATAGTATCAAGGATGTGTCAAGAAAGAAACCATGTTTTATTTTAAATATGTTTCCGTTGATGGGAAGAATGAATACTGTCTTTTATGTATCCACTTTGTTTAAATGTGGAATGTAATGCAAGTTTCATGATCTAATTCTCTAAAACTCTAAACCTGAAAATATCCTCAATGTGTAATATTGTAATAACTCAAGATTAAGTAAGGTTTAAGTCTGGGGCCTTATAGTTGGTATCAAAGGTCGGTTTAGATAACTTTAGAGGTTAGGGTATTCTCTAAGCATAAGTGACTTTACCATAATGGTTAGGATTTCAGAAAGAGTCCTAGTTTTAGATAAAGTGAATGAGTAAGTATATCGTAGTGTTTATCTTCCTCATTAGTACATGATGGTTATGTTGATATAGTCACACTGACATTTTTGGGTTTAGTAAATGGCTGGATCTAGCAGGCACCAAAGTGACAATGGGTTGGAAGGAAACTATGGTGGTTCTCTGATTAAGTGACTGGATGAGATGGGGGATTCAATGAGGAATCTAATGGTTGTTCTAAACCAACAATAAAGGATTCATGATCAACCACTTCAACCTTGGTGAGTTCGCTAACGCATCATGTACGAGATGGACAACTCGATGTGGAAATTTAGGTAATAATTATTAAGGTAAACATTAGGGTTTATATGTTCCTTACTTTTTAGGTAATTATGGGTTACTCTATGATATGATGGAAAATGAAAGGAATGAGATAAACATGAGGTTAAAATATATTATGATCATTTTTGAAGATTTTATCTCGTTTTGGTGGATGTTTTAAGAATTATATAGTTTTGGAAAAAGGACAACACGCAGACCGTGTGACAACCCGTCGTGTCGGACAAAGCTGTTGGAATCGAACCCAGAACCAAAGTGCGACTTGTATTTATCGCCTACCACTGGACTACGTGATGTCCCTGGTTAGTTTGACTGATTATTTTTAGTTATATGATTTTATGAATTAAGAATAATTTTATTTTGGGTTATTTATGAAAATGATTAACCTATCATAGAGGATATGTGATTAGGTTAATTACTTTTCAATACAAGACCTTAGGAGCAACTGATGTTGTTTGGAGATAAATGTTACGATTTAACTTGGAAGAATATGTGACTAAATCCTTCAAATATTTGGGTTTCATCTTATTTTGGTTTACTTTGATGAATTTTATGGACAAATGGCCCTCGTTGAACTTTGGGTTTTGTTGGACAAATTTTGGAGATTAAGAATAGATTTTCTTCTTATAAAGGGTTATCCTTTTCTGGATTATCTGACCTTGTACTAACCTTTATGGTTTTGGTTTTGGTTAAAGCCTAAAGACATGGGATGTATATAGTTCTCTTTGGTGGATTAGGTGATTCTCTCAAAGTTGATTATAGTACTCTTAATGTGAACAAGTCTCCCTAAATACTCGTCTTTTGGAAAAAAATATTAGTTTGATTAAGGAATCTAGTAAAAGTTAAAAGTCAACATGATAAGTGATTATGTTTCCTTATGAATAAATTCCTCAATAAAAAGTAACTTAAAACAAAAATGTTGTCTATTAACTTTTCCTACTGGGGAACCCAACACCGTTTAACCCATCACAAGTTTGTGATTTTCTCGTGGTTAACTTTCTCCTAAACATGTTTTCTATCACTCTCCATCAGAACATGACCCTTTGTTTTTCCTCCATGTCCATATTTTCATACTTGGAATCCTAGTGTGGGTTAACTCGGGTGACCTTTGTACTTATCCTTCTTTATTTTAAAGTGATTGTTTTACCGACTCTTGTTCCGATGTAGGACTTTCAAGGATGTTTCCAAGCACAATTTTAAAATTGCGAGGACGCAATTCCCAAAAGGGGGGAAGGATGTAACACCCCAGGTAAATAAAGAATATTACATTTTCATATTTATCCATATTTTTGAATAAAGTATTAATATGACTTTAAAGGGGAGGCTATGCTCGATGGCATACCCAACACGCAACAACGAGTTTCTTGGGAATCTTACGTTGCACTCTAATAATAAAATAATATTATTTTAAATGGTAGATAACATGTAGTCGTTGTAATGGTGGGAATGGATATAAATAACTAAAATATGATTATATATGTTTTTAAATGTTTTTAAATTTATCCAATAAAGGATAGAGGATTAAAATACGGAAAGAATTCAATTTTAGGCGTATATGCCCTAGTTTTCAGTAAAGGTTCACTTATCACCTTTTGATGTTGAACCATCATTAAATATAGTTTTGTTCACTCTTAAACTTTCTTTTGGACCAAATAAAACTCTTTTTAAGAATCAGGACATCAAAATTTATTTTGTGTAAATTTTTGGTATCTTTCCGATAAAGTTCATTTTTTTAATGAATAGTGTAAAATGTTGTATTTTAATTCAAAACCACTTTTTAATCTAATTTAATTATATGATTAGATTATCTTTTGAATTGGTTTTAAAGTGAAATTAGAAAATATTTTTACCATTAAATCCAATAGTGGTCGTTGGAATTAATTTCACTTTGAAATCGGACTTAAACTAGTGTCAATCTTTTGATACTTATTGTTTCATAAAAACACGCTATTTGTCATGACAGCGGGAATTAATTATTAAATTAATTAATATAAATTATATGTTTTGAATTTTGTAAAACGGACTTCATTTTTGAATTCAGAATATCAAATATAGCTTAGGGTGAATTTTTGGTATTTTTCTGAAAAACTTCAATTTTTGATGAATAGTGAAACCACTAAGTGGTACTTATAAAAATTGATTTTCCGTTTAAATGAAATTTTTCCATCATTGTGTTTTGATTTTCAAAAATCCTACATACATGGTTGTCATTATGAAGTAAAATGTGGTTAAATGAGATTAAAATAATTTTTTGGTGAATAGTAACTTATTAAGTTTTTAATCGCGATTAGTGGTAATTAGTATAGTTTAAGGTAAAAATAATCCTTTAATCAAATGAGATGAGATTGACACATGTCTTACCCTCATTGGTTGTGTCACAGCCGACCATGACAAACCATGTGTCAACTTGGGGACCCCATGGATCCGCATAGTTTGGGAAATGACATAAATAACTTTTTATTTATTGTAAAAGTAAAAATGACACAAACATGATATGTTTTAATAAAACAATTTTTAAGTGGGGTTATACAAGTATGATTTTTTGTTATAAATATTCATTAGAAAGATAAAAATATTTCCTACATCATAGTAATTTTTTTTAATTTTCAGACATTAAATAAATTAAATTATTTATGACATCATAATGATGCAGCGATGACATCATTATCTGACGATTTAAATAAAATGGAATGATAATGTAAAATCTATGAACTACACAGGTCCAAAACAAATTGGATGGGTGGATTTAGAAGCCTTATCACCTTATCCACGAATTATATCAATGTGGGACCTTTTAAAACCGAAACACATTTTCAAATAAAGTAATATTTCTTACTTTCCAAAAGTGCCCCTCCTCTCCTCTTATAAAAGGCCCCCCACCTACACCTCATTTCACACACTCCTCAAGACTTTGGATCAGCCAAACCCTTCCCATTTACTCTCTCCACATCCCTCTCCTCATCCTAGTGGATTCCCTTTGGGCAGAATCCTTTCAAAGGAAGCCTTTAGGATCAAATCAAAAGGAGTTACACTTTTAAAGGTAATTCATTCTCTCTTGTTCATTTGTTTTATTTTGCTTCTACAACCCACTGAACTCTTTTTATTTACTTCTTTTGTAACAAAAAAAGTATCTTCAATATAATAGGATGTTTTTATAATATTTATTCGAGATACACTCTCAAACAACTACATCAAATGGTAAAAGAACATACGGTTTCCGTGGATGGCGAAATTCTGCCTCCCGAAACGATGATTGTTCAATACTAATTTAACACCTTCAAAGGTGGCCATTATGATGTCACTATTTTTATATATGATATATAATATGTTTATGTTTTACTTATTCTTATGTATTTTTCATTTGTGTCTTACCTTTATGGCCTCCATTATGGGTATACGCGATATCTTCATTTTAGGAAGTGCGGACTACCGCCCCCTCAAAGTGATGTGATTCGTTAATGCCATAAGTGGGATGTATAAAGGATGGATTTAATGTTATTATATATGATGTTATAATGGAATTATTATATACCTCTATATCATTATTATTTCTTTCCATTAAAGTATGATATAGGAATGAATGTAGCGTTCATGCGTACATACGGTTTACCGTCTGCATGAACGGTGCATTTCATTTCTTATCCCCAAATGTAATGTACTATTATAAGTACATGTATATAATGGATATATATGATTAATGATACATCTAAATGATTAATATAATTCTTTAATTAAAATATACATACCTATCATTTAGTTTTAATTCCATTAAAATGACAAAGAAATGAATGTAGCGTTCATGCGTAGGTACGGCTTACCGTCTCCATGAACGGTGCATTTCATTTTTTACCTCTAAATGATTACGTAATATTATAAATACATTTATATGCTGTATAAATATGATATATATGATATCCAAATCAAGAATGTCATTATGGATATAAAGAACCTTTGACCACACGAACAACATGTAATTGTAAGAAGTCCAATTTCGACTTAAGAACCAAATATCGACAAAACAAATATTATTAACTTAAATGATTACTTAATGTTTATGAAATGGTAATAAGTTATATAAGAGGAATAATGAACTTGAAAAAGGTTCTTAAGGAAGTATAAATTAACTCATTTTTATTATTCAGGAGATTATAGAATGATCGAGTCAAGTCGGACCCGAGGTAAGGGATCCTACTCCTCTCTTTCTTTTTAAGTACACACTTTTATGTCATTCCTTTTAAAGCTCATCTTTATTGTTATCGAGATGATATTTTATATTAAACTTACTGTAATTTTTATGTTCATGTGATGAGATACCCTAATCTCTCTCATCAATCCATTTTGGATGTTTTGAGTGGCACCGTTAGGCTGCCGAACTTTCGTAAGAGATCTAACCTCTCTCTTTATTTTTAAGTACTCTCCTTTATGTCACTTCTTTTAATCTCCTCTTTGTAATGTTGTGGGATATTCTTTTATATTCCTATTTCTGTACATTTAATTTTAATGTGATGAGATACCCTATTTGATCTCATCAATCCATATTCGGATGTTTTATGTGGCGCCGTTAGGCTGCCGAGTTTTCATAAGGGACTTTTCATCTCACTTTAATTCCCGTGATATTTATGCTACATTTGCCACAAATTCCATTGAGTGGTGTATGTACTTCCCATTATTCTACTCTTTGTGTACTATACGTTCATTTATGAGTATTTAAATCAATTATCTATTGTCTTTCTTTCGTGGGGTGTATGTTCTGAATGATACCCAAGTCGGTAAGTGAACCTTTCACCCTCCTTTTTTTAAAAGACTTATTTTGTTGGGTCTTTTAATTTACATATTGTTATGTTGGGATATGTTCTCATATATCCTTATTGATTTAAATTTTATGTCCAAGTGATGAGATACACTTTTTATCTCTCATCAACTCATTTTGATGTGATGTCGTTAGGCTGTCAAAGGAACTTTTTAACCCAATTTCGATTTCTTTGGGGTCAAAATGCAGTCATTGAATATGGCATCCATTGAATATGTGTGAGTGACCTTTTATTGTTTTACACTTAATATCCACTTATATTGGGTGTATTTATATTTTTCACACATATTTTTGAGATTGATTTGTCCTAAATTTAAAGATACCTTCTTTATATGGGATTTCATCACATTTGACATTTCTATTGGGGGTTCATTGTTGTTATGCACCAATTCACTCTTATATGGTATATATACTGTCCTTTGGAGTATTATATCATGAATAAATTTATTCTCATGATATTATAAAGTTCTGACTAAATGTTATTCCTCAATTATTGTATTCAAGTGTCTCTAATTTTGGTAAAACCCCTTTAACCAAAATATCGCTTTAAATGTTTTAATGATTTGTTCTTATTAATATCCATGTTTTCAAAATGGTTTTAAGGATTTATTTATGTGGATATTAATGGTTTAAAATGTTAAAATATTCAAGGTGGTATGGGACACTTTGATACAAAAATCTCCTTATTAAATGTTTTAAATGGTTTTGGAAATTGTTTCTTTTTTAACAGATTCATTATTTCAATATACTAAAATGTTATATTGTGATTGACATGTTGAAATGTTATGTTTCCTTTATACATGTTTTATGTGATACGTTTATGGTTCTTGGGCATTCTTATGAAAACGGGTGGTTCCGTGATAAACTAAAGGCGGGTGATCCCGATATAGCTCTCCAATGCATTGGGTAACACGAAGGAGTGAAACATTAAGGTTTCTCCAAAGAGATTTAGGGAATATACTGTGATGGGTATTCCAAACATAACCAAGAGGGTTACTCCCTATGTAAGAATGTTATGAATGCCTCAAGTTACCTTTATGTCTTATGTTTTCTATGATTTATTCATGATTTGATATGCCTATGTTTTATGGGAAAAGAGTGATTTCATTCTAATGTATATATGAACTCATGTTTCCTTTCCATATTTTTATAACTCTTACTGATCATTTTATGCTCATCCCAAGTTTTTGAAATGTTTTTCACAGGTCAAGGGAAAGGTACATGATGTGATGATAGTGTCAAGGATGTGTCAAGAAAGAATCCATGTTTTATTTTAAATATGTTTCCATTGATGGGAAGAATGAATACTGTCTTTTATGTAACCACTTTGTTTTAATGTGGAATGTAATGCAAGTTTCATGATCTAATTCTCCAAAACTCTAATCCTGAAAAGATCCTCAATGTGTAATCTTGTGATAACTCAAGATTAAGTAAGGTTTAAGGCTGGGGCCTTATATATAGTGCATCCTTGGGTTGAATGTTTTTTTCCAGCCACATGGATGAGATTCCTAGATTTAATATATTTTGTTTATAGAATAGTTAAATTTGACTTTCTCAAATTTTAAAAACGATATCATTTTCTTATATTTTTATACAAAATATATGATTGAATATAAATACTTACTTCAAATATAATTTTTTCCCTTATCATGGTAATTTATTGCTAATTTTTAGTATATAAATAATTACATCAAATTCTTATTTAGTGATGATGCAGAAATTTCATAACAGATGAAAAATCAATAAAATAAATTTATTTAAAATAATAATAACAATAAAAAGACCAAAACCTGGGACCCATTTTTATTTTCTAAGTATATCTCAACTGTAATCATCCAAAATACAATTTGTTGTCCATTTAGAGTATGCCACCTATAATATTTAATCTAATCTAATGTTAATGTTTTTATATTCATTTTTTAATAAATAAGATATTATTCATGTACGATTTTATAGAATATATATTTTTAACTATAAGTATTATTATTAAATCTGAGGGATTTATCGTCTTCTTGGTTTTTTATTCCTAATTTATAACAAAAAAAATGTATAAGAAATAATTACACAATACTGATGTAGTAAGTATTTTATTAATGGAGATAACAAATTAAAGATAAAAAAATATTAAAATAAATATAATTTTGGATAATTAATAAATCCAATTAATTTTAAATATATCCTTGACTCCATGTAGATATACTAATATATTTTTTCTTGGATAACATCTTATCTTGATTTTTTTTGAAACTCCATTAAATGAATAGTTTCAAAATTTAGGCTATTCATATTTCATCAAAATTATGTATTAATATATTATTGAAAATAATAATAGATATTTTAGAAATAGAAATTAATTATTATATATTAATTTTTTTTAAAAGTTTTCATTGATGATATAATTGACATCAATTGATTACAAATAACCCTATATTAAAGATTAATATATTTTTTACCATAGTTAATATTTAAATTAAATAACTAACTATTAATTAAAATGATAATGGTTAAATTGATATAGAAAATTTATAAAATTTAATTTTTGGTGATATTACAAAATAATATACTATTATATTATAATATATGACATTTTGGATGTTTTCAGATGGGATTTTATTTTATTATAAATTAATATTTTTGGAAATTCCAAAACTACCTCTCACCAGAATTATAAAACGAAACATACTCCCTCACTTATTCACATAACAATGAGCCTTCATGAACACCCATACTTTTCCATTTACATTATAAACTTCCCTAGAAACATTCATTATTTTATGCTCTTCTCAAAATATCAAATCTAGTGTCTATAAGAGGAGATCTAGAGGGAGCTCAGGGAAAAAGAGGCAGTCTCTTCTTCTGATTCATTCAAAATTATTTATTCTTCTACATCATCTTCATGAGTATTTTCCATTTTAATGTTAAAAATAAAGTATCAATTTTGTGAAAATATTTTATTATTGTTATGTAAAACCATATTCCTTCATCTATTCATCCTATAAAAATGAAAATTGACATGCCTGCGTACGTATGACTTACCGTCTTTATTCCATATTGTAATCATTTTCTCATCAACAATTTATTTAGAAGAGTATAATGATTTAAATAATATAAATATATAGTTATTATAATATAATCTTTTTTCTTGAATATCATATATACCATACACTTCCATACATTTTTACTATTAAGGGAATGATACCGATGCTCATGTGTACATACGACCTATCGTCCCCACGATATGAGGTAATTAATTTTTTTTATTCCCAATGAAATAATGATTATAAAAATGAATAGAAGAAATTATTAAGATATATAATATCTTAAAACCATTCTATAAATTTAATTACGATATTCTATTTTCACGAAACAAACCTTATATGATAAATGATGTATATAAACCTGAAGGAGTTAACACCTAAAAGATGAGTAATAATGTTAATAGAAAACAGGTAATAAAATAATCATATATGATATCATAAAAATGAGTATGACTATTGAATAAGTTAATAACATTATTTAAAACCTTATATAGGTTGTTCAGACACATATTAAGGATCCGAACCAAAAGGTAAACGATGTATGTCCCACTTCTATTTCTGTGTAAAACAAGCATTATACAACACATGTTTCGTATACATGGTGTACATACATTCCATGAATGTATTATTTTATTTTAATGATTTGTGTTATGGGTATTTACATATCCATTTTAAGATCATAATTTCATGGGATTTTATATTTCTAATGATTCTAATCGAGTGTGGTAGTTTTTTCTAAATTTTCTTTCTTTCAGAAAAATGATTTGTTATGCAGCTTGGCTATTTTACAAGGTGTTTTCACTACCTTTTGACGTTTTATATGATGAATATAATTATTTTAATTATTTTTTTCTCGTCTTGTAATGTTATTGTTTCATGGGGATTATGATTCAAATGTTTCAATGTGTTATGGGACATTTCAAAAATTAAAAATATTCTTTTCTTCAAGAAATGTTTTTAAATTATATCTTAAGATCATTTTCACGGATAAGGGATTTAAAAATATTTTCATTCTTCCTTATTATGAATTATAGGAAATGGGTTTTCATATTTTTTTATGTTTCAAAATCATTTAAAAAAACTATATTTTCCTCAATAATTTTTTTCATGCGATCAATCAATATTATTTCCCATCTGTGATATTTTTATTTGATGGTACTTATTTTTTACTAGTGATATGGTTTAATTGTATCATTATTATTCATTCTAAAAATTATTTCTATTTATGATGGAATTATATTTATCGAATTAATTACATTTTATGGGTTATATTATGATTAAATCCATTTTATCATATGGGATATGATATGATGTATGGTTTTATGTTCTAGTGGAACACAAACATATGGTTTTAAATATGTTATTGGTGGGACTAATATCTTCCTTAAATTCATTGGTTAAATTCATTAGATATATAATTTATGCATGAAGCTGATTTACTGTTCAAAATGTTATGCATTGACCTGGTTTTTCATGTCCATAATGTCATGATTGGATGTAGTTTTCATGTACATATTTTTATAAAAGGTCCTGAATTTATGTCATTGATTTAATGAGTTGAAGTGTTTCTATTTATTCATGTTTACAATGCATCATTATTTTTTGTATGTCATAATTTCATATCTTATTTTAATGTTATAATCTCATATATTGTGTTCTTTGATTTCATTATGGTTCGTGTCTTATGAACTACCAATACTTTTTCCATGATATTTTATATGATAGATATGATCTTCTATTTTCTTGATCATATTCTCATACCCTTATTCTCATGATATGCAAATATATTTCCTTTTTATACCCATACTAAGAATTTGAGCTCACCCCTTTATATTATTTCTATTCATAAGGTTATAAAGTGAGTTTTTAGGCAGCAGTACTAAAAGAGACGTTCATTATGGGAGATGTTGAAAATATTACCCCAAATTAGAAGATTATGATCCTTGTTTCTAATGGAACTTATCTAATACTGTATTTGAAATTTTTTTATAATTTATTATGTAGTCTATAAAAGTAATTTAATTTCCTTTTACGTCATTATTGGGTCGTTATGTTTGGTATCAGAGTGATGGTTTAGATAATCTTCGGAACTGGGATGCAAAAACATTAGTGCGATATGTAGAGATAGTTCTAAGTATATGTCTAGGTATTTATTAAGGATATGTATAATTATAGTTTACAATCCAAGAATTTTGGAAAATATCAAGAATAACCTAGAATAAAACCTAAGATATCATAGATGGAAGTATTATAAGTAATTTTCATTAATTTTTTGTTTTTCTTCTATGATAAGTATTCCTAAAACATTTATTTCTGGTCTACATTGATAGTTATAAATAGATAAAACATAGGTTACATTGAATGTTTCCAATGTGAAATTCATGGGTATTATATTCCATAAGTGGGAATATAATGAAGTGAGTCAATATGGTGGTACAAGTATTGGTTATAAAACCGAGGATAAAGACTGAAAACATCATTAGAAATGTATGGGACTATATAAAAATATTATTTTACTTAATAATATGAAAAATGATTAGATTATTGTTATGGAACCCTAATACATGATTCACATATCATATTTATGGAATATATAATAATGATACCCGATTAGTGGGATAAGAATAAATTTGGATGATTGAAGTGTATCTGTTTTTGAAATAAATGATTCTGTATAAGTATTTTTAGAATAAATTTTTCATTAAGGATTGATAAGGATATGTTGTATAGTAACGTAGACTAGGAAAAGTTATTTATGTAAAAGGTAATATTTTGATTATGGGAAGTTAACTGTTAATGGGTTAAATATATGTAGAAAATTGTTTTCATGTTGGATAATGATATGTTGGATATTATTAACTAGACGATACAAATTAAGAATTATCGACATGTGGGTTATGATATCATGGATAATGTATAAATTTTTTTATAATTAAGGAATGTATTCAATAAACTTTGGAATAATAAAACATACATTTTTTCTATAAGTATTAATGATAAATCAAGTTATTACAATGTTTCCAAAGAATAAATGATGGAGAAATTCATATATTTGAATACGAGAAACAAGATTTACACTATAATATTTTTGGGATAAATGGTAAGATGAATTAGTTAACCTATTTCTAATGTTTTTTCTTTTATACTTTATGAAGGATTATAAGGCTATCCATTTATGAAAATCCTACATTAAAATTATAATTAAGTTTGTGAGATTAAAATATTATCTCACCATAGGTGGATTTTTTCATTTTTTATAACATTTGTAATGATTTTTATTTTAATGACTGATAGAATTACTTATCAATAGTTGTATGGATCTCATGATCTATTAGTATCATAGGATTTCCATATTCAACTTCATTTCCTTGAAAATAGATGTTGTGTAAATATTCAAGGCATTGCCAATGGTGAGATTTTACATAAATCATGTAAGTATATATTCTCATGATAATTCCTCAACATTAAGAAAATGGTTTGTGATGTAAAATGGTGTATTATTATCATCATTTTTAATTATGTCAATAACCTCTTTCAAACTTCTATATTTTATGGTTTTTTGATTCATAACATTCTCTGGTCACCCACATTCTTTTGATCATTTATCTTTTCAAATCTCTTTGATTATTTTTTGTTTTCTATCATACCCAAATATTTAACTATATTCCCCTACATAGAGACCTTGTTATGAATAACATTCGGTCACTATTATTTTCAAAATATTCATTTTTAAATGGATGATTTTGTCTTTGTATTCTATGATTTAGGTTTCTATAAAATAAACATTCATGTTTTAATCATTTTATAACAATGATGAATTTTGATAGTGAAATTCATTTTAAGGGGGACGCATGTAACATCATGTGTTTTTTATGAGAAATATATTTTTAAATTTCTTTTTTCCTCTTATATTGTACACTATACCAAAAAAAATATTGTTCTACACAAAACACCGACATAGATTATTCTATATAAAACAATACATTTCTATTGTGTTACACAGAGTTTCATGTTCTTTTTGATGAATTCATTTCACGCAAGGCCGAGTTTATGAAAACTAATAAATATTATAATATTACCTGACAACCCAGCCATTATAACAGAAGATATAAATAGTATTAAATGTCGTATTATAATATTATTTAATAATTTATAAATATAAATAATTCAAAAGTGATCAATTCTTTATAAATGAAAATAATATCCATTTTAAATAAAAAGAAATGTATTTTATGAAAAACTATATAAATTAAAATAAATGTGATTATAAAATTAAAAAATAATTGTTGTTGGATTTTATTAATGAAATATATATATATATAATCAATATATTTTTTAATATTTATCTTATATGTTTTGTAGAACTGATATAAGAAAAAAAATTAAATTTTTGTAAAAAAATTATTTTTTAAAAAAACTGTAGTTTTTCAGCTTTCGAAGGTGAACCCACTTGAAATCTATTTTTGAAAAAAAAAATTATTCTAATTGAAAAAATAAACTTCTTATTTATAATTAGGATATAATAATTTACACTGTATGATTTTTTGATATTTTTCTGATAAGTTTAGATTATTACTAAATAGTACAAAATAATGCATTTTAATTGACAAAATGCATTTTGTTTATATAGTGTTTTATTGATAATATATCTAAATGTATTTGCATTATAAATATATTATTTTTTCATTTAATATAATATAGTTCATTTTCATCGAATATAAATTGAATTTATACTAATAAACATTTCAATATTTTTCATTTTTAAACATTTAAAACTCGTTTTCTCATTCTGAAAATTGGGTAAATTTTAAATTATTTAATAAAAAATCTATGTTTTGAATTTTCAATAATATATTCTATTACTGGAATCATTGAGTCTACATTATTTCAATAGGTGATTTTTACTTTTCGGAACTGTGAAGAGTAATATCTGTAATTTTTATTGATATGATAAAAAGGAAATTTAGGTAATTAAGGGTAAAAATAATACTATAAAATTATCCTAACACTTATATTAATATAATTTAAAGAGTTTTTTTGACAATAGTCATTATTGGGTTGAAATATTATCTTTTAGAATCCCCTTGGATGAGATTAGGATATTTAATATTTTTTATTTATAGAAATGTTAAGTTTATATTACTCAAGTTTGAATAACTACAACATTTTAATATAAGTCAATACAATAAGTAAGTTGGACTACAAATAGTCATTTTAATGACAAAATTTTTTCATTTATTGTGTTAATTTATTCAAAATTATTAATATTAAAATAAAAATCGTAATGTCTTATTCAATGATGATACCGAAATTATTTGATTGATGTTGAATCAATAAAATAAATGTAATTAAATACCTGATAACCATTTAGGGACTCAAACAATTGACACAATATCATTGGTCGAGTATGTCTCGACCATAGTCATCCAACAGAATAATTATTGACCATTTTGAAAAACATCCAATAGATTATGACACTTATAATATTTTATTTATGTTAATGTTTTAATTTTCATATTAATGGTCTAATAAGTATATAAATTTTAATTTCGGATTTCACTTGTGTTATATTATACTATAAGTATTATTATGAAATCAATAAGAGTTATATTTTAAAATATGTATTATTATGAAATAAATAAGAGTTATATTAATAAATGTATTTTATTTTTAATTTTTAAACAAAAAATAATTATATTTAGTAACTAGACCAAATTGATGTAGAAATTATTTTATTAATGGAAATACCAAGTTAATGTTATTAAAAATATTAAAATAAACATAATTTTAGATAATTAATATATATCCAAGGAATTTAGTAAATGACCTTGACCCTAATGTGGTATAATAAAATTCATTTTTTTGGAAAAAATATTATCTTAATATCATTAAAATTCCACAAAATGAATTGTGTCAAAATTAACACTATTGATATTTTGTAAAAATAATGATTTATAAAATGATTTGAAAATATTAAAACACTGATAAATGTATTGAATAAATATTTTGTTGTTTAAAATGTTCTTAATTATTCAATTTTAATATTTAAAAAACTCATTAAATATTATACTATATTAATATTTAATATTTTGTTACAGTAGTTAGAATTAAAATAGAATAAATCTGGTTTAATTAAAATTATATGTTTTAAATTGGATGAAAATAATTTCTAAAATTTATTGGGTGATGAGATTACAACCATATATAATATAATATTAAGATATATGGAATTTTGGTGGATATTATCGGTATTTATTTTGTTATAAATGAATATTTTTGTGATTCCAAAAGTGACCTTTGAAAAAATTATAAACAGAAACCTCATATATCAATTATTAAAATCAAATCTATCCTTCAAACACCACCATATTTTTCCCATTTTCCTTCTAAACTCCCCTAGAAACATTCTAGAGGTTCTGGTCCTCTGAAAAGATGAACTCATGTGTCTTCAATAGGCAATCTAGAGGGAGCTTGTCGAAAAAGAGATAATCTCCTCTACCAATTATTTAAATCATATTTATTATTCAACTCCATATTCCGGGTTTGTTTATATTATATATTATTAAATAATTATAACTTATATGATGATATGTTTTTATGATTATGGAACAACTATATTCCAACTTATATGCAAACTATAAAAAATGAAATCAATATGTGTGCATATATATGACATACCGACTCCACACCATGGAGTAATCTATTTTTCATCACCAATATATTTGTATTTGTATAATGATGGGACTAATAGACATGTATAGTGCTAATAACATGATATTTTTTCTAGAAAAACATATATAACATACATTTAATTGCATTTTTATTATTAATTGAATAGTACCATCACTCATGTTATGTATGTCCTTCCATCTCTATAATTTGATGTGAATAATTTTCCTTATTCACCATTATATAATGAATTTATCAATGTATATAATGAATTAATATGATATTTAACCCTTAAATATCATTCTGGAAATGGAAAAACCATATCCTATGTGCATGATCAATATTTTATATGATAAATCATGCATAAGAACATGGAGTAGTACCACCCTAAAGATGATGAGTAATAATGTTATTAACAAATAGGTAAAAATATAATAACATATTATATCAAAAAAATGAAAATGAATCTGGAATAAGTAATAAATATTATTTAAACCCTTATAAAGGAGGTTCAGACACATATGATCGAACCCAAACCTAACGTAATGGATTTGTGGATAACTTTTATTTCTATTAGAAACATGCCATATACACCACTAGTCTCTTCTATGTGGTGTACATAATTACCATTAATGTATTAATTGATTTTTTTACCTTATGTTATGTGTATTTACATATCCATTTTATGATATCTATTTCATGTGATTTTGTGGTTCAAAGGTTACAGAAGGAGTAAGGTAGTTTTGTCTCAATTTGTCTTCTTTTAGACACCTGTTATTATATGAACCTATCTTCTATTACAAGATGTATACAATACCATTTTACTGGTTATATTAGGAATATAATACTTTTCATTGTATATTAAGCTTATTGTAACATTATTAATTCATTGGGATTATGAATCAAATGTTTCAAAGTGGTATGAGACAATTTGAAATGTTTAATGATTATTTTCCTCAAGAATTGTTTTTAAATATCTCTTAATCCAATTTTCATGGATAATGGATTTAATAATTTTTTCAACAACAATTATATTTTATCATCCAAAATGGTATTCAAAATGTATTCAATATTAATTTATAATTGTTTGTGTTTATTTTCAATGAAAATGGTTTTAAGTATATTTTATGTTCCAACACGCATTTTTTCAATGAATAAAGTATATTTTCCTCAAAAATTATATTTAACTGACCTCTCAAGATTATTTACCTTCTAAGATAATGTTATTTAATGATATTTATGTTTTACTAAGGATATGATTTAATTCTATCATTATTATTCTTTCTTAATGTTATTCATGTTTATGATTGAATGATAATTAGATAATTCATTTATATTTATAGGTTCGATTATGATGGAATCCATTTCATTCCCTAGGATTGGATATGATTAATGATTTTCTGTTCTTGTAGAACACATATTTATATTTATCATTATGTGATTGGGGGGACCTATATCTCCCTCCAATGCATTGGGTAAATATGGAAAACTCATGAGTTATATATCTAATGTCCAAAACTGATTTGATGTTTACTTTTTTCTATGGGGAAATGGTTTTCATGTACCTAATTTAATGGGTGGACCTGGTTTCTATATCCATATATTTATTAAAGGACCTGATTTATTGTCCTTAATTTTAGTGTTGAACCTACTACTATTTATTCAGGTTGAAAAACTTATAGGTTTAGGTGTATGCAACAATTTCATATCTTATGTTAATGTTATGATCTCATGGATTATAATAAATTATTTCATTATGATTCATGTCTTATGTACTATCTTAATTAATTCCATCATTATTGATATGTAGGGTATGATCATTTATTTTCCTGATCATGTTCTCATATGCTTATTATCATGATATTCCTAGATTATTCCATTTTATAACCTCACTAAGCATCTTATCTCACCTCATTATATGATTTATTTTCCTCGAGTTATAAGGAATGGTTTTAGGTAGGGGAAATAAAGAGGAAGATCTTTATTGGGGATGATGATGATTTTTCACCAAATTAGAAGAATTTGTTCTATGTTATTAATGGTACTAAACTAATATGGTTTGTGAACATATGTTGGTGTAATGTATTATGTATTCTGCAAATGTAATGTAATTTCCATGTATGTCACGATTCATTCATTAATAATAGGGCTATGTCCTCAGTCGTACGTCATGTGCTCACTATACATCATGTACCCCTAGTAAATGTTGTATAGTCCCCAAAATATTATCATCCCTGAACCAGAATGAGAGAAGGTTTGTTATTGGTATTTCTGATTGGGAAATCCTTGTGAGTTACCTTAAACCCTATATTTCCACCTAAAACCCATATACCACAAGGGATATATATTCTTCCTAATTTTTTTATAAAATGATAAAACAATGCCTAAATGGGTACAAAGATGATAATCATGTATTTCAGCATACGTCAGGGAGAAATGTTCATATTTAAGGTCTAATGTGATTTATGGAAGCCGGTGAACCAATAAATTGTTTCAATTATTATAAAAACAAGGATCAGACGCACCTCCTTTCCTCAGTTCGTTCATCATGAAAAAGAGAAAACCTCCTTCCCCCCATCCTCTTATGTGTGGAACCTAATAGATATGATATATTGGTTTGTTTATTTTTAAATAAAATAATATATTATCTACACACACCAACACAAGCCCTTATCCGAGCATATGGAGACAAAAAAGCAATTGTCGTGTGTGACATAAAACATGTGTTTGAACTCAATTGTGGTCTCTTATTTCTAATCTAAAACTCCACTTAAGAGTTATTCAACATTTTCAATAAGAAGGATTATGCAATAAAAAATATTGATTATTTTTAATATCATTGAACCAGGGCTCTATAGGTCTCAGAATATCACTTTAACATTGAATCTGACATTAGTTATATTCTAATAAAATATTTCATAGTTTTACATGGTAAAACTAAAGTCATAACATTCTTACTAAATCATTGGTCATGAAAAATATTTCTCATAAAACATTTACAACAGAAATAATAATTAATTATCAATATCATCTGACCATGTTTAAATTTTATTTTTCTATTTAAATTTAAAAAAATATTGAATAAAATATCATATATTTCCATGTGTTGAAAATTTTATCAAAATGATACTTTTTGCATTTTCTTTTTTTATTATTGTTTTTATCACAGACCATGAACATGGATAGAGAGATTGGATCTACTAAAATCCTTCATTACCATGAGGGGTGAATTTTTTGTAGCATGTGTCTAGGAGAACCAAGGGAGAATGAGAAATCCATGTCCATGTTCTCCTCAACCGATCCTTCAAATGGTTTAGGGTAAACATAGGATCCAAATATGCGATGTTGCATACCCTCAACATTCACCTAACAGTAGGGCTTAATCTGGAAAGATCTTGACCAGGTGTACAATTGGGGAAAACATAAGATGTGATAGTTCAATGACTCAAGGATAGAGGGTTACCATCCTTGATAATTGAAAAACTAGATCCAAAAAAAATACAACACCTAAAAAGCACAAATCATCAAAGTTTGAATCACATCATATCATGGAGATTGTAGTCCACACATATGCTGAAGCGACATTACCATTTTTTAATGATTATGATGGAAAGAAGGTAGGTATGATATTATCATTTATGAAGTATAATTATTTTTAAAATATAGTTTTTATTCAGTAAACCCATCTTAATACCAATTTGTAAAATATATTAAAGAACAATTAATTGTATCGTTACATGAAATTGGAAATCCATACATATTCATGAGTGATATTTACCTAATTTTTTTAACCAATATATGTTTTATAGTTGTGTTTTTGTAATCAAAAATAAATTTTAGACTATTGAGGATAATGTAATTTTTTTTCACAAACTATCCCCCTGGGACCATGCAGTGACTACCCCATGCCCGCCATCTACAGGCCTGGGGTTGGTGACTAGCACCGGAAAGGGGTATCTCAAAATGGGAAGACATTATCTTTAAATACGTACATACACAGATAGGACATACCACAAAAATAAAATAAAAAATAAATGAAAGTAGTAAAACCACTACAAAGTATCACTACAAAGAGTAATGTGTTTAATGTGAATGTAAAGGGGCCAAAATACAATCCCAACTGAATGGAATATATTGAAAAATTAGTACATGCACCAGAAGTTGTATGCCAGGGATCCAACTAGAAGGGTATGCATAACTCTCTGTCAGATGTCACTACAACACACCTTGTCTATTTATCGTCCCCTAAGAACCATGTAATCCTGGATCCCTAATGTCACAGTGAAGCATGTGTGTCGTCTTCACATGACACAACAGGTGTGTGCGAATCCCGTGTAAGGGTGAGTATTACAATACTCAATAGGGAGCCTAATACACCTGAATGTCTTTCAGTAAATCATGATGGACGAAATGAAAAGGGAATACCACTGAGGTAAATCAACCAAGAATGATCTCAAACACATAGTACAATGTAATATACACATCTCAGACCGAGTATAACTTGAGTATAGAATTAATGATAATTAGTTGTAATGTTATATCATCTTATTCTGTCAATAGGCTCTGTTTCTGATCCACACAGGGTCACCAAGTGGTGTCCCACAGAAGATTGCTTGGTGTTGACCCATAGAGGATCGCTAGGTGATGACCTACAAATGATCTCTATGTGCTGATACAGACATGATTTCTAGGTGTTGACCCACTCAAGATCTCTAATTGATGACCCAAATACGATCTCTATTCATTCTTATCGTCACAACAAACAACTAGATTACCATATATATCTCATTAGATTTCAGGAGGATCCTCTGTATATGCCACCAATCGTACCTCAACAACCACTATGTTTGAGACAGAGTAACCCCAATAGACCAAATCATCTTAAGTGTCCCAAAACAATAGAATTAACATCATTTGGATGCACGGTCTATATGTTATGGGTATTTTTTGTAAAATGGGACCAATTGGATTCGATTCCTATCCAACCTGGTCGTACGTAATGTTACACCAAAACTAGAATAAAGTAACTTAGGGGGACCTCTAGGACATGAGGGTCCCAACACCACTGATGGCTTGTAAAATGGGGATATGGTTTGCATGATCCATGAATTTTAGTGAATATGGGGCCGGTTGTGTCTGGGCCCCGGTCTGACCCGGTCAGACCTACCCGAACAACTCGACCAAAGGGTGTCACATACCCCAGTTATATTTGACAGACTCAACATGACATAGTTCAGGTTGGGGTCTTTGTGGTTTAACATGGCCACTGGGCAACGCCCAATGGGCCTTGCTGGACATGGCTCGGATTGGCTGAGTGTCCATCCCGCATGGTCGCTTGGCGACCCGGTCTAGTGAAGCACAAAACAAAGGGTGTATACCCTTCCTGACGGTCTAGGACCGACCTGCCAGTCGATGACCAGACACAAGGTGTGGCCGGTGGGGTGCCATCAAGAATGGATGCGGCAGCCGCGCCTTTTCCAACCCCCCGGTTGGCCCAGGGACGTGGGGCCTCCTCCAGTCCTGGTCAACGTACCACATATTTCAAGCCGATGTGGGCCACCAACAGTGCCTTCAAGTGGCCACCAGATATGCTCTGGTGGTCCATTTTCGGATCTGTCTATGCCTACAGACTAAATATAGCACCACCATCACTATGAGTCTTTTGAATTCTCCTTTCTGACAGGTCAACAAGTCAAAATCAATGAATGGAATAAGAACAACTATGCTGGAGAGACCAGGACTTTCTCGGGTCATCCTACAGCCTCCGCGTTAGAGTTTAATGATTAGGGTAATCATGATGATAACCACGCAACATGAAAAACCCCAAATCAAAACACTTCTCAATATCCACCCTCAAGAAGGAGGGATTCATGGATCAACCCATTAGATGGTTCATCGACATTCATTGTTAATTTTCATGGATGAGGAATAAATCATCAAATATATAGAATGCATCAACCCCTACGACATTGATGTTTGATTCCAAAGTTTTTATCCCCATGGTTTCAGGATTTTGATGCCACTTTAGGCTCTATTCATTGAGGCCCATTGAAAGTGATGAAGTCTTGCCAGCATTCATTGTTCTTCATTGGGGAGGGAGATAGTTTGAGTTTCATTAGAGGATCTTCGCCGAATAATCCTCAACCCACCAGTGAATCCAATAAATAAAAGGAAAACATGTCATATCATTTTAGTTACGGTGTTACTATTACTTTATTTCATCATTATGTTATGTGATATAGGGAATTAATGAGCCCAATTAATGATCCTCTTCGCCCCCTCGTCATTGCACCACAACGCATCGATCCTCCTCTCAATGTTGAGAAATGAAATAAAATAATTTTGTTAAACTATTTTATTAATTTTCTCGAATATTATGAAAAATAAATTTTCTTCTCACCCCTTTTCATCTGAAGTTATGTCATTTATAAGAGAAAACCAGTGATTTTAGTTCAACATTGCCTTCAAATTTTTGGTCTATGTAGTGGTTCAAAAGATAGAAAAAACCACATTCACATTTATTGAACGTAACATAACAAAATTTAAAAATTCCATTATGGGATCAATGGGCCATAGAATCATGTTCCCTCAGAGTTTGTGGTATCATAATACTTCAATATAAATAAGAAACATTTACATAGAATTTACAAGATATTACATTTACCACACATTAGAGATTTATGTCCCCAAAAGACAAAAAATAATAAAACAAATGGGGGTACTGAGCACGAATCTAAGTCTCTCACTCCCATGTGTTATCCTACAGATTCCGGTGCTGCCACTGAACTCACACCAGTGGAATCTATCTCCCTTGTAGGACCCACTCTTATTGATCCTCTATATCATTTGGTAACTGCATAAATATCACACCACCATCAATATCTATCTCACCCCGGTCAATGAAATGAAATGGATCATGTAATTATTTCCAAAGTGGTGACATGTGGAAAACATTATGCACCTGATGCTTTTGTGGGGGAAGAGCTTGGTGGTACGCCAGCTCACCAACTCTGCTCTGGATCTCGAAAGGTCTGAGGAACCTCAGAGATAGATTTCTTCCCCAACCAAATATCCTTAATCCTCATCAGGGTGATACCTGAAATAATACATGATCTAAAACTTCAAAGTCCAAGTGTCTATGTATCCTATCGACATAATACTTTTTATTACTCTATGTATTCCACATATACTTTTGTATTTTCTTCACCTTCTTGGTGGTAGCCCATACCATCTCTAGTCTTGTGAGTGTCGACTCCACTAGGTCTGTCTATTATAGGGGTGACCTACAACTCCACCAGTACAAGGCCTCAAATGGTTCAATTCCAATGGTGGAGTGATAGCTATGTTTTGTACGAAAACTACACCAGTGGAAGGTGGTACTCCCATCTACGACCATACTCTAGGACATAGGCATGTATAATGTCCTACAAAGTCTTCATGGTCTTCCCCATCTGAACATCCACCTGGGGATGAAAAGATGTACTCAAACAGAGATGTGTCCCAAATGCCTCATATAACCACTTCCATAGATGAGATTTAATTCATACATCATGGTCTGGGATGATCATTAAAGGAAAAACATGGAGCTACATTGTCTCCTGGAGGTAGATTAATCATAATCCCTCTACCAATCCATGCACCCATATGGGTAAGAAATGAGCCGACATTATGAGCTATTCAATTGTAACCCAGATAGAATTGGGGCACCTGGATGTACATGGTATCCTGGTCACAAATTTCATCAAGATACCATCCCATTATTACTCTGATACCTCGAGTTGTTGGGTCAAGACTACTAGAAACAAATTCTCGACCTTCAATCGATGTCAAATGTGTAATCGTGAAATGAACATGATAACTTCTTTCTTCATACATAGCCACTAGTACTGATGTTGGAGGTCCTGGTACATCTTCATGGCTCCAGGATGTACTACCATTGGGGATGTATGGATCTCCCTCAATACATCCTCCTGAAACATCGTTGGTACTACGGTGCACCCTCTGAAAAGGATGACATGGTCCCCAAAAATTAAAAATATATAACAAACATGTTCTGAAGATATCTGAGCACGTTGGGCCTCGCAGTCAACATACATAAGGTATGCCTCCCTAACTCGTAGTATGAATGGGGGATTGACAGGCATAGACTGGATTTAATCTACTTTATCACTATCCATGATGGATATCTAAATTGCGTCTAGGTGCTCCATTACCTAACTCGGAAGCTGTAAATCAGACCTCTTAATGAGTTCATCTACAACCACATTCTTCTTCCTAGGAGTATAGACAATCTCAAAGTCATTCTACTGGAGTATCTCCATCTTCTACCAAGGTCTCATGTTTAGGTCCTTTTGTGAGAAGATATACCTTAGACTCTTGTGTTTGGAGAATATGGTAAATTGTTCACTCATCAAGTAGTGTCAGCACATATTAAAGGAAAAGAAAACTACTACTCAGTTCAGGACTTCGGTTGCGTTGTTTTTCTCATGCTTCCTCAACTGTCGTGAGACATTGGTGATCACTACTTGCTCATAAATAAGGATACAAGATAGTAAGATCCCTGGTGAATCACAGAAAACTACATAACAAATGGCCTCCACTGTTAGTATCATGATGGAGGCACAAGTCAGTGTCTGCCTCAGCTCTAGGAAACACAACTCACATTTCTCTGTCCACATGAAGGGCATTACATTCTTTGTTAATTTCTATATGGGATCTGCTATACTAGAAATGTTGGGTATGATCCTCCGATAGTAACCTTCCACCCCATGATGCTTGGAAACTCATTCATGCTCTTTGGTGTCTCTCAAGCAAGAACCTCCTATATCATTGACAGATCTACTACAACTCCATTCTCTCAGGTAACATGTCTTAAAAAGTGGACATCCCCAATTAAAAATTAGCACATCAAGAGCTTAAAATAAATATTGTGCTCTTTTAGTGTATCCAAAACACTTTTTAGGTTGGTACCATGTTCCTCCTCTGACGCCGAGTACAACAATCAATGAAGGCCACAAAAAACCGGTCAAGGATAGACTGGAAGATCTAGTTCATGAGTCCCATGAACACTACTGGGGCATTGGTCACAGCAAAATGCATCACGAGGAACTCGTAGTGGCCGTAAAAACACCTAAAGGTTGTCTTTACTACATCATAATCTCATACCCGAAGCTGGTGATAGCCCGATCGATGGTCTATCTTCGAGAACCACCTTGCTCACTTTTGTTGGTTAAAGAGGTCAAAAATCCTATAAAACACAAGGTAATTTTTCTTTTGATATACTAAGAGAATATTTGATTTCCCATGTTAAGTATTCATTTGAAAATTATTGGGAAATGATACGAATTCTCCTGGTTATGAGAAACCAGTTGTTTCTTAATCTCAAATGGTTAAGGATGTAGTATCTTCTGAAGATCTTATTTTCAATGTTAATACATTAAATTACCAAATATTAAATTTGGATGTTGATCTAAATGATAATATATAGTCCTATGAAGAGTTTCAAATAATTTATATATCATAAATAGTTTTTGAAACATATGAAGGGGAGTATCTACATGTGAAACAATGATCAATTTCTAATGAAAGCAATAAGTCATTTACTTTTGAGATGATTAGTATAATAGATTCAGTCATTAAAAAAAAATATTACTATGTTTGATCATGATGAGTGAAAACAGATTTTGGTTAATTATTTTTCCTCCTCTCTATTATATCAATGATCTGCAGATGTTCAAAATATAATATAACATTTAGAAATATTTTTATCTGATGTAAGAAAAAATATATGTTTGGAATGATTAGATGATCCATCCAACCCTTCAAAACACTTCAACTTTTATTCATCAATGTAGCTTACTCAATGAAAATACAATAGTATATATTTTCGATTAAATATTTTTTATATTATTAAATTCTATAAATTTATAATCAATTTCTTAATGATGACACAGAAAGGAGGATAAATGTATGAGAAATTTAGGAGAAATTAATGAGAAATTTATTTGAAATATATAACAAATTATACTAAGATATTTTTGAAAGGGGTAATATTTTTTACTATTGGGTGAAATATGTCTGAAAATTAATTTTATTAAAGGGAATAAATGTATTAATAGTTTATTGATATTTATATTTCTAAATATTTCATCCATTATTTTTTTAGTTTTTATATTTGTTTTATGGATTTTCTAATCATAAAAAGTGGTTTATTTTTGTTAATGTGTAGATTCCAGAGTAGTGTTAATTTATTTTTGATTTTGATTCTCCAAAACACCCACAATTATGTTACTAATCATGTTTATATTATGTGAACTTTAGAATGATTGCATTTTTAATAATATTATTTTATATTCTAGTTGTATTCATGAAAAATTAATTAGTAGAACTATATTTGAATATGTATTATGATCATGTGTTTAAAGAAATTTTGAAACACTATTCATACCATATACTTATGAGCATAAAATATGGTTTGAGAACCCATTGTTTGGAATAACACAATTGGATCATGAACACTACATTTTAGGAAAAGTGTAGATTGACAATCCAATATTTGGAACAAACCATATATTCGAGGAACAAATATGTGGTCTATCAACCATACATTAATAAATAATTTTTTGTTTTCAATACCAATTTTTAATTTCTTTCTATATGAATAAACCCTACATTGGACCTATTCAATGACAATGTTTTACATTTTTGATATTATACACAATTTCTTCAATGGTAACACATGATGTAAATACCTCTTTAATGATATTTAATGTCAAATTAAAAGGGTCATTCTCAATTTTTTCCAATGTTCATATTTATGATGGAAATTATGACTCTCATTGAATGATTTGAATTAAAATATTTATGTTTTACAATACATTATTTCTGGATATTTTTGACATAAACCTATTTAAATGAAATTATAAATACTAATTTATTCATCATAGGAATACACATACAGATATGTGTAATAAATAAAAGGTTTTCTTCTTGTAAATAATAGTGTGTCGAGGACTTAAAAGTTACAATTTGGAGACCGACATGTTTTGATCTTGTTGATTAACTATTTTTTTATTTGTCACTACTATTTTATCTCATTGTAATATATTATTCTGAAATATTGAAAATAATTATTCAGAATTACACTTGTCAAACATATATATTTATATATTTGTATGTTGTTTTCTCTACAATTTTTTAAAGAAATAATATATATTTTTGAAGATTAGTTTTGTGATTCTATGAATTATTAATGATCAAAAAAATCATTTATTTTCTCATAAAATGGTTAGAGAAATATTTGTTTCTAAATAAAATAAATATATATTTATTTTCTTATGTACTAGCTACTCAGTATCAGTTGTAGAGGTGGAGTATCAGGTTTTTGGACTAAGATATAGATATACGGTTCCATGTAAATGAAACTGAAGGACATGTATAAGCCTTATTGTAATCATATCAATTACATATACATATTTGAATAATTCCCTAGTAAAAGGATTTTAGATTAGTATTTCCCAATCCGTTTGGATGATGTAGGCCTGAATTCTTGTTCCCCATACGATGCACCCAGAAGAGAACTATAGTAGTACATACTTTGTATATAGTGGTACTATAGATCAGTGGACATCCATCCACTAATTAATATATTAGCATTTAATTTGGTTACTGCATCACTTTATTTTTGTAGAAATCTAGCCACCGTTCACTGTAGAATAGTAACACAACTCTATGGTTGGTGGCATATCAGCTCATTAACATTATTATCTTATTTTAGGATAGGGTTTCTATGTGTTTTGTGAAACACTAATAGTCTTCCAATAATTAATTCTCTTGACTACAGTGACATTTATGCCTCACAGTGGACATAGGGATTATTACCAAACCACATAAATTGATGTGCCTATGTTCTTCTTCATTTAATTTTATTCTGTCTTTTCTTCATATGAATACATATTTAGAGTTGTGACTCTTATAATTTTCACTACAACTAGAATCAATGTTTGACATAGGATTTAATGAACTACCTGAAAGATACGGAAAAAGTTAAAGTGAATATTGACCACTTAAATGGAACTGAAATTAACTATTGGAGTATGGAGATCAATTAATATCGTTACTAAATTAAAATTCATTAATCGCTTCTATGTTTAATGCAAATGGACATTGACTCGTCATATTGAGATCGTCTAGATCAATGAGTTTTTGGATGTATGGTCCCTTATTTGTCAAAAAACATGGAGTTCAACATTATATAGGATAATAAAATGATTGAGATTATGAAACTCTAAACAATATTTATGAGAATCCATTATAATTAAGAAACATTTACTTGATGTTATGATTATTTAATCTAAAAATGGTTTAAGGGATAATCATTGAAGACCACATAAAATACTTCAACACTGTCCTAAGCTTTTTTAAGTCATTTGAAATTGATCTTGATGATGAGGTTTTTGCAATGGTTTTATTGTCTTAATTACCTGATAGTTGGGAAGAATCTATAATAGTTTTGACCAATTCATTGAGGAATACAATGTTAATTCAGAGGGATACTCAGGACCCAATCATCAGTGATGATATTATCAGTAGTGAATTTGGCACATTCTCTAGTTTCTTATAAATGTTAAATGAAAAGTATGATATGACTAATAAGATATCATAGAGGATGATCAAATTAATGAGTAATGATCTGAGACAAATCAATGGGTGTTGGGCCTACCTGTTGGATTTTCGGGAAGAAAATGACATGTCAGGGAGGGTAGAGAAAACATAAAGGGACATAAAACTAATATTGAAAAAAACAACTAACAGAATTGATGACGTATTGTTGCTAAGTTTGGATAACCCTATGCACTCTTAGAATTTAGACTCAAGATAGTCTTTCAATTCCATATTAGAGAAGGGTTTTCCTAAATAATGTTTTTCTGCAAATTTTTTCACTGTATATCTTGCTGATGATGAACACTTGCAGTTTGTGGGGAAATGAGATTTATGAATCAATAAATTTAGTAGGATTTTACTGTTTCTATATAATTTGAGGTATATCCATGATTTAAGAATTTATATTATTTCTTCCAGGGATCTTGATGATGTATGTTTTACTGCCCTGTATAGTTGTGCTCCATTAATGATCACTAAGAGAGCCATGGTCTGAGATTAGGGAGAAAGAAAATGGTACCCTATAAAACATGAATTTTTTTTAGATATGGTCACTTCAGTAAGTTTATTTGGAGGTTCACAAATATGGGACTATAGTCTAGCACACATGAGTGATAAGGGCATAGAGCCGCTGAAAAAAAATATTGGAAGCAGAGATGATGTATATGGATATTGTTTAATATGATGATTATATCTCTGAAAATCATAATAAAGTGTATTTTGAAAAATTGTGAAAAACACTAATGGATGAGATGTATGACCTATTGCACATTAATATTTATGGTTTTGACTAGTACATTCATTTGGAGGGTCACAATATTATTTGATATTTATTATTGACTCAACAAGTATTGAATGAGTGTAAATTATGAAAATATAATATAATGTATTTATGGTTTTTTAGAAGTTGGACACCATTGTGGAGAATAATTTGATAACAAAAATAAAATTATTTAGGTCCTATAATGGTGGAGATTAAAATATTAATGAGTTTATAGAATTCTGTTCAAATGATGGAATCTGGTGGGAGAGGATTATTCCTAAGACACTGCAATATAATGGTGTAGTATAATGGATGACTAGAATACATAATGAATGTTCTCAGAGAATGAGGCTGTATTTCAGGATAGTCAATACATTTTTGGGAATATGTAGTAAACCTAGATGAATATATCATCAATAAGAGTATATTTTTAGCAATTAGAGAATGTCTTCTTGATGTTATTTGGTCTGGTAAGGAGGTAAGACTCATAAATTTGGGAGTATTTATCAGTTTTTAGAATTTAAATTTTGATGCAAATGAAAGGGAAAATAATATTGATAAGTTCAGTCTATGTTTATTAATTATCTATGGTACTCATGTGTTTCGTTATCACCTTAGGGATGAGCTCAACAATATGTTCAACAAGATCCATAATTTGATATTTAATGATTCTATCATGTATATGGACCATTATGTAGAAGAAGTTGATAGTGGAAACAAACAATTTAAATTCCCGAGGAATTTAAATCTTGATGGTGTTCATGGTCTTATGAAACTGAAACAATTGTATCCTACTCCTCCAATGTAGTGATGAATATTAAAACGAGAGATAATTACTTTGAAAAGGTATTAAACATCCTTACATTATTTATTATTGAGTGTTGCTGGAGAACCATAATATGTTTATGAAGCAGTGAATTTGATGGATTCGAGTAAGTTTGAGATGACTATGAAGGAATATATTACCTCATTAAAAGACAAAAACACATTGGAGTTTACACCTCTAGTGCAAGGAATGAAATAATTACCAAAAAAATTGGTGTACTAGGTCATAAAAGAATAGGAATGAAAGGGGAGGTACTAGGCAGGACTGGTGATGAAAGGACTTCATGAAAAGGAATGTTTGGATTTCAATAATATTTTCTCATTTGTAATGAATCAAACCACCATCTTGGTGGGTTTAAGAATTATTGAATTTGGAGACCTGTATATTGAGAAACATGATAAGAAAATGGGTCTCCTTCATGGATATTTGGAGGTTTACATCAATATAAAATAGATAGAGGGATATGAGAAATTTGGGAAGGAAGACCATGTTTGAAAACTCGATAAGATGTTTTATGTGTTGCATCGTGCACACATGTAGTGTAACAAAATTAATGATGAATTCATGAATAAAAATTAATAAAAATGATATAGAATGAATCAATGTTTCTACAACATGTCTTTTGGTGATAAATGAGATAAACTACTTCTGTATGTGGATGAAATGTTTATTCTAGGATAACGTAACAAAAGAATTATTGAGCCGAAGTGGTTTCTATTAGAGGAGTTCAAGATGAATGATTTTCGAGAAGCTAACATGGTTTTTTGGATGAAGGTCAAGAGAGACTGTGTAGAAGGAAAACTGATTTTATCATAGCTTGACTATATTGAAATGTTTTTGATAAGATTTATGATACTATAATATATTTTGCTTTCTATTACCCAGGATGGCCATTTCAAATTAATAATGGAGAAATCAGAGAAGAAGATATAAGGGTTTGAGTACATGGTAATGGTTCAATAAGAAACAACTATTTTAAGCCAAATGTATGCGATTTTCTATACCTAACATGATATTGATTATGTATTGGGATTTGTGAGAATGTACATGGATAACTCAGGAAAACAACATTAGAATGATGTGAAGTGGATCCTAAGTTATTTGATGGGAAGAAAGGATGAATATCTATGATTTGGGAATGGAAATTCATTGTAGTGGTTTGTGGATATAGACCTTGGTGGTGATTTAGATAGTTTGAGTAGTATCATATGTTATGTTTTTACTTTTTGAGGTAGTAAAATAAGTATGATATAACAATTGTAGAAGGTTCTGCATTATCCCCCACATAGGTAGAATAAATTTTGTAACAGAAGCTGCAAAGCTGGAGGTTTGAATGAAGAACATCTTATATGGGCTAGGTCGAAAGAGAGAGGGAAATATATTAAACTATGATATCCATAGTGATATATATGTTGAAAAAAAATATTTATCAAGCCAGGACAAAGAAAAATCAATTTATGTACCATTTTATCAGACGATTGATATAGGATTGGTTTCTGACATTGATGAATAATTTTGGAAAAAACAATACAAGAGATATTTTCATGAAGAAAATGGTAATACAGATGTTGTGGAACAATTTTTCCTGAATTAGACTCCTTTGAAAAAGTAAGGATGATAGGTAGAATATGGGAGGACACTATGTCAGTAAAAAAGGGAAAACAACTGGTATTTCTTGAATCGTTAACATGAAACTAAATTTTCTTATTGGAAAGGATGCACCAACGAATGAAGAATATGAGGAACTCATATTATATAATATGTAGATGTTATTGGCAATTAATTATGTTATCCAAGGGAATTAGGATATATGTGTGAGATTTTGGTATTAGTGTACCCTGATTCTCTTACATGATGTTGTCCCTAATTCCTATTTACCATACTACACTATAGGATGCAACCCTCACTGATTGAGGTCTACGGTGAGATCCTTGTGGGTTTTTGGGGAAACAGCCCCCTACTCTAGGTGTCTGGGGGCTAAGGCCCCTAACCTAATGTTTGGGGAACTGTAGAATCCATAACAAAAATTATCAGAGATAATAATGAGACACTGATACATTATTGTAGAAGTGATGAATTTTTCAAGGAACTATATTAGTTATTTCTAGTGACAATGACATAGAACATCTGTAGTGCGAAAATTGGAGACAATGATATGATATCTTCATGGACAACCAAACACTAGACTTCCTACCATCTTAGACATGGGTGGCCACAACATTATAGTCATGCAGAATCTCAGCCACTCTCCACTTTAGCATAGTGGCTCTACTATGCCATTGGTTTCACAATAGTTTAACATCCATGTAAGATCATTTTCATTCAAGGTTTTCCATGTGTGTTGTGAAATTCACATATTCGACCTATATTTTTTTCCTTGGCTATATCGATATTTTTTCTTCTCCCTAGAAATAGTTACAACACCTAAAAACATAAAGCATTTTTCATATGTTTTCCTTAATCTTATTTTTTTCGATCTTTTCATTATCTAATTTTTTTTTGTTACTCCCAATGTTTCTCAAAAAAGACATACTATTGGAAATCACTAAGCTCATGGTAAGGGAATTTCTAGAGTGTACTACATGATATTTATTCCATGAAACACTACACATCACTGTTTTTGTTTATATATTTATTTCCTCTGGAAAACATACATTAAAAGATAAAAATATAATCACTAAATATCAAGTGGATTTTTTTATTCTACCCACGATTTAAAAGGATCAGAATCCACCACCACCCTATTTGGTCTTCATTATAGTAATTTGAACATTATATGTTCTTGTTTTTCATATCTTATGCAACATAAATATTTTCATGTTTATCCAATGAAATATAATGTTGATATTCTAGAGATGGTACTTTTCCATAAAATCTATATTTAATGTTTCTTATTAATTTCATAATGATATAGAATCATCCATCTTCTCACTAAAAATATTGATATTGATAACAATATCATTAACATGTGTAATTTATTCATCAATACTATCATCATCATTCATATTACCATCTTAAACTATATCATCTATGTTTATATATAAACATCCACAACTTTTCCCTTTCATTCAGAACATACTCTCAAATTTTCCAACATTATTTTATCCATTTGATCTACCCATATCATATGGTATCATCTCATTCATAAAACTATGATATTTTCTTACTCTGAAGGGTAGAATACCCCATTTTTCATTGAATTGAAATTATTCATTCTCAGAGTAAGATATTTCAAATGGAACCCAAATATTATTTAAATTTTAATTATATTCGATCAATGTGGGATCACTACGAGGAGGGTGAATCTATGATAACTTTTTCATTTATAGGAAATTTTTTCATCATTGTTAAAGAAACTATTCCAAACCTCTAAAACGTTTTAGAGATACAATCAAATGAAATATAAATCTCTACCTAATATTTCATATGAAATAATTGAAAATAGATATCATCACTGAATATTTATATGGATAAATAATAATTCATATTTCTATGTTGGTAATTGCACACAACATAAATAATTTTACTGAATTTGTATAAATACCAAGGAAAATATAGAAACAAGTTTAAAACCTTAGTATTCATTCGTCTAACTATCACAGGTTCTACCCTTCAGTCAACCACCTATTTTTACCTTCAATGTTTCCTAAACATATCTCTTTTCTTTAGAAATTGTTATATAATGTTTCTATAAGTCCTTTTTATTAACTCATTATACACCAAATTTAAATCTCTTTCATTATTTTTTTATCCATTGCAAAATGACCATCTATTCATTTATAATTATTCTGGAATGCATTAACTTGTTACCAAACATATATGTCTTCAACAACTCTCTTACGAGTCTTTTGGCACTGAAAAAGTATCATGATCTATATAAGACAGGGATAGTCTCGTTCAATAATTTTTTAGACGTTCTTTTTGAAAAATCCTTATTAAATGTTCGTTGGATCAAATTCTTATTTTTCCCTATATCTGATGGATCTATCCATTATATCATTATTCAATGTCGTACACTCAATAAAACTCTATTTGGTGTTATTTATAACATTAACCTACATTTTTTAGTCTTGGTATGATACTTCTCTATCTGATAAAGTAGAATCTGTCAGATGAACGTACTACTTTGACTATGTGTGTACTCCATCAGCTTCCTAATTTTCTTCTACTCCATCCGATGGAACTCTGTTTTTAGTGCTTCCTCATCCTAAAACTGGACATGGTTGGAAACTGAATCTTCCACAATAACATTTTCTGGTCAACGATTTCATATGGGTGAATAGTGTTATTTCATACTTTATTAACTCCCCTTTATATAGGTGACCCTCTGGAAAGAAAGAGTGAGAACCAAAAATGTTTTTCCACTCAGTTAAAATTCATTGGATGCTTCTCATTCATTCTATAATACTCTTGGATATACTATGAAACTCTATCATCTGAAACATTCATTAAATTTGATTATGCTAAATTTTAATGAACATTTCAAAACACACAAATCCATGGAACTTTATTAAATATTGAAGAACATTTCAACATCATCATGTTATGTACATTACATTATTTATGTATAGCTCTTTAGATATCCTTTTTTCGTCAATATCTACTTGTTTACATAATGGGGAATCTATATCTGTTGGTTCACCTTTGGCATTCATTGTTCGATAGAACTCCATCCAATTTCACTATGTAAGGAATCCTCCTTCTCTTAGGATCACTATGTGTGTGTTTGGTGACATAAAATAACTCCTTTTAGTAGATCATTATTATTATTTCTAAAAATTAAAATTTATAGATAACCTTTTTCCAACGTTCTTCCGTCCTATGTTCATCCATCTGATGTTCATCTATAACAATCATACTCACTATTACATATTTATAAATCATTTAAAACATATGATTAAATATAGCTAAACATGAAAGTTCGAGAAGTCTATTATCTTTGTGAATTAGTGATATAATATAATAATTGAATACATGAAATAAAATATCATTATTGAAAACATCCTTAACAATATCACACTTAAAACATCATGGTATATCTTCAGGACATGCATAAGAAAGGTGGTGATAAATAAATACTAGTTAGGGAATAAAATTGGTACAAAATGATATAAAAATACATGTTATACAATAGAAATATTAACATCTCATAAACAGGAAAAAAAATAAAATCATGAATAGTGAGACATGATTTAACATGATAATCATAATGGAAATGTGTGAAATGTGGAAGAAACACATGACCCTTTATAATAAACATAGTTCAAGGAAAAATACCAAGAAATAATAATGGAAATAGTCCCATAATTGAATTAGGTTCACTTCATTCCCCAACAAGAAGTCTCACAAGAAATAACATTACCCAATGCATTGGAGTTCTATATAATTCTTGGCTCACTCGTCACGTTAATTTCATTATCACTCATAAGTGTTCCATAGAGAGAATAAATTAGGGATTCATTCATCATCATATTTTATTCAATGAATATGTATTGGGGAATATATACATTTTATTTCCAAATAAAATAAGGATATTTTAATAAAGGTGAATAGCCTTGAGTAGAAATTAATATGGTATTCGCTACAATTGTTCTGGCATGGGAAAATCAAGGTGAAATTTTAATAGCAAAATAATTTCATTTAAAATTTAATAAAATGGGATGAATATAGTGATAGGGGTATCTCATAATTTCAAATAAAATTTGATAGTATGGTATAAATGGAATGAAAATTCCATCTCAAGGATAATAAGATAATTTTCATAAGGTAAAGAAGAAACATGAATAAAGAGGTGGAATGAAAAGATCCCTTAGTTGAGTGTGTGACTCCAAATGATTGGGTGGAGAATCTTGATAGCAAGAGGATTCCATGTGTGTAATTTGGAGAGTAGAGGGATGAGTTTGGATATTCTCAGTGAGGTTTTAGAGAAGTTAAATTAGAGCATGGGTGGGTTAATATAGGAAATGAGGTGGATTGCATTATTATTTAGGTTTTGGACTATAAATAATAAAATATCCAAAACCATGAACCATCCAATGGGTTTTACCATGGCTAATTCCAAATTGGAGTGGTTCTCATGAAAATTTATGTCCAATACCCGATAATAATAAAATAATTCCCTTTCATATGTGGAGGTGATTCAAACGTTTTATTTAATGATTCCAAAACCTTAAAATATATTAATTCTCTTTGAGGATTCAATAATGATTCATAAAATTATAACATTAAAATAAAACTAAAATTATTTTAAATGGAAAACATATATTTGGTTATGTATACCCTTTATAGGAATTATTATATAACATTTTAGATTATTATGATCTCATAATACACACTATATATTTATACGGTATTTAATTTTTACCTGAAAATTTTATTATCTCAAAAAATTATGGAAAAATTACTATTGGATAATATTGACATAATTATTCCAAAAATAATATTCATTTTATTACAATAATTTTTTAAATATTTGTATTTTCACTTATTTTATAATAATCGACATTTAATTAAAAATATTGGTATTTAAACAATTACAATTATCAGAACATTATAAAAAGTACATTTGACTTTATAAAAATTATATAATCCAATATATTTAATAAAAATTATTTAATAAAATTATTTTATTAAAATATAGTTTCATTAGAAAGTCAATTAATTCATGAAAATAAAAATCATAACTGAAAATGAAGACTAATTAAAAATAGAACATATGATAAAAATAAAAAATTATTAATAATCCAATAATGAAATGGAAATATATTAATAATTTTATAAAAATAATCATGTCATTAGATTCATGATAAATATACCATTACTACACTATAAGATTTTATAATTGTATGGTGTGTGATGTTGAGTCTATCATTGGGTTGTTCAGCAAACATGGTTTTGGCCCTGACTATCAACACCCGTCCCCCATGGCCCACGTTCTGACATCCCCAAGCCCCCCATTCATAGGAGGGTTTGGGGACTAGCACTGGGAAAGAGTATCCCTAAAATGGGAAGGAATTTCCTTTAAACCTGTATAAACACACAGTCCATGAACACTACAAGATGTAACCACAAAGTAAAAATGTAGTGGTAAAAGCATGCACTAAAAGTAAAGGTGCCAGAATAAAATCCCACTGAAAGATACAATACAACAGAAAATAGAAAAAAACTCATGATATCGTCCTCCAAGGATCCTACTGGAAGGGTTCATATAGATCGTCTCAAATACTCTCTACATCAACCAATCACCTCGGTGTACCACCTGGTCCTGTCTCCTATACTGTCAGCCGAGCTGCTCGTCATCTGCACAAGACACAACAAGGTGTGGGCAAAACTCGTGCAGTGCTGAGTGCAACAATACCAAGAAGGGACCCTGAAACCTCTGAAGATCTCTCAGAATTCCACAAAGGATAACCAAAAATTATGATATTAATATCAAATATCAAAATAATAGACTCATCACAAACAAGGTATAATATAAGTACAAAAGTACAAATGATTTTTCGTAAAGATAGATCATCGTTTTCTCTCAATGGTTTTTCTACTAATCTACACTGGATAGATCATTACTAACCCCTGCTGACCCAAACAGGATTAGTAGATACTAACATCTGGTGACCTACACAAGTTATGACCCGCCTAGGATCGATAGGTACTTACCCACACTAACCCCCACAGGATCTGGCCCACACTTGACCGGTATGTGTTGACACACATAGTATCACTAATCCCTAACCCACACAAGATTGGTATGGGGTGATCCACATAATATTTCTTTCTTCTGATCCACATAGGATCACTAGGTGCTCATCCACACAGGAACGCTTGGTGCTGATCAACACAAGATCACTATTCATTCATCACGTCTCATACATCCACTAGATTCCAATACATAGTACACTTTATTTTGGGATCATCCACTTCTCAAGACATCATTCATAAATCAACTGGCCTTGAGTTCCGTGATGAAGTAACCCAATAATCCTTGATGTCATATGAGTTCCAACATAATAGACGGTGCTTCAATCGGACACCCAGTCTGAGAGTTATAAGCATTTTAGTGTCAAGTGCCCAGTTGGATTTGGGTAGGATCCAACCCATCCATAATCCAGATTTTGAAAAAAAACCAGGTGGATTATATCAAATGAACCGTCTCGTTCCATGGATTCACGTTCCGCAGATGGTTCATCAAATGGTCGTCTGGTTTGCACAATACAACCTTTTAAGCTTATTTAAGCCGAAAAGGGTGAGTGTCCGGTCCGACCCGGTCGGACCGACCTGACCCGATCCACCCTGTGTCTACCCAAAATGGTTCATTATGAAGTATGTCATACATGGCATGGCCCGCACCGGCCGTGATGGACTGAGTGTGATGGGACGCGGTCTCATCCTGTTGTGCCTCTGACCAGCCGCACCCGCCTCTACTTGGTGTGGCCCACATGGTGACTCGGACCATGTGGCTAGCATGGTCTACCAGATGGGTGGAATACACCCATCAGGAACGTCTCTTCCATTCAATTAATTATTCAGTGGCTCCATATGGTTCCACATTCATTAGAAGCGGGACCCACAAAGAGCGGATCCCATTAACCACGACCACCTCCCACGACAAGCGACTGTGCACCGCTCTCCGCTAACACGACCATCCAAGAGCTGGCCAACCATGATTTTCCACTACAGCGCTGCCTCATTCCACTTCTGGCGAGCGTTGGCTGCCACCGTCACCCACCGGTGCCAGTTGCTGGCGCCGCCATGCCTATTCCTGATTGGTGGTTCTACCTCGGGGCTCCGGTAATGCTTTAGATCCTAGTTTTCACTCTCTTATGTGCATGTGCGGCTTCGGGATCCCCCCGTCTCTACATACATCCCAGTTTCAAGGTTCCATCATACTGAGAAATACACTGCCAAAGAGTGCAACAAAAAATCAAGTGGTGGTGGGCCTGGGCCTTTTTTGTTTGTCCTACGCCCTCCATATTAGCACCATAACATAAGTGAGATTAATTAATTTTAAAAAACATATAATTTATCAAGACAAAACAATATAATTAATCAATACTATACCCCCTACCACTATAATCGTTGGAGGATTTTTTTGTGGCGGGAGAAGAGTCTTTATTGGATAAAGACGCCTACGTTAGTCGATCCTGGATTATTGCCACCCAAGCTTTCGTCCTCTGTCGGTGGAAGTTTCCCCAGTACTTTGCCAATGGTTACTCACATGATGAAGCCATTTAAAAACCCTCAACCCAAGCTCCATTTAAATATATGGGGAGTGCGAGTAAGGCATTGAATGAATTTATGTGGTTCATTAATGAGTTTAAACTTAATGAACCTCTTAATTCCCAATGGTGTGGTTACACAATTGAATAGTCAATCCATTAAGTGGCTTGACAACCCATAGATCCCACCACCACCACTCAACCGGAGCTAGGATAATAAAGTAAAATAATTTATGTTATATAATAATTTATCTAAATGTTACAAAAATAGACTTTTTCACCTGACCAACTCTGGTCGAAGTTAAGCATCAATTAAGAAAATCCAGGCACATCATATTTAATGGTGCCCTTGGATTTTTAACCTAACCACAGGTTAAAAATATTGAAATATCCACCCGCATGTTTACTGAATGTTCCTTTAAAAGGATAAAAAATTATTAACAGTCTCCCTCAACCCTCACCAGTCAAGGTTAGGATCTTCCTTAGGGGAACACACCATCATCTCAATGGAACACTATTATTACCAATCCGACATACTATTTAGAAGTTAAAGAATTTATCTATAAATAATTGGTTACTTAAATATTTTATTTATGCCCTAAAATTAAATTCTATTGTTAGCTCGTGCTGGCCAAAGTTAGGATCTTCCTAACTAAATCACACCCTCACGAGTTCATCTATTGTCGTAGAATTTTTATCATTGTCTCAATTAATGAGTTATAATAATATTAAAAATGAAATAGATATATCTAATTATTTTATTAATGGTTATACAATTTTTGTGTTTTCTCACCGATGTACTATGCCGAAAAGACATTAACACCTCAGGCAAGCCTACCTTCCTGAATGCAATAGTGCCTTTGGATTTTTTATCTGAGCACCCGTTTAATGGTTATTCCTGTTTTTTAGGAAAACTACCCATATAAGATATTTATAGCTTTCCATTTTTTGATGGATCATTCCAAGAACTCCGATCCTTGGGATCATGTATTGTAAATTTTCACAGTCTCATAAAACATCAATATAATTAAAAAAGATATACAAAATTTCCTAGTCAATACATTCTCCCCACAATAGGGATTTACATCTCTAATTGCCAAAACAATGTCAAATCAAACAAATGAGGTTACTGAGCATGAATCAGAGCCTCCAGCTCCCATGTTATCTCTTTGAGGATCTCATGCTGCCACCAAACTCACATCAGTGGGATCGACCTTCCACAAAAGAGTCGCTCATGTCGATCCTCTATCTCCATGAGTTTCTTCATAAAAGTATCCCCATCATCAATGTTTGACTCATCCTAATAGATAATGTGTGATGGATCATGCACACATCCCCTCAGCCTAAACACATAGATAACATTATGAACCCATTGCTTCTTTGGGGGAAGAGATAGGCAGTAATACACCTTTCCATCTCTGCTGAGAATCTAGAAGGGTTTGATAAAACTCAAAGATAGCCTTCCACCCTAGACAAATCTTTGTAATCCTTATCAGGATGAGAACCTTAGGAATACTAGATCTCCCTCACCAAAATCCAAGGGTCTTTGTCTCTTGTCAGCATAAGACTCATGCTAGATTTGTGCAGTCTTCATCCACTCCTATACGATCCTCACCTTCTCAGTGCTAGCCTGTAAAAAATCTGGCCCCATATGTGCTAATACCCTAGGATTTTTCCAGCATAGAGGTGATCTTCATGGTCACACATACAAGGCCTCAAACGGAGCCATGAAAATGGTGGAGTGTTAGTTGTATTTTTATGAGAACTCCACCAGTGGTAGGTGGTCCTCCTAATTGAAACCAAAATAAAGAACACAAATCATGAAGCATTTCCTCAAGTGACTGTACGTTCCTCTCCGTTGGAAATTTTTTTTTGAGGATGAAAGGTGGTGCTCAAGCGTAGCTGATTTCCAAATTCCTCTTGAAATAACATCCACAAGAGGGGTATAAAACATTTTTCTCAACCAGAGATGATATTTGAAGGAACCCAGTGAAGTAGTACAATCTCCTGAACTTAGGGACATCCCTTTCCTTCAACTGATACCTACTATCAGATGGGTAGGGTGTGTTCTAACATGGTGAGTCGGTCAACGATCACTGATATGGAATCATGCCCCCTGGATATACGTGGTAGCCCGATCAAGATGTCCATTGAGATACCATCCAAATTCCTCTCTGGTACCTCCTGTAGAAATGCTAAGAGTACTGGAACTTGATACCTAGATTTCACTTATTGGCATTTGAGGAATCATGATATGAACTCTTCCACTACTTTATTGATCCATGTCTACCATTATAGACAACATAGGTCTTAGTACATCTTCCCCAATCCATTATGTACCACCAAAGGGTATGTGTAAAACTCCATCAATAATTCCTCTCATAGAATCATGGGTACCAAAGAGCATTCTATGAAAAAACGGCAAGACTCCCAACTTTAAAAAAACTTTATAAGTCTATAGTGAGGATTTTTTATCATGTCGACCCACTCAGTCAATATCCAAAATATGTGCCCCCGAAACTCACTGAACTTGTGAGGGAGTGATAGTCATAGATTGTAGGTATGATGTTCCATCCATATACATGAAGGATAACTGCAACACGGCTAGCATCTCTATAATCTCGATCAGAAAATTTAATACATACCTCATGTTGAGTGTGTATTCCACCACATTCCTCTCTGGTACCACCCCAACCACTTGGTTAATGTGTTGGTAAATGATACATAACCTCAAACACTGGGTCTTATAAATCACTTTCTCTGCAAGTCTCCCTACGATACTCTCATCTCCCGGAGCTCCGTGGGTTCCATTCGAGATGCATTTGTAGATATAGATGATTTCCTTGGGTAAAATACAATGAATAATTCCCTCTCCATGTAGTGAGATAATCATAGAAACATATTTATAATGGATTTTTCCACACTCTTCCACTACTATTGGAAACTGAAAACTGAAAATTCCTACATCCAAAATGGTAAGTATGGCTGAATCAAGAGAGATCGACTACACCCTCCTATGCATTAGTTTATAACATGCTGTCTGGGATTCCATTTTTTCTCCAACCAAAGAAAACCACATTACAACACTACAGGTATACCACATCCATTATTTCCTAAAACAGTAAATCTGGGCATGTACTGTGGATGAACTTTCCATACACAAACTTAAGTCGTAAGGTCTCAATGCTACCACCATGAATTTCAAACTGAAAGTCTCACCTCAAGGTTCAGATCACACCATCATCATGAGTGTTATTATCATGTATCTTCTAATTGGTACATCTATATGTAAAGGTCAAGTCAACAATTTAACCAGAAACTCTAGGTATTGAGAAATCTTCGTGTTATGATTGAATTATAAGTACCTATTTCTTTTAATATGAAAACTAGTAGTAGACACAGACTGTAACACAAATCATTCATAGAGCCTTTTGGTCAAACTCCATGATTGTATGTAGCTACATCCTTCCCCTATCCTGCAGCTCTCTAAGATAGATGGGGACCACATTGGGGTGGAGGTAGTAAAACGATGATATGTATACTACCTCATGTTGATTTCCTAGCTCCTCCTCCCTTTCTGTTACCTTGTAGATTCATCTGACCCAATCACTTCCTCGTAACAAAACATTTCACACATACAAGCCTTTGAGGCCATTGCGAGTTTCATTATTTTCCACGGTTGATAGTCATTGACTGCATCAACTCAGCCAAAGAAGTTTCAACCACATAGGTTCTCTCTAACACCCTAACAACAATAGAAATTCATAGAGGAATAGTGCTGGCTTGAATATCCATAATCACATCTCAGTCGAAAGTCTAATCCCTAATGAACTGGTTTTATCATATTCATCGAGTGCCTGGAATGGTTGGTACGCCTGGATGAATATATAACTACCGACATGTAGTCATGTCGAATCTGTACAAGCTCTTGGGAACACATAACCCTTTTCATTTCTTAGAAATAGACCCCTTCACTTAGGAAGGTCCTGATGGTCTTTCCATAGAAAAGTCATGTCATCATAATATAGGGATAATATAAAATCTAATATTTCCCTGCTGAGCCGCATATAATTCTCAGCTATATGATCACTATCTCATCTAATGGGTCCCTAGATAGTTGGAAACTCAGTCACCACATCATGCCAGTCCTGAGACGCATATGAGTCGGGATCACCTTGAAACATGAGGGGTATCCGTTACTGAAACTCACGTAAGGCGTTGATCCTATTTGTGTCCACTACTAGTTGTTACTGTAGTAACTACTAACCAATGGGCATTGGTATCACTGGGACATTTCTCGAAGGTACCATCTCACGAAATAGTTCTTGTACTAAAACCTCATTACATTATGTACCATCGTCATGGTCAATCATTGGAATCATGGCTGGCTGTCTTCATTGAGACATCTTTAATGATTATCAAGATGATTAAGGATTAGTAAGTTATACCTTATGAGCTAACTCAATGTGATAAAAAAACATTCTCAAAATAGGCAGAACAATTGATTTCATGTACTGAGTTGGAAATCATAATTCATGGATCTTGTGTATGGATACATCGACCATTGCACCAACACTGAACTCCCCTAACAAAAACCTGAACTCGGGACAATTTACATTATTTATCCATTGAAAACCAATAATAATAGTTCTTTTGGTCGAACCACCCTTTGTTACCACATTTTCATGACTCGTCCCCAGGGGTCCACACTGTGACTACCCCAATACATCATTCCATAGGCCTTGGGATGGGGACTAGAACTGGAAAGGCATACCCCAAAAACTGGAAGGCATTGACATTAAACCTGTACAAACAAACAATCTATGAACACAAAATGATTCAAGCACAAAGTAAAACTGTTGTATTAAAAGTGTGTACTGAAAATAAAGTGGCTAGAATACAAGCCCACCTAATTGATAAAATACAATTTAAAATAGAAAACAACTCCTAAGATCACAATCAAAGGATCCAACCTTAAGTGCATGTAAAACATGTCTCCACAGATATCTACAATAACCAGTCACCTCTGTGTATGTAACAACCTGATATTTTATGATAAGTATTCTCTTTAATATATTTGATTTCATGTGTTTTATGCTATGATAATATTATCTTATGCTATATGCCACACTGTATTAGCTTGAAGTATACACAACACTATTCTTAGATTGCGTTACACATAATTTCAAGTTCGTTTTATAATAGTCATTCTACGCAACATTGATGGTATATATATATATATATATATATATTCAATGTATAAATGAAATATGGTTGGATTATGTTATATGAAATAATAAAGGAGTCTTTCACAACATGCAACCCTAACTTGTCTTGGTTTACATGCAATCACGACCTTCCTCGATAGCGTGTGTTGTACGCAATACCAGGTTTTAATAAACAATGATATATTATTATAATATTATTATGAACTAGCCGTTATGAATAGTATTAACTAAATTTTGAATTTTATAACATTATTATTCATCTTAAACATTTTCTAGAACATGGTATAAGAACAAAAAAAAATTCGGGTAAAATATGTATTTTTCAAAAAATGTAGTTTTGCAGACTTTTGATGGCGCACCCACATTAAATCTAGTTGTTGACATTTTTATAAGTTCAATTTGACAAAATAAAATTCTTCTTTTGAATCAGGATAAAAAAAATTACATGGGATAAAGTTTTGATATTTTTCTGATAACTTTCATATTTTAATGAATAGTAAAAACACGCTATATTGTAATTAAAAACAACTTTTTTTCATCATAATAATTTATATGGTAAAATTATAATATTGAGTGGTTTTAAATTATAAATAGAATATATTTTTACCATTTAATATAATTTATGTCATTATCATTGATTTTACATTGAATTCGTATGTTAAATCAATTCAATCTTTTGCAATGTTTTAAAGAAAAACCCGTTTTCATTCGACAACATGATTAATTTTAATTTAATTTCTGCAACTTCTGTGTATTGAATTTAAAAAAATTTATTCCATATTTTGAATCAGTGGGTCCAAATTATGTTAATAGGCTACTTTTTATTTTTGGGAATGATGAATAGTAACTACGGTAAATTTTATTTACCATAGTTAATGGTAAATCGGGTAATTAAGGGTAAATATAATATTATAAAATTACCCTAACACATGCCAAAATTCTATTGGATTGATAAAAGTATACCCATATCACCAAAGGGTCGGATTGGATTCATTTTATGGACGTTTGACCATGAAAATAATTTAATTATTATTAAAACCAAAGAAAGTGACAACATGTCACTCTCTTAAATCTTTTAAGTATAATAATTTTAATTTAATGACAAAAATCATAAAACTTCGAACATTAATAGTCTCCAGAAAGATGATAAAATTATATACATCATGAGAATTTATGTAGAATTTTTTTGGGATTAAATAATTTTCATTTATAGTGATACATTAATGATGTAGAAATTATTTATTTAGTGAAAAATCAATAATATAGTTTTTATTGAAATAGTGATACATATCAAAAGGACAAATAATCTACACAAAAATTATTATTAGTGTATATATAAACCCTAATAATCCACTGGCCTAATTGTTGACCTTTTGGATCCTTATTAAGGCAATTATGACACTTGTATTATTTTATTCTAAATGATGCCAAAGTTGTCACCTTCATAATATAATAAATATAACAATTTAAATATTGTGATTTTAAGATGATAAATTAAAGTAAAAGTATTATTGTGAAAGTTAATAGATTTATATTCATCATAGGATTTTATATTTAATTTTTATGTAACAAATATGTGTATTAAATAATTATACAAAAATGTTGTAGTAATTATTTTATAAAGAGATAAACCAAATAAATGGTTTATAAAAATAATAGAAACGATTATATGAACTACTTAATGTGCTCCACTAATTTTCTAGATACATATGACCTTTTATAAATCTATTAAAGCTGTTAGTTCGAACATATCTTCTGTATATATTTTATTTAAATTCAATTAAATTAATAGTGTCAAAATTGACACTATTGGTATTTTATAAAAATAATATATTATAAAAATGTTTAAAAATCACAAAATTATTTAAAAATTATAAATTTAAATTTATATGGTAGAAAATGTTATAATGTATCCAATTATGGATGATTGACAACAAATAAGTAGTTTTCTGTTATAATTTAAAATTTATAATGTTATTACCATAAATAAAATTAAATTGATTAAATAAGGATAAATCAAGTTGATAATGTTTAAAATAAATTCCTAACATATCTAAATTTGATTTGGTAATGATATTACAACCCTATCCCATCTCATATTCGGATATGAGTCATTTTTGGAGGTTTTTAAGTGGGGATAGATTTATTATAAATTAATATTTTTAATTATTCCAAAGGCGCCCCTCTCCTCCCTTATAAAAGGGGACCTCCTTCCTCTCCTCCTCACACCAATTTGAGCCTTCAAGATCGGCAAAACCCTACCCATTTCACTTCCCCACTTCCCTAGAAACATCCTAGAGGTCCTGTTCTTCATCAAAGAGCAATTTTAGTGCCCGGAGAGGAGGTCTCAAAGAGGCGCTTCAAAGAAGAGGAAATGTTCGTTACCGATTTTTTCAACTTTATTTATTCTTCCACTACTTATTATTATGTTGTTTCATTATGATTTAATAACATCAGTATCACTCTTGTATTGATATGTTATTATATGTATGAAAACACCCTATTTTACCATCTATCCATCATATGGAAAAAGAAATCACCGCGCGTGCGTACGTACGGAATACCGTCTCCACGTCGTGGTGTAATCTATTTTCCACCACCACCTTACATGGATGGGTATAATGGTGTAAATAATAACAATATATTATTATTATAAAGTTATATTTATTCTTTAATAGTATACATACACTCCAATAAAATAAAAATGATCATGAGAACGATATCATCACTCGTGCGTACGTACGGAATACCGTCTCCACGACGCGATGAGATTCATTCTCAATGATTAACCATTCATAAATGATTATAAATTATATATAATAAATAATCAAGAAATATATGACATAATAATGATACTGTATTAATGTATATGTATATATGTATGTCATCCAATTAATTCCATTCAATTCAATGAGGAAACGAAAACAACGTTCATGCGTACGTACGTCCTACCGACTCAATGAACGATGTATTCCTTTCCCTTTATCGATCTATTATATATATATGTATATTCTAAATATATATTATATATGAATCATGTTTTACATTATGGATGTAATTAATCATGATCTATGTAATCATATGAATAATTAAAAGTCAAAACACGGACGACAAATGAAACGATTTTACCCAAAACGCTCTTTAACATGGAATTTACAAAAGCACGGGTAATATATAGTCATAAGTGAACCATATATGATATCATAATAATGAATATGATTCTGTAATAAGTCAATAACATTATTTAAATCATTATACAGGAGGTTCAGACACTTACAAAGCAAATCAGACCTAAGGTAAGGGATAATTTTTCAAATCTCATTTTTATCCAAGATTGCTTATTCATAAATATTCACTGTGGTTATTTCAATCATACATGTGCATGTTTTATAAAAGTGTTTTCATGTATGTTTAATGTCCTTTTTACCCATTCTTAACTTTTATTACATGGTATGTAAGGAATCTTTATTTTGTTTACGTTACGAGGTACTTTTTGACTTTTCTGAAAAAAGTACGAGAGGAATGTTTTTTTAACTTATACGGCACGAACAGATTTTTACGGTTTTATAAAGCATTATTTTAATGAATAATACTCCAAAATATTTCATGACTATTTTCAACAAAATCATTTTCTTTTAAAATTTCATGATATTTTGTGAAAAGAAAATGATTGTGAAGAAAAAAGGATATTTTCCTCATGAATTCATTTCAAGTGTTTTATTAAAACCATTTTTCATCTAATATGACATTATTTCATATGTATATGTTTCAGGTATAATGTCTCTATGATTTACATGGTTTCACATCTCTTATTATGAAATTATATGCATTTCTTTTATATGTATTATGTGATGATGGTATGATGTTTATGAAACCCATTTTATTTATTGGGTTTTTATGAATGATGTATGTTTATTTTGTGGCACAAGTAAGAATGATTTCATTATGAGATGGGTGGGACCTATATATCCCTCCAATGCATTGGGTAATGATTTATATCTCATGATATAGACATGGCTAGAACGGATAGTTAAACCGGTTCAGTAATACAGGACTGGAATGAGGAGTGAACTCGATTCAGAAAGGGACTTTGTCCATTAAGATGGTCTTGGCAGCAATGCCTTGGCTAATATGGAAATCATATCATGTGCGTAATGGTTTCCACAATTACATGTTTCATTCCCATTCTATTTTATCATTCATAATGTTTCTATATGTTCTATTCCTTACGTACTTCAATGTTTTATGTCATTGCTCAAGATTTTGATGTTTAAACATTATGTTCATTTTTTTAAGTTCAAATTTATATGGTATGTTTTGTTTTATCCATGCTTACCCTTACTGAGCATTTGATCTCACCCTTTTTATGTTTTCTTTTCCCCAGGATATAAAGAAAGGTTTTATGTAAAAAGGGGGGGAAGATCTTTATGGGAGATGTTGAAGATCTTTGACCATGATTTGAAGATTACGTTCCAAGTTTCCAAAGACACTAATCTATTACGGTCCTTGTGTGTCCGTTTCTGTTGTTTATTAAGTATTCTGAAAAAATAATGTAATGTTCATGTACGTTAAGCTTTGGATCTCTACAGTTTGTATCAGAGGAAAGGTTTAGTCAACCTTTGGAAACTAGGATGAAAAAACGTTAGTGAGATCCCTAAAGATATTTCTAAGGTATGTCTAGGGATGTCCCTAAGGATAAGTATACGTATAGGATATAGTCCTTGAACTACATTAACGATCTTAGAATCTAACCGATGATGTTAGATATTGACGTTACTCCCCCTTTATTAGGATTTTTTCCTCTAACACTATTCTTTTTGGGTTTTAGAAAATGGATGGAAACAAGATGATTCACAATAATGGAGGATATTATGGACAATGGAATGATATTCTTCATGAGAAACCAAATAAAATGGTATTTTGAAGTCCAACCATCATTATTATTCCAAATGATCAATCTCATAATATGATCAATAAACTAAAATTTGGTAAGTTTCCTGACTCGACTAATAAGAGAAAGTTGGAGTTTCATGACAATCATAGAGGAAAGAAAGTTCAATTTCCCCTATGTAAATCATGTGGGAAGAGGCATCGGGGAGAATGTTTCAAGGGAACTGGAAGATGCTTTGGGTGTGGGAAAGAAGGACACAAATCCAGTAAGTGGAAAGGAAATGGTTCAGTTAACACCATGGATGAGGATAATGGTATTTCTACGACATCAACAATGGTTAAATGTTTTAAATGTGGAATGTACAGGAATTATGAAAACCAATGCCCTAAGGGAAATTATCATGAAGAGAATCAGTATGGTCTTATGGGTAGTATTTATGTTGATGATGATGAAGATACTACAAATGATATGTGAGATGAAAGAATTATTGAAGCTCGGTCAATGGTTTAAGAAGGTTGGGGAATGATTACATGTTTATCAAGTGTGATGTTATATAAGTAATCTCATGGTACTATTGAATAAAGAGACATCTAAGGATTGTTACAATGTTGTCTTTCCTTATGTTTTGAAAGTATATGATGAATGGTACCAGTGACCGTGAAAGGTTATTCAGATATTTTTGGAATGTAGATGATATGCGCATAATGAAGGGATAAAGTGAAAATTAAATGTTTGATAGTATTAATGATCTCATGACAGATATAAGGAGAAGGTCATATCATGGTTTGAGTATATATAATTTTTATGATTTTGGAATGTGGAAAGTGTTAACTTTTGACAGCATTCATGTTTTCACTAAGGTTTAATGGGTATTCATTTTTCAAGAGAATACATGATTAAGGCCTTCAAATGTTTGGAATGTGACCAAAAAGACATATCTCATATATGGGGATCAATGATGGTATTAACATGCTTGTTATATGAACTCTTTGGTAATCGTTTTCACTATAATATGAGATTGGGCAAACGGTATTTTGGATAAGCCTAAAGATTGAAAGGATTATGTTGGAGATAAGTTAGAACTTTTTTTGATATTATTGATGGGATGTTATAGTAATTTTGTTTTAGAAAAAGGGCAACCAGCAGGATGGGCGACATACCATCACGTCGGACAAGGATATGGGAATAGAACCCTCAATCGAAGTGTGACTGGCTTTTATCACCTACCACTGGCCTACAGGAATTCCCTGTATAGTAGAAACTATTTTTATTATATTATGTAGTATGATATATGAAGTATAAGTCCATTTCAGGCACCATAGATCGACTTATGTATATAACTTTGCTAACCTTTTGTTTGAGATAGATGGAATGATCCTTCATTCTATCACATGATCTGTTAACACTTCACGAATAAAAAATTCAACTTCATTTCATTAAGAGTTGAAGTGGAAATTGTTCAAATCACGAACAACAGTGAGATTGTACCAAAATCAAGAAATAATTTCTTCTAATTCAAAAATTTCAACTTTAGGGAAATGAAATTGAAAACCAAAAATATTGTCCTAGTGCTCTTATATCCGATGAATTAGATGGTACCTTAGATCATCACAAATTTATGGCTTTGTGATTGATGGATTTTTCATAGCCATGTTCTCTACCACTATCCATTAGAACATGATGGTTAGATTTTTCTTGCATATCCATAATTTCACTTATGTTGTCCTATATGGAAACCTAGTGATGAGTTACTTTGGGTAATTGTTATGTTTCATACTTTAGTTTTTAAAATTAAGTTTCAGTATTCCTTTTTACGATGTGGGATTCTATGAATAGTAAACGATTTATAACCTTGACGAATTTCGGGGGCGAAATTGATTTTAAGGGGGGTAGAATGTAACAACCTGATATTTTATGATAAGTATTACCTTTAATTTATTTGATGACATGTGTTTTATGCTACGACAAGATTATCTTGTGCTATACGCCACACTGTATTATCTTGAAATATACACAACACTATTCTTAGATTGTGTTACACATAATTTCAAGTTCGTTTTATAATAGTCATTCTATGCAAAATTGAGGGTATATATATATATTCAATGTATAAATGAAATATGGTTGGATTATGTTATACGAAATAAAAAATGAGTCTTTCACAACACGCAACCCTAACTTGTCTTGCTTTACACGCAATCGTGACCTTCCTCGATAGTGTGTGTTGTACGCAATACCAGGTTTTACTAAACAATGAAATATTATTATAATATTATTATGAACTAGATGTTATGAATATTATTAACTATATTTTGAATTTTATAACATTATTATTCAACATAAACATTTTCTAGAACATGGTACAAGAACAAAATAAATATTTCGGGTAAAATATGTATTTTTCAAAAAATGCAGTTTTGCCGACTTTTGATGGTGCACCCACTTTAAATCTAGTTGTTGACATTTTTATAAGTTCAAATTGACAAAATAAAATTCTTCTTTTGAATTAGTATATAAAAACATACATTGTATAAAGTTTTGATATTTTTCTGATAACTTTCATATTTTAATGAATTGTAAAAACACGCTATATTTTAATTAAAAACAACTTTTTTTCATCGTAAAAATTTATATGGTTAAATTATAATATTTAGTGGTTTTAAAGTAGAAATAGAATATATTTTTACCTTTTAATATAATTTATGTCATTAGCATTTATTTTACATTGAATTCGTAGGTTAAATCAATTCAATCTTTTGCAATGTTTTAAACAAAACCTGTTTTCATTCGACAATGGGATTAATTTTACTTTAATTTCTGCAACATCTGTGTATTGAATTTAAAAAAATGTATTCCATATTTGGAATCAGTGAGTCCAAATTATGTTAATAGGATACTTTTTATTTTTGGGAATTATGAATAGTAACTACGGTAAATTTTATTTACCATAGTTAAAGGTAAATCTTGTAATTAAGGGTAAATATAATATTAAAAATTACCCTAAAAATGCCAAAATTCTATTGGATGGCTAAAAGTATACCCATATCACCTAAGGGTCATATTAGATTCATTTTATGGACTTTTGACCATGAATGAAATTTAATTATTATTAAAACCAATGAAAGTGACAACATGTCACTCTCTTTAATCTTTTAAGTATAAAAATTTTAATTTAATGATAAACATCATAAAACATAGAACATGAATAGTCTCCATAAATATAATAAAATTATCTACATCATGAGAATTTATTTAGATTTTTTTTGGGATTAAATAATTGTCATTAATAGTGATACATTAATGATGTAGAAATTATTTATTTATTGAAAAATCAATAATATAGTTTTTATTGAAATAGTAATATATATCAAAAGGACCGAAAATCTGCAGAAAACTTATTATTAGTGTATATATAAACCCTATTCATCCACTGGACGAATTGTTGACCATTTGGATCCTTATTAAGGCAATTATGACACTTGTATTATTATTTTTTAAATGATGCCAAAGTTGTCACCTTCATAATTTAATAAATATAAAAATTTAAATATTGTGATTATAAGATGATAAATTATAGTAAAAGTATTATTGTGAAAGGTAATAGATTTATCTTCACCATAGGATTTTATTTTTAATTTTTATGCAACAAATATCTATATTAAATAATTATACAAAAATGTTGTAGTAATTATTTTATAAAGAGATAAACCAAATAAATGGTTTTTAAAAATAATAAAATAACTATTATATGAACTATTTAATGTTCTCCACAACATTTATAGATACATATGAACTTTTATGAATCTATTAATTCTGTTAGTTCGAACATATCTTCTGTATATATTTAATTTAAATTCAAATAAATGAATAGTGTCAAAATTGACACTATTGTTATTTTATAAAAATAACATATTATAAAATTGTTTAAAAATCACAAAATTATTTAAAAATTATAAATTTAAATTTATATGGTAGAAACTGTTATAAATTATCCAATTATGGACGATTCACAACAAATAATTAATTTTCTTTAGTAATTTAAAATTTAGAATATTATTACCATAAACAAAATTATATTGATTAAATAAGGATAAATCAAGTTGATAATGTTTAAAATAAATTCCTAACATGTCTAAATTTGATTTAGTATTGAGATTACAACCCTATCCCATCTAATATTCGTATATGAGTAATTTTTTGAGGTTTTTAAGTGGGGTTAGATTTATTATAAATTAATATTTTTAAGAATTCCAAAGGTGCCCTTCTCCTCCCTTATAAAATGGCACCTCCTCCCTCTCCTCCTCACACCAATTTTAGCCTTCAAGCTCGTCCAAACCCTGCCCATTTCACTTCCCCACTTCCCTAGAAACATCCTAGGGGTCATGGTGTTCTTCAAAGACCAATTTTAGTGCCCTAAGAGGAGGTCTCAAAGAGGCGCTTTAAAGAAGAGGTAATGTCCGTTACTGATTCTTTCAACTTCATTTCTTCTTCCACTACTTCTTCTTAGGTTGTTTCATTATGAAGTAATAACATCAGTATCACTATTATACTGATATGTTATTATATGTATTAAACAACCCTATTTCACCATCTATCCATCCTATGAAAAATGAAATCACCGCGCATGCGTACGTACGCAATACCGTCTCCACGCCGTGGTGTAATCTATTTTCCACCACCACCTTACTTGGATGGGTATAATGGTGTAAATAATAACAATATATGATTATTATAAAGTGATATTTATTCTTTAATAGTATACATACACTCCAATAAAATTCAATGTTCATGGGAACGATGTCATCTCTCGTGGGTACGTATGGAATACCGTCTCCACGACGTGATGAGATTCATTCTCAATGATTAACCATTCATAAATGATTATAAAGTATATATCATAAGTAATCATGAAATATATGACCTAATAATAATACTGTATTTATGTATATGTATATATGTATGTCATCCAATTAATTTCAATTCAATTCAATGAGGAAACAAAAACAACGTTCATGCGTACGTACGGCCTACTGACTCCATGAACGGTGTATTTCTTTCCATTTATCAATATATTATATATATGTATATTATGAATATATATTATATATGAATCATGTTTTACATTCTGGATGTAAGTAATCATGATCTAAGTAATCATATGAATAATTACAAGTCAAAACACGGACGACAAATGAAACGATTTTACCCAAAACGCTCTTGAACATGGAATTTACAAAAGAAAGGGTAATAGAAAGTCATAAGTGAACCATATATGATATCATAACAATGAATATAATTCTTTAATAAGTCAATAACATTATTTACATAATTATACAGGAGGTTCGGACACTTACAACGCAAATCAGACCTAAGGTAACGAATAATTTTTCAAATCTCATTTTAATCCGAGATTGCTTATTCGTAAGTATTTACTGGGGTTATTTCCATCATTCATGTCCATGTTTTATAAAAGTGTTTTAATGTATGTTTAATGTCCTTTTTACCCATTCTTTACTTTTACTACATGGTATGTATGGAATCATTCTTTTTTTTACGTTATGAGGTACTTTTTCACTTTTCTGATAAAAGTATGAGAAGAATGTTTTTTTAACTTATACGGCACGAACAGAATTTTACAGTTTTATAAAGCCTTATTTTCATGAAGCTTATTCCAAAATATTTCATGACTATTTTCAAAAAAATCCTTTTCTTTTAAAATTGCATGGAATTTTGTGAAAAGAAAATGATTTTGAAGAAAAAAGGATTTTTTCCTCAAGAATTCATTTCAAGTGTTTTATCAAAACCATTTTTCATCTAAGATGACATTATTTCTTATGTGTATGTTTCAAGTATAATGTCTCTATTATTTACATGGTTTCATTTCTCTTATTACGAAATGATATCCATTTCTTTTATATGGATTATGTGATGATGGTATGATGTTTATGAAACCCTTTTTATTTATTGGGTTTTTATGAATGATGTATGTTTATTTTGTGGCACAAGTAAGAATGATTCCATTATGAGATGGGTGGGACCTATATCTCCCTCCAATGCATTGGGTAAAGATTTATATCTCATGAGATTGTCATGACTGAAATGGCAAGTTAAAATGGTTCAGTAATACAGGACTGGAACGAGGAGTGAAATCGATTCAGAAAGGGACTTTGTCCACTAAGATGGTCTTGGAAGCAATGCCTTGGATAATATGGAAATCATATCATGTGCTTAATTGTTGCCACAATTACATGTTTCATTCCCATTCTATTTTATCATTCTTAATGTTTCTTTATGATTTATTCCTTACGTACATCCATGTTTTATGTCATTGCTCATGCTTTTGATGTTTAAACATTATGTTCATGTTTTTCAGTTCAAATGTATATGGTATGTTTTATTTTATCCATGATTACCCTTAATGAGAATTTGAGCTCACCCTTTTAATGTTTTATTTTCCCCAGGATATAAAGAATGGTTTTAGGTAAAAAAGGGGGGGGGGGGAAGATCTTTATGGGAGATTTTGAAGATCTTTCACCATGATTAGAAGATTACGTTCCATGTTTCAAAAGACACTAAACTATTATGGTCCTTGTGTGTCTGTTTTTTTTAAGTATTAAGTATTTCGTAAAAATAATGTAATGTCCATGTACATTAAGCTTCGGGTCTCTACAGTGTACCCCTGGTCCTGGATCTTATACTCTAAGCCGAGTTTCTAATCATATGCACAAGACACAACAAGGTGCAGTCGAAGCCCATGTAGAGGTGATTATAAAAATACTTAGTAGGTAACCCGATCCCCCTGGAGGTCTCTCAAAATGCTACAATGTAAAACCTCAAAGAATTATCTCAATCACAATGCACAATTAAAAAGACTCATCTCCAACCATGTATGACTTCTGTAACGAAGTATATATGATTTGTCATAAATCTAGATCATCATCTTTTGTCATGGGTTCTGCTAATTATCCACACATGATAACATGGTACTAACCCCTACTAACCCACCAAAGATGGGTAGTTACAAACCCCCACTGACACACATTGGATTAGACAAGAACAAGATCAATATGTAATACCCTTGTTCACCCACACATGTTCTGACTCATATAGAATCTGTATTCGCTAACCCACATAGGATCGTTGAGCGCTGACCCACATAGAATCTGAACCACACAAGATCAGTTGGTGATGATCCACATAAGATCATTAGGTGTTGATCCCGACATGATCACTAGGTGATGATCCACACAGGATCGCTAGGTGTTGATGTACATACGATCAATATGCATTCGTCATTTCTCTGCCATCCGCTAGATTCTTGTATATAGTACGTATGATTATAGGAGAATCTTCTTATCAAGACATCTGTTACACATAAACCCATATGATTTTTCATAGAGAAGTATAAAAAATATTTTTCATGTCGTAAGGGTTCAAACCCAACACACGGCGTGTAGTTCTGACGCCCAGTCTGAGAGTTATAGACATTTTAGTGCTGGGGGCCCTGTTGGATTCGGGTATGATCCAACCTATCCATACTAAATATTTTTCCAAAACTCAAGAGGAGTATCTCAAAACAAACTTCTCATTCCATGGATTCTAGTACTGCAGTCATTTTATCAAATGGTTGTTTGGTTTGCCCAATACGGCCTTTTAAGCATATCTGGGCTGAAAAGGGTTTGCGTCCGGTCTAACCCTGTCGAACCAACCCTACATGCTCCTCCCTGGGATGACCCCACCCTGTTCCGGTCGAACCTAGTACATCCTAGCCTCGCCCCCCATTGCTTGGCGTGGCCCGCCAGCCGGGTAGCTGACCCCTCTCTAGAAAAGCTTTTCCATTCGGGTAATGCATCGGAAGAACCATGTGATTCCGCCTCGGCTGGAAGCGGGGACCATGGGGTGTGGGTTCCCTTCCACACAACATGGTATCCATTAACAACTTCTGCATAACGCTACAGTGCACAGCTCTCCTTTAACGCGTCTGGCCAGGATCAGACCGCACTTACTGGTTTGTCGTGGCGACCTTGCGGTACCGTCTCCTTCTGCGGTCGGCGAGCGTCAGCCGCAACTTCACCTGCTAGCACTGGTTGCCATCGGTTCTTCAGCGGGGCTTCAGTGATGCTCTGGAGTTCCATATTCACTCTCATCTACGCATATGGGCCACCCAAGATGCGTTCGTCACAGTGTGCCTCCCTATTTCATGGTTTTATCAAGTTGTGAAATCCACCACCAAAGAACAAAATAATAAATAAAGCTGTGGAGGGTCTGGGTCTTGTTCGTTAGGCCGGTGCCCTCCGTGTTAGCATCATAAAATGGGTGAGATTAATTCATCTTCAAACACATATAATTTATCAAGACAAAAATAATTTAATTAATCATGAAAAAACACATACCTAGAGAATCATTGGATGTGTCACGGTTCTTGTTGGAGAAGAGTCCACGTTGGATGATGTCACCAGTGTTCATCGATCCCAGATCATTTATTCCCATGATTTCATCCTTCGTCTATGGAGGATTCTGCAATACATCACCAGAGGTTCCTCTCTTGATGAAGCCTTGTCAAAAACCCAAACCTGAGATACATTTAAATAGAGGGGGTGGGGAGTAACGGATTGACTGAATTAATGAGGTTCATTAATGATTTTTACATTAATGAACTTGTTAATTTCCATGGTTTTGGTTTTGAAATTGAAGATTCAAGCCATTAAATAGCTGGATAACCCATTGGATCCACCATCGACACTCAATAAGAGGTAGGATAATAAAATAGAAACTTTTTTGATATTTTATTATATCATTTAAACTCTAAAAAACTATCCTTTTCACCTAACCAAATTTGGTAAAAGATAAGATTATATTAATCTAATCCTTGGGTTCATGGATTCAACAGTTCCATCAGATTTATAATATGTGTAACAGTTCGAATGATAAAAATCCCAGTCTTCGTGTTTACTGAATGTACCTTAAAAAAATATTCGATATGTATTAAATGTCACCCTCAAACGGCACCGATCATGATTAGGCTCATACTAAGGGGAAAACTAACTCATGAGATCAACAATACTCTTTGTTTTTCAATGTGTGTTACCGTTTTAGAGTTATAGAATTTAACAATAAAATAATTTTAACATAAATATTTTATTTATGACCAAAATGTATCTTTCATTGTTGGGAAGTTCCGAACAATGTTAGGATCATCCTAAAAAAGCATTCCCTCAGGATTTCAGCAGTGGTATCATATTTTTAATCTAAGTACCTATTATTGAGTTATAAGGATTTTAAAAATAAAATAAAATAATTCAATTATTTTAATTATTGTTATGAAATTTTTGTTTTTCACATCAGAGGCCTACACCGACTAAAAATAAGTCCTTCCTAGAGTAATACCACCATCCTAAATGCAACTATGCCCTTGCATTTCTGATCTAGGTAACCATTTATGATTTATTCCACTTTTTTACAAGACTTCTTACAGGCGCTATTAAATGTTTAACATTTTTCGAAGGGTCAATCCAAGAACTCGGGGATTCGGAATCATGTTCCATCAATTTTTGTAGTCTTATAATAATTACATATAATTAAAAAATTATATAGAATTTTGGGGAAATTACAGTGACATTGATGAGCATGAACATCTCCCGTAAATAATTTTTAACTGGATTAATTTGTTGGATATTCCCTTAGGATTTGACTAGGTATTATCTCAATGATGCAGTCTCCCTATGAAGGTCTGATAAATGGGCTTTATAGGGTATGATCTTACTGGTTAAGGCCATCACATCCTTTTTCCATGTCAATTCATTTTGTTAAAAATCTATATTTATAATAATCATATTATCACTGTTCAAATGATATATTATCAAAGATAATGATATATAATGATCATTTAAAAATAAAAGGATATAATAATAATAAATAATTGAATTTATTTTCTATATCCATATTACATATTAATACATATAATTAATTAATGAAGTAAATTTTATTTATAAAATTTTGGGTTGTTTCAATCTTCCCATCTTTAATAATTTTATCCTCCAAATTTTCAATTACTAATATAATATTGATGAGGGGAATTTTGTTTAATCACATCTTGTATATTCAACATCATGTCTTCAAACATATGGTTTCTCCACATCACATTCACCAAGCCGTTTTCTTCTTACGTTGTACATGATCTCTATGATCAATGATCATCCCTAGTTTATCCTCATATGATCGGTCATTCTCCAAAAGGGAAATCACTAGATTGAGTACATGTAATGAGTTTGGTATATAATTCCTCAAGAGTGATACATGGAATACATCATGTGCTTGAGATTGTATCAATGGGAGTGCTATTCGATAGGATGTCCCTCTGATTCCATCATGGATTCCAAAGGGACTTATGTATATTAGACTAATATTTTCCTTCATCCCAAATCTCATCGCTTTCTTCCATTGAGATATGTGGAGTAATACCATTTCACAAACCTTAAACACAAGTTCTTGTCAACGATTTTCATCGTAGGAATTATTTTGAATCTAAGAATCCTTGATGGGTTGCTGAATGGTGTTCAATTTTTTTTCCATTTCCTTAACCATTACAAGAACATGTAGTTTTCATTCGCATACATCATCCCACCATGAAGTTGTTCTGGACCTCTTCAACTAAATGGATTCAAGGTGAACCATTTGGATTCTTTAGGGGAAAATGTTATTGTATGAGAAATGAGCTAGTGGAAGATGTTGTTCCCATCATCCTTGATTGTTATTAGTGCATGCAATTAACATATCCTGGAGTGTCTGGATTGTATGATCAAATTTTCTGTTAGTTTTACGGTGATAATTCATTTTGATGTTCAACTCAGTATTTAAATTATATTGAATACTCATCTATAATTTGGAGTTTTCAATAATTGAAAATTGCAATTTCAGGATGGTTAATTTTGGAGATGGTGGTGGTATAAACTGCTGCAATATGCTTTTTCGATGGTTTCCAAAAACAGCTGCTAAATTTTGTGTCTGGAAACTATTTGTGGTGGTTAAATCAGTTTTGCGGTGGTTTATGGGAACCATCATAGTGGGAAAACTGTTATGCTGGTTATATTTTTTCGCGGCGTTTTTCCCAGGTAGGGGATTACTTTTTTTAGCGGTGATTGAAACCACCAAAAAATAATGTAATGACCTAACAGGAAAATCATCTACGTCAAACAATATAACCACCACAAAAAATGCGTAGATGATGACCACAATAGCGGCAGTTAAAACCTTTACTAAATTTTAGACCATAGCAACGGTTAAAACCGCCGCTAATTAAAAAATATCATCATTTATCTATGGTTAAAACTACCGCTAAATGTACTTGTTAAAGTTAGCAGTGGTTAAAACTGCCGCTAAATAGCTGATCTGGGAAAAAAAGAACAAGTTTTTTGAGCCCCTATACCAGTGCACTGAAAAAAACTATTCCAAGAATACCAAAAACCCAACAGAATACATACTATAGTCAATATGATAAGAGATGCTTAACCAAGTACAACCAAATTCATCATTCAGTGAGTAAAGGAATGCAGATAAACATATCACATTGTATAATCATAATATCCAATAAAATGTAGTGGTGAATTTACAAGTTTACACCTCTACTATTCTTATACCACTTTACCTTTTCTATTTCATCTTCTAGTTATTTTTAATTCTTTATACTCTTATATAACTCGATATTTTTTAACATAGTTTACTCAATATCTCTATCATTAGACACCCAATTCACGATCTGAAGGAAGCATTGAAAAGTTCGACGTAAGGAATATCCCACTCATACATCTTATTTTAAATTCTCATTGGATCCTTTGTGCTGTATATGCATAGGAACATTCTGTATAAAATTATAATACTAAACCATTTCTCATATTTACCCCAAAAATTGTGAAATATGAAGCTGATATTAGGAGAGGCATCATTTATGACCTTTAGGTTGGTAGTCACATTGTTTTACCTTTGGGGTTCGATGTTTGGTAATTATGCTATTGTGTCACACACCATATTTGGTCAAGAATCTCTATTTATGTGATTTATGTATTGAAAATTTACCATTGCTGACTTATATGAACTAGTTGATCCTTGATTGGATGTTCACATGTTGCGTGCGACTTTTATGGTCACCCATTGGGTGATCTAGGTGAAATGGGAATATATGATTTTTTTTTCAAATGTTGGTACTCCCACATATCATCTAGAATTGATCAATAATTTTATAACCCTTTATATATGATTATTTGATAGAACCCAAGGCATCCCAATGGTTTTTGGACCACTTATATTTGGAATTTCAATAGTGGGAAATTTCTAAGATTAACATGTCACCATCTATGTGACACTATTGAGATTATATAAGGGTTTCCCTTGTTTCAATGAATTGAATGAGTTAAATGTAACTGATAATGTGAAATGGATAATTAATTATGGATTTACTTTCTTAATATAATTCTTTTAGTTTAATATGGAATAATCCCAAGTAAATTTAATGCCATGCTCTTGATTTATGATTTATAAAATCCTTCACATTAATTGTAATATTTTAAAGAGTAATTGAACATGTATAAATACATGAATATGAGGTTATTCCTTATATATTATGACATAAATGATTCTTCCTTTATTATGTATATGTTGAATATAGAAGAGATGGATTTGATGTAATTACCCTTTCTTGTTATATTTAATATATGATTTTATAGAGGTTTTGGTAGGATGGTATGAGATTATTGAGTAAAGTGATATAATAATTCCTTACATCAGGTGTTGATCTTGGTGTATCACAAAAATGTTACTATATAAGTATTGTGATTAACTCACCACATTCCATGACTCTAATTTGGACCTGATGGCACACTCAACATCAAATGTGCTGTTTTATGGCCTCTATCACTCTATTGGGATATAGGACATATACCCAATTACATGAGCACAAAGGCTCATTAGACTGGTTAGGGATGTCCGATTTTTTCTATGGTCTATTCATCAGTATTATTATAAGTATATGGCTACCTGCATCTTCACATACCTTGGAAATATAGGTGGATGAAATATATATAAATTATATATATTATAACATTATATATAGTAACTATTTAGATTTATTTTCCATATCTTTGTCGATAAATTTAAACCCTCCTATATTCCATTAAGATCATGATTGGGTGGTTATTTATTTATTCCAGAGTTACTCAAAAGATGTGGGGTGTAGTATTCTGGTGGTAAACCCTTTATCATGGAAATAATTATGGGGTAATATTTTCTTGGGATTAATTTATATTGGTGTTCCGTGTGGAATTATTATAATTGAAACATAACATATAAATTAGGTAAAATAATCTCTCACTTGGATTATTCCTTATGGAATTATTATACATGACATTAAAGATAGAAAAAAGGTAAAAACATCTATCCCAGGGATACGAGTTCTTAATTTTTATGTTTGATGGATCAGGTTCAAGTATCATATTTTTTCACTCATGTTATTTCTTTGGAAAACGAGTCTTTAGAGTGGTATCCTTAGATGGAATGGATTCAGGATCCAAATGTATTGTCACTCCCATAATGCATCCTAGTTATTTTGATGTTAAGAATATAATAGAAGTGATCAGGAACATTCCTTAAAAGGTAAGAGTTTCTCGTTAATGGGGTTGAAATATTCTATAAGGGAATATGGATTCTTATAATAAATTATTTGTGACTGGGTAGTTGATGTTATGAATGGTGAGTAATTGATCATGTAGTCTATTTAACATTTTCTAGGGTAGGGGGTTCTGGAGAATCTACTAGGAGTGTCCCATCGGCATGTCCTACCTACTGAGATAATAGACACTGTCATTCACACTGCTTGACAGTTTTTGGATGACACGTTATAAATGGTGGGAAAGCCACATTACAGATAGTGTAACCAAATTCCCCATAATATCATATGATTATCCACAGGTTCTAAATATTTTTTGAAATTTTGGATACTAGGATTATACCACACTAAAGGGGGATCTATCTTAAACATGTTAGAGAGACACAAATTCTCATCCCTAGGGATTGATAGAAGAGCATAACAAAGAAGTACTTCATAGAATTGGAAATGTATTGGTTAATTCATTAGGCGATAAAATGTAGGATATGTTTTTATAATGATAAAATGAATTTAAGAAAAATGAAACATAAAAAATGAATCATCACAAAAATGAGTCGATATATATGATGCATACGACACTCTTGAAATCAAGACATAAAAGGTATCATTAAAAGTCAATAAAATACATAAAAGGAAACATGAGAAATCAAGAAAATGATAGGTCACGAAAATGTTTGGAGGCATCTATGTGCCCATCATGATACATATACAAACTAATATTTACAATATTTTTCCACACATAAACAAAACTATTTATCAATTTTCGATGATGAAGAGATATCATCTCCCTCTCCACCTCCATCTCCACATCTTTCAACGACATGTAGGAAAATTACATTGAAAATTAAATAGTGTGGCATATTTATATTTAAACATAATACCAATAAAAGTTTTCAAACAAAATGTTTTTGAATTTTTGTGACTACCAACTAACCAACAGTTGATGCAATACCACTGGTGGGATATTTTCTCATCAATTGATGTATATTAGTCAATGCAATCTACAAAGAGGATATCTGAGCCCCCTCATCTTGAGTTGTGTTTCGTAGAGAAACAAGCTCTCTATGAGCATCTCCGGGTATGGACTGACTACCACTAGGAGTAGATGCAACTGGAATCCCTGATGGCCTACTAATGACCTTAGATGGTATGGCTCCCAATCCCATCCCATTCACTCTACCAAGATGCCTCTTCCCAAGGACAGTAGAAACTGGGTAATCCTGGGAGACTGAGAAGGAATACCCAGGATGGGCATCACATATTTCAATAATTTTTACCTATAAATAAAATATCAATATATATTTACATAGTGAAAACAAATAATAAGTTATTTTAATGAAAAAATGAGTTCTCACCCCCACTACTCTGGTTAGCGCATTAAAAACCGTCCATCCTACTTTTTATTGAACATCCAAAAACACTACTTCATGGTCTAAACTCTAGGACTTCACTAAACAATGATAAATCAATAGATTAATATATTTTACTGATAATATTGTCTTATAAATATTTAAAACAATGAAACTATAACCAGAGTTGATTGGCTTCTATAAATGATTTTTGACCCCGTAGTGTGAGGGATGACATGCTTATCATGTCTTGATACATTCATTCTGGAGATATCCTGAAATAAATAAAATGAAATTTAATATTAATGTATTAAACTTCATATCGTATTCATATATATTTATAATTGTAAAATGAGGTTAATATAATAATATATATTTAAAAACCATCTTCCTCTCATCACGATGACTGTAAAACAAATCATTACATTGTTATTTGGTTAACCCATTTGGTTGGTTCACATACATTTGTTGTAAGGTCCATGAAGTATCATTGACATCGCTCTAAAATATCCATTTCAATTATTTCCATTTCTTAAAAAGATTTTTCGGCGTCCACTTTTGTGCTATCACATTAGCAACTGTCAAGTGGAAAAACATCTATATATAGAAATAAATTTTGAACATATTAATAAAAATACATTCAATTACACCGAAATGGGATAAAATTACCTTTATTTGGGAATAAAAAGCTTCATTTTCCTATTTTGAAGCATATGTCTCCAATCATCTTAAGAAATGAGAAGGGAAATGGGCTCCACTTATCACTGGTCTAGAATTTGGCCAAGTAATCTCGAAGCATCATCTGTAGGGACCCCATATGAATTAAATGGGACAACTATCTTATCTCCATTCATATTCCACACATCTGAATTTTTTATATTTTTCTCTATAGTTGTATTTTTTCACCTCTACGGAACAATTAATTAATATAAAATGGTTCAATATTTTTAGTTATATTATAATTTTTACTTATAATAGTGACCCTTCATTATGCTCATGATGAACTAGAAGTGGCGCTCGTCCACCCCACTGATGAGGCTTATGATGGGTGAGTTGACGACTCATCATTTAAAGGGACACTCAAAGAGAATGAGAGAGATGGTGAATGGGGAGATGGTGCATGGGGGCAGGTAGATGGTGGCCCAGATGCCGTAGGGAGGGGGATAGATGGATCGTCATTTGTTGCAGTAGTGGATAAAATAGTGTATGGATTCCTCCTTGGAATTCATGTCAATTAATAAAATAAAATTACATCTGGAACATATATATTAAAATATATATGCATAAAAATAATTTAAAAAAAATAGATGCCTAGTACTATCAAAAAAAATATACATAACAATGAAAATGAATTACTGCAGAAATGAAATAAGTGGTTGCTGAATGAATAAATAAATGTATATACAATAATTTCCCCATAAATCATGTCGTTTTTATGATACATTACTACAACCACTACATTCATCCTTTCTAGAATAATATTTTCAATATCGTGAAGGTAAAATAATTCTACTTCTTGTTATTGATGAAATTCAATTTTAGAGGGAAAATCTTCCAATTCATCACCCATATCATACAAATATATTTGTATTACGTGAGAAAACACACTCCAAACTTCATCAACAACATCATTCAAATAATATAAATTTTTTTCATGTGATAATAAGATGAATGGATCTTGCAGTTCATGACCACCAAGATCCATCAAGAGAGATAAGTTTAGAGAAGTAAATTGCTAGGAATCTCTTCTAACACCTCTAATAATATCAACCCAATTGAATTTGAATTAACAAAATGAAAAATTCATCTGGTTGTTTATTTAAAAAATATAATTCATCATTAAATAGTATCCCACTTTAGAAAATGAATATATTCCACTATTCTTTATTTTCAAATGCCTTTCTCGATCGACTGTAAGAAATCTAAATCTCTTCAAGTTGTAAGCATCGAACTTTGAAACATGTTTTAGAGGACCTCGAGCAAGAAACTTCAAATATTATGAAAACTATGGTCTAGTATCATTATTCTGGATATATAAGATAAATACATTTTATTATATTTACAAAATATATATGTTGAACTAATATTCGTATTAATTGCAACATTTATGAACTTACATGTCGTGCAAACCATTGTACAATCTCTTTACAAGAAACATTCATTATATCAATCTCGTTTAGTGTTTGGCCTCTAATTCTTCTCTTTGTTTGAATCCTCAACACGTTAATAAATGGATTGGAATTTCACTATTCAGCATCACCTATCAATGTGATTGTAATAATTCCAATTCTGGCAGTGTCACATTTGAGGTCCCCCCAACTTATCGGCCAATATCAAGAAATATGTTGGATTTATGATGTATTTGAGATTAATTTGATGTGTCATAAACACTTCCAACTTGATTAAATATTCTCTTAATATCATCAATTTATCTATAAAAATAGTTGAGACAACCCTTATCCAAATAGCCTGTAGCAATAGAGCCTTCTGGTTGAGATTTATTTATCATGTATGATTTAAAATGCCCAAGATATCTATCAAATAAAATAAACATAAATATTCATTTAATTAAGTACCATAAATTGTTTACATAACTAAAAACATATAAATAAAGTACCTCTTCATGGGATACATCCATCAATAATGAATGGGGCCTCCTAATTTATCTTCCTCAACTAAATGCATAGTTAAATGCATCATGATAGTAAAAAACAATTGAGGTACGATCATATCCACTTCACAAAGGGTCAATACAAATCTCTCCTAGAGGTTGTCAATATAAAACAGATGTAGATATTTCTCACATTGTTTTCTGATAAATGTGTAGAATTGGAGTACCACAATGGTATCATTTTCAAGTAATAATGTACACAAATCCAATGGTAGTAGCAGTTGTAGAAAAATATGTTAATCGGGACGTTTAAATCCATGTAACTTATGATTATTCAAGTCAACACACCTCGAGATGTTACATGAGTACACATTGGACACCATCCCATTCTTTAAAAATATAAGGAGTGTATCCTTATCCGTATTTTTCATTGCAAAATTGTAGGAAAACATTTTTCATCCTAAAATTTCCAGAGGTCACGTTTTAGGTTCATTACATGTAAATCTATGCAACAATTGAGATGGTCCTTCGACTTTCCATTGTCATTAAGAAACGTGAAAATCAAATTGTCACAAAAATTCTTCTCAATATGAATCACATAGAGATTATTCCTCAACAAATTAAATTAACAATATGAAAGTTTGACGAAAATAATCTTTTCATCCATGGTTCCATTCTAATTTCACATGAAGGCGCACTTCGAACCTGTTTGCAACTATCATTCATAGGATGAAACATCCCAAATTCTGTTTCAACACATTCAAGTAGTGTCAATATTTCAAAACTAGTTAACATGTTTGGAGGTGGTCTACGATCAATTAAAACATTAAATTTTGATCTATTCAGCCAAAATCTATAAGATGCATGGAGAAGCCATTGATGGTACAAGAAGCACCATTTTCTTCTGTGAGGTGACCATTTGGGATCAAAATCAATGTTTCTAATAGGACAATCAAAAACCCGTGTAAATTTTCAAACCACATAAATTCCCAATCCCAGAGAAGTCACTAATGGTCCACATTAATGCCGCATGCATTTTGGACATTGTTTTAGAAGATTCATCTAATGTCTCAACAACGTAGGTCCATAAATCCTGTAATTATTCAATTAAAGGAATCATGAATAAATAAATATAATTTCCAAGAATTTTATTTATAGTAATAATCATAGAAATGAAAAATATTTTTGATGCATACATATTCCACGAAGGCAGATTCTAAGGGATTAAAACAACCGGCCTGTAACGCCCCAACCCCAGTTACCCAGAGTCGGTGAATTATTACATAACATTGGCATGATCACAAGAAAGATCAAATCTCGAAAGACTGATTGGTTTAGTAGCCTTGGAAACACAAGATATATTCATAAGTCTTACATTACATAATAAAATTAAAAACTACTACAACAACATATTGTCTCCATAATCCACACTCATATCCCCACATAATATCCCTGTAGGTCATTCATAATTTACTTATTCACTTCATGGGAAAAATAAAACATAGAAAAGGGGTGAGCTCAAATGACCAGTAAGGATAACAATATAGCGGAAACTTTCATAAATAAGAATAAACATTTAAGGCAATGTATAACTAAAACAAAAGCCTTTCAAACTTGAACATTTAACATAGTATGGCATAAATAAAATGAAATAAATCCATTTACTTATTCACATGGATATTCTTCTAATCGAATAATCAAATGCAAAATCAATAACCACTTTCATAATGATGGAATGCATAATGCTAAACTTTAATTTCTTTTCAAGGCCTCGTCCCAAGACCTTGGGGATAACTTTAACCGGAACCCAACCCGGAGTGCCTCTAATAACCGGACACCAACCCGGAGTGCCTCTAATAACCGGACACCAACCCGGAGTGCCTCTAATAACCGGACACCAACCCGGAGGGCTTACTTTTACCAGTCCCTAACCTGGAGGGCTTACATTTACCAGTCCCCAACCTGTAGGGCTTACTTTAACCAGTCCCCAACCTGGAACATACTTGTCCAACACATTCATATGAAGTAAAGATTGAAATATATCATAAACATTCTTATTGGAACTAGCATACGAAATGTCAATACTTTCACCATAAACTATGAATGGTATAAAAATAGCACATCCACAGTCAAACATATCACAAAACCTTCAAAACAATATAGAAGTTTTGTATCATAATAAATCAACTTCAAATAATCTTAAAATCCATCAAAGGATGTTGACATAGATGAAATCAAAATTCTTTTTAAAGAAATATCTACTTTTATTTTGAAATCATTTAAGATCCATATAAAATCAAACATTTTCTTTGAAAATAATCTTATAAGCTTGTAAGGGAAGGTTTGAATATTTCATAACAGCAGAAAATAGCCGCACCCGCCGTAAAAGTTAAAAAAAACATTCTTACCTTAATTATGTCGAAAAGGTTAAAAAAGGACCTTGTTTTGAAAACGACAGAAAGATTCATTTATAACAACTTATAAAAGTAAAAAAGGGTATAAATGACTTTAACTCATATTCTAGTAAATAGTAAAAATGTTTTGAAATACATTTTTAAGAAACATGGATGTGGATGATAAAGAGATCCCAGTAGATTATTACGTATAAACAACCTCGGATAATGAAGAGATTGTGAAATAACCCTTACCTTGCTCTTTTACTTGGATGGGGTAGGTTAACCTCCTGTATAATGGTGAAATAATTGTTATTAAATTATACAAGAATCATATATATAACGACCCATACTTTACATACATTGTTAATACTTCAAAATTGAAGTACACTTATTACAACATATGACAAAACCACAAAGGACCGTATAGGTATAGTGTCTTTAGAAACTGGGAAACATAAACAACTGGTTCATAAATCTTCTATAGTGTCTCCCATTTATTTCATCATATCTAGGGTCCCTTTTAGCATATTCTACTTAATATCCATCTTCCTGACCTGGGGAAAAGAAAACATAAAAGGGTGAGCTCAAATGCTCAGCAAGGGCAAATAAAGGAAATAAAAATCACATCATATCTTTTTGAAAATAAAAACCTCCAAAAGAGATCATAATATCTTAACATGGAATAAATCATAGAAGTGAAAATGAGATCCCCATAATAATAACATAAAACTTGAAACTTTGTGGCATGCACACATAATCATGGAAAATCATTTCTTGTTAGTCATGACTCATTTCCAAGACTATCTTAGTGGACAAAGTCCCTTTCTGAACTGAGTTCACTCCTCGTTTCAGTCCTGTATCACTGAACAGAAATAACCTTCCGTTCCATCCATGTCTATCTCATGAGATATAAAGTCTTTACCCAATGCATTGGAGGGAGATATAGGTCCCACCCATCTTATAATGAATCCTTTCTTATGTGTGCCACATAATCATAAACCATACATCATAACGTAACCCATGTAATTAAAATGGGATTCTTAAACAACATGACATCATAAAACAATTCATATAAGATAAAGGAATTCATAAAACTATTTCCATCACAACATAATCAAATCCATGTAATAATAGGGATAGAAACAGAACCCTTTATTTTCTTAGATGGAAAATAATTTTGATAAAACACTTGAACTTCATTCTTGAGGAAAATATCCTTTCTTTTTCAAAAACATTTTACATTTCTTAACATGTCATACAACTTTAAACTAAAAGAAGTTGATTAAAAATAAACTTGAAAACTTTTAAAGGAAGCTTCTTGGAAATAATGTTTTAAAAATCCATTCTTGTCGTATATGTTAAAAAAAACATTCTTCGTACTTTGGTCGGAAAAGTCAAAAAGTACCTCGTACGGAAAAACGACAAAAGATTCCTTTCATATTCTTTACTAAAAACTCACCTAAGGGTAAAATTGGATTTAAACTATTGTAAGTGGATGGAAACAATATTACATATTGAGGGAACATGGATGTGGATGATAAAATACACCCCAGTAAATACTTACGAATAAACAATCTCGGATAAAAATGAGATTGTGATATTTCCCTTACCTTAGGTCCGATTTGCTTTGTTCGTGTCCGAAGCTCCTGTATAATGGTTTAAATAATGTTATTGACTTATTCCAGAATCATACATATTGATATGAGATCATATATGGTCATATTATTAGCTTCTTGTTAGTAATATTTCATTGTTACTTGTTACTCGGGTCTTTATAACTTTTTGTTCTTATGCGTGTTTTGTCGAATAAATTCTTATTCTTATCTTTAGGTTATAGATAATTCATTTCCAGAATGGTATTAGTGTATTATATACCATATTCATTCATTCAATTCATTTATATAATCATTATGAAATGAAGATCATGTAGAACGAGTCGCATCACATCGTGGAGACGGTATTCCGTACGTACGCACGAGTGATTATATCGTTCCTATGATCGTGGAATTGTATTGGAGTATATATATATTATTTCAGTATCAATATTACTTCATAATAATCATATATAGTTACTCATTACACCATTATACCCATCCTTGTAAGGTGATGGTGGAAAATAGATTACACCACGGCGTGGAGACGGTATTCCGTACGTACGCACGCGCGGTGATTTCATTTTTCCGTAGGATGGATAGAAGGTGAATTAGGGTTGTTTAATATTTATAATAACATATCAGTATGTAAGTAATACTTATTTTATTACTTTATCATGAAAAAACTAAAGAAGAAGAAGTTGAAGAAGAAAGAAATTGAAAAGATCGGTAATGGATATTACCTCTTCTTTGGAACGCCTCTTTGAATCCTCCACTTAAGGAACTAAGATTGGTCTTTGGAGAAGACCAGGACCTCTAGGATTATTCTAGGGAAGTGGAGAGGAGAAAATGGCAGGGGTTGGCCGAGCTTGAGTGCTCAAATTGGTGTGAGGAGGAGGGGGAGGAGGTGCCCTTTTATAAGGGAGGAGAGGGGCACCTTAGGAATATCTCAAAATATTATTTTATATTAAAGTCAAAATTGGTTTATAATGGTTCAAAGGGTCTTATTTCTAAGATGAAGTGGTTATGGGTCTAAATCCTATCAACCAATAGGATTTAGACAAGTTTGGGGTATTATTTTAACCTTATCAATTAGATTTAACTCTAAGTTAATTAATTTAACTTTTACCGTGTCTTTTTGTTTTCTTTCACTATATGGTTAATACACTTACTATAACATGCCAAACGAACCCCAAATTGTTTATTATTAATATATATATCCTTATCTAAGTCATTTGGCCGAACCTTAGATTTTTAGGAATAAAATAACAATTAATAATATAATATTTGATTTAAAAACTATTTTGTGTCAATTTTGACACTATTTGATATATGATTTTTGTGAAAGTCATATCAGAATTATATGTTCGAACCAAGTTTATTAAATTAACACTAATATATTATAGTAACCTAGAAAATTAGTGGAATTCATAAAAAGTCTTATATTACATTTATTTTGGTATTTATATTATCAATTATGTCAATATTTCATTAATAAGATAATTACTGCATCATCTTTGTATCATAAATAAATTAAATTATTTGATGTCTAAAAATTACAAATAAAATACCATCATGTAGGAAATATTGTTAGCTTTCTAATGAATATTTACAATCGAATTTATCTTATGTATAACACCATATTAAAAATGATTTACTTATTAAACTTTAAATTTAACTATTTTAACCCTTCTTTAAATAAATTAATAATAAATGTCCTAATCTAATCCAAGTGGGCCTAAATGGTCATATTTTATTCCTAAGTTTGTTTTTGGTCGAATTACACTTGTCCAATAGAGTTAGGACATGTGTTAGGGTAATAATAATATCATATTTACCCTTAGTTACCCTATTTACTATTAACCTCGGTAAAAAAGGTAAAAAGTTACTATTCACCAAAAAATAATTTACATCTCATTGAACCACATTTTAGTCCTTGATATTAACCGTGTCTCTCGGATTTTCGAAATTCCATTCACAGAAGCGGTAAAATTATGTTTTATGCAAAATTCAGTTTTTTAACCTACCACTTAGTGGTTTCACTATTAATCAAAAATTGAAAGTTTTCAGAAAAATACCAAAATTTCACCCTAGGCTAATTTCGATATTCTGAGTCCAAAAATGAAGTCCATTTTGAAAAATAAAATTTATAAAATTTCAAAAAGTGGTTATTACTATTCATAACGGCTAGTTTTAATAGCATATTGTTGTTTAGTGAAACTCGGTATTGCGTACGACGCAAGCTATCGAGGAAGGTCGCGATTGCGTGTAAAGAAAGCCAAGAAAGTGTTGTGTAGAAAAAAATTCCTTTGATGATTTATATAACATAAAAGTCTCGGGTGTTACATTCTACCCCCCTTAAAAAGAATTTCGCCCTCGAAATTCGTCACTTTGTTACAAACAGATGAGGATACTTCTCCCTCATCATATCCTCGAGCTCCCATGTAGCTTCTTCAAGTTGGTGGTTCCTCCATAAAACCTTCACTAAGCGAGTGGTCTTGTTTCGTAGGACTTTTTCACTACGATCCAGAATCTCTATCGGTTGTTCTTCATAAGAAAGATCTTGCTCCAGCGGTACAACTTCTGAGCTGAGTACATGTGAAGGATCTGGTATGTACTTTCTCAGGAGAGATACATGGAACACATCGTGAACTTGAGAGAGATTCGGTGGAAGCACCAATCGGTAAGCTACCTTCCCAACACGATCCAGTATTTCGAAAGGACCGATATATCTAGGGCTCAACTTCCCCTTCTTTCCAAATCTCATAACCCTCTTCCAGGGAGATATTCGTAAGAACACTTTATCGCCCACTTCAAACTCTAGGTCTTTTCTTCGGTTGTCGGCATAACTTTTCTGTCGACTCTGAGCTGCTCTTATGTGTTGCTGAATAGATCTGACCTTTTCTGCCATTTCATCAACGAGATCAGGTCCTAATAGCTTTCTTTCCCCAACTTCATACCAGCAAGTTGGAGTCCTGCATTTCTTTCCATAGAGAGCTTCATAAGGAGCCATCTGAATACTGGAGTGAAAGCTATTATTATAAGAAAATTCCACCAAAGGTAGGTGTTGATCCCAACCTCCTTTGAAATCCATAGAGCAAGCTCTCAACATATCTTCTAGGGTTTGAATTGTTCTCTCAGACTGATCGTCTGTCTGGGGATGATAAGCAGTGCTGAAACTCAACTCTGTATCCAGAGTATGCTGAAGACTTCGCCAGAACTTCGAGGTAAATCTCGGATCTCGATCAGATATAATAGAAAGTGGTACTCCATGCAATCTTACCACTTCCTTTACATATATCCTGGCAAGCTGATCTAGAGAGAAATCCTCTCTAATAGCAATGAAGTGTGCAGACTTTGTAAGACGATCAACTATGACCCAGATAGCATTATTGCCTTTGGATGTTTTAGGAAGTCCTCTGACAAAGTCCATAGTGATGTTTTCCCATTTCCATTCGGGTATGGGTAATGGTTGTAACATCCCCTTAGACTTCTGTCTCTCAGCTTTAACTTGTTGACAAACCAAGCATCGAGAGACATATTCAGCAACATCTCTTTTCATGCCATCCCACCAGAAGTACTCTTTCAGGTCCCTATACATCTTCGTGCTTCCAGGATGAATAGAGAATGATGAACTATGAGCCTCATCCAGCAGCTCATTCTTTAATTCGGGGATGGGAGGAACGCAAACCCGATTCCTGAACTTTATTATCCCATCACAATCAAGGTTGAATTCAGGAACATTTCTCACCTTCTTTTGTAACTTGACATCTTCTTTCTGTGCCTCTTTAATCTTCACATGTATAGATGGTTGAACATTCATTTGAGAAAGATAAGATTTTTCCCCTTCCATTATAATTCCAAGATCCATCCTTTGTAAATCCATAAATATTGGATCTTTTGTGATCCTCATCATGGATAAACTAGCATGGTCTTGTCGACTTAATGCATCTGCCACCTTGTTTGCTTTCCCAGGGTGGTAATGGATTGAGCAGTCATAATCCTTAATCAGCTCCAACCATCTTCTTTGACGCATATTCCGCTCCTTTTGTGTGAAAATATAATTTAAACTTTTATGATCAGTATAAATATCAAACCTTTCACCATAAAGGTAATGCCTCCAAATATTTAATGCAAAGATTACCGCAGCCAACTCCAAATCATGTGTTGGGTGATTTTGCTCATGGATTTTCAACTGTCGTGAGGCATAAGCTACCACCATATCATTTTTCATAATAACACACCCCAATCCCTTCTTGGATGCATCACTGTAGATCACAATCCTTTCTCCACTACAAGGCAGTGTGAGCACAGGTGCACTGGATAACCTTCTTTTCAACTCCTTGAAATTCTCTTCACATTCCTCTGTCCAGACAAACTTAACTCCTTTCCGAGTCAACTTGGTGATTGGATTAGATAATCGTGAAAAATCTTTTACAAAACTTCGATAATATCCAGCCAAACCAAGAAAACTTCGGATCTCAGTTACTGTTGTTGGTCTTGACCATCTTTCGATAACCTCTGTTTTTGCTGGATCCACAGATATCCCCTCTTTTGAGATTATGTGACCCAAAAATGCAACTTTTTGAAGCCAAAATTCACACTTGGTAAATTTGGCATAAAGCTTCTCCTTTCTCAGGGTCTTCAATATAATTCTCAAGTGATCTTCATGCTCTTCCTTACTCTTTGAATAGACAAGAATATCGTCTATAAAGACTACCAAAAATTGATCAAGATAGTCTCTAAAGACTCTATTCATTAGATCCATGAAGATAGCAGGGGCATTAGTAAGACCAAATGGCATCACTATAAATTCATAGTGTCCATACCTTGTATGGAAAGCCGTCTTTGGTATATCCTCCCTTTTGACCCTTAATTGATGATACCCTGAACGGAGATCAATCTTGGAAAAGTATTGAGCTCCGCGTAGTTGGTCAAATAAGTCATCAATGCGTGGGAGAGGATATTTGTTCTTGATAGTGATCTTGTTAAGTTCTCGATAATCAATGCAGAGTCTCATTGATCCATCTTTCTTCTTTACAAATAGAACAGGTGCTCCCCAAGGTGACACACTAGGGCGTATGAATCCCTTATCAAGATTCTCTTGGAGTTGCTTCTTCAATTCCTGCAACTCAATTGGGGCCATTCTATAAGGTGTCTTTGAAATAGGTAAAGCACCTGGTACGAGTTCTATTGAAAACGCAACTTCACGATTTGGTGGAAGACCCGGTAATTCCTCCGGAAAGACATCATCAAACTCCCGTACAATGGGCATATTCTTAATCGTGAGTTTCTCACCAACCATTTGAGATAAATAACCTTCATTTAGTGGAATCAAGACCCATAAGATGGAAGAAATTTCCACTGGAAGGTTATATTCATCCTTGCATCGATAGACGATCGTAGATTGATCTGGAATATGAAATGTGACTTCCCTTCTTTGGAAATCGATATGAGCTCCATGTAGAGAAAGCCAATCCATGCCAAGAATCACATCAAATTCCACTAAAGGAAGGATCACAAGATTTGCAGGAAGCACTTTCCCACAAACATCGATCGGAGAAGAATTATATACTTTTGATGCGATTGATGTGCCATTAGGTGTTGTCATAGCTAACTCAACATCTAATTGTTGAGGTAATACGGTGATACCCTTAGAAAAGTCTTCAGAAATAAAAGAGTGGGTGGATCCAGAATCAAATAAAACATTTGCTACTTTAGAGTGGATGGTAAGTGTACCTTTCACCACATCGTTATCGTACTCCACATCGCTGATAGAAATTGCATGTGACATTCCTTTGTCTTTAGCCTTAAGAGTTTGTTGACGTCGACCATCATCATCAACCCTTGGATTTGGGCATTGATTGGAATAATGCCCCATCTCCTTACACTTGAAACATTGAAGTGTAGTAGGTTCATTCTGTGTATCCCTTCCTTTGTTTGCGTCATTAGACATCTTCTTCCCATTATCACGGCATTCAAATGCCCGATGACCTTCTTTTCCACATTTAAAACATTTACTTGTCCCTTTAAGACAACTCCCTCCATGTTTCTTTCCACACTTTGAGCATAAGGAAAAGCTCATCTTCTTTTCTGTGTGCTCTTTATATTTTTCTTTGAATTCCATCTTCCTCTTCTTATCAAACCCATGTGACTAATGGGTTACTCCAATCTCCATCTCGACTTTGAGAGCACATCGAACGATTTCCTCGTAGCTATTGAAGTCCCTTATGGCTAACGCCCTTCGAAGACTTGGTTTTAAGCCACTAAAGAATCGATCAATCTTACTCTCAGGTTGGATAATAATACCAGAAGCGTACCTTGCCAGTCTTGTAAAATTTGCTTCATAGGTACCAACAGATTCATCATCCCTTTGCTTCAGATCAAGAAACTCTTTCTCCATCTTTGTTCGGAGAATACGAGGGAAGTACTTATTGAAAAATAAGTTCTTGAAATCGTCCCATTCCATAGAATCAATTTCATCCCTTTGCCTCGTATTCTTAACAAGATTCCACCATTGATCAGCATCTCCTTCCAAACGATACACTGCTAGGATGACTTTATCATGTTCAGAACATTGATGAACTGAAAATATCTTTTCAGTAGTACTAATCCATTGTTCAGCAACTAATGGATCAGTAGACCCGCTGAAAGAAGGTGGACGCTGCCTCATGAAGGATTCAACAGAATGTTGCTCCCTCCTTTGCTCGTTTGGAAATCCTGCATGATTCATAGCTTGAGAAAGTTGTGTGAGCATGGCTACAAGATTTTGCATTCCAGCTCCCATATCGTTTGGTTGCTCAGGGGGACAATCATTGCATTGCCCATCGCATTCCGCATTAACACGGTTCCTTCGGGTTCCAGCCATTGACTAAAACCAAGAAGAATAGTGTGAGCAACACTAATTATAATAGGAAACCACATAATTCAAGAATAAAATTTTCATGCTTATGGTCTTATCCTAGGTTATTCAAGGCCATTTCTAAAACACTAAGATTGTATACTATGCTTAGACTTATCTTTAGGGTTCTTACTAAGGCTTTCACATCCTAGTTTCCAAAGGTTGACTATACCTTTCCTCTGATACCAACTATAACGACCCATACTTTACATACATTGTTAATACTTCAAAATTGAAGTACACTTATTACAACATATGACAAAACCACAAAGGACCGTATAGGTATAGTGTCTTTAGAAACTGGGAAACATAAACAACTGGTTCATAAATCTTCTACAGTGTCTCCCATTTATTTCATCATATCTAGGGTCCCTTTTAGCATATTCTACTTAATATCCATCTTCCTGACCTGGGGAAAAGAAAACATAAAAGGGTGAGCTCAAATGCTCAGCAAGGGCAAATAAAGGAAATAAAAATCACATCATATCTTTTTGAAAATCAAAACCTGCAAAAGAGATCATAATATCTTAACATGGAATAAATCATAGAAGTGAAAATGAGATCCCCATAATCATAACATAAAACTTGAAACTTTGTGGCATGCACACATAATCATGGAAAATCATTTCTTGTTAGTCATGACTCATTGCCAAGACTATCTTAGTGGACAAAGTCCCTTTCTGAACCGAGTTCACTCCTCGTTTAAGTCCTGTATCACTGAACCGAAATAACCTTCCGTTCCAGCCATGTCTATCTCATGAGATATAAAGTCTTTACCCAATGCATTGGAGGGAGATATAGTTCCCACCCATCTTATAGTGAATCCTTTCTTATGTGTGCCACATAATCATAAACCATACATCATAACGTAACCCATGTAATAAAAATGGGATTCTTAAACAACATGACATCATAAAACAATTCATATAAGATAAAGGAATTCATAAAAATAGTTCCATCACAACATAATCAAATCCATGTAATAATAGGGATAGAAACAGAATCCTTTATTATCTTATATGGAAAATAATTTTGATAAAACACTTGAACTTCATTCTTGAGGAAAATATCCTTTCTTTTTCAAAAACATTTTACATTTCTTAACATGTCATACAACTTTAAACTAAAAGAAGTTGATTAAAAATAAACTTGAAAACTTTTAAAGGAAGCTTCTTGGAAATAATGTTTTAAAAATCCATTCTTGTCGTATAAGTTAAAAAAAACATTCTTCGTACTTTTGTCGGAAAAGTCAAAAAGTACCTCGTACGGAAAAACGACAAAAGATTCCTTTCATATTCTTTACTAAAAACTCACCTAAGGGTAAAATTGGATTTAAACTATTGTAAGTGGATGGAAACAATATTACATATTGAGGGAACATGGATGTGGTTGATAAAATACACCCCAGTAAATACTTACGAATAAACAATCTCGGATAAAAATGAGATTGTGATATTTCCCTTACCTTAGGTCCGATTTGCTTTGTTTGTGTCCGAAGCTCCTGTATAATGGTTTAAATAATGTTATTGACTTATTCCAAAATCATACATATTTATATGAGATCATATATGGTCATATTATTAGCTTCTTGTTAGTAATATTTCATTGTTACTTGTTACTCGGGTCTTTATAACTTTTTGTTCTTATGCGTGTTTTGTCGAATAAATTCTTATTCTTATCTTTAGGTTATAGATAATTCATTTCCAGAATGGTATTAGTGTAGTATATACCATATTCATTCATTCAATTCATTTATATAATCATTATGAAATGAAGATCATGTAGAACGAGTCGCATCACATCGTGGAGACGGTATTCCGTACGTACGCACGAGTGATGATATCGTTCCTATGATCGTGGAATTGTATTGTAGTATATATATATTATTTCAGTATCAATATTACTTCATAATAATCATATATAGTTACTCATTACACCATTATACCGATCCTTGTAAGGTGATGGTGGAAAATAGATTACACCACGGCGTGGAGACGGTATTCCGTACGTACGCACGCGCGGTGATTTCATTTTTCCGTAGGATGGATAGAAGGTGAATTAGGGTTGTTTCATATTTATAATAACATATCAGTATTTAAGTAATACTGATGTTATTACTTTATCATGAAACAACTAAATAAGAAGAAGTTGAAGAAGAAAGAAATTGAAAAGATCGGTAATGGATATTACCTCTTCTTTGGAACGTCTCTTTGAATCCTCCACTTAAGGAACTAAGATTGGTCTTTGGAGAAGACCAGGACCTCTAGGATTATTCTAGGGAAGTGGAGAGGTGAAAATGGCAGGGGTTGGCAGAGCTTGAGTGCTCAAATTGGTGTGAGGAAGAGGGGGAGGAGGTGCCCTTTTATAAGGGAGGAGAGGGGCACCTTAGGAATATCTCAAAATATTATTTTATATTAAAGTCAAAATCGATTGATAATGGTTCCAAAGGGTCTTATTTCGAAGCTGAAGTGGTGATGGGTCGAAATCCTATCAACCAATAGGATTTAGACAAGATTGGGGTATTATTTTAACCTTATCAATTAGATTTAACTCTAAGTTAATTAATTTAACTTTTACCGTGTCTTTTTGTTTTCTTTCACTATATGGTTAATAAACTTACTATAACATGCCAAACGAACCCCAAATTGTTTATTATTAATATATATATCCTTATCTAAGTCATTTGGCCGAACCTTAGATTTTTAGAAATAAAATAACAATTAATAATATAATATTTTATTTAAAAACTATTTTGTGTCAATTTTGACACTATTTGATATATGATTTTTGTGAAAGTCATATCAGAATTATATGTTCGAACCAAGTTGATTAAATCAACACTAATATATCATAGTAACCTAGAAAATTAGTGTAATTCATAAAAAGTCTTAAATTACATTTATTTTGGTATTTATATTATCAATTATGTCAATATTTCATTAATAAGATAATTACTGCATCAGCTTTGTGTCATAAATAAATTATATTATTTGATGTCTAAAAATTACAAATAAAATACCATCATGTAGAAAATAATATTATCTTTCTAATGAATATTTACAATAGAATTTATCTTATGTATAACCCCATATTAAAAATGATTTACTTATTAAACTTTAAATTTAACTATTTTAACCCTTCTTTAAATAAATTAATAATAAATGTCCTAATCTAATCCAAGTGGGCCTAAATGGTCATATTTTATTCCTAATTTTGTTTTTGGTCGAATGGCACTTGTCCAATAGAATTAGGACATGTGTTAGGGTAATATTAATATCATATTTACCCTTAGTTACCCTATTTACTATTAACCGCGGTAAAAAAGGTAAAAAGTTACTATTCACCAAAAAATTATTTTCATCTCATTGAACCATATTTTAGTCCTTGATATTAACCGTGTCTCTTGGATTTTCGAAATTCCATTCACAGAAGCGGTAACATTAAGTTTTATGCAAAATTCAGTTTTTTAACCTACCACTTAGTGGTTTCACTATTCATCAAAAATTGAAAGTTTTCAGAAAAATACCAAAATTTTACCCTAGGCTAATTTCGATATTCTGAGTCCAAAAATGAAGTCCATTTTGAAAAATAAAATTTATAAAATTTCAAAAATTGGTTATTACTATTCATAACTTCTAGTTTTAATAGCATATTGTTGTTTAGTGAAACTCGGTATTGCGTACGACGCAAGCTATCGAGGAAGGTCGCGATTGCGTGTAAAGAAAGCCAAGCAAGTGTTGTGTAGAAAAAGATTCCTTTGATGATTTATATAACATAAAAGTCTCGGGTGTTACAATATATATTAATATGATATCATATATGATCTTTTAACATTGATTTGATAATAATATCTTAGTATTATCGTTGTTTCGGGTGTTAACTTACTTGTTTTATTTTATATGTTTTGTTATGTAAGCCATGTTAGCAATGGATAGGTGGTATATTATTCATATCCAGAATGATATCAAGTCCTTAAACATCATTTTTAAATCATCAAATGATAATTATACTTGAATGTATACGATGGAGAATGAATCTCATCGCGTTCGTGGAGACGGTAGTCCGTACGTACGCACGAGTGACAATGTCATTCTTTTGATATTAAAATAATATATAAATGGATGGTATATCATATATACAGAATCATTAACATGTTATATTTATTATTTACATGAGTTATACATCATTATTATACCCATCCAAATAATATTTTATTGAATAACAATTACACCACGACGTGGAGACGGTAAGCCGTACGTACACATATATGGTGACATGTTATTCAAAGGGTGGATAGAATACTGAATATGGTTTTATAACATCACAGTATATGTGAGATACTGGAGTTATTATTTTAGAATGGTAAGAACAAAGGAATAAGAAGTGGAAGAAGAAAATAACTTTAAAAAGGGGTGGTGAAATCATTACCTCTTCTTCGGGTTCTTCCTTTTGATTTGATCAAAAGGGCTCCTTAGGATGGCTTTTTTATCAAACTAAGTCCTCTAGGTTGTAGTGAGGGATTTTGGGAGATTATTTGGGCAGAGTTTGGCCGAACCAAAAGGCTTTGAAGGTGTGAAGAAATGGGAAGGAGTAGTGCCCTTTTATAAGAGGGGTGAGGGGCACCTTTGGAAAAGCTAGAAATATTAATTAATAATAAATTCATATTCGGTTTATAATGGCTCAAAAGTTGACTATTCGAAGGTTAAGGTGGGGATGGGTCGAAAAAAACTCAAAAAATAGAATTTAGACAGGTTTGGGTACTTATTTTAACCTTATCTTTAAGTATTAACTCTAAGTTAATTAGTTTCACTTTTACAATGTCTCTTTGTATTTTTTTATAATATGGTTAATAAACTTACTATATACATACAAGAGACCCCCAAGTGGTCCATTAATGATGAATCTATCATGATATAAGTCTCTTTGCCGAACCATAGATTTTTAGGAATTTAATATCAATTAATAATATAATATTTTTTTAAGAACTCTTTTATCTAAATTTTGAAAATATTCAATAGTTGATTTTTGTGAAACTCATAACAGATTGATTACTTCGAACAAAGTCGATTAAATCAATCCTAATATATCATATTATCCTATAAAATAAGTTTAATTCATTAAAAGTTTCATATTATATTTATTTGGGTATTTATAATATCAATTATATTAATTTTTCAATATTATATTAATTACTGCATCATCATTGTGTCATAAAAAAAATAAATTATTTAATGTCTAAAAATTATAAATAAAATATCATTATGTAGGAATTCTTTTTATCTTTCTAATGAATATTTATAATCTAAAATCCAACATATATAACCCTATGTAACAATTGTTTTTTTAAAAGATATATGCTTGTGTCATTTTTGTATTTATTTTGACTTAATTAAAATAAAGTGTCATTATCACTTACAAGTGGATCCATGGGGTCCCAAAATAGACCCAAAGATTCCCATGGTCGAACATGTATCAACCAATAGGGGTACGACACGTTTTAGGGTAATTTAGTATTATTATAATATTATTTTTTAACCCTTATTTACCGGATTTACCCTTAACCATGGTAAATAAAATATTTACCGCAGTAATTATTCAAAATGTCTAAAAATAAAAGTTACCTATTTACACAATTTGAACATCCTGATTCCAAATATGGAATCCATTTTCCTAAATTCAAAACACAGAATTGGAAGAAATTAATTTAAAATTAATTCCCGCTGTCAAAACAAAAAGCGTGTTTTTAAGAGATAATAACTATCAAAAGATTGACACTTGTTTATGTTCGGTTTAATTGTAAAATTATGTCCAATGACCAAAATTATATTAAAAGGTAAAAATTTATTCTAAATATACATTAAAACCACTCAAATTCATAATTTATTAATTAATTTGATTAATAAAGTTGTTTTTAATTAAAATTTACTAATTTTCACTATTCATCAAAATATGAAAGTTATCCGAAAAGTACCAAAATTTCACTGTAGGATAAATTCGATATTCCGAATCCAGAAATGAAGTCCATTTTAAAATATAAAATATATATAATTTTGAAAAGTAGGTATTACTATTCATAACGGCAAGTTTGATTGGTTGTGGTGTGTGTTAAAACTCAAGGTTGCGTACAACACACGCTACTGTATTATTCAAAGAAAGCATACCGTGGAAGCTTGGGATGTTTCATTTTAAATTTTTGATGTCCCCATTTAGTCAAAAAGTTTAATATATTGTATTTAAAAAGGGTTCACTATTAAAAGATGATAAAAGTGCAATACTGAAAATGAATTTGTTCTTGCATTATATCTAAGAAACTCATAATATGGATTCTAAAATTATAAGGATTATATAAAGTTTAAAATTTAGATAATACGATTCATAACCTCTTTTGAATGGATTTTTTTTGTAAGTCATGGTGTTATTGAACTCGGTGTTGCGTGTAGTGCAAGTTATTGAATTATTTTGAAGAAATAATACACTATGAAATCTTGGGGTGTTACATTCTCCCCTCCTTCAATAAATTGCTTCCTCGCAATTTGAAATTGTTCTTTGAAAATAAAAGGTTGAAAATAGAAAATATATTTGTGGAAAAACCCACATCGGAAATTGGGTTACTAAAATTTAGTCTTAATATGAGGAAAAGAGAAATGAAAGGGTAACCACCAAATTATGATCTCGATTAGGAGAACATTGGTGGCAATTAGAGACATATAATTGGAGGAAAAATGTAAATATTTATAGGTAGTGATTGAGGTCATCAATAACAAACAAGTATAAAATTGAGGTCCTTAAATTCATCAATCTATGATGATTTGAAATACCATCGGTTCAACAAAACATAGGGTATTATGATAACACATTTTTGACGTTTCAAAATATCTTAGTTTAAATCCCACATCGAAAAATGAATTATTGAGACCTCTATTTAAAATAAAGAGTCGGAAGTATGAAGATTACCGAAAATAAAACATACTAGGGTTCCATGTAGGAAAATATGGATATGGAAGAAAAATCTAACCATCAATTATCTGATGGAGAGTGGTAGAGAACATGGCTATGAAAAGGCCAACAATACCAATTCCATAAATTAGTGATGATTTAAGGTACCATCTAGGAAAACATTTTTGTTCTAAGTTGATTTTCTTAATATTGAGGAATTTATTTATGAGATTGGCTAAGATCATAAGGAGATATACTTACTTTATAATTAGAGTTTTATCCATTAATAAATTTCTACCACAAACTCATCTTTCACTCTAAAAGATAATAGAATGTAAAAGAATTCTATTTACACTATTCGTATAGGGTTCCAAAATAAACGAATTTATAATTCATCTATAAGATCTTTTAATAAAAACTACATTATTTAATCCAGGACCTCTCGTGGGCTAGTGGTAGGTGATACACCCTTGTCGCCCTTCGGTTGCCGGTTCAAGTCTCGCAGCCTTGCCGGACGCGACGGGTTGCCGCCCGACCTCCGGGTTGTCCTTTTATGGCAATCCAAAATAATCCAAACTAGAACTATCCAAAATACTTCTGTCCAAAATCACAGTCCAACATTTATAAGGAAGGTAAACATAATATATATCCTTTTTACCCCGTAATATCATATGAATACCTTCATCATGTATTACCATATTCCTTATTGATTACATTCATGCTCCCTTATTCCATATAGAATGCTGGATATACTTAATTAATCCCAAAATGTTTTAAACCCCAACAATGATGGAATATACAAATCATTAATCAGTTCCAAGGTAGTCAAGAATATCCAATATAATTTATCCAAAACAATCACATATTATTCCAAAATCACTACCTTAGTATCAGAACTATATTATGATTTATCATTCTCTCAACCATATATTTTCCAAAAATTTATCCTTCTATTGAGTCACTTTTCTTTGTTCCACACAATCTCAAGTCCCTAATGAAATAGTACTGCAGTACAATCCTTATATACTCCATAATTATTATAACAAGTACATTTTTGATACAACACTCAATTGACATAATCAACATAAGAACTCTAATCATTCCTCTTCATCTGTGGTAGTATCATAACTTGATTATTATCCAATAGCATCTTTTGGGGCATAGTCTGATGACTGGGACATAGGTTCGTGTAGTGTCCAAACTCCTTGCAAATGAAGCATTGTACATTTGAAACCATTTTCTTACCCTTGCAGTCACGTACTTTGTGCCCTTTTCCTCCACACTTATAACAAACTCCCATTCCATTCAGGGAAGTTCTAGGGTGTTTCTTTCCACAGTTAGCACATATGGGAAAATTCTTCTTTTCCCTCTTCCCTTTATCCATCTTTCTCTCTTCTATCCTTTTCTTCTCTTGCTTCCCTTCAAAGACATAGGACTCAGTAAACTCTTTACTTATCTTATCAACACATGATATTATTTCTTCATATGATGATAATACATGGGAGACTATTTCTCTTATAAATTCTAGCTTAAGACCATGAAATATATGATCCTTCCTTCTCTTTGGATCATGTGCATTACTGGAGTTCTCATTCCTTCTACTGGGTGCCATTTCTAAACAATGGCATACACTAGATTAGTTTATGAATAATAATACCTAATCCCAAACTTGTAAAACACATAACATAAATTAAATAGTTTATGGATATAATCCATAATCATAAAAATATTTTCTTTGTGGAAGTATATACTCATAAACCCTTCATAATGATTTGTAAAGAAAATGAGAGTTATCCTAAGCATATCCCCCGGGAGTGTCGTAACCAAGAGTGCAGCAAGGCCCGTTGTCGTGCACCAGTTCCCGTTCGAGTCTAGCTCAATGCAGTGTTTTCGGGTTTTACCCCTAGGTACATCTGTGCCAGAGCCACCTCTACTTGCTCGTATCCAGACATGGATGTATTGCTCGGAAAACTCACAAAATCTCTACAATACCAATATTCTAGGAAGTTCTTTTATACTAATCCTCAAAGTTCATCTTAGGTCTACGTGATCTAATCAGAGTTTATCTAAATCTAGCTTCCAAGGTTTGTACTAAACTTCCTCTGATACCAACTGTAACGCCCCGACCCAAGTTACCCAGAGTCGGTGCATTATTACATAACATTAGCATGATCACAAGAAAGATCAAATCTCGAAAGACCAATTGGTTTAGTAGCCTTGGAAACACTAGATATATTCATAAGTCTTACATTACATCATAAAATGAAAAACTACTACAACAACATATTGTCTCCATAATCCACACTCATATCCCCACATAATATCCCTGCAGGTCATTCATAATTTACTTCTTCACTTCCTGGGAAAAATAAAACATAGAAAAGGGGTGAGCTCAAATGCCCAGTAAGGATAACAATATAGCGAAAACTTTCATAAATAAGAATAAACATTTAAGGAAATGTATAACTAAAACAAAAGCCTTTCAAAATTGAACATTTAACATAGTATGGCATAAATAAAATGAAATAATTCCATTTACATATTCACATGGATATTCTACTAATCGAATAATCACATGAAAAATCAATAACCACTTTCATAATGATGGAATGCATAATGCTAAACTTTAATTTCTTTTCAAGGCCTCGTCCCATGACCTTAGGGCTAACTGTAAATAGAACCCAACCCGGAGTGCCTCTAATTACCGGACACCAACCCTGAGTGCCTCTAATAACCGGACACCAACCCGGAGTGCCTCTAATAACCGGACACCAACCCGGAGGGCTTACTTTTACCTGTCCCTAACCTGGAGGGCTTACTTTTACCAGTCCCCAACCTGGAGGGCTTACTTTAACCAGTCCCCAACCTGGAACATACTTGTCCAACACATTCATATGAAGTAAAGATTGAAATATAACATAAACATTCTTATTGGAACTAGCATACGAAATGTCAATATTTTCACCATAAACTATGAATGGTATAAAAATATCAAATCCACAGTCAAACATATCACAAAACCTTCCAAACAATATAGAAGTTTTGTATCCTAATAAATCAACTTCAAATAATCTTAAAATCCATCAAAGGATGTTGACATAGATGTAATCAAAATTCTTTTTAAAGAAATATCTCCTTTTATTTTGAAATCATTTAAGATCCATATAAAATCAAACATTTTCTTTGAAAATAATCTTTTAATCTTGTAAGGTAAGGTTTGAAGATTTTATAACAGCGGAAAATAGCCGCACCCGTCGTATAAGTTAAAAAAACATTCTTACCTTAATTCTGTCGAAAAGGTTAAAAAAGGACCTTGTTTTGAAAACGATAGAAATATTCCTTTATAAACAACTTATAAAAGTCAAAAAGGGTATAAATGACTTTAACTCATATTCTAGTAAATATTAAAAATGTTTTGAAATACATTTTTATGAAACATGGATGTGGATGATAAAGAGATCCCAGTAGATTATTACGTATAAACAACCTCGGATAATGAAGAGATTGTGAAATAACCCTTACCTTGCTCTTTTACATGGATGGGGTAGGTTAACCTCCTGTATAATGGTGAAATAATTGTTATTAAATTATACAAGAATCATATATATTAATATGATATCATATATGATCTTTTAACATTTATTTGATAATAATATCTTAGTATTATCGTTGTTTCGGGTGTTAACTTACTTGTTTTCTTTAATATGTTTTGTTATGTAAGCAATGTTTGAAATGGATAGGTGGTATATTATTCATATCCAGAATGATATCAATTCCTTAAACATCATTTTTAAATCATCAAATGATAATTATACTTGAATGGATACGATGGAGAATGAATCTCATCACGTTCGGGGAGACGGTAGTCCGTACGTACGCACGAGCGACAATGTCATTCTTTTGATATTTAAATAATATATAAATGGATGGTATATCGTCTATAAAGAATCATTAACATGTTATATTTATTATTTGCATGAGTTACACATCATTATTATACCCATCCAAATAATATTATATTGAATAACAATTACACCACGACGTGGAGACGGTAAGTCGTACGTACGCACGTATGGTGACATGTTATTCAAAGGGTGGATAGAATACTGAATATGGTTGTATAACATCACATTATATGTGAGATACTGTAATTATAATTTTAGAATGGTAAGAACAAAGGAAGAAGAAGTGGAAGAAGAAATTAACTTTAAAAAGGGGTGGTGAAATCATTACCTCTTCTTCGGGTTCTTCCTTTTGATTTGATCAAAAGGGCTCCTTAGGTTGGCTTTCTGATCAAACTAAGGCCTCTAGGTTGTAGTGAGGGATTTTGGGAGAGTATTTGGGCAGAGTTTGGCTGAACCAAAAGGTTTTGAAGGTGTGAAGAAATGGGAAGGAGGAGTGCCCTTTTATAAGAGGGGTGAGGGGCACCTTTGGAAAAGCTAGAAATATTAATTTATAATAAATTCATATTCGGTTTCTAATGGATCCAAAGTTGACTATTAAAAGGTTAAGGTGGGTATGGGTCGAAAACAACTCATCCAATAGAATTTAGACAGGTTTGGGTACTTATTTTAACCTTATCTTTAAGTATTAACTCTAAGTTAATTAGTTTCACTTTTACAATGTCTCTTTGTATTTTTATATAATATGGTTAATAAACATACTATATACATCCAAGCTACCCCCAAGTGGTCCATTAATGATGAACCTATCATGATATAAGTCTCTGGGCCGAACCTTAGATTTTTAGGAATTTAATATCAATTAATAATATAATATTTGTTTTAAGAACTCTTTTATGTCAATTTTGACACTATTCAATTGTTGATTTTTGTGAAAATCATAACAGATTGATTACTTCGAACAAAGTGAATTAAATCAATACTAATATATCATATTATCCTAGAAAATTAGTTTAATTCATTAAAAGTTTCATATTATATTTATTTGGGTATTTATAATATCAATTATGTTAATTTTTCACTATTATATTAATTATTGCATCATCATTGTGTCATAAATAAAGTAAATTATTTAATGTCTAAAAATTATAAATAAAATATCATTATTTACTAAATCTTTTTATCTTTCTAAGGAATATTTATAATCTAAAATCCAATATATATAACCCTATGTAACAATTGTTTTTCTAAAAGATATATGCTTGTGTCATTTTTGTATTTATTTTGACTTAATTAAAATAAAGTGTCATTATCACTTACAAGTGGATCCATGGGGTCCCAAAATAGACCCAAAGATGCCCATGGTCGACCATGTATCAACCAATAGGGTTAAGACACGTTTTAGGGTAATTTAGTATTATTATAATATTATTTTTAACCCTTATATACCGGATTTACCCTTAACCATGGTAAATAAAATATTTACCGCAGTAATTATTCAAAATGTCTAAAAATAAAAGTTACCTATTTACACAATTTGAAAATCCTGATTCCAAATATGGAATCCATTTTCCTAAATTCAAAACCCAAAAGTGGCAGAAATTAATTTAAAATTAATTCCCGCTGTCAAAACAAAAAGCGTGTTTTTAAGAGATAATAACTATCAAAAGATTGATATTTGTTTATGTTCGGTTTAATTGTAAAATTATGTCCAATGACCAACATTATATTAAAAGGTAAAAATATATTTTTAATATACTTTAAAACCACTCAAATTCATAATTTATCACTATTAATTATTTTGATTAAAAAAGTTGTTTTTAATTAAAATTTAGTAAATTTCACTATTCATCAAAATATGAATGTTATCCGAAAAGTACCAAAATTTCACCATAGGCTAAATTCGATATTCCGAATCCAGAAATGAAGTCCATTTTAAAATATAAAATATATATAATTTCGAAAAGTAGGTATTACTATTCATAACGGCTAGTTTGATTGGTTGTGGTGTGTGTTAAAACTCAAGGTTGCGTACAACACACACTACTGTATTATTCAAAGAAAGCGTACCATGGAAGCTTGGGATTTTTCATTTTAAATTTTTGATGTCCCCATTTAGTCAAAAAGTTTAATATATTGTATTTAAAAAGGGTTCACTATTAAAAGTTGATAAAAGTTCAATACTGAAAATGAATTTGTTCTTGCATTATATCTAAGAAATTCATAATATGGATTCTAAAATTATAAGGATTATATAAAGTTTAAAATTTAGATAATACGATTCATAACCTCTTTTGAATGGCTTTTTTTTGTAATTCATGGTGTTATTGAACTCGGTGTTGCGTGTAGTGCATGTTATTGAATTATTTTGAAGAAATAATACACTATGAAATCTTGGGGTGTTACACGGCCAAATGCCATAACGCAAACTCAAAGTCCCAAATGGGTAAAATCCATCAGCATCCAATCTCAATTGAACATTCCTATGATCAACTGAGAAATATGGATGTAATGACTCAAATGTCTTCCACGATTGTGATTCTCATGGATGTCTCATTAACCCATCATTGTTAGTATCTACAGAACGCCCCTTAATGTGTTTGGTAGTTTTCGATGACATGAATAGTCTTTGCAATCGATGATTTAAAGTAATGTAATACAAAACATTTTTAGGTGTGTTCCCATTCATCCTCTTCGTGAAAGTATATTTATTCAGACATCCAACATCTCCCATTGACTTCCATCTAAATGAAGAACATTTATTTCAATTCTGTCTTCTTGAATCCTCTCTCCAATAAAGTATTCAATCATTGGGACATAGACATATTTTTGTATGACTCATTCAAGAATGTTAAAAACTTTATTTCATATCATAAAAATAACTGGGGATTTTTTATTTAGTAAATGCATCATGCAAAAATTCCAATATCATGGGAATTGCCTTATTTTTATTTCCACACAGTTATTTGATATAGTATAACTTCGGCAGAAATGAAGGAATAAAATATTTAAAACATCCCCTTCACAACTCTTTATTTTCATCATCAACTAAATCATGAATCATATTTTCCTCAGGGAAGTTTTTCATACATTTTTCCCCACATAATCAGGAGGAGGATCCAATGATATGTTTAAATCTTGATCGGGTTGTGTTGTAGTCTTAAAAACATCAGTTGTCTCATTGAAATTTTTTGCACCCTCATAGTTCTATTCTGTTATGTATTGATGTTGATAGTATTGTTGTGTCGTGCTGAATGCATCATTTATGAGGCTTTGCATTAATTTTTCCTTTTTCAATGATTTTGGGAGTTCATTCTGTTGATTAACATCATTTGTCAACCTTTTTATAAAGATCAATTCTCCATGTCAAATCCAACTCAAATATTGATTATGGAATTGCTTCAGTATTAAATGCTTATAAACTTCATCTCTACTAAACCATATTCTAAATTTACATTTAGGTCATGAACATCATATTCTCCCTTAAATGGATCGATTAGAAATTGCAAAATCAAAAAACTCGTTCAATCCCATAAAATACTAAGCTATGTTTTTATGTAAGGTGATATATATTTTATCCATTATATCACAATGTTCATACAAAATTTTAAAAAAATTAAAATACATGGTTTCTACTAAATAGGGAAATATAATCATATATACTATTTGAAAAAATATATAAATATGTTACATAAGTTTTTCCTATATAAATACATATGGTAAATCACCAACTAGAAAACCATAGTACATATGTTCATGTATGTGTATGATTATAAACATGTGATTACAAAATCACATGAAGAAACAAAAATATAGTGAGTATTTTCAATGGAAATATACATTTTAAGAAGATAGTGAGTATTTCTAGATATATTTGAGAAATTTCATCATTAGTAAAAAGTATAGAGTTTTGCTGAAGCATTATATTAAAAGTTAACTTGCAGAGCATTGGGGTATTTTCAAGTTGATCATTCAGATATAGAAGTTAGTTTAATTGTAAGTATTATTTTCTACAATTCACGATAGTATAATGAACCGACATTAGTTCAGAGTTATTAATTGTATTTAGTGTAGTTCAATGAATTTTACTCCTTTTATTAGAAGGAATATAATTTATTGTTTTAGAATAATAAAGAAAAATAGGTGTTTCCCTTAACATGAAATGGATATAAATTAAATATGAAACATGCACTTTATCAAGGAACACCATTTGTAAAACATGGTATAACGATGTTTTTTTAAAACAATTACAATTCAAAACTCATTCATCTATCCTTAAAACATCACCCCATTTATAAAAAACCCTTAAATGGTTTAAAAACATATAAATGTAATTTTTAATATTTTCTAGAAATTTTTTAAATAAATCCCCACACTTGAAAGATATAAAACAACAAACTCTATGTAAGTAAAGAAACCAGGATAACTATGAAGTTAAACTCCTAATAGAAAGTCGTAAATCATGAAGATAAACAAGTGGAAGAACAATAATTAATATCAATACTAAATCATTGGTGGATCAATTCTTCAATGAAATTCATTCCATGTAAAAAAGAAATACAGAATCTTAAATAATTAAAGGCATAAAATTTGATAAATATCATGAGGAAACACATTTGGAACTAAATGGACAAGTATAATACATGAAAAGGGGGTCTTAATTCCACCAGTTTAACGGTCACACGTCCATCAAACAAATAAAACAAAACACAATCTCATCTATGGCTCCCCACTACCTCGGTATTTGGTACAACGAGTGGTAACTAGAAAGTGCGTGATCTCATGTTCCTAGAAACATCCCATGACTTCCAACATAGTATCCAAGGGTACCTATAAATAACTAAATGAGGTGATAAACATTTAATTTGAATGTCATAAAATAAAAATAATAATAGCCAAAGGCTAGCATAATAATGAACTCTTTCCCATATCCCACATTTAGGTTATAATGAGCCCCACATCAATAAGAAATTCATGAATCACATAATAATAAACAATCAAATGGATACACATGACATCATAAATAAATGATAATGGGCTTATCAAGGTAACAACGAACCAATCAACGCAAATATAACATCACAATGTGTCATCCAAGACATCCGATTATCAGATATAGTATATACATTTATAAATCCCTTTTTAAGATGTTTCGGAATCCAAACTGTAATATAACCCAAATGAATCACAAGTACTTTTCATAAAACAACATGTCCATTGGAAATATGGAAAACATTTTACCCCGAAAGGGTAACCCACTTCAAAATACCAATTTCCCTTAAATTCCAAAGACCATGTGTTTTTCTTATATAAAACCATTCTTTTAATTTTATCAAACATGTCAAATGTATAAAATACGAATTTACATAAAAATTTCATTAAAACATCAAATTAAAACCTTTAATCCATAGGATACCTATGTTAAGTTATATAAAACCATTATAAACCGAACCTAGATAACCCGAACTATCATTATCTTGATTAGAAATTAATTTATAAATCCATAGACTCATAAGTATACTATATAATAATCAATGAAATGGAATCACTGACCTAAATAAAATTCACCGGTGGCAGGGAGGCGAGCTAGGGTTTAGATCTCCCAGGGGTTATGGGAAGAAGATGGAATCATTGGGGTCGGTGGGAGAAGGGGGTTCGGGGTCAGGTGTTGGCGGGAAGCGGTGCTGATGGCCGGCCGGCGGAGATGGGGTTTGGGGATCACATGCGTGGGTCTAAGGGATATGGGTAGTTAGGGTCGGGGGTAAGTGTCATGGATGGAAAAAATATAAGGGGGTTTAGCGGTGGTTTTTAATAATCTTTCGCTAATAGAGATTTATGTTCTAGTGTAAATTGAGGGTCTCGATCACATACAAAAAATAGTGATATTCCATGTAACCTCAGCACTTATCTAATGTATATCCTTCCAAACTGAGTGAGTGATTTTTCCACTCAAATCAAAAAGATGTGTGTGGTTTTTATAAGATGATCCACCACAACTCAGATAACATTAAACAATCTAAATCTCTTTGGTCATCTAGTGAATATTTCCACATCGATGTTTTTCCATTTCCGTGTAGGTATGGGTAAGGGTTGCATCATTCACTTGGATTTTTTTATTCCCTCACCTTATGTAAAACAAGACATCATGATGTATATTCCATAATATCGTTCTTCATATTGTCCCATAAATAGTTCTCTTATATATCTTTATAGATATGTGTGCTTTTGTGATGGATAAAGATGGTCCATCTATGTGCTTCATCCATCAGCTCCTTTATCTTGGAATTTCATGGTACACATTATTTTGACCCAAATCATAAACCACTTTCTTCGTTGAATTTTAACTATAAGGATTTACATTTTTTTTATAATTTAAATTTGTTTTGAATTCCCACATAATTTCTTTGGTAATCCATTATCTTTTCTAAGATAGATAGTTGAGTAATTATTTGTGAAATTATTGATGATAGTCCACCCATTAATATTCCCATATCCATCCTCTTCAAGTGTAATAAAATTAGGTCTGTCTAAATTCTCATCAATGATATAATTGGAGGATCCATTATAATTAAAGGATCCTCCATAATTTCCTATTTCTAATGATGATCATAAATTGAACAGTAATATTTCATGATCATATCTTACAATCAATGTTGGATAATATTCCTCTCTTACAGGGTGAATATATACATGATACTTTTGTGATCCGTATATATTTCACACATCATTCCAATGTATAAATTCATCCATTTCATCGAAGGAAAGGTCACTGCATCCAAATCTAGATCATGATTTGAGCAGTTTTTTTCCATTTATGTTTAGCTTCCACTAGGATTAGGCTATTACTATTTAATTTTATTTTAACAAACACCCCAATCCATTAATTGAATAATCAATGAATACCCCAAACATTTCTCCACTTTTTGGAACTATTAGTATTGGGGTAGTGATAAAATTCATCTTCAATCCCATAAATCTAACTTCTCAATCATCATTCCAAGAAAACTTGAATCCATTTTAAGTTAGATTGATTGGAAATAATGTATTTACAATAGAGTATTTCACTCAACTAATTCTACATATTACAGATATATATCATAGATGTTGGATTTTTTCACTCAGTAATTGCTTCTAACATTGATGGTTTTATAGATATCTCATTTCTTGAGATGATATTATACAAAAATGATACTTATTTAAAATAGAACTAACACTTTTTTACTTAGAATAAATCTTTTCATTTTGAATGATATTTAGCATAATGTTATTTGCTCCCCATGCTCCGGCTTTTTTTGGAATGTATTAGAATATCATCTATAAATACTACCACATATTCATCAAGTTAATATCTACATATACTATTCTCCATGTCCAGGATGATTTTTTGTAGCAATAGTCAGTCTGAATTTCATTACCGTAAATTCATAATTCCATTACCTTATACGAAATTTATTCTTGGGGATATCCTACTTCTTCTCCCTAACGTGGTATTATCTCAACAGATGATCCACCTTAGAGATGTATTGTGCTCAACATAGAAGATCAAAAAATTCACCAATCTATGGAAGAAGGTACTTTTTATTTATCACGACCTTGTTGATAACCCAAAAATCAATTGAAAGGCTCATTGACACAACCTTTACCTTGAAAAATAAAACTGGTGTACCCCATGGTGTAGCACTTTAGAGTATGATCCCTTTTTCTAGATTCTCTTAGGGTGGGTTCCTTAGCTCCATCAATACAACTACATCCATTCTCTATGGATTCTTGGATAATGGAAACTCCCCATGTATAAGATAAATCATAAATTCATCATTTGTTCTATGATGGAGACAATGAAATTATTCAGGAGACACATTATCTTATTGCTTAACAATGGGCATGTATTCAGGGATGATAATTTCCATAGGATCAATCATTTAAGTAAAATATTATTTCTCTTAGGGAAATAATATTTATACTTGATATGTTGATTCAAAATATGATTCATCCACCTCTCTTCACCTATATTTAATTGGGGGGAAATTGCAAATGTAGAGAGTGACTTATTTCTCTCTGAAATTTAAATTTTCTCTTTATAGGGGAAAACAACCATTTCCATTAATTGAATATAATTATAATAAAGGGATTATACTAAGGGTAAATGGGATGTTTAGACTAGAAATATTGAAAGGGGGAGTTATGTACTTGAGATTCAATAATTTTCCAACTTTCATTTTTCACCTCCATCTCTACATCCATTAATTGTTGTAGTGTCCAAATTGTTCTACTAAACATTCATTAAATGAATTAATGTGTAGAACCAAAATAAAAAAAGTGAATTATATATTTTTGAATGAACAAATAACATACCTATTAACAAATTTTTTAATGTATCAACCTCAAGAGTTGTGATCAAAAAGCTAACACTTACTGCCTTGTAGGATATTGGTTGTCTCTGAAATCCCATGGCAGAGTGATCTTTTTTTAAAAGTAAAATGCTTTATTACAATTGATGTAATGAAATAAAGATGAGGGTTTATTAGATAATTACATTACTCTATTATGTTAGTAGGCTTCTATCATTTGAAATTTTTATTTAGGTTTCATTCCATACAACACCTAAATCATTTCACCATTCCCCGTCGGAAAATAACGAGGTGCTTCTTCCCATACCATTGACAAGTGAGATGTCGAAATTTCATAAACCATTAGATTTATCCATAAAACTGATATAAATGAATTCATCTTTCAACATCTTATCCCTGTGATAATCTTTATATTCCCCAACATCCATTTTGTCTTTTAGGTCACATAGTAAAATATCCTCATAAATATCAATGTCTCAGATTTTTAGGGCCGTTTATATACTATGTTTTAACCAATCAAACAAGCATTCTACCATAAATTATTCATTAAAGAAAAAACTAAATTCATATCATGCAAGTCTTGGGATGTTATGTTTATACTCCTCGATAGATTCATCTTATTTTAGTATGATGTCATAAAAATACATTTACATTTTACGTCAGATAGTGCAAGGAAAGTATTTATCAAAAAACATTTCTTGGAATTCCTTCCACTCCATTTAGTGAATTCATCTCTTATCCTTATTACTCTTGATCAATTTCCTCCACTGTTCTGCTTCTCCCCCATATGATATTCAACTTCTATAAACTTCTATCTTTTGGAACATTTATGATGGATAATATCATCTCAATGAAGTTGATTGATTGTTATGTGATTAGCAGATCGGATGATCCATTGAATGTAGGTGGAATTTGTCACATAAAGAACCCAATTATTGAATTTTCTAACTAATGGTTGATTGGTATCTCCTAATATTACTTGTTTCTATTTAGATCCTGAGTTTGGAGAGAGTGTATCATCATAAAACCACTTGTTCCTTCTTCCATCGAGATTGGAATCATGTCGGGGAATTAATCACATTAATCTTCAATTTTATTCTATACCCCACTCATCCTATTTCCATCTATTATATTGAATAAAATGAAAATTAAGGATGATTATTTTGAAACTATTAAAAAAATAATGGGTAATACAATGAAATTAAGGATATTACATAAAAATTTCATGTATTTCATTACATAGTAATTTGTAGGCTTTAATCGATGTTATCCCTGATAATTTTCCTAACATATATTCTTATGATAATTTCTTTGTTTTCATAAAATGGTTCAAAAATATTATGGGAATTTACCATAGAATATCCCTCAGGTTTGTTAGTCTAGGTTCATAGTAGGGCCCATTGTCGTGTATTAGGTTACGCCATGTCACACAGGATACAACTTGTCGGAGTTATTGCACCTAGGTATACCTTTACTATAACCACATCCACTTATTGTATCTATAAATGGATGTATATTCTTGATAAACCACTAACACTATACTTAAAAAAATTTAGGGATGTTATCTTATACCTATTCTTATCCCTAAGGATTATTCTAGAGATTAATAATTTTAATCCCATGAATAACTAATCTTTCCTTTGATTCCATCTATAATAACTCTACTATATAGTACACAATAAAACAAGTTTTATTGCTTAATATTACTCTTCATATAGTAAAAAATTCTGAGAATACTAGTTTATTTAGGAATCATGTATAACAATAAGCAATTAAATACATGAAATACAACAACTTTACTGAAAATTCCATAACAATCTCAAACATACCACAACATTGTATTGTTTGGGAACATGCATAAGAAAGGGGTGTGCTCTAATTCATGGTATTGAAATAAACATTTAATTACTTTTTTAAAAAACTGATTTCAAAAAATATTCCAATAAATAGAACTTTAAAGGAGTTTGAATCATAAACATGGAAAATAAGACATGATATAAAGTGATAATTATAAACGTAATATATGAAATGTGTCAAAAAAATTAAAACACTACATCATAAACATGGGTCAAGGATAACTACCAAAACATCATAATGGAGAATATACCACACATGAATAATTTTCACTCCCATTCCCAACATGATTTATCATGAGACTAACCATTACCCATTACATTGGAGTCCTATATAATTTTGGGTGGATCCGTCACATTCATTTCTTTCTCATGCTTAAGTGTTCCACACAGATTATACAACACAGATTCATTAATCATCATATTTTATTCCAAGAATAACAAATGTTGAATACATACAAGTAAGAACCACGTAAATGAAATATAACTATATAAATCGTAATACCCTTGATAGGAAATTGGAATGGTATTCAGTAGAATTGTTTTGGCATGCGAAAATTGTAGTTAAATTTCAACGCATAACGACATCGAATAAAAATTAGTAAAATTGTTGGATGAGATAGGAATGAGTCTCTCATAATTTTAATATAAATTGGATTATATAGGGTATATTTAATAACATATATTATCATTATTAAGTAATGGTAAAATATATAAGGTAAAGAAGATATTTGAATATTGGAAAGGAAGGAAATGATTCCTTACATGAGTGAGTTACTCCAAATGCTTTGGTGGAGCTTCTTAAGAGCTCGAGGGATGTTTGCAAGGATACTAGAGAGTAGAGTGAAGAGTATTTATTTGAAAAAAATTAGTTTTGTGAAATGAAATGGCGTATTTAGTGGATTTATTTATGAAATTGGGGGTATTACTATTATTTTGCTTTTGGAATGTACATAATAAAATAACAAAAACCAAAAACTATACCATTGTTTTTGCCCATGGATTCTGAAAAATTGATGTGTTTCTCATTTTTATATGTTTAAGAGACTAATATAATAAAATAATTCCCTTATTGATTTAGAGGTGAGTCAAACATTCAGAGAAATGATTTTAAATCCTTAAAATATGTTGATGGTTTTTCAGGATTAATTGAGACTATGTAAAATTAATAAAATCAAATTAATATGTAATTATATTAAAGAAAAAATATATATTTGTACATCGATACCATTTATAGTACATATTACATCACTATATACATATTTATATGTAATAAAACAAACCATATAGTTATAGGGATATAAATGTTTACCTTAAAATTTAACAATCTTTGAAAATTATAAAAAACTCAGCATTGTATAATTTAGACATTATGAATATATAATAATATTAATTTTATCAAAATTATTTTCTTTATATGATCATTTTCAGTTTTCAAATAATAATAAACATTTATTGAGAAATATTGGGGTTTAAAAAACATATCGAGAACTTATAAAAATTACATTTGACTTCAAAAAAATTATGTTATAAATTGTATTTAAAAAACATTATTTAATAATAATATTTCATTAAAATATTATTTATTTATAAAAATCATTATTTCTTTTATATAATTTTCCAAATTTAAATTAAATACTAATTAAAAATACATCTTCTAATAATAATAAAAATCATATATATTGAAATAATAAGATGAAAATATATTATTTATTTAATATACATGATTTTATTATTAGGTTCATGATAAATATACTGTTAATATAAAAAAAATTCTCTATGAGTAAAGATTGTGATGATGAAATAATCAGGGTGTGATTTTAAAAATATGTTTTGGGACTTGATATTGATGACCTTGAATTTCTATCATTAACAGTTATGCTCATACTTGAGTTATTGGATATCTTCATGGGACTGGTCAATGGAAAAGCACAGTGATCCTAGATCCCTTGGAAGCACTAATAAATGGTATTCATAGGTTACGATCATAAAATTTGATGAAATCACTTCTATCATTTTTTTCAATTTTAATTGATAAAAACCTATATTTATGATAATCATATCATCACATTTTTAATTAATACAATATCAATGATAATGATGCTTGACAATAATTCAAATACTAAAGGATGTAAGAAATCTAAAAAAGATCATATGTCTTCTATAACAATATTACATAATTAGACATTAAATTAATTAATGAGGGAAATTTTATTTATAACATTTTTGGTCATTACATCATCCATCTGATTCCATTAAACAATATCTGAAACACTTGTTTTGAGTGTCGTCACATTTCTCTATCAGATATTAATTTGATCTTTTGGGTGTTTATTTAATGGTACATAATCCACTTCATATTCATTGACATCTCCATCAACTATTATGCATGGGTTTCTTCTGGATAATAGTACAAAAAAGTTATCCTCTGTACACTGATCATTTTACTCTGCAATTTCTTTGTCTAATAGAGCTTCATAATACTCCTTTGACCGATCATAACTTCTCCAATTACTCAGTTTGATCATTCTAAATCAAAAATTTGTAACTATATATTTTTAAGGACACAACTTCATATATCAATATTTATACGCCCACTTCAATAAACATCATAACTTAGATCATCGTCTGATAAGGTCTTTATTATCATGTTTTTCTTGTAAGATTATTCTATCTTGTATGCTTGTTCTATCTGATCCTGTAAATTTGGAGAACTGTGTCAACAACACACTATTTGGGAATCTATGTTTGTTAGTTTCATCCTTGGTTCATCATGTTACAATTTTCACCTCAACCGTTGTAAGAAAACATCATGGATAATGAATTTATTCTGGATGTTGGAAATATTGAATATGGAATAGAATTATATGCCTTTGTAAGGATTTTTACCAAACAATTTTAACTAAACATTATTAAACACCTTCATAAATGATTTAGGAATTAATAAATAATATTTTGGAACTTCCATAAGGAAGGTTTCATTAATAACTCAATCAAAATTTTCTCCTAATGATCTATTCGAACACATAATATCACATTAACAACAAATACAACCAAATATTTTAAAAAAGAAAAATGGTAATCAGATTGGTAAAACCCATTATATTCGATAAAAGTCTATAATGTGATATTTTACTTGTAGAAATTTATATATATGATGTTATTTTCTATTCAAAAAATCTAAAAAAATTGTATTTAATTTTCAAAAAATTTGAAACAATTGTTGGAAATGAGCATGATGTGTGATTTTATCCATTTCTGTGGTTTTCAAAATTATCAAAATGATTTTAGAATTATTTTTAAACCTAATATAATATGTATTTGATTAACATAAAATATAAATAATTGAATGTAATAATTATTTTTCAAGTAATTTGAAAACTAATATTAAATTTTTCTTTGATGAATATAAAAAACTAGTTGACAACAAGTTATACTGATGAATAATTGGGATATTTATTTATCTCAATGCATGTCGATAAAATATTGCATATTTATTTCATCATTGTGATTTTTTTAAATAAAACTGAATATAAACTCATTTGGTTTTTACCAAATTAATTTTAAAATATATAAATGGAATAATTTATCTACTATTTATATTTCAATAAAAAATTTCATTTAACTTTATTCTCAAATATTGATATTTTTTGGTTAGAAAAGATAAAAAAAGTACCTCATGACGCTAAAAATTTCATGGAAAATTATTAGATTCCTGGAATAGTAATAAAAATACTCTCTTGCATTATCAATTATAAAGTTATGTATATTACTGTTGATAGTTCCTATGAATAATTTGGGTTGATGAAAAACAATCAAATGAATTTTGGAATTAATTTTTATAATGTTACAATCAATAGTGAAAAAAACATTTATTAACATATTAATAAACCCATTAAAAATTGCAGAGAAACAAACATTGATTTAATTAATCACTTCCAAGGAGATCATTTAGAAAAGGGAGATATCACATTGTAATTCATATATATATAGAATCTATATGAATAAATTTTTTCAAATCCGCTTCCTTATGATCTATATTATTTTATAATATATAAATTATAATTTTTTCAATTTTAATTTATTTTATTCTAATTAATTATTTTGGTGATTTCCTTTATAGTAAAATAATTTTTCAAATGTTTTATATTTTTTAAAAAAAATTATATTTTGAATCACTGTTTTAGGTCTCTAAAAGTCATAAAGAGAAATGATTTATATTTATTAATGATTAAATTTATATGTAATTTTATGTTACATTTTAAATATCTCATAATGTAGAGGAAGTTTGTTTACGTGGAAAATATTGAACCATTAGAAACCTCTATGATTTCACCATTTGTTCTCAAACCATTCTTTCCCCCATTCTGTCAACCTATCATTTTTTCATTCTTCGGTCATGCAATGAAAGTATTGACTGATACTTTTATAAATGATATATTTTAAAAGAGTAAATTTATAAATATGAAATGATGTTATATAAAACACAAGCACAAATATTTTTGACCTTTAAATATAGTATTAAAATTTGAAGACCATTAAGAATCATTACCTTTGATAATATAAATCTATTACAATGACATTTATGATTAATCGATCAAGGGTTATGATAAAGTCTAATTAGCGAAAAATGAAGCAGTGATAACCAAAACCTATAGGATCATAAACTATGAAACCCATTTATCATAGATTTTGAGGGGGATGAAATCACTAGTCTTTGGCCTTATCCAAGACAAAGATTATTTTTGTTGATTAATGAATGATAGAAACCATTAACAAGATAAGTTCAAGCTCATTAATATCACGAGCCAAACCATATTCCTGAAATCATATTAAAAAATATCATACCATCACACACCTTACCATTGGGGAATTCGCTGGTGAAATAAAGGACTATGTATATAGGCCATAATAGTATGAGTTTGTATATTTTTTTTTAAAAAAATAGTTCTTCTATTTTTCCCTTTTATATATTTCATTTTAAATGATTAATTAATTATATTTATACATGTGAGATTTTTATATGATGGAAAACAATTTTTTTGGAATGATATAGTTTCAATCTGGAAAATATTTTTATGGGAATAAATAATTTTTAAAATAATTTATCCATTAATAAAATATTAATTTTAGTGAATAATTATTAAATATAAACTATAATCTAATTTTAAGAACAGAAAATTAATTTTTATAAGGGATTAAAAACTACTATTATAAAAACCATAATTTTTCAATAAGTGTGTGTTTTTTTATTAAAAAGTGTAAATTCTCAAAATTTTAGAGTTTTTTGTAAAAAATAAATATTAGTTTTGAAATCATCATGTCAAAATTATTCAACTCTAATTTCTTTTATAAATTTCAAAGACATGAATATTCTTTCAAAAATAATATAATAAGATTCAAATATACATTGTGTTTTATGAAATCATAAAACTCCAAAAGTGATGTAATAAATTATATAATGAGTATTTAAATGACAAATTATATTTTCCCTTTAAAATGATGCATTTTTTATGTTATGCGATTAATTTTATAATGAAAAAATTAATCCTTCAATACATCTATTGTATATTATAGTTCTGAAATCAATTCAATGTAAACATAACTCACATCACCCAGGGAATTAATTTAATTTGTTTTATTATAAGCCTTATAAATAATGAAAACCATTTCTATTTATTACTATATATGGTAAAACCAAGGATAAAATTTGTGGTTTTGGTAACATTATCATTTGGAGTCAAAAAAACATGTTTTGAAATAAACAAATAATTCTCCACTCTTTTTCAATAAAAACTCAACCATCTTCCAAATCCTATTTTATATAATATCTTTAGTAATTATTTTACTATTACCTTTCCCCATTATATCCCTCCCTAGTTTTCCCCAAGCTCTTCATAAGCTCCTCCAATTATTTTAAAAGTCCCATCTCAATGTATGGGATCCTCTCCTCCACTTTATTGAAGAACCTTCATTATGTCACTCCATTTGATATCCAATTGTTTATGAAGTATGATGTTTTTACACATCCATGTTTATATATTTATGATTACCAATTAATGATATACTTTATTCAATCTCCTTAATACCTTTAATAATGCACTATGTAAAAACGATATGATTTTGAAATTATACAGATATTTTTCCAACACAAATGTTTGGTTATTGAATACTCATATCCATTTCCACTCATGGGTATTCAACTAGTGGTTCCTATCATTAAATTTTTTGTGGATTGACATGTATTTAACCTGAAAACCTTAATTGGAATTTTAAAATAGAGTAAATATATCCTTATGTTGTGTGATCTATGTGGAACACTTATACATGTACTTGATATGAATGTGTTAGTTGGGAACATAATTTTATAGCCCTATAATCCATTGGATATTGTTTTAATCACATTTTATTACATTTATAGTGCACTGGTGGTTGTCATAATAACACTGTGATATTCATGGAAGTTAGCCTTGACATATGTTAATTATGTCATGTTTTATATTTTTTCCTCATTCCAATAATGCCTTTATATTATCATCTTATATAATTCATCATTGATATAGATTAATATTGAAACTACTCTTATATTAAATTTATATTTCTCATATCTCACATGTATATCTTTATATTATTCCATGTTTTTATTCCCCTAGCAGGCATTAATTCTTACCTATTTCTTATTTATATACCTTGGTTATCTAATGTATTTTTAAATGATCCCAGGAATATGAACTCATTTTTTAGATCATTTAAATAATGATTTTGTATTTCTTTTATAGGTTTTTATGTTATGTGTGTAATTACCCCAATACACTAGGCCTCATGATCTTTTGGGGTTGTATTTAGTGTATCTGAATATAATAAACTCTGAATTAACATTATATAAGAAATATGGGTTGTCTTAGTTCGTATTAGAGTATGTTCTAGTTATTTTTTTGGATTAGGAGTATAAAACTGTAGTAAAATAGTTAGTGATAAGACAAAGCATAAGAAAACATACATAGATTTTGGAAAAGTATTGAGTAAGTGGTTTCCCTGAAAATAACTCCCTTTCAAGATATTAAAATTGGATGTGGTTCTGATATAGTTTTACTTATTGGTAATAACCATATAAATGGGGCATTGAGTTGGACTCAATCGTCATCTGGTACATGAACATGGGATAAAATGCACACCTGGTTTGAAACTCCCGGGGGAAATAATTTTTCAAATTCCCATCCTCATAACAAGTCATTATCAAGAGAAAAAAATACCCATATGATTTTATATTTATAAATAGATAATGGATAACATATATTGTAACCTAGGAATTTATATTTTAAATAATATATGTCATTTATGGGATATCACATTAATGTTTACAATTTCCCATTTAGGTCTTCAAATGTTAATAAAAATTATCACAAATAATTTTCCCTTAATTCCTTGTCAATGATTGGAAAATAGGAGGAACCAAGTTAATAACCTATGTGAGGGGAAATATAATGACTATCAGAATGATATTCCTAGCATGATAGTAGAAGGAATTGAATTTTTTTAAATATCTTCTCAATTAAATCTAATTATTATTAAAAACCAAAATTAGAATGAACATACAAATCACCCTATGAATGAGCTAGTTAAAATTGATACTTTTAGAGGCAAAAGGCCACTGAGTTTTAGTGGTTCTTACGATGCATTAGTCAATAAGAAATGGATCAATTACATCGAAAATATATTTCACATACCTTATTGCTCTGAGGAGGAAAAGGACATGTTTGATGTTTATTTAATGTAGGGAGAAGCTGATCAATGGTGAGCATTGGTGAAAAAAATACCAAATTGAAGAATGAAGTGTTGGTGTTGAGGAATTCATGAAAATAATTACAAACAAAATATTTTCCATGCACTCTCTGATATATAATAGATATGGATTTACAATGTCACTAGTAGAAGGATAAAAAATCTATCATGGAATATGAGATAAACATCATATAGAATGAATGATATTTATTTAAAGTTGTCGTCTCCCTAGAATGTAATGTTTACCAAAATATTCTTGGGCTAAAGTTGACTATAAACTAACCTCTAGAGATTCATGAACAAAATCTATGAGAAAATTGTCTGACGTTCCCTCCATATTGAAATAGAGATCATCGAATATCAGTGGCCACACGTGTCTGGATATAAGAAATAGAGAATTGATTTTAATTCTCACGATGTGATAGAAAAAACTCACCGGGGTATGAAATTCCATCTTCCCACTTCTAATATGTGTGTTATGAATTATATTGAAAATTTCATGTAGGGGAAAATGAATTAATTTAGGTTCATAAAGTAATTGAACATAGATGATGCTTTTTTATAGGAGAAATCCACTATTATGATGTTATAAATGAATTCTCCAGTCAACCCTCATATTATCTTCTAGTGTTTAAACTACAAATAATATATATTCTATGAAAATAAATTCTCTACGATAAGGGTATTCGATGATAATTGAAAAAATTATCCTCTATGAAGTAGAGATAAATGGAGAGCATATACCATATCAACTGATGATGAGGATCAAGACAGTGAATTGGGGATATATATGCTAGTTATTTAGTCAAGGATGGAAAACATACTATTCAATTTTATTCTATGCATTCTTTTATATGAAAAATGTTTAGTAGAAATATTCCAATTTTACCTCAAAACATGGAAATTGTGTGATTCATGAAGATGAAAGATGTGTCAATTGTTACATCATAGGCATATAAATCATCCCTTTGCTAATTTTTATATTAATTTCTCAGTTAACATTGTGATACTCCCTTTAATATAATTCGATTCTATTCTAGGAATTGATTGACTGTCCTTGTATAGATCTATCTAAATTAACTACATAATGAAATCACCCTATCTTTTTCAAATTTTCCACTGATTCTAAATATGTGAAGGGATGATGGTAACTCTTCTTTTTAACCAAAATCACTAGAACATATATTTATCCTTCTGATCAAGCATATATATCTCATAGGATTAATACTATAAAAAGAATATCATTGACGACATAGAAATTATAATATATGTCAAAGATTTATTTTCTGAATAATTTATTGTTCCTCCTTATTGTCATTAGGTTAAGTTCCCAATGAATTTCATACCCAAAACATTTCCAATTTACATGACTCTTTATATAAGGAACATATTTTAATTTTAGAAGATGGAGAAATAATTATAGGTTAATCTAGATAAAAGTTTTATAAGCCAAATTGAATCCTCAAGGGTGAAAAATACATATTTTCATGATGAAGGATAAGATAATGCTCATAATCATTGATTATACCAATCTAAACAAGATCTTGATAATGATTATGCAACCAATTCAACGGAATGCTGACATGTTCGATCAGTTTTATTGAGCCAAGTACATCTTTATGGTGGATCTATGGATGGGATATTATCATGTAAAAGGTAATAAGGAGGATATAACCATGATTTATTTGTTTACAATGATACAATAACTAAATGATTGTTGTGAAACCATTTGAACTCAATAATGCTCCAACAATATTCATGGAGGTAATGAATTGATTATTTATGGATTTACTTAAAAAAACTTTTATTGTTTATGTCGAGGGCTTGTGGGGATTGCAAGACAGACTCTGATCTTCGTATCGAGGGCTTACCCTAATTTGGGTAAGATAGAATTTCTTGAATGTATAAATCAAGGGACCTTTATCCATAGTTGTTGGATACCATTCTCTTTGGGATAAAAGATTTACTACTTGTTACTAGTTTTGTTTCAAGTTTTCTACTGTAGTTGTATTTTTGGGGAAAGTATAACTATCCTATACTACCTTATACTTGTACTCAGAATTAGTAAGGTTCTATATTAATTAAGGTAGATTTTTTGTTATTTTAAACTTTCATTAATTTTCATTTTCAGAATCACTTTTCCTGAATTTCTTTCTCAGAATCATATTTCATGAATCAAGCAATTAGGTGTAGAACATAAAGGCTTTGTGAATTACCTTTTGCAACCTTGTAAATCATAATCATCTTTAAAATTTCCAAAGGATTTTATTAAAGAATACAATTCACCCACCCCCCTCTTGTATTTTAAGAATAATTAGAAACATTACTCATTATCTCTATTATTTCAATCCTATATTTGGTATTATATAGTATATCAAACTCAAATACAATCTTAGAGTCAAATTTCGTGAGAAATCGGATTAAAAACTCAGAAGATTTCGGAGTATGTGTTCAGAGAACTGAGAGTCAGAACTCAGAGATGTTCATAACCAGAATTTGTATTCAGAATTCAGAGTCAGAAATCAGAGAAGATCGTATCCAAAATTCGTATTCCGAATTCGGATTCATAACTTAGAAGTGTTCGTATCCATAATTCATAATCATAATATGGATCCTAAATCATATTTATTCATATCTTGGTAATTATAGGATTCCAAGGATTTGGTTTCAAACTGAATTTTACAGTTATAAAAAATATGATATGTACAATGAAAACATGATAAGGATAAATTTACTTGGGGAATGAAATTCTTCCTCATTGAAGTAAAACATAGGGTCCAATGTTATTTTCCTTGAGATAAGGTGTTTGTGATTTTCAAAACAATAAGTAATTGTAATTTCATAAGGAAACATTTTTGACTAAACAATCTCCCCTAAGTATGAAGGAAAGGAAAAGTAATAAGGAAAACTTATTGAATAAAAATTTTCCCCTTTTTTGGAAAGAACAAACATCATTACAAAAAAGAATATAAGGACTTAGAAATTTTTTTATAGACATTGAAATAAAACTTATCTCCCTTTTCATATTGGAAATGATGAATACGACTCACTCCCCCTTAGGTTTTGAAACACTATGGATTGTATTCTAGATTTCCAGAATGAGATTTTTTTATTTATCTTTAATATGGAAATCTCCATAATGAGAACTCACCCTTAGATAAACTCCACCTTACTAAGGGATATTTCTTCTTTACATAGAATTCTTTTTCCTTCTCCCACATTGTGATTTTCAAAAAGAGTTTGAGGGAATGGAAAAAATATGTTACCTTAAAGATTATAACAAATATAAAAACAAAAACTAGAAACCACAATTTCATTATTATTGTAAGAATTTTTAAAAGGAAAAAAATACATCAAAAGATCAGATTGATCCATTTTCCTTCCTTATACTTGGGTATTAACATCTTTACTATGGTTTTTAGCATCTTTAGTTACTTGTGATCATCATCTTCATGCTTCTCTAAGGCCTTGATTCTATCATCCTGAGCCTTCAGAGCCTCTGCCTGAGCCTTCAGCAAGTCATATAACTTCACTATCTTTTCTTCAATCTTGACCCAGAGATCCATTTACATTTTCCAACATTGGAAAACATAATTTAACTCTCCATTTAGATATCTGAAATCCTGAATCCGAGTATTCTGCTCAAGATTTAACATTTCCTCAAATCTATTCATGAGATTCTTTATTTTGTAGTCTTCATTATCAAAAGATTTCGTAACATCATCATGAAACTCATCATGCTCTATCAAATCAAAAACTACATTTTTTGGACAACTAACCATTTTCATGCAAGATTTTATGTGGGCTTCATAGTTGATATTGATGTTCTTGTAATCAGCCTCAATATTTATGCACCTATCCATCACCATGGATACAGAAACTGATTTTTGATTCAAGCTATGTTGGAGCATCTGACGTCTAGACTCAATGTTTGGAATGATCAGAATGATGTCATCAAGATTTTTCATAGATTTAATGACAAAATCTTGTCAGAGAGCTAATGATTCTGAATCTGACACTTTTCCTGGTGATGGTTCTTTATCTAGCTCAACCAGCTTCCTTTTAGAATATCCACCAGCTTCCTTCTACCTTAAAATTGCTCTTTTAGTTATATCAACAACCACCTATTTTCATTTATTGGTTCTCAGAACGTATTCTTCATCTGGAGACTCATGATCACATTCAGGCAACAAAATAATCTTATCTTCATCAATTGTTTCTTTCTCAGCTTTTTCCTCAATATCCTCAGAGTGTATGATGTGATTATTATAAAACTCTTCCTCAGAAGATTTTTCCACTTCTTCTTAAGAAATCTCATCAATTACATTGGTAGAAATTTTCTAATATCCGTCTTGAGAAGTCTGGATAGATAATTTTATGGATGGACATTCCTTCTCATGAAAGTCTTCAACTTTCTTTATCGGATCAGATGTATCATCATTGATTTCAGATTCTTGTACTTCTTCTATAGCTTTATTTTCTTCAAAAACCTTTTCATGTACTTTTTCCGGAGTGAAAATCATCTTGCTAGGTGTCTCAGGTAATGATTCTACTATGAAAGATTTTGGAAGATGAATGTTCTCAGATGCAATTTCAGGGTCCCTCAGAAGGGATTTACAAATTTCATCTTCAGACATTTTCTCCTTTAGGTTCTTATTTTTGGCTTACTTATCAGGATCCTCAACAGTCTTCTCTTTTAGAGCCTTGGCCTCAGTAGGGTCTAGACCAAATTGTGGTTCTCCTACCTTCTGATTCTTTCTCTCCGCCCTCCATTTTTCTTCTACCTCATCCGAATAGGATTTCTGTTTCATGGTCTATGGAGGTGCGGTTTGAGCATCCTTATCTTTAGGGGTTTCACATTCAGCTTCTTACTTCCTTCAATTTTATTTTCATTCCAGCCTTCTTCGACATTTCAACCTCTTCTGCATTTTTTGGAATAGCTTCTGCCTCTTCATATGGTAAGTAATAGATTTCTCTAGTTTCATTAGAAAAACCAACTAGCATCCTCTTGATGGTATCATCACTAATTAGCATTACATTTCAATTCATCAACTTGGAAGTAAAAGGGATCATGATTTATTCATGGCACTGAAGAATCAACATGGAGTCTAGGGTAGGATACATGATTATCTGTGCTCTAAAATTCCCATTATTGATATTCTCAACCGTAATGAGAACATACTTCATCAGATAGATATTAGATAGAGTTACCAAAAAATAAAAAATATAAATATCTATTTTCATCAGTGTGTCCTTGTCACCCTTTCTCGGTAAGATAAAACCCTGAACCCCTAACTCAAGGATCTGAATGTTGGTAGTCAAGTGAGTAATCATTGTGGTCTTTAAAATTGTAAGACCATGACATTCTATAGCCTTTAATTTTACAAAAATCCCTTGGTCATCTGGAAACTTTTGGGAAAAAATTATGCTTCTCCTTCATAGGATAACCCTTCAAAGTTGGTTGCCATTGTGTATGAAAGCGCATATGTTTCTCCATAGCTTTTGAAGGAAAATTTTTCGCAGTCATCTTCCGTGAAAAAACAAACTGATTCATAAAATTCTATCAGCAGATCCAGATACACTACATCCTGATCTCTTGGATTTGATATGGATACAATCTCTCATCCATTAACTTGATATTATTTGAAATAATAGAGTCATACATGCTGAAGAAGTTCAGATGAACCCACCTATCCCTATATACTTTCCACTCCTCAATTGGCTTGATAGAAGTCATATCTCGAGAAGGAACTTCACCAGACATTTGGAATTGAGAAACTTTTGAAAATCCAGAATGAGATTTTGAAGAGGGGAAAAGTTTCGACATGAAAAATCATGAAAACTGATGTGGGAAAACCATCAGGGGTCCCCATTTATAGGTTTTTATGTGACAGTTCATCTTACCATCTCAATCCAATGGCTGAGAATTCTTCAGATCTGATCTTATGGTTGAAAATATAGCCCCAAGGAAAATTTGGTAGGATCCGATCTTTTGAGGATTTTAAAGGAAAAAATTAAGTTGTCTGAAAACTAGAATCCGAAAAATATTAAAAATAAAATACACTACCATCAACTAAAAGGTGATTATGAAAAATCAAGAAGGAATCATACCTTTTGTATTGTTAGGTGAATTATTCATATTGAGGAAAATTCATCTTGAAGAACATTAGATTCGAAACAAAAAACATGAGTATGAAAAAAATGATTACGTAGATCTTTGTTACAAAATACTTCATTACAAAAAATCATCATTACCAAAATATTTATTACAAAAATCTTCATTAAAAAAATACCATGTGCGAAAAACATCATTATAAAAATTTCAAGTACAAAAAACTTCATTACGAAAAATATGAAAAAATTCCTTGCGAATAATATGAAAAACATCATTATGAAAAATATGAAAAACATAACAATGAAAAATATGAAAAACTTAATTACAAAAAATATAAAACATTTCATTACGAAATATATGAAAAACATCATTATGGAAATTATGAAAAACATCATTAAGAAAAATATGAAGAACTATGAAACAAATGTACTCCCCCTACGAAAAGGATATAATTACTGTAAGGATATTGGTTCAACTAGATGTTAATGAGGAATATTACCTTATAGTTATCATTCCTAACTTTTGTTTAATTTATTAAAATCTATCGGATGGTAAACATTTTGTGAAAATATCAGCAAGTTGGTCTTGAGTTAAGATAAATTGACGAATGATATCCCTTTTTATGTGTGATCACTAAGAAAGTGATGCATTATATATATGTGCTTTTCAAGACAGTGTTGTTCAGGGTTTTTACTAAGGGAAATGGCAATTGTATTATCTCACAAAATTTGTGTTTTGGTAAAACTCATACCATAGTATGTGAGTCTGTGTTGCATCCACAATACTTGAGCACAACAACTTCCAGTTACTACGTATTCAGCTTTAGTAGTGGAAAGTGCTACTGATTTTTGCTTCTTGCATGACCAAGAATATAATGAATCTCCTAATAAATGAAAAGTTTCAGATGTAATCTTTCTATTCATTCTAAATCCACCAAATTCACCATCAGAAAAACATTTTAAAACAAAATCATTTCCAGAAGTATGAAATAGTCCTAAATCGATGGTTACCTTTAAGTAGCGAAAAATCATTGTCACTTCCTTTAAATGAGATTCCATAGAATTTTATTGATATCTTACACATAAGCATACTGAAAACATTAAGTCTGGATGACTAGCTATCTAGTAGATAAAACATTCTATCATACCTTTAGAATATATTTGATCTAATGGTTTCCCAGCTTCATCAAGATCATGTGTGTTTTAGGTACGAATGGGAGTTCTTATACTTTTAGTGTTTTCATATACATTCTTTTTAAAATGATATTTAATTTACTTATGTTGGTATATATAGATTACATATGGTTTTTGGGATATTTGAAAACCAAGGAAAAATGTTAACTCACCCATCATACTCATTTCAAACTTAGATTTCATTAGATCCGCAAAGGAATCATTTAATGATTGCTGATTTGAACCAAATATAATGTCATATACATAAATTTGAAAAATCATAACATTTCTCTTATCATTATTTATAAAAATGGTTGGATATGAATTTCCCTTAACATAATTATTTTGAAACAAAAATCATGTAAGTCTATCATACCATGCTCTAGGTGGTTGTTAATGTCCATAAACATGTTTAGTAAGTCTAAAACATGATCAGGATGTTTTGTATCTTCAAAGTCAGGAAAATGATCAACACAAACTTCCTATTGAACATAACCATTAAGGAATACAAATTTCACATCCCTTTGAAAAAATTTGAAATTGACGAATGATGCAAAGGAAAGTAAGATACAAATACATTAATGTCTAGATACTGGAGCATAGGTTTCATCATAGTATATTCCTTCTTGTTGATTATAGCCTTTAGAAACTATTCTATCTTTATTTCTTAAAATGATTCCATTTTCATCACTCATATTTCTAAAAACCCATTTTACTCCAATAATAGAAGTTTCCTTAGGTTATTCAACCAATTTCTAGATATTATTCCTTTTGAATTCATTTAGTTCATCTTGCATGGCTTTAATCCAATCATCATCACCTAAAGCTTCATCGGTGCTTTTTTGTTCTAATTGGGAAATGAATGCTAGATGATCTACTTCATATCATAAGGATCTTCTTGTCCATACCGGATGATTCACATCACCAATGATACTATCACTGGGACGATTAATTAGAAATGACTTATTTGTGTTTTTTAAAACCTGTTCATCCACATAGGATAAGATATCTTCTGGGGTAAATGTTTCAGAAGTACCCTCTTGGAAATTTTCTTTACCAGAAGGATCGTCTATCAAAGGTTGATAATCGGTTTTTGAAAATACATCCGAGGATTTTTGTTGAGGTTGTTTAAAAACAAAAGGATCAGTTTCATCATATTTCACATGTACTGTCTCTTCAACAGTACACGTGTTTTTATTAAAAACCCTAAAATCCGTAGAAGTTGTAGAGTAGCCTAGGAAAATTCCTTTATCAGATTTTACTTCGAATTTTTATAGATTATCTTTAGTATTCAGAATGAAAACCTTGCAACCAAAAACCATAAATTAGTAATGTCTACATTTTCTACCATTCCATAACTCATAAGAGGTATTATTATGAAAATGTCTAATCAAAACTCAATTTATAGTATAACAAGAAGTACTTACAGCTTCATCCAAAAAATGTTTCGCTACCGAATATTAACTCAACATGGTTCTTGTTATCTCTTGAAGAATTATATTTCTTATTTCAACAACACCATTTTTTTGGGGTGTTATTGGTGCTGAGAAGTTATGATTAATGCCTTTTGTACAACAAAAATTTTCCAGCTCAGAATTTTGAAATTCTCTACCATGATCACTATAAATATATTTCAATTGGATATTTTTTTTATTTTTATCATGGGCCTTAAAACTTTTGAAATAAGAAAAATATTTTTACTTCTTTGCTATAGAATATACCCATGTAAATATAGTGTAATCATCAACTAAAAAAATTCTATAATACTTTCCAACGATGAATCTAGTTTGGGTTGTAGAAAAGAGATCCTTATGCAGTAACTGTAATGAACTAGTACTTGAGACTTCACTGACTGATTTATAACATGATTTAGGTTTCTTTTCCATATTGACAAGGGTCATAATCTTATGAAAAATAAAATATATGCTTTGGTAGATCCTTAACAAATTTTTTCATAGAAAGTTTGACTATATTCCTAATGTTATTATGTCGTATCCATCTATGCCATAACCAAGAATGATTTTCCCTTGCACAAAGGCAAGGAGGATATTTGCTCTTAATGTATTATAGGTTTAGTGTGTAAATATTCTCTTGCATATGGGTGGAAAGAATAAACTCTTCCTTAGAATTTTGTACTAAGCACTTTTAATTCCTAAAATTCACAAGATAACCTTCACCACATAATTAGAATATGGTAATGAGGTTGTTCTTAAGAACCATAAAAAATAAAACATTTTAAATCAATGTTTTTCCAAGATGTATGATGTTACTTATACCAATAATTTATCCCTGATCATTATCTCTGAAAGTTACATTTCCTCCATTTGTCCTAATAATCTTTTCAAAATAGTTATTGTTACCAGTCATTTTCTGGGAACATCCACTATCCATGTACAATGTATTGTTTTTGGTACCTTCTCTATTTTCGAGAAAATAAGAAAAAATTATGTTTTCAGAATCCAAACATGCATGGCTCCATAAATCTCAGAAAGAAATATTTTAGGTACCCACATCTTTATAGAAGAATAAGATTTATGAAATTATAAAGACTAGGTTCTGTTTAAGGAATAGGTTTTCCCCTGTGTCCACCACACTAAAACATAGTACATAATTGATCACTTTGAGGAAAAAAATAATAGTTACTAAAAATAGGTTTAGAACTAGTATAACCAAAACCAGAACTATTCCTTAAAGGACGGATTTGAAAATACATTTTATCAAAATTTTACATTCCTAAGGTAAATATTGACAAACACTTCCTCAAGGAAATGATTTCAAATTTGAGATTGATAACCAAGTTCTTGTATTTTAAACATTGAATTTTGACCTTGAGTTGGGATCAAAAACATTTTTCATAGAAATTACATTTTCTCAATCTTTACAACGTTTATTCTTCTCAGAATTTACTTCCTCGTGTCTTTTTGAAATATTTTCAAAATCAACATTTTTTTTGTCAAGATCTTTAGAAAGATATTATATTTCGTTAGTAAGAATAGTATTCCTAGATTTTTCCTTATCAATTTTTTTCATGAGTTTTTAATTATCAATCTCAAAGAGTGTGGAAAACCAAGAAACTTCTTCATAAGAAGGTAATGTATTATCTTTATCAGAAGTAGATTATTCATCAGAAGAGTTGTAATATTTATCATTACTATAATTTTCATTTAATGAAACATTTGTCATTGAATTCAGTATTGTGTACCTTATCCATTAAGCAATGATTTTCAATAGGTAGTCTGGCTATTAGACCAACATTATTCATTCGAGACAATCAATAATTTGAGGATTCATCTGAAGAGTCACCATCATCGGCACTCCATGTGTCATTATCTTGTATGAGTTTTTAGCTTTAGCCTTGTAAAACTTATATTTGTTTCTCTATGAATGCTTTTCCTTGGTTTATTTTCTATTGAGCATAGGGTAATCATGACTTATATGTCTAGCTCCCTTGCATTCATAACATGTGACTTCTGAATCATTCATATATTCTCTTTCATTCTTCTTGTATCTGGATTGAAAGTTCCTCTGTCTAGCTATATTGTTCAACCTTCGAGCAAGATTTTTTAACACATTTTCTAAGGATTCACTTACACTAGATTAATAATGGATAACAACCTTTTTATATTTGGATCTAGTATGTCTCTCAGGCGTCTTAGCATTGATATGATTAGAAGTTGTAGTAATAGAGAAACTTTCATTCCCATTATTCTTCATAACATTATCTGCATATATCTTCATTCTAGTCTCATGTTGGAGAATAGTTCCAAACAACACATCTAAGGATGTATGAGTAACCTTTGTGTTCTCATCTATAGTTGTACTTTTGGATTCCAATTCATTAGGCATGATGTATTTGATCTTATCCCTCAAGAGCTTCATCATCTAATCATTTCTCACCCATGAATTGTAACCAATTCACAATAGTCATGAATCTTTGTTTCACCTTACATATGGTTTCTCCATAAAGAATGTTAAAGCCATGGTATTCTTCTCTGAGCATGGCTCTTCATGTTTCAATTACATAAGATGTTACAAAGTGTGTAACATCATGTTTCTTCCAAATACAATTTTCTTCTTCACAAGATGAAATTTGGATATATATATTTCTAGTCATGGAGTAAAGAAAAGAATTTCGTACCTTATAATTCAGTTGATATTAATGATTTTCTGGATTGGTGAAGGTACTAACATCTTTATATGTGATTTTATATCCTTGAGTAAGCATATCCAAATTATCAACACCCGTATTAATAAGGAATGTCTTCATATGATCTCTCTAATACATGTAATCATTTCCATCAAAAATAGGTGGTCTAGTTGTGTTGAGATTTCATGTCGAACCAACATTTATTCCTACCATCTTAGAAAAAATATTCTACAAAAAACATATTAGTTATAAATATTTTGTAAACAAGGATAATATTCCTAAGCAAGGAAAATATAGAACAAAAGTATCTCTAAGAAAAAATGAATCTGAACTATATGAGTCCAAAAAAGTAATTCAAAAAATAATGAGATAAATTATCTCCTGAATCTAATTGAGAGATTAATTCTAATTAAACCAGTACAATGCTACCAATTTTTGAGATGGTATCTGAGTATGATATACTCTATAATACAAAATATAGGATCGAAATAATAGATATACTGAGTAAATTATATAATGATGCATAAAATACAAGAGGAGGGTGAATTGTATTCTTTAGATAATTCTTTAGGATCTTTTAAATATTGTAGTGTTTAAAAAGGTTAAACAAGGTAATTAACAAAGCCTATACGTTACACACTCTTTCATGATTCAGAAATTCTGATTCTGAGAAAGATATTCAGGAAAATTTATTCCAGAAATGTAACATAATGAACGTTTGCAACAACAAAAATTCTACCTTAAAGAGTGTAATCTTACTAAATCCAAGTACAAGTATAAATAATTATAAGATAGTTATAATTTCATCAATAATATAAATGTAGCATAAAAATGTGACAAAACATGTAAAAAATAGTAAATATTTTATCTCAATGAAAATTGTATCCAACAACCTTGGATAAAGGTCCCTGGATTTATACATTCAAGAAATTCTATCTTACCCACACTAGAGTAAGGCTTTAATACGAAGATTGGAGTCTGTCTTTCTATATCCACAAGCCCTCAACTTCTAGGTAGTCAGCACCTCTATGTTCCTCAGCAAGGAATCCCACAACTTCAAGGTAGCCAGCACCTCTGTCTTCCTATCCCCGGAAGCCCTCAATTGTACAGAGCAACAATCGGAGTCGCATAATGAAAATCTGAACCAGATGTTCAGTATGCACTATGAATGAGAGTATCTCTATCAAGAAATAAATTCAAATAAAAAGTTGTCCAAAAGTTAAAAAATTTTGAGCTATTTCAAAAGAGCTCCTTTTTGTAGGCACGACTTCAACAGTCGGCTTCCTATTCCAACTATCAAATTTTTCCTTAAATTTCGGAGGGACATATAGACGTGTCACTTCAACAACAATTAGTTAGTAACTGAATGCATGACATCATTTTAAAACACGTGTAAGTAAAAATATGGGTACACAACTAAAAATCATTAATTAGAAAGTACTTTTATATGATAGTTTGGAGTCTAAACAAAATTGAATTCGGAGTCTATAATACAAGGATATTCAGATTTTGTATTCTAGTAATTAAGAACCTAATCCTTATATAATTCTGGAGTCTAACATTCTAGGAAATTTGGAATCTGGATTTACAAAATTTTGGAACCAGAACTCAAAATGTTTAGAGTCAGAGTTCATGAACATTCGGAGTCAGAACTCATAAGAGTTCGGAGTCTGTATTCAGAGAACTCGGAGTCAGAACTTAGAGATGTTCGTAACCAGAATTTTTATTTGGAATTCGGAGTCAGAACTCATAGAATTTCGTAACCAGAATTCGTATTTGAAATTAGAAGTCATAACTCATAAAAGTTCATAAAAAGAATTCATAATCAAAATTCAGTGTCAGAACTACGATGATTTCGTATCCTGAATTCATAATTAGAATTCGGATCCTAAAACAGAATGATTCATATATATGTAATTATAGTATTCTGAGGTTTTCATTTCAATCCAAATTTTACAATTAGTAAGATTATCATATGTACATTGAAAACATGATAAGGATAAATTTCCTTGGGGATGGAAATTTTTCCGTATAGAATTAAAACATAGGGTAAAAAGAGATTATCATTGAGATAAGGTGTTTGTGATTTTCGAAACAAGAATGAATTGTAATGTTATAAGCAAACCGTATTGAATAAACAATCTCCCCTATGTATGAAGGTATGTAAAAGTCATAATGAAAACCTTATATACTTAAAACTAACGAATTTTACTTAAGAGGTTGTCATGTTTTTTAGACTGATGAATGTAAAGATATATTTAAATAGATGAAGAAGTGGTTAATCCATGCACATATTCTCACATTACCCACTAGTGGGGAATTATATGTTATCTAATGTAATGTTCCTAAAAGATATTGGTTTTTGGTACTAAGAAAAGATAAAAAAATGTGATATCATATTCCACCTGTCAAATAGCGATCCATGAGAAAAACTAACAAAAAAATTAATTAGAATTGACAATTGTGATATTCACCATGAATATTTTATGACACTATATCAATGGAGAATACTGTGAAATATTTAAATTACATAGAATTATCCTGAATATGTTCATAAAAAAGTAGTTTAATATGCACAAACATAATTGGTTAGAGGTGATCAAGGATTACGAAGGATCATGTTATTGAAATGATGGGAGTCCTAATGATTATATATTTATTGATGTGTCAAAGGGAGAAAAAAGGTGAATAATATAATGATGCATGTATATTGATGTTGTTTTTAATAATACCTATATCCATAGAGAGGTATAAAAACATCACTAAAATTTTCATCAAAATTACCAAAGAGATCATAGAGTTTCTCACATAGAAACAATATCCTAAAATGGGGTAATAATGATGATAATATATTGTGAAACCAACCAAACAGGAGTTAAAAACTACTATAGTGAATGGTTGTTGGAATTCCACATCACTATAGTTCTGTGATCACCCATGTGGAAGGCTCTATATTGGTCTTTGATATAATTTCATCAGGCTAGGTAACTGATGCCTCCAAAGTCTTTCTCGCTTCATAAGTTGTTCGAAAATCCTAAAATAACAGAATTCCCATTCATTGCCATCTGGTTAGCTCTCATATAACCAGGTCATGTTCCTATACGACCAAAAAAATAAAATAGGGGACTTTTTCCCTCAGACCCCTGGAATATGGGTGCCTTTCCCCTTGCAACCCCCAACGTGCTCACCACGAATCTCGACCCACAACGTTGTAGTGTGGTGTACAGTACGGGTTGGAAGATTTCCACCAAACATCATCTTGAATTGATCAGACTACACAAATACAAAAATCACCGACATTGATCCTAATCCAATATAATGACCTCCTTCGATGTCAGTGATTTAGAGAACTTACATAATCTCGGATTCCACTCCTCTTCACTCATTAGTGAATTTTTCCATAGAAAACTCGAATTTCAAGGGGATGTTTCATGAAATAACATCTATTTTCCCTTTTTTTCTCCCATGGTGTCCTCTCCTATTTTTCCTCTCATCAACCGTTCTTTAGTTGAGACCAATAGAGGTACAAAAATTCCCTATATTTTGTATTACCATCATATTTGTTATCATATGTACTCGATTGTTTGTCCCAAAATCTTCTGCAATTTCTGTAATTCATCTTGAATCATTCCTAGGATAAAATGGTAATTATAATAAATTTTCTTAATTTAGTCATGAAAAAAATGGATATTATAAATATTTATAACACTTTGACTATCACATTTTAATAAATTTTACTTTCTCTTTCTCCCTAGATAATCCATGAATCTTTTCACACAAACCATCTCATTTTTAGCTTCTATTATAGTAATATAATTTTCTTATATGGTGGATAATGTGATCACATTCAAAATACTGATATCCATATTACTATAGTTTCTCCACAATTAAATACATAACCTCTTGTACTTCTCCTACTATTAATGTCACCTCCATGGTCCGCATCCACATACCACTAAATTGAATTTTGATTCACAAAGCAAATGATATTTTTTTTCTGTAATTCAATGACCACATTATGAACTTCCCAACTTCCTTTTGATTATTTCTTGCATCATCCATGTACCGAATCATAAATCCAACTATATTAGAAATTTTAGTTCATGTACATACCGAAACATTCTTCATTATTCCAACAGCCGATGAAAATGGATCATTTAACCTGAACTCAAAATATATTGCCTCCTAGGTGATTGTTCATATTATAGTTTGAGATGGCCTCCTTGGGGAATAATGGCTTTATTTTATTCTAGAATATTGAATATATTTAGAAACCATATAATGATGTCATTTGATGATAACATTGATGCTCCAGCTGCATGGTATCTGGTGATCCTCATCCCCAAAATCATTCAAACTTCTCCATTATCATTCTTTTCAAACTCAAATGATATATACCCTTTATGATCATACACACTATTCATACATGATCCTATAATATTAATTTCATCCACATCGATAATCATTATAATATATTCATCAACAATAAACTTGATTTATAAACATTAATCCATACAACATTATTTTATGCATTTTGTTTTCTCAAAACATAAAATTTTTTATTTCACTACCTCGGTGCATACTTCAAACTGTACAAGCTCATCTAGAGTTTTTAGACTATTTCATCCTTCCAAGAATAATTATATCCCTAGTTTCATATAGATTTCCTACTCCAAATCCCTATGAAACAAATTAGTCTTAACATAATGCTACTCAAAATGTATTTATTGTAACAACACAATTCAATAAATTGTTGAGATGGTTGTAATCTTAAGAATAAGAGAGAAAATTATATGAAACTCCCCTTCTTCCTTTTATTGAAAAAAATTCACCTACAAACTTTCCTTATACATCATATTTCCATCATATTCATCAGTGACATGGTACACCCACTTTGTTATGAAATCCTTTATTTTCTATTAGAAGAGGTGTCAACACCCAATGTTTCTATCATGAAATGAAGAAATCTTTTATTTCATAACCAATTAAAAATTTATCAACTCCTTCAACATCATTTCCTCTTCAAAACATTCTAGTTATCCACCAATAGTCAATAAAATATAATGAAAGGAAGGTGAAAAATATTCTATAGGCCTTCTCACACTCGTATATCAATTAAACTAAACTTGAGGAGTAGGATGAACTAGATATGGTGCCCCATGTTTAGGTACATATTAATGCTCTTATTTCTCAGGGAATTATGATTATGTATTACAACATTAATCATTACAAGTACTTTGGTTCTTATACATGATATCTTCATTAAATACCACGTTCTGGATCCTTACTACAATATTCTAGAGATCATCCCAAAAGAGATAACTAAACACTTGAGTACTATATAAAAGAATGAAATATCTTTTGGACATATAATCAATCATATCCCATGTAGTAGTATCAACATGTAAATATTCCATATTACCAAAACTCATAAAGGAGAGTGTCTAAACTACTAACTATAACAATGATCATTGGATATACATTCCCCATATTGGTACATATAGACTCATGTTGATGAGATGTGTCACCATGTTTATTACATTGGCCTAGAAAATCTAGGGTTTCCCCAAGTATATTATAATAATCTAGGGAAATTAATTCAATTTCAAATTAATCCATACAATTACAACATTTTTTCTATGATGTTGGAATAGTCTTTACCCACATAATATCATTATTTTCATAGAATATTAGAAACTAATTATTTCTTTACATCAACCATTTTCATACCACATAAATTTCATCTGTGTACCTAACCCATTCTCCATCATGGTATTCAATGTTAGAAACACCCTATACCACTCAGATTTTATTTTTTGAATATAAATCCATAACTTCCTTATTGAGTCATCAATAAATATCTTATAATATTATCACCCTCCAATACATTGAACAGTTGGATTCCCCCAAACATCATGGTTCTCCAGGACCAACATCCTGACCTTTGGTGTTCATCCCCCTTTTGTAAAAGAAAAGATATTATTCTTTTCAATGATGCAATATTCTGAAAGGAAAAAATCCACTTAATTGAGCTTTGATATTAGTCCTTTTTAAAATAACCTACATCCCTATTAAAATCATGTGGCCTAGCCTTTAGTGACATAGTTTTGAATCATGAAAACATATATTTATGAATCCATGTCCTTGAACATATCTATCATGTTGAATAAGGTACCATTATTTTCTCCTTGATATATGACCATGGCTACCCTTGTGATATTCTATGCAACAGTAGTGAAAATGGTTCTAAAACCTGCATCATCCATTTTTCTGAAAAAATAATATTTCTTTTGAGTGAATAGTTTCTTTATTATTTTTCCATTCCTTTATGTTTTGTAACTCACAAACACATTTCTATAGAATTTTATGCACATCTGATTATAGGGTTGGTTTGATGATGTTTATTATCTTTTAGTTTATTTTCCACGATAAGTCTAACAAACCTTTATTAAACACTGATTATATAATGAAGTTAATCCCAATTAGATCCATTGTTATAATTATAATCTTACACATTTTCAATTAAATTTCCCTTAGAAATATGAATTATATTTACAAATATTCTCAATTTTGATTCACTGATTTTTTATATTTCGATTCATAGTCCTCAAATCATAATCAACCAAAAATTTGAATCGGATTATCACTTATTCAATATCTATTCTTTCATAATTTTGAATCTAAGTCACTGTGTTTCTAAAATCTAATTCACTCATATTTGTAACTCTGATTCCCAATGTTCCGTAAATTTTTTTAATCCCAAAATTCAAATCTTGTTGACATAGTTCCTTATTTCTGAGATGCTTAGAATTTCATATCTGATTTCCAATATTTTTATAATCATATTCTCAGTATTACTAGAATCCGACATTCATTATCCATAGAATACAATTAAATAATTTTCCAAAATACTATTATTTATTCATATTGCCTATTTTTTTAATCATAAAATTGATTTCGTACACATTTTCATAATTGATAACATGATAAAATTTATCTATAAATTTTGTAGTTATACTTAAAATGTGTCCTTTAATCAATTACCTGATGATCATTTTAAGAGATGATTTCACAAGTCCATCCAAAATTTCATGTAAAATTTGATCATTGGAGGTGAATGTGACTTTTATAGATCACCACTATAAATACACCATAATTTGAATAAGTTCAAGGATGAAAACTTTTTGAGAGAATAGATGCTCATTGAGAGATCTCTTAGATTTGATTTATACAAAAATAATTGGAATGATAATGTTGTGAACATCTTGTGACATACAATTTTCATCCTCAGTAGATTTGTTTTTATTTTTGTGATATTGATTGTTTCGGAATATGACCAATGGCTTCCAATTCCAGGAAGTCAATGAAGTCAATTACCTATTTAATCAAGGGAATTTAAATTTAACGATGATGGAAGGTGTCAATCACCATATTGATTGATGGCTTTTAAGGATATAAAGATATTTTATGATAGTCATATAGATGGTTTACCCTACATTGTGTAAGATATACTTTCATGAATTTATAAATCAAGGGACCCTTATCCATAGTTGTTGTATACCCTACATTTTATGTTAAAAGGAAAACACTATTATACATGTACATTAATTCAGCTGCACTTTTTATAAATAGAATGTGAAAAATTATTACACATTCTCTTTTGTATTTACTCTTATATAAGATCCTGTTTTCATTAAAATAAAAAAAATTTTACTTAAAATTTTGACATTGTTTCATTTTAATAATCATAATTATCTATTCCTAGTAATTGAACCCTTAGTAATTCAAGTTCATTACTAAGAACAATGAAGGTTCTGTTAATCTAATTTGCATAACTGGGTTAAATGAATATTTTCCTAATGTTAAAAAATAATGTTTTTAAACATACAATTCACCTACCTCTTGTAATTGATCATATGCATCTATATTTCGATCATAAAATTGGTATCATAACCATGTCCCTAAATTACTGATACATACATTTGGTATCAAAGGAATATTTTCATTGCATATATTATATACTCATTCTTTACTTATGAAATTTATTCTTAACATATTATATAAAAATTTATAATAAATACTTTCTACAATAACTTGTATTGTGGAGGAAGAACTTTTTTATTATCATAATGATGATAGGAATAAAGGTGGGATATATTGAAAATATGAATCCAACAAGACCACCTATATTTTATGGAAATGATTATGAATATTAGAGGGACCAAATGATGTATTTTTTTATAAATTCAATTGTAGATAAATTTTTATTCTTAACGGAGATTATAAAATCCATGAAAAATAAGTTACTACTTTTACTAGAGGAGAGAAGAAAGAAATTATACATAACTATATTGGAGGAAATATATTTTTACATTTTATAACCACGAACATAAATAACAAGATATCATATTCTGAATAATATGATATCTTATGGATGAAAACTTCAGTTACACATTTTGGTACTCCTAATGTTATAGAAAATACAAAATCCTTGCTTATAACAGATTATTATGTTTTCCCCTATGGAGAACACATAGTTAAATTTCAAAGAGGTTCATGACTATCATAAATAGAATACCGGCAATGGGAGAGAATGTTTTAGATGATTATATTATTTTATATAAGACAATATATATAATTACTATTGAATGGGAATATAAGAGAGTTGTGATTGACGAAACAAGGAAACTCTCAACTATAACTGTAGAGGATATATTTCAAACTCTCTTACAACAGAGAATAGATTAAAATGATTTTTCAAGAATGTATAAAAAATTATAATTGAGTTTTTTATTTTAATACCACTTCAATTAATGTGAAATTTGAAACTCATGAGAATTTAAAGTAAAATTGATAAGAAGTTTATAGTTTAGATAGATTCAAGTGATATTGATCAAACTAAGAATGAGTTACTCAATATTTCTCAAATAATGATCAATATTTTTGGTAAGAATGAATTTCATTATAGATATAAGAAAAAGGATATAAAGGATGATAAATACTCTGAAGATAAATTCTATCAGTGCAAGAAATCAGGAAACATCTGACCTGATTGTCCAAATATCAAATGAAACGATAATTATGATTGACAATATCAAATGAATTATAAATTATATTATAAGTCTAAGGTAAAAAATAAATGAACTAAAGTAATTATTGGATTGAAAGTGGGTGACATTCATATGATGAAAACTATAATATTGAATCATCTAGACATAAGAATATTGGTCATTATACATAAATACATACTGAGAATAAATGTTTTATGGCTAAGGTACACACTTCTAAATCCCTAAGAAACATATCGTTAACTGGTAATTATCCTAATGATGTAAATTTTAATTCTTAAAAATAAGAGTCTTTTCAACATATAACAATTCTATATCTTCTTTTTAAGAAGATTCATGATTTTTTAATTTGAATGAAAATAAAAATCGTAATATAAAATAGAAACATGAAAAAGAAAAATTATATAATATATGTTTTTACAACAGAAGAGTTAGATGGTTCCAAAGATCATGATAAGAAAGTTTTTTTTTAAAATATTTCTAAAATGCTAGATGAATTTAATTCAGAAAAGAATAAACATTCTATTGATTTTGAAAATGTAATTTTTGAGAAAAAAATAGAGACTAAACATATTTTCATATCTTGTGAGGAAATGAATATAGTCATTAAACTAACATCTAAAATATTTTACTTAAGAAAACTACTATAAATTTTTATCATGGGTAAATAAAACATTGAGAAGTTGTTTTATCAAATTCATCATCAAAGGAATAGTTTTGGAGTTAGTAATTCTCATCCAAAACCTATTTTTAACTATAACTATAATTTTCTGAAAAAGTCCTCCATTATGCAATAAGTGAAAAGTGGTGGAAAATGGGAGAAAATTTGTTTTTAAAATAAAATTCATTCCTTTAGATTTCATAAAGCACACCATTCTTTGAAAATGTGGATTCCTGTGATTTTAATTTATTGCACTTCCAAATCCAAGAATGTTTGCATTCTGAACAACCAATGGTTTTATTTTCTTAAAAAAAAGGAAGTAACTAAAACAATACATGGTACATGTATAGTGGATGCTCCCAACAAATGGATTGTAATAAAAAAATCTTGGAAAATCTTATCAACATGAAATATGGAAAAGTAATAGTTAGATATAATTCTCAAATAGAAATTTTTTTTATACGAAACATCATTCATCATGGAAAATATTTGATTATGAATGATTTATTTGTTAATGGACATAAGAACAAACACATACTAATAATTCAATTATGTGATGAAGGATAAATTATGAATTTTAGGAAATAAAAGATCATATTACAAAATAACAAGGATCAATTCATTCACTCTAGAAATCGGGATGAGAATTTTTACACACTCAACATAGAGGAACATTGAATCCAAGAACTACATCGCATTATAGTAATGGAAGATCAATCATGGTTATGGAGTAAAAGGGTAGGACACTCTGACCTTAATAACATATGAAAAATATCTTCGAAAATAATGTTTAAGAATCTACAAGATCATTTATTTGATTCTTCAGCATTCTGTGACTCTTCTCAATATAGAAATCATCATATGTCTAGCCTTAAATCTATAATTGAAGTCACAATTTGTGAGGTATTGTTGTTATTCCACATGTACTTGTTCTGTCTAACCCAAACTGGTTGTATTGTTGGAAAATACATTTCAGTTTTTTGTTGAGGATTACACTAGATTTACATGGGACAATTCTGTATCAATGAAATCTAATTCCATTTCTTATATAAAATATTTGATAGAAATAGTTAAAAATGATAAAAACCATATATTGATTTCTAATCATAGTGATCATGGTAGAAAATGTAAAAATTCAGATTTTGAAACTTTTTTTTGTATGAAAGGCATTACTCATAACCTCTCAGCTCTAAGAACTATATAGAAAAATGGTTTTGGTGAAAGAAGAAACCAAATTATTCCAATAGATAACATGAACTAAGTTAAATTAATACTTAATTGCTAAATTTTTTTTTAGTTGGAGCTATATACACAGATTTCTATACTATAAATTATGTTTTAGTTAGGATATTTCTTAATAAAACACCGTATGAGTTATAGATAAGTAGAGAACCTAATGTATCCTACATTAACATATTATAATGAAACATATTTATATTTAATAAATAATATATCTTACACAAATTTTCACCCAAATTTGGTGATGTAATTTACTTAAACTATTTCACTAACTATATGGCTAATATATTTCAACAAAAACATGTGTACTGTTGATGAAATAGTAAAAGTTAAACTTGATGAAACTGATCCTTATGGTTTTAAACAATCCCAACCTACATCATTAAATGTGATTTCAAAAACTGATTGTCAACCTTTGATATAAGACTCTTCCAAAAATTAGAATACCCATGAAATAATTATTTAAGTATTCACCACAACAAAATTTCTACCTTCTCTTGATGAATAGGTTTTACAAACCAATATAAGATGTTTCATAGAAACCAATCTTGAAAAAATATCATCAGTGATTTAAATCAACTATTAAGGACTATATGATCTTTAAAAAATGTATTAGAACAACTATAATATCATATACAATAATAATTGTAAAGTACTGATGAGGCATTGGGTGATGAAGACTGGATAATTTTAATACATTATGTGCATAATGGAATCGAATGGAAAAAATTTGAGACTATGGTTGAATGAACTAAATAAATGACTATAATTAGAGTAATATGGTTCTTCTGAAACAAATGTAATAAAAATGGAACAATTTTTAGGAATCAAGCATGATTAGTTTATAAATGATATCATAAAAATATATAATTAGACTATGAAGAAACCTATGCTCCATGTATCACTCCAACATTTAAAAAAAATTAAATGCATTAAAATTTGTTTTATGTAGATATTTATAACTACTTTTTAAACATAATTTTGAAGCTTCTATGTTTTGAATTTCAAAAAACGATCATCATCAATTTTGATCTGTAGGTTATTTGGAGTCTAATAGAACTAGCTTGATTTTTAGTGAATAGTATCCTACTCTTATGAATATTAATATAAATAGTATTATGAACCTAATTAATATTTAATTTTATTATTATTTAATTTTATTATTTTTGTCAGATAATGAGATTTTGATTAATTTATCAAGGTGCTAAAAAAGTAGTTATAGATTTAAAATTAATATTTTGGACTAAATTATGATTTTACATAAAATTTTAATAAATAAAATTTAGAAAAATATATTCAAATAATGGAGTTATTTTATGAATTATACACATCGAAAAAAATATGGTGAAATTTTGGGATTTTTCTGAAATAGTTGAATTTCCAGTGAATAGTTAAAATACAGTTTTGAATTTTTGGTATGTTTAATGACATCATTAATGATTTAAAATTGATGTAATAATTTTGTTCAACTCTTTAGGAAAAAAATATTTTATGAGGTGTTATATGTGGCCTATACCGTGGTGAAATAAAATGGGAAATCCCATGGTTTTCCAAATACCACTAATAAGGTGTCCCTTGTAAATTAATAAATATTCCCTAATTTTTTCTATAAATACTGACCCATTTTTTCATTAGATTCAATAAAAATTCCTCCCAAAGGAAGATCAGGACATCTTATCTCTCTAATTGTCCAACCAAGGTGTACTCAAGGCCCCATGGTCCAAACCATCACGTTATAGGAGTTACTATAAATGGTAAGAGAATTCTCAACTTCATTCATTTTTCCCTTGAAGTTCTCTTTTATGTGGTATAACATTAATGTCCCCATACCATGTTTTTATTTCAATTTTATTGTACTGCTATACTTTCTTATGACTCATTTATGTATTGGTGACTCATGTCCCCAATTTTTTTACTGTTTTATAAAACCATGTTGTATATCAATTTTTCTATAGAATTTTCATCTAAAAATCTCTCTAATTTTCAAGCACTATTACTATGTTATTATCATTCAATTTAAGTTCGATTATGTTGGGATATTCCACTAAATATCCACCATATGATCCATTTTATCTACAAATTATGATATACCAATTTTCTGTCATTGAAATATTTTATAATTTTTTATGTGTCGTCGTTAGTCTGCCGAATTTTCATAGGATATTTCTCAACTTTTATTTTATTTTTAATTCCTTTATTTTCGTCTACATTACTATCCTCCACTTGTAAATTAGTTATTAATCATATAATATCTTAAAAATTATGTATTTTATCATTTTTATGGAAGATTCACATTATACTTCTTAACCTCTCCCACTTATTCATGAAATTAAAACACCATATATGATGTGATGATTTACCTACTTCGTGGATAATGTGATGTCAATGTCTTTTACTTCCTTCAAGACTGGTCATGAAAAAATTTTAGGGTTTAACTAGATTATAACTTGTTTATTATATCTTATATATGGTTATTAAAATTTTTACACTTGTGATTAATTTATAAAACAATATGAGTTCATTATGATCAACGAATCGCCAAATTGACCTAAAGAAATATCAATAATGTTTTATCATATGAATAATAATCATGTCAGAACTGAAAATGAAAATGTGTGTAATTTTTGGTTCTAGAAATATTTAAATTCCATTCCATTAGAATTTTTGAGTTTATGTTTTAATAGAAAAAATATCAAACATGAAATGTTCATGGAAACCATTTACAGAACGCACTCGAAACTATGTTAATAACAAAATATTAGTAACAAATGTGTCAAATGATGTTGTAAAATGATCATATAAGGTGTTATAAAAATGAATATGTTTCATTAAGTTATTAATAACAATCTTTTAACCATTATAAATCAGGTTTAAACACCTTTGATGTAATAAGAACCTGAGGTAAGGGAAGTTTTAACAATATTTCAATTATTTGGGTTAACCTTATTCATTATTCATTATGTTGAATTAAGATTATTTGTGTCACAAACATTTGTTTATATTATGTTAAAATATGTTTATTAACTTCATATACACATATCCATTTCATTCTATTAATTCTCAATTCCATTATATTTTAATGGACTTTCCTTTTAAAATACTTTTTAAACTCCCTTTAATAAAATATAAAAGGATTGTTGTTTTATATGTATATGGAATGAGTTGTTTCTCCTAATTTCAAGATACATTAATCCCATGATATGTTACTTTGAAATTAATTATGTTGGTTTGATCCAATTATAATTCATGTTATATTTGGTTGATCCCAGTATATCTCACGATATTACAAGTGAGCCCCATTATAGATCTACAATTCATTTGGTACTCTGGAGATAGAAGTTTCCCAAAAGGTTATGTCTTATGTATGGGTGAGTGTAAGAGTTTTATGGTAATTATGTCCCAGTGTAACTGTATGATGTTTCTAAGTATATTAATTTTTATGATTATGGGTTTTATTGATTTTTATTTTATCGTATGACTAAAGATTTATTTCATTATATCCCTTACTGAGTTTTTTACTCCTCCCATGTTTTAAAAATGTTATTCACAAGATATAAGGATCGGTAAGATAAATAAGGGATTTGTTATTTTTGATATGGAGTGTTTTCAATGAAATCCTATTTTATGTTTTAATCATTTGTATTTAAAAAAAGGGATACTATTTTTAGTATTATCCTCTTTGTATGAATGTTGTGCGTTTTGTTTGTATGGTATCCAAAATATATAAAACACTAAAACTTATCAGATCTTAATTATGTAAGAAATTATTTTCTTGTCTAAAACTCTGTATTTTTTAGTTTTTTAAGGTCAGATCCTTATAGTTGGTATGATAAGATGTTTTAGATAACACTAGGTGTTAAGATGTTGTTAAAACAACACCATTAATGATTTTTACTCTATGGTAATTTGAATTATTATTTCATTTAAGGATGACCATGTTTCTTCATCTATGTTATGTCTTTTCACAATGGTATTTCGTAGGAGAAACAAGGAAGAAAATGTAGGAAGGCACACAGAGGCTGATGTCTGTCCGAATTTACAGCTCAGAATGGTGGGAATCATAACTGAGCAATTTGTAGCAGCAATGGCTCAGTAGACTCAAGAAATAAATGGTGGTGGTATCCATGATAGAGAGGAAAATTATCTACCATTAAGAAACATGATTTTTTTATCATTTTAAGATGAAACATCCTCCAAAATTATGTGGAACCATAGATCATGTGATTGATGAAGGATGGATCAATGCTTTAGAAAATATATTTGATTCCATGTGATGTTGGGAATTTAAAAAAGTAATACTATCCATTTACAATTTGTAATTTGAATACAATCAATGGTGATATCTAGTTAAGAATACGAGAGAAATATATAATCATGATAATATTGAATGGGATGATTCTAAGAGTCATTTCTAGGAAAAATAATTAACAAAACTATTCGACCTCGAATAGAGAAAAAATTATTAGAACTGAAGACAAAAGATGACGATTCAGTGGTAGCATATGAAGACAATTTTAAAATACTGGATAGGTATGTACAAGATTTTACTCAGTATTTTGATTGTATAATTATTAGATTTTACTCTCTTTTGAAAACTTTTTTTTGCAGTGATCTTTGCCCTTACAAGAGTTTAAAATCAATGGGAATGTGGTTTCTAGTACTGAAAAAGTGCAGATTCAGTTTGATTACCTGATTATTCCATGTGATTATAAGAATATGTTGTTTTCATGTTCATAGGCTTTGGGTAAGACTTTTGAATGAAATACAGAGGTATGCAAACCAATTTCCCTTCTTCTGAAATGTGTGGTAAAAGGCATCCTGGTGAATGTATTTTATATTCTGGGAAATGCTACCGATGAAGAATGTTTTGACACATGCCATGTTAGTTCATGGAAAATGATATTAACATTAATCAAAACCTGATGGTGAGATGCTTTAACTCTATGGAATTTGGTCATTTAGCTAATGTTTGTCTGAAGCTAATCACTCAAGCCGGGAATCAGCAAGATTGGAAACAAAAGGGTTCTGTAAAATCATTTTCATCCACTTCAACTGATGTTGAGATATCTAGTGAGGTAGTGTTAGATTCAATACATGTTTTTAAAAATTCTAAAAATTGGGTTTTAAACAAGATCTGCAGATTCCATCAGTTCTAAAAAAATTTCCAAAAAAATGGGAATTGAACCTCTTTCAAGATCTTTTCTTCTACCACATCTATTTTCCTTGTTGTTTACATTGTAAAACTATAACTCAAATATCTATTATATGTTGTGATTTTATTATAAATATGGTACAACCATATTTATTATTCTATCCATCCTATGAATGACATGTCACCATACGTACGTACGTACAACTTACTGTCTCCATGTCATGGTGTAGTTGTTATTCAGTACAATATTATATTTGATGGGTATAATAATGATGTATAAATGATGTAAATAACAAATATAACATTTTAATGATTCCTTATATATGATATACCATCAAATTACATAATATTTTAATATCAAAATAATGATATTTTCGCTCGTGCATATGTACGGATTACCATCTCCACAAGGCGATGAGATTCATTTCCATCTTCACCATTCAATGTAGATTACAAAAATATATATTATTAATAAGAATGAAATATATGAATAAGTAATGCAACTGGAGATATATATATATATATATGTATGTATGTATGTACCAACCTGAGATTTTATTAGAATTATTCTTTTTAATTTCATTGATTTCTTATGTTTTACGCTAAACCAAGATTATCTTGCGCTATACGCAACACCGTATTAACTTGCAGTGTACGCAACTCTATTCTTGGCTCATGTTGCAGACAATTTCAAGTTCATTTTATAGAAATTATTCTACACATCATTAAGTATAGATATTGTTTAATGTATAAATGAAATATGGTTGTATTTTGTTATACGCAACAACAAAGAAGTCTTGCACTACACGTCATCCTAACATGGCTTTCAATACATGCAATCGCAACCCTCCTCGATAGCATGTGCTGTATGCAATAACGGGTTTCACTAAACAATGATATATTGTTATAATATTATTATGGACTAGCTGTTATGAATATTATTAACTACATTTTGAATTTTATAAAAAAAAAATTTCATCTTACATATTTTCTAGAACATGGTATGAGAATAAAAAAAAATCGACTAAAATAAGTATTTATAAAAAATGTAGTTTTGCCGCCTTTTGATGGTTCACCCACATTAAATATAGTTTTTGAAATGTTTAGAAGTTCAATTTGACAAAATAAAATTATTCATTGGAATCAGGATATAATAATTTGGATAAAATTTTCATATTATTCTGATAACATTCATATTTTAATGAATAGTCAAAACATGCTATATTTTAATTAAAAACAAAGTTTTTCATCGCAATAATTTTTATTGTTATATTATCTTTTTAATTGGTTTTAGAGATTAATTAGAATATATTTTTACCATTTAATATAATGTTGGTCATTGGAATTAATTTCACTTTGAAATTGGACATACACAAGTTATTGTCTTTTGATAGCTATTATTTCTTAAAAACACGCTATTTATTTTGATAAGGGGAATTAATTTTAAAAATAATTAATTACACTTCTATGTTTTGATTTTGGTAAAATGGAAATCATTTTTGAATTCGGAATATCAAATATAGATCATGCTGAATATTTTGTATTTTTCTGAAAAACATCAATTTTTGATGAATAGTGAAACCACTTAGTGGTTGTTAAAAATATGAATATTTCTTTAAATCAAATTTTACCACTTATCTGAATTGATTTTCAAAAAACTGACATACATCATTGTTATCAAGAAGTAAAATTTGGTTCAATAAGATTAAAATAATTTTTGTTGAATAGTAACTTTTGACTTTTATTTACTACGGTTAAAGGTAAATATGGTAATTCAATGTTAAAAGAATATTATAATAATTCAAAATTACCATAACAATTGTCCAAACCATATTGGATTAGTAATGGAGGGCCATGGGAATCCTTGGGTCGATTTGGTGACCCCATTGAGCCACTTATGATAGACAATGACATATTAGATTAATTAATTTAATTTAATGACAAAATTGGCATTAACAAAAATCTTTTAGTAATTAATTTTTATAAGGAGATATATAATTTATTTTCTCGACTATAAATATTCATTGGAATTCTAAAACAATTTCCTACATGTTGGTATTTTTTTATAATTTTTAGATTTCAAATAAATTAAATTATTTGGGACAGAATAATGATGCAGTATTTACAACATTAATAAATGATTTAAATAAATAAGATTATAAATATTAACATTTTATCAAAAACATGTTCAATTCTGATTGGATGATTATATCTCAAGAATGAGATTTATTATCTTCGAATATAATATTTTTTGGACCATTAGAAACTGAATATCATTATATTATAAAATAATATTTTCACTCTTTCCTAAAGACCCCATCCTCCCTCTTATAAAAGATGACCATTTTTATCTAATTCCTCACACCTCTCAGGCCATTTGGGTCGTGAAAACTCTGCCCAATTAAGCTCCCTACATCCCTATTCTCCCCCTAGAATCCATACATTAGGCAGAAAGCACTTCAAGAAGTCCTTTTGGTTCAAACCAAATGAAGTTACCCAAATTAAAGGTAACAGCTTCTCTTAAGTTGTTTTCTTTTATTCTACTTCTACAACCCATAAAATCTTTTTAATCCTTTCTTTTGTAACAACACCAGTATCCTCAATATACTAGGATGTTGTTATGAGAAGGATTCGAACAACACTTACACACACCTCCATCTAACGGATGAAGAATATAATGTTTCTGTGGATGGAAAACTAACGCCTCATGAAATGATGATCGTTAGATTTTCTCCTACAACCTCTCATGGTGGCCATTTTGATGGAACTGTATTTATATATGATATATATTATGTTTATTATTTATTTATTCTTCTTTACTTCCCATTTATATCAAGCCTTTTTGGTTTCCATAGTCAGTAAATACGATAATCTCATTTGAGGAAGTGCGGACTACCGCCCCCTCAATGTGATGTGATTCATTAATGCCTTATGTAGGATGTATAAAGGATAGATTTAGTTATGATATTATACTGAAATTATAATATACCTATGTATCATAATGTGTTAATTCCATTAATATAAGAAATATAAATGAATGTAGCATTCATGTGTACGTACGGCTTACCGTCTCCATGAACGCTGCATTTCATTTCATACCTCCATATATTATGAACTATTATAAATACATGTATATGCTCGATATATATGATTTATATGATATATAAATCATGAATATAATTCTTGATATAAAAAACCTTTGAACACATGAACAACGTGTAATTATATGAAGTCCATTTTTGACTCGAGTACCAAATATCGACTAACCGAATGTTATTAACTTAAATGGTTACATAATGTTTTTAAGATGGTAATATGTGATATAAAAGGAATAATAAACATGAAAAATGTTTTTAATCAAGTAGAAATTATCTTTGGTTTATTATTCTGGAGGTTAAAGAACGATCGAGTCAAGTCTGACATGAGGTAAGGGAACTTCTTAACCCAATTTTCGTTCTTTGGGTTGATCTTCTCTTTCATGTTTATGTCGTTATTTGATTATGTGAGAAATTAAATTTTATATATTTTAATGTATTTATACATTCTTTATGTGAACTTATAGTTAATACATATAAGTGATCTATTTTATATACAAAATGATCTTTGTAAGGGGTAACTATTACAATCTCGTTCTTATCTGAGATTGTTTATTCGTAAGTATTTACTGGGGATATATTTATCATCCATGTCAATGTTTTATAAAAATGTTTTCATGTATTTTTAAAAACTTTTTTACCCATTTTTTTCTTTTACTACATTGTATGGAAGGAATCTTTCTTTTAAAAAACGTACAAGGTGCTTTTTGACTATTCCGACAAAAGTACGAGAAGAATGTTTTTTTAACATATACGGCATGAACGGATTTGTACAGTTTTATAACGCCTTTTCATCAGGAAGCTTACACTACAAGATTTCATTGTTATTTTCAATAAAATACTTTTCTTTAAAAATTTCATGGTATTTTGTGAAATGAAATAATATTTTTTAGAATAAAGGATATTTTCCTCAAGAATTCTTTGGAAGTGTTTTATCAAAACCATTTTCCATCTAAGATGACATTATTTCATATGTTTATGTTTCAAGTATAATATCTCTATGATTTACATGTTTTCACATTTCTTATGATGAAACGATATCCATTTGTTTTATATGGATTATGTTATGATGGGATGATGTTTATGAAACCCATTTTATTCTTTGGGTTATGATGGATGATTTATGTTTATTTTGTGGCACAAGTAAGAATGATATCATTATGAGATGGGTGGGACCTATATCTCCCTCCAATGCGTTGGGTAAATATTTATATCTCATGATATAGACATGGCTGTAATGGAATGTAAATCTGTTTCAGTAATACAGGGATGGAACGACAAGTAAACCCGGTTCAGTAAGGGACTTTGTCTACTAAGATGGTCTTGACAGCAATGCCATGGCTACTATGGAAATAATATCATGTTCTTAATGTTTTTACACAATTACTAGTTTTATTTACAAGATATTTTATCAATATTGTTGTTCTATTATGATGTATGACTTATGTACTTCCATGTTTTATCTCATTGCTCAAGATTTTCATGTTTAAACATTATGGTCATGTTTTTAAGTTCAAATGTATAAGATTTGTTTTATTTTCTCCATGATTTCCCATACGGAGAATTTGAGTCCACCATTTATATATTTTCTTTTCCCAAAGATATAAAGAAAGGTTTTAGGTACGAAAACAACAGGGGAAGATATTTATGGGAGATGTTGAAGATCTTTTACCATGATTAGAATATTATGTTCCATGTTTTTAAAGACACAAATCTATTATGTTCCTTGTGTTTTTTTGTTATGTATTATGTATTCCACCAAAGTAATGTAATGTCAATGTACGTCAAGATTTGGGTCTCTACATTTTGTATCAGAGGAAAGGTTTAGTTATCCTTTGGAAACTAGGATGCGAAAACTATAGTGAGATGCCTAGAGATATTTCTAAGGTATGTCTAGTGATGTCCCTAAGGTTTAGTATAACTATAGGTTAAAATCCCATAATTATGATGACAATCATGAATAACCTAGGGTTAACCTAAGGTGTCATATATTAAAGAATGTGTGATAATTTAGACATTCCATAAGTAACTTTTTATGATTACGTGGTTCCTCGTTATTTTAAATGTTTCATACACTATGGTTTTTGGTCATAGTCAATGGAGGGAACTCGAATTAATTCATTTAAAATTGATTCCAATGCACAAATTGGTGACTATGATCAACGAAAATATATAACGACAGGAGAGGAAGATATTGTGATTATGCCAAATCATTCATCTCAATATATGATTAACAAGGTAAACTTTAGTTGTATTCCTAAGTCATCAAATAAGCGGAAGATGGAATTTTATGCATGTTCGCATGGTGAGGAGCACAGAAAAAGAAGATTGAAATTTATGAAGAAGGAAAGAAGAACCTTGATAAATACATCAAATGTAGGGGAAGATGTTATATGTGTGGAATGAAGGGTCATAGAGTGACAGACTGTTATGGAGTTCAATGCCTTTTCTGTGGAGAACATGGGAATTACCCAACTCAATGCCCTGACCTAAGAGGTTACTTTTAAATCAAGGAAGGACTTATTTCATGAAAATCATTTAATAGGATGATTTCAAGTGTTTATGTATTGGTATTAAAGAATAATGTTGTTGAGGTACTTTTATGGTATATTGGAATACCTATATATTGGTCCATTGTGGTTTTCCATAATAATATGGCATTGATAACCATGAAAAGTGATTAAAAATATTTTTGGAAAGAAGATGATAAGTGCATAATGAAGGGATAAAGTGAAAATAATATGATTGTTATTATTCTTGAGCTCATGAATAATATAAGGACGAAGTTATATCATGGTTTAAGTGTTACGAATTTTTCTGATTTTGGAATGTGGAAAGTGACAACTTTTGACAACATTCATGTTTTTTACTAAGGTTATTTGGTAATTCATGTTTCAATAGAATACATGATTAAGGTATTCACATGTTTGGAATGTGACCAACAAGATATATCATATGATATATGGGGGATAAATGATGGTATCAACATGCTCGGTAGATGAAATTTCTAGTAATTGTTTTCTTTATACTATGATTTTGGACAGAAGTATTTTAGATAAACCTAATGATTGGAATGGATTATGTTGGATATAATTTAGTACTGTTTATTGATAGAACTTTTTTTGATATTATTTATGGGATGTTATAATAATTTATTTTTAGAAATAGGACAACCTTCAGGACGTGCGACAACACGTCGCGTTGGACAAGGCTGTGGGAATCAAACCCACAACAGATGTGTGACGGGCCTTTATCGCCTACAACTGGCCTATAGGAAGTCCCTGGTTAGTAGAAAATAGTTTTCTTTTATTAAGAGATATGATAGATGAAGTACAAGACCATAGTATAAGTCCATTTTTGTAACCATATACGAATAATATCACCATAAATGGACTTATGTATATAACTTTTCCTAACCTTATGTTTGAGACAGATAGAATGACCTATCATTCTATCGCATGATCTGTTAACACTTCAAACAAATTCAACTTCATTTATTTATGAGATGAAGTGGAAATTGTTCAAGACATGAACAACAATGAGATTGTACCAAAATCAAGTAAGAATTTGTTTTAATTATTTTTTTTCAACATTAGGGAAATTATCTTGAAAGTCCAAAATGTTGTCCTAGTACTCTTATATCTGATGAATCATATGGTACCTTATATCATCACAAATCTATGGCTTTGTGATTGTTGGATTTTTCATAGCCCCGTTCTCTACCACTCACCATCATAACATGATGGTTAGATTTTTCTTCCATATCCATATTTTCACCCATGTTGTCTTATGTGGAAACCCAGTGTTGTGTTACTTTGGGGGACTTTTATGATTCTAAATTCCCTTTTTAAAATGATGTTTTAGTATTCCTTTTTTCGATGTTGGTTTCTATGAAAAAAACATTCATGTAGTAAACCATTTATAACCCCGACAAATTTTGAGGGCGAAATTCATTTTAAGGGGGTAGAATGTAACAACACGAGATTTTATTAGAATTATTATTTTTAATTTCATTGATGTCTTCTGTTTTACAGTACACTAAGATTATGTTGTGCTATACGAAACACAGTATTAGCTTGCAGTATACGCAACACTATTCTTGGCTCGTGTTACACACAATTTCAAGTTTGTTTCGTAGAAATTATTCTACACAACATTAAGCATTGATTTTTCATTAATGTATAAATGAAATATGGTTGTATTTTTTATATGAAACAACAAAGGAGTATTTCACTACACGTCACCCTAACTTGGCTTTCATTACATGAAATCACGACCTTCCTCAATAGCGTGTGTAGTACGCAATACCGAGTTTCACTAAACAACGATATATTGTTATAATATTATTATGGACAAGACATTATGAATATTATTAACTAAATTTTGAATTTTATAAAATTATCATTCATCTTACATATTTTCTATAAAATTGTATGAGAATAAAATAAATTTTTCAGGTAAAATTAGTATTTTTCAAAAAATGCATTTTTGCCGCCTTTTGATGGCACACCAACTTTAAATCTATTTTTTGCCATTTTTATAAGTTCAATTTGACAAAATAAAATCATTCCTTGGAATAATGATATAAAAATTTAATTTGGATAAATTTTTCATATTATTCTGATAACTTTCAGATTTTGATGAATAATAAAAATATGCTATATTTTAATTAAAAACAACTTTTTCATCGCAATAATTTATATGGTTAGAATATAATTTTAATTTGTTTTAAATTTTAATTATATTATATTTTTACCATTTAATCCAATGTTGATAATTTTAATTAATTTCACTTAGAAATTGGACATAAACAACTGATGATCTTTTGATAGTTATTGTTTCTTAAAAACACGCTATTTATTTTGATAACAGAAATTAGTTTTAAAATTAATTAAGGGCACTTCTATGTTTTGAATTTGAAAAAATGGGCATCATTTTTAAATTCGAAATTTCAAATATTGCTTTGGTTGAATTTTTGGTATTTTTCTGAAAAACTTCAATGTTGATGAATAGTGAAACAACTTAGTGGTAGTTAAAATACTGAATATTTCATTCAAATGAAATTTTACCACATCTGTGAATTAAATTTCAAAACCTCGAAAAAAATGGTTGTTATCAAGAAGTAAAATTTGGTTCAATAAGATAAAAATAATTTTTGATGAATAGTAACTTTTGACTTTTATTTACTGTGATTAAAGGTAAATAGGGTCAATCAAGGTTAAAAGAATATTATAATAATTCAAAATTACCTTAACACTTGTACAAACCTTATTGGATGAGTAATTCACTACAATGGACAACCTTGGGTCTATTGTTTGACCCCATGGAGAAACTTATGAAAAACAATGACACATTAGATTAAATAATTTAATGTAAAGACAAAATTAGCATTAACAAAAATATTTTATTAATTAATTTTTATAATGGGATATATAATGTATATTTTAGACTATAAATATTCATTTGGAAATCCAAAAATATTTCCTACATGTTTGTATTTTTTTATAACTTGTAGACATCAAATAAATTTAATTATTTATGACACAACAATGATGATGTATTTACATCATTAATAAATGATTTAAATAAATAAGATTATAATGATTAAAATACTATCCAAAACATGTCCAATTATGATTGGATGATTATATCTAGACAATGAGTCATCTTATATTCTACTATAATTATTTTTGGCCAATTATAACACGAATATAATTATATTATAAAATAATATTTTCACTCTTTCCTAAAGAGCCCCTACTCCCCCTTATAATAAGAGACCATTTCTATCAAATTCTTCACACCTCTCAAGCCATTTTGGTAGTCCAAAATCTTCCCAATTAAGATCCCTACATCCCTTTCCACCCCCTATAAGTCTTACATTAGGCATAAGTCACTTTAAGAAGTCCTTTTGGTTCAAACCAATGAAAGTTACCCAAATTAATGGTAACAACTTCTATTAAGTTGTTTTCATTTATTCTACATATCCAACCCCTAAACTCTTTTTCATCCTTTATTTTTAACAACACAAGTATCCTCAATATACTAGGATGTTGTTATAATAAGTATTATAACTACACTTACACACACCTCCATTTAATGGATAAAGAATATAATGTTTCTGTGGATGGAAAACTAACGCCTCACGAAATGATGATTGTTCGATTTTCTGCTACCGCCTCTCATGGTGGCCATTATGATTGAACTATTTTTATGTATGATATATATTATGTTTATTATTTCCTTATTCTTCTTTAATTTCTATTTATATCAAGCCTTTGTGTTTTCCATAGTCGTTAAATACGATAATCCCATTTGAGGATGTGCGGAATTCCGCCCCCTCAAAATGATGTGATTCATTAATTCCTTATATGGGATGTATAATGGATAGAGTTAATTATGATATTATACTGGAATTATAATATACCCATTTATCATTTTGTTTTAATTACATTAAAATAATAAATAGAAATGACAGTAGCGTTCATTCGTACGTACGGTTTACCGTCTCCTTGAACGGTGCATTCCATTTCTTACCTCTATATGTTATGTACTATTATAAATACATGTATATTCGGGATATATATGATGTATATGATATATAAATCATGAATATCATTCTGGATATAATAAACCTTTGACCACATGAAGAACATGTAATTATAAGAAGTCCATTTTTTGACTCGAGTACCAAATAGCGACAAAACGAACGTTATTAACATAAATTGTTACATAATGTTTATAACATGGTAATAAGTGACATAAAAAGAATAATAAACTTGAAAAAGGTTCTTATGAAAGTAGAAATTAACTTTGGTTTATTATTCAGGAGATTACAGAACGATCGAGTCAAGTCGGACACGAGGTAAGGGAATTTCATAACCCAATTTCTGTTCATTGGGTTGATATTATCTTTCTTGTCTATGTCGTTCTTTGATTATGTGAGAAATGAATTTTTATATCTTATCATGTATTTATAATTTCTTTATGTGACCTTATAGTGAATACACATAAGTGATATATTTTATTTTAAAAAAGATCTTTTTAATGGATAACTATCCCAATCTCGTTCTTATCCGAGATTGTTTATTCGTAATTATTTAATGGGGTTATATTTATCATCCATGTACAAGTTTTATAAAAATGATTTCATATATGTTTATAGTACTTTTTACCAATTTTTGAATTTTACTACATTGTATGGAAGGAATATTTCTTTCAAAAACCGTACAAGGTACTTTTTGACTTTTCTGACAAAACTACCAGAAGTATTTTTTTTAACTTATACAGCATGAATGGATTTTTATGGTTTTATAATGACTTTTCATCATGAAGAATACTATATAATATTTCATGGATATTTTCAATAAAATCCTTTTCTTTTAAAATTGTGTGTCATTTTGCGAAAAGAAAAATGATTTTTAATAAGAAAGGATATTTTCCTCAAAAAATATTTTCAAGTGTTTCATCAAAACGATTTTTCATCTATGATGACATTATTTCATATGTGTATGTTTCCGGTATAATATCTCTATAATTTACATGGTTTCACTTTTCTTATGAGGAAATGATATACATCTATTTTATATGGACTATGTTAAGATGGGATGTTGTTTATGAAACCCATTTTATTCTTTGGGTTATGATGGATGATTTATGTTTATTTTGTGGCACTAGTAATAATGATTTCATTATGAGATGGGTGGGACCTATATCTCCCTCCAATTCATTGGGTAATGATTTATAAATAATGATATAGACATGGCTAGAATGGAATGTAAATCCGGTTCAATAATACAGGGCTGGAACGGCAAGTAAAACTAGTTCAGTAACGGACATTGTCTACTAAGATGGTCTTGGTAGCAATTACTTGGTTACTAAGAAAATCATATCATGTGCTTAATGTTTTTCCACAATTACAAGTTTTATTTACAATATATTTTTTCATTACTGTTGTTCTATTATGTTCTATGCCTTATTTACTTCCTTGTTTTATCTCATTGCTCAAGATCTTCATGTTGAAACATTTTGGACATGTTTTTAAGTTCAAATGTATACGATTTGATTTATTTTCTCCATGATTACCCTTACCGAGAATTTGAGCTCACCCTTTATATGTTTTATTTTCACCAGGATATACAGATAGGTTTTAGGTAAGAAATGAAATGGGGAAGATGTTTGTGGGAGATGTTGAAGATCTTTCACCCTGATTATAAGATTATGTTCCATGTTTCCAAAGACACTAAACTATTACGGTCCTTGTGTGTTGTTTATTGTTATGTTTTAAGTATTACCCCAGAGTAATGTAATGTCGATGTACGTCAAGATTTGGGTCTATAAAATGTATATATGTATGTACTTACATTAATCTTAATCACTTACTTCTGTTCAATACGATGTGAAAATGGAAACAACGTTTATGCGTACGTATGGCCTACTGTCTCCCTAAATGGTGCCTTCCATTTCATATATATATCAATTATAAATATTTATATTATAAATATATATGATATATAAATCACGTTTTATATTCTGGAATCATTTAATTCATGATCTAAACAATACGATCAAGAATACCAAGTTAAAACACATACGATAAAGAAATTGATTATTAACCAAAATGTTAATTTAACATGGAAATCATTATCAAAAGGGTAGAATAAAGCCATAAATGAATCATGTGTGATATAATAAATATTAATATGGTGATTTTATAATTTAATAACATACTATGGTCATTATATATGTGGTTAAACGTACCCTCAACCAAAGGAAAGTTCAAGGTAAGGGTTATTTCTACAATCCCTTAATTAACTGAGGTTGTTTATACGTAATTATCTACTTAGACATCTTTACCATCCACATTAATGTTTCATAAAAATTATTTCAAAACATTTTTAGTATTTACTATACAAGGGGTTTATGTCATTTAATCCCTTATTTAACATTATATGTTTTTGAAAGGAATCTTTTCAACATTTTCCAAACAAGGTACTTTATATCCTTTTTGACAAAATTAATGTAAGAATGTATTTTTTTAATTTATAAGGAGAGTGTGGCTATTTAGTTCTGCAATAACATCGTCAAATTATCCCTTACAAGATTATATTAATATTTTCAAAATAAAATTTTTCTTTTATAATTATGTATCTTTAAATGATTTCAAAAAAATGAAAAAGATACTTCTCTCAAATAGTTTTGATTTCATCTACATGAACATCCTATGATAGATTTTATACATGTTTGAAGTCTATTCACTATGATACAAATATTGCATATTGTATTAGCGTTTTTTAATAAGTTTGACTATGGATGTGTTAGTTTTATACCATTAATGGATTATGATTAACGTATTGACATTTTGTATGCAACTTTTAATACGAATATTTAGGTTATATTTCAACCATTTAATTTGAGGAATGTATTGAACTTTTTAAGTGACAGGTGGTGCCTGATATATATCTTCGATGCATTGGTAGGTCCCATGAGACAACTAGACCTGGAATTAGCCAAGGCCTTTACCAATTTGACATATGGTTTTGGCTGAGGCCTTGATCATTGATATACGTCTTGGATGAGGCCTTGAAAAATTGTTTCAGAATGTCCGGAATTATACACTCCCTCATTATGAAAATAATATTGATGGTTCATGTGGTCATTCGACTTTTAGAATACCCATGATTATGATTTGTCTTATTATTAATTACACAACTCATATTCCTGCCACAAAAGTGTTCATGTTTATTATTAATAAAGGAATGTGTTTTCAATTATTCACCATGATTAATATTTATGTTATCTTTTGCTTTATTGTATACCCTTACTGGGCGTTTTAGATCACCCCTTTCTTATGTTTTATTTTCCCAAGATTCCAAAAAGTGTTTTAAACGTTATAAGAACTGTTAAGCTAGGGGATTTATGGGGTCATCAAAGGATCATTTAGGTTATGTTTTATTTTATAATATGTAATATAATGTTCGTGAATGTAATCTATTTTCTAGTATAGGGAAACTGATCGGTCTTCCAGGACATGATACCTTGTAATCAACCCAATTTATTAAAATAATGCACTGACTCTGGGTAAAAGGGGTCAAGGCGTTACAATTGGTATCAGAAGATGTTTAGCAACAACATTGCAAATAGATTTATATAAACACTGATTAGAGAACATTTCCCAATGATAGACGTTCAGGATTAGTATAGGATAACATCTTTGATTTTTATAACTGTATAGATTTTTGTGAGTTTTCTAAGAAATGCATCCCTGTGTGGATATGAACATGTATAGGTGGCTCTGGCACATATGTACCTAGGGTTAAAACCCAAAAACAACACATTGAGCTATACTCGAATGAGAACTGGTGCATGACAACTAGCCTTACTGCACTCTTGTTTACGACACTCCCTGGAGATATGCTTAGGATACCTCACATTATCATTACAAGACACTATAAAGGATTTAGGAGTAATATATTTCTCAAAGGAAACATTTTTATGATTATGGATTATATGCATAAACTATTCAATTTACATTAGTTATTTTACATGTATGTAATTTTGAATTGCGATTCATAATCTATCCAAGTGTAATCCATTTTTATTAAATGGCGCCTAGTAGAAGGAATAGGAATTCTAGAAATACATGTGATCCAAAAAGTAAGAAGGATCATTTAATTCCGGGTATTAAGCCAACACATAAAAGGGAAATAGTATCCCACATATTCTTAACATAAGATGAAATAGTATCATGTGTTAATATTATAAGTACATAATTCTATGAGTCCTATGGATTTTAAGGGAAGTAAGAGAAGAAAATTATGGTCTAAATAATGATGGATAAATGGATGAATGGAATGGAGGATTTTTCCACATGTGACAATTTTGGAAAGAATCATCTTGGTATATTCTAGAATGGAATGTGAGATTGTTATATGTGTGGGTGAAAAGGACACCATGTAAGTGATTTCAAGGGTAGAAAATGGTTTCAAATGTAAAATGCCTCATCTGCAAGGAGTAACTACTGGAAATTCATGCTATAGCTACGGTTTAAAACAGTGGATAGAGGTCCTCAAACCGTGGCTATAGGTAATAGCCGCGGTTTGAGAACATGTGGGTAAGTTTGGCATGGATATAGGACTAGACTTGTAGAAATTGTTCAGAACCATGTCTATAAGACTACATCCACCGTTCAAACCATCGATTTAGGTATACCACCACAGTTCAAATCATGATAATACCTCAATATACATCGTTTAGAACTGTGGCTATACTAGAGGAGGGATACATTTTATTTCCATAGTTAGAAACTGTGGCATTAGACCTTTATCTACGGTTTGTAACCGTGGTAATAGACCTACTTCCACGGTTAAAACCCGTGGCTACAGCATCTAGAAAACCATAAAAAATAGCCCCCACCCCCCTACACACCCCTTGCAATAGCCCACCCCCTGCAGACCCATCCCCTCCTAGACACTGGACACCCCACCCTACATAAACCACCCTACACAGCCCCCCTGCAATTCACCCCTCCTGGAAAGACCCTGGACCCCCCCCCCCCCCCAGACTAGCCCTAGACACCTACCCCCAGACCCTAGACACCCCACAGATAGACCCTGGACACCCCCATGACAGACCATGGACACCCCCCGGACAGACCCTGGACACCCCCCAGACCCACCCTGGAGACCCCGGACAGACCCTTGACACCCCCCAGACACACCCTGGACCCCCCCCAGACAGACTCGGGACACTCACACAGATAGACCCAGGACACCCCCCAGACCCATGACACCCCCCAGACAGACCCTGGACACCCCCCGGACAGTCCCTGGACACCCCATAGATAGACCCAGGACACCCCCCAGACCGTGGACACCCCCTAGACCCTGGATAGATCCCCCTGGATATCCCATACCTCCACTCCCTTGGACAGCCACCCTCCACCCTCCTGGACAGACCATGGAACTCCCCCCCAAACATGGACACCGCCTAAACCCCCCACTCCCCTGGACAGACCCCCCCTCCCACCCTCTTGGACAGACCCTAAACCCCCCACCCCCAAACCTGGACACCCCCTAGACCCTGGACAGACCCCTTGGACCCCCCCCCCCCAGAACCTAGACACAACACCCCTTTCACCCCCTTCTAGTTACCCCCCTGCCAGTCCCCACTACCAGTTCCCTCCCCTGCTAATTCCCCCCTCCCCCTACTAGTTCCCCCCTCCCCTGCCAGTTCTGCCCCCCCCCCAAACCTGCACACCCCCCATACCCCCTAGACAGACCCCCCCAGATAGACCCCCAACCTAGGACACCCCCCCCAGAATCTGGACACCCCACCCCTTGCACCCCCTTTCCAGTTACCCCCTCCCCCAACCAATCCCCTCCCCACTGCTAGTTTCCCCCATCCCACTGCTAGTTTTCCCTGCCATTCATGCCCCGCCCCCAAACCTAGACACCCTGCAGACCCCCTAGACGAACCCCCCCCCCCCCCCCATGATAGACCCTGGAATGTCCCCCCAGGATAGACCCCCCCCAGTCCCAGGACACCCCCCTCAAAAACTGGACACCCCCCAGTCCCTTGACAGATCCCCCTGGACCCCCCTCCCCAGAACCTGGACACCCCACCCCTTTCACCCCCTGCCAGTCCTTCGAGAGACCAACCCAACAGAAAAGTAGATTTCTGCGTTGGAAAACCAACTGCAGCCCTTGATGACATCAAGAAAAACAGAAACTATGTTAACAGTAGACCCAACCAGTCCCCTCCCATTTTTGAACTTTGTAAAGTAATTGGTCATACAAAAAAAAATTTTAGGGTGGTTAGAAAACAAGTCAATCATCCAATTGAAAATGACTCGAAAGAAATAATGAGAAACAAGAAAGGAAATTTTCCCACAGTGGACATACCTGAATCCTCCAAAAAGAAACCTGAAATCAGGGTGTAAAAATCACACAGTCTGACACACATATTGAATGATTCGGGTAAAACCCTGGAAGACGTATTTGAAGAGGAAGAAAACTCCACGAAGGAAACAAAACTTACAGAACAGTCTCATAATCGGGTTCTAGAAACTATTAGACTACCCAATAATGAGCATGAGAATGAAAAACTCAGTACTTGTCCATCCAAGCAGGTACCCAACTCTATCCTTAGTTCTTCCATGCAATTTCTATTCCTTATGTGGACATGATCATAGCACATGTTTTAGGAAACTAAAATCTGATTCTAGTTTAAAGGATACTATGCACCAAGGCCTTCCACTTTTAATTGGACAACCATATGTTTTTTCTCTCCCTAAAGGTCATATTTTAGACATCCGGTCCTCCCAGAAGGGACCTACTGACCATAGACACTTTTTGGCTGTGTCATCTACCCCTTCTGGCCAGGGTGTTTCATGGGATGACATTGTGGAAAAAGGCCTTATGGAACTCCCACCGCTGCCTGATAGCCTTAATTACACAATTTATTGTGACATTGATAGGTCTCCAAAAGTAACAAATAATTTCTCTTCTAAGAAGACTGCTCCCTTAGACTTTTCGTTGGTATCCTCTGAAAAATTTGAAGCTAGCAACAAGCATCCACCTGCATTTGTGGTAGTACACTCAAATCTTGAGAGGTCAACCCAGGTGACATAGGAAAATTCTCCTAAAAAGACTATTTCCCATGATTTTGTTTTGGTTGCTAATAAAAAATTTAATGCTGACAAAACTACATTGTCGGATGATCAACCCCTTCCTCCTGTCCAGGCTATTATGAAAACCTGGGTGCATTCACCTAATAGTGGGACTAATGAGGTTACTTTGGCCTCTATAGCCCCAACTACTTGCACATCACATGACACTAACAATATTATTCTTTCACAAGATTCTCCTGCCTCTCATGTAGGGCCAAAGACAAACAATTAGCTGCCGATAAAGTAGGACAACCCCCCAGTGAAGCAGACTAGTTGGGCAGAACATGCCATTGCAAAGGAGGAGGACCAGCACCCTGTAGAAGATGATGAGAACTCTTGGCAGCAAATGAAGCATGAAAGGCAAGCTAAAGATCACAGGATTGGGAAGGAGATAGCTGAACCAGTAGCAAGGATGAAAACACAGTCTGAAACCTCAGACTCAGAAACAGATATTGAAACTCCCTTATAACAAAAAAAAATTGGAAGAACATCACAGAAGTGGATGTGGACGTTGACATGGGCATGGGCGCAATCGGGGAATGGACTGGGGTTCATTGAACGACAAGTAACGTGATATTGCTGATAAGATTAGTAAAAATAATGGGTGATGATAGCCTTGTTATTTTGTCTTTTCATCTGTTACGTTCCTTGTTTCACTTGTTTTTGTTCCAATAAAATGGGACTCGATCCCTTTTAAAAAAAGTTACCCAACTCTAACCTCACCAAAAATGTTGATCCCACACATGGTAGGAGGGATACAATATCTCCACTTGTTCACATAAAAGGAAATGATTATAGCTTAAGCACTGTAACTAAGCACAATTTTGATCATTTTCTACAAGCTGTGGTAGAACCCAACTTCTCATATATGATTTTTGGACAGAACCAAAAACCCTCCCTACTGAATTTTACTATTACACAAGAGATAATAAAAAGGACCATCAATCAGACAAATGTATTAGGTTCCCTTCCCTCTGTTCAAATAATGACACAAACAAATGTTTCCATAGTTAATTGTTTTATTAAATCCTTAGAATCTTTTAAATATATACATGAGAACACACATGTGGTGAAAGTTCCTCTACAAATGCAGGATAACTGTGACATTGGTGATCAGAAACAGTGTCCCACAGATGCTTTGGACACTCTCCAGTCACCCTATGTAACAACTTCTTCTTCTATGGAAGTGATTCCTTGTACACTGCTTCCCACTTTTCCTCATTCAGCTACACAAGGTGTAGAAAAATATTGTAATGATCCCTTGATTCCTTGTAATTTTACCTCTATGGAATCAACTCTAAATACATCTCACCCTAATCACATTAAATCTGTCAATAGTCCTAATGAGATGGAGACCACTGGTTGTCCAATAAATTCTGGGAGTCCTAATATTAGTCCAAATTATGTTCAGTATAAGACACAAACCAAACATACTAACACTGATAAACAATATCCCATAACATTGAAACTTGTAAAACATACAAACAACTCCCTCGGTATAGGGCCCCTTGCTTATGCAGGAACTTCCTGAATCCACCTGGGAGAGGCACCTTACATCAGTTCTGGATGATGTCAAACATCATGATATAGATGATTCATAGGACCCAGGTACTCATAATCCTCATTCTATTAATTTACCGTTTGATGGTGTTCAATATGTAGATAATAAGAACTGTTATGAACATCCTGGTATTCTGTTAAATAATCAAAACATTACTTCTTTGATGTTATGTAATAAAAATAGAACATACTCAATTATGAATACTTCACGAAATGGAACTACAAAGAAGAACCCTGTCACTACAAACAATGAACAGGAACATACCTCTAACAATAACAATTCCCAAAACATTATAAGGACTTTTAGAAATAAAGGCTTTGGAAATAATTAAAAATAGATTTCTAACTCCAAAAACAGGTTTAAATGAAGAATAATTTTTGGAACTGTTAGGGTATTTCTAACTCTGACACGTTCAATATTACAAAAATAATTGTTAACACTCACCATCCCATGTTATTTGCTATTACTGAACCAAAAATTTATTATTCTCCTAAATACTATCACATGTGTCAACTCAATTATATCTTTACTGGTGAAATCTCAAATATCTATAATGCTGAATCTCTATGGAATTTTTCACACTCTTAAAAAATGTTAACACCATTATTGTCTCTGATCAAATCTATAAATTCAATTTTAATACTGATGGAATACACCACTTCTACTCTTTTGTCTATGAAAAAAATAGATACCATGAAAGAAGAAATCATTAGAATGACCTTTCTGACCTATGTACTAATATTAAGGACCCTTGGATTATTCTTGGAGACTTCAATGCCATTATCAACTCAAGTGAGAAAATTGGACCTTCTCATGACTCTATTTGCACGAGAGAATTTAAAGCCTCGATTGAAGAAAACAGTCTCATTGAAGTTAATCTCACTGGTTCGAAATACACTAGGTATAAGAAAACAGTACAATAGAGTGGTCGCATCCAAATTAGATAGAACCTTCACAAATATACATGCTTTAGAAAGAGGTTAACAGTGCCCTTTTTTCTCTAAATCTTGATAGTATGGCTAGTCCCAATGGGTTCACACATTAATTATTTATGTTCTACTGGGACATTGTTTGTGATGAGCTCCTTAACGCTATGAGGGAGTTCTTTAATCATACCTCAATGCCCTATTGAAACAACTCCAATTTTATTGCCCTGATCCCAAAGAAGGAAAATTTTTTGGATGTAAAGGATTTCAGGCCTATTAATATTGGGAATACATTTCCAAAAATCATTCGCAAAATTATTGCTGGTGGGGCTGTTTTTCAGGTCGAAGAGGTCTAGAACTGGTGGATGGGGCAGTTTTGCAGGTGGCAGAGGGCTGGCATGAGTGTTTTGTAGGAGGCTGGGAGATAGTGGCTGGTGTTGTGGCTGGTGCAGGCTGGATTTCAGGTGGTTGGGGGATGGTGCGGGATCGAATGCAGGTTGAAGGGGGCTGCAGCATGGCCAAATCATAGCATGACAGAAGCGTAACTGTGGCATGACCGCGGCATGACCACAGAATGTTGGCTCGGTCAAGCGACATCCACAGGGCAGCATCTTACAGCCAGGAGCGAAGGGAGCGAGAGGAGGCTCGGTAACATTCCGGTCATCACACCACCCGCAGAAATTGGGATTAGTCAGTCTCAACATTGATCACAAGACTCATGGAATACTATCACTGCGAACCGCCATAGGGTGTCATCCTGGAGCAGATCCAAATCACAGCGTGACCGCGGCGCGACCGCGATGTGACCATGGAGCGACCGCGGCGTGACCAAGATGCGACCATGGCGTGACCACCACAGCATGACCGTGGTGGGACTGCGGTGTGTCCACGACGTGACCGCGGCGTGTTGGCATGGTCCAGCGACATCTGTGGGGAAACATCATTAGGCCAGGAGCAAAGGGAGCAGGAAGAGGTGGGGAAACATTCCGATCATCGCCGCGCCGACAGAAATTGTGATTAGTCCGTCTTGACATTGACCAGATGAATCTTGGAATACTATCACTCTGAACCGCTGCGGGGTGTTTTCTTGGAGTAGGGAAAAATCACAGCATTACAGTGGTGTGACCGTGGCGTGACAGCGGTGTGACCGCGGCAGGACCGCCGCCTGACCGTGGCGTGATCGCGGCGTGACCGCGGCATGACTACGTCGTGACCACAGCGTGACCGCGGCGTGACCTCGGCATAACCGCAACGTGACCGCGGCATGTAAACCCTGTCCAGTGACATTCGTGGGGCTGCATCATCCAGCCAAGAGCGAAGGGAGCGGGAGGAGGCTTGGCAACATTATGGTCATCACCTCGCCAGCAGAAATTGTGATTAGTCAGTCTCAACATTAATCACAAGACTCATGGAATATTATCATTGTGAACTGTCATGGGTTTTCATCCTGAAGCAGGGACAAATCACAACGTGACCGTGGAAAGACCGTGGTGACAGTGATGTGACCAAGGCGTGGCCACAGCGTGACCACGACGTAACCACAGTGTGACCGCGACTTGACTACGGCATGTTTCCCCAGTCCAGCAACATCCACGGGATAACATCATTCGGCCAGGAGCGAAGGGAGCGGGTAGAGGCATATGAAAGTCTCAAACGAAGTCTAAACACTATAAAAATAACTATCACTACACCTTCTTTTTTAAGGACTGCACACCTCAATTGGAGGGGTTTTATTATAAAATCATGTAATTTCTTTATCACAAAATTTATTTAATTATATTTAACATTTATTCTAAAACTCATTAAGCACAAGTCAAATGCAATAATTTAAGCAACTAGATCATCATAACTATCACAATGAGTTTTCGTAGATAGCGCACCTCCGTTTGAGGGGTTTTATTATAAAAACATGACATTATGAAACAAAAAAATTATATTAAATAACAATAATTCATGATTTGGAATTCAATATAATTAAGATTAATTAAGAAATAAGCTATATTAAATTTAAATAATTCTTGAATTAAAGAGGCTAGAAGAGAGATCCTAACTCATGATGGAACCAAACCGTCCACTTCGGCTTTTAGAGCATTCTAACTAAAAGTTGTTTCCCCCCACTCGGTATGCGCACCTTCAAAAATTAAATGTATTTTACAAAAACCTTAAAAATAAATGGGCAATTTCTCACATACAATTTAAAGAGGAAGGTGGAAAAAATAAAAAACATTGAAAATAATGTAGAAATACGATACTGGATGTTTGTTTATTCTTTCAACAAAGTATGATTCGATCATTCAATAGGTAAATGAGGTGCTGTACTGATTTTTTCGTGCCCAGAAAACAAATGAAAAATGTTATTAAAAAGTAAAATAACTAAAGGAAATAAAATAAAAGAAAATGGAAAATAATTTTTAGGTTTCAAACCCCGGACAGGGGCTGTTGTTAACCTATACATAGATGGAAAGTTCCAGCAGGTCAACCCCAGTCCATTTGCGGGTGTGGTCATTAGAGTAGGAACCACCTCATCTTGTTTCTACAGACTGTTGAATGTAGATCCCCTTGAACATAAACATGAGTGAAGTCAATAAGATGTCTATTTAGTACACTCAGAAGCTCTTCTCGGTATGCACCCCCATATTATCAACTAGACTACTTAAGTGACAGTTCTTATACAATAATGAACCTAAACCCAAATGTTTAATGAGATATAACATAGAAGCAGAGTCACTTAAATAAGTGTTCATAAAGAATAAATGTTAATGTCGTGAATTATTGGTCTAATACCAGCAAAATATGCATAATGGATGAACTGTTTAATCGCGAACCAAAAACAAATATTAAAAATGAAATATGGAATATCAAAGTTTTTAATCCAGATAATGGTATTTACATATTTATCCGGAATTTCAATATGGACAGCCATAGGAATAAATAATGAGAAAATACACCTCTCAACATTACAGTTGTACTATGGTAATAAAAAACAATTGTACATGCCAAAATGTTACCTTTGAGCAGTAGTGACGTTATGAGTACATTGCCATAAGAGTACATTGTCAAATAGATTAGTCTTATAGATGTTAAAATTGACATCGTTAACCTGTCACCTGCCTTTTGGAATAGTAAGTAGTGGCCATATTTTAACTGTGTTGGACGGTAGGATTGAAGGATTCTTTTATTTATATAGTCTATCTATTACACCAATATGCTAAGCATCATTCCTCATTGATAACAAAACAAATAGCAATTTATCCAAAATGGAAAATGAATGAAAATAAATAAAAAGAAGAATATAAATAAAATGACTTAAAGGAAAATTATAAATAATTTTTCTATGTTATAAAAAAATTTCATTTTGTATATGCCGAGTTTTTTATAACAAAAACATTTAAGAAAATATAAATGAATTTATTAGAAAGATCAAGATCCATATAAAAGTAAAACTGCATTATCTTTATAATCCATAGTTTCAAAAATGAAAATTAACCATTCATATTGAACACTTGCCATAAAGATAATAAATTAAAGGAACACTAAAACTTATTATCAAAATATAGACCTTCATGTCCAACAATTTATGTCCCCTTCCCCTGCCCCCTACCCACTGCCCCTACCCCTGCCCCCCTGCCCCATGACCCCCTGCACCCTACCCCCTGCCCCCTGCCCCCCTGCACCCCTCCACCTTGCACCCTGCCCCTTCCCCCTACCCCCCTTTACCCAGTCCCCTAGCCTGCATAGCCACCCTGCCCCCAGCCCCCAGCCCCCCTCCACCTAGCCCGCTATCCTACACAACCCCCCTGCACAACCCCCCGCCCCCTCTATCTATTCCCAGTTGCTAAATAATTTTTTTTATTATGTACATGTGTTTTATGAACCTAATTTTCCAATGATACTAAACATTTAGATCCTTTAATGTATTATTATGTTATTTATCTTAAAAATTCTCTAATAGACTTGTAAAAATAGGTCGGTTTTCTATATAATGACATCCCAATGTCCCTTTACATGGTTTTACATGAATATGATAACTAATACCACCATATGCACAATACATTATTGAGTACATATCATTGTATACATTAAAATTCTAACACCTGAGGAATATACAACATTCTCCATGTATTGGCACACTTCTTCCATTGTGAGTTCTTATGCCTTGGTCAACTTGAAGTTCAAGATGGGTAGTCACTATTTCTCATCTATTCATTCCCATCCTTTTGAGGATCCAATTGATATGTTCCATTTGGGTTATCACGAAATCAATATTATTTTTATTTATTTCTGTACTTATCCACAATAAGTTTTCAAAATTCTTGGGATTTTTCATCTGAAAACCTCTAAAAAATTTTCAATAGATTTTTAAATCATTCAATAATCTAGTCCAAGTAGAAACATGTAGTTGAAATATAATATGAAATTTATGAAGGTACCATTATCCCATTTATTTCAGTATAAGTAATTATCTCTATTGCAATAATCAAGGCCTTCATCAGTGATAAATAAATCAAATTTCTGATTCCACTATCACGGTAATTGATTTATTCTATACAAGATTTCACACAATATACAAACCATGTCTTGTATCCCAATTTTTTGTACTCATATTGGTTGTTTCATGTTGATTTATTCATTTAACTCACAATGAAGCAAAGTTGTCTTTATGTCCACCTAATCTAAAAGCTTATTTTCCAATTCCACCATACATAGAATTGTTTAGATGATATAATTCATATATTTAGAGAGAATATTTCCAAAAAATAAACTTTTTCATTATACTAATAACACATTATTACCATCCATAATTTTTATCATTTATAAATATAATTATATTTATTAATTTAGTAAACCCACTTATTTTAAAGATCATTTTTACCCACTAAAAGATGAACTATATAGGATTTTTTTAACTTCAGAGAACCAATATCTTTATTCATTGAATACTAAACTAATTTGAATAAAAAAACCATAGTTTAATTTGGATTTTCATGTTTCTATTCATTTAATATTAGTGTGTAATTCATTTAAACCCCATACCATTGAACTAGTCTCATAATTTTTGTTGATCTCTTCAACTGAATCATATTTTTTAAACTACTAGACTTAGTTCTTCCTACATGTATACACCACATCATCTACCAAAAAATAACATCATTATATGGTAGAATTAAATGTATAAACCAAGAATAAAATTTACATATAAAATTTACCTCAATATCAGTCTCATCAAAACCATCACGACCCTCATAATCTCCTTCAGAAACACCAACATCATCATCTCCTCCTCTCAAACCACCATCATCATCAACATCTACAATGGCATATGCACCTAAATCAAAGGCAGGAGCAAATGAATCCTCATAAACCAAACACAAATAAATGAGAATAAATTTAATTAATGGAAACACATTTAATTAATGAAAACATAAAAAGGATACCACTAAAATCATAAAATCCAACCATATTTATTTTACTCATATAAAATCATAAAAAATGTGAAAATATTGCAATTCCATGAATTTTAATGGAATTTGAGGGAATAAAAAATGAATTACATATAAAAATTTATGAAATTTCTAATTCGATCACTCCCCCGCACTTAGTTTATTGGACTCCAAGGTAATGAATTGTCTATTAGACTTCCTAAAAATTAGAAACACCTAATGAATATGAATTTCACATCCCTATCAGCCCATCCAACAAAAAAATTTCAGATATTTTAAATTTTATAAACCTACGCCAACATTTGGCTATAACAATTCCTATTAATATAGTTTTGGAACGCTTAGATCTACATTATCTTCAATTCTACTGTCATAGATTCCTTTTTCTTTACTATCCATTATTACATATTTTATTTCCAAATTTTTAATGAGAATATTATTCAAAAATCTATATACCTTGCTTCTTAAGGAATATATATGAAATATAACTTCATCATGTTACTTATATACTTTTTCTTGATTCCCTTCCATGTTAAGAATATAGAACTTACTACCAAAGACTCATAAATACTTCAATGATGGATTCCTTTTATACCTTAGTTCAGAAGGAGACTTTTTTATACCTTGTAATACCACTACATATCACCATAGTTTGTGTTATTTTATTGACGGTTATACTTTAACTCTCAACCACCCGATTCAATTAGGGTGTCTACATTACAGTAGCTTGTTGAGCATTATCATACTTCTCTAGGTACTTATTAACTAAATAATAAGTGAATTCAATTCCATTATTATAACTTTGCACTTTTATATTAATTCCAAATCATGGTGTGAATCTGTGGTTAAATTTTCTACCATATAAATCTATCACTGTACTCTATTGAAATTCCTAACATTTCTTAAGACAATCATATTGGTTCATCACAAGACATCTGGATCCTGATGATGATTCATATACTCCAAACGTCACCACATTTTTAGAACATTCAATTCCCAATACCCCTATTTCATGAGGCACATCATGTTCACCATTATAGACCAATGAATTAAACTCTTGAATCATGGTGAAATTCTTAGGTCTGGGCCTCCACCAACTAGACTACATCAGGCCCTATCTCCAGCTTGGACATAACCATGATTTAACACATTTGGATATTCAAAAACACCCCACGTCTGAAAACTAGTTTGATTCCCCAATTTGGGTCATTAGTCAATCAATCCTAGTACATGAATTCCATATGAACCAATTAAATTTCAAATCTAATGAAACATTGGATCATTAATATTTCCACACAACCCAAATGCCCATGTTCGGACTCTGATCTCCAAGAAAAACCAACCCAATTTAGGTTCTCATTGGGTCATTGGAACCTAATTTCCATTTGAAATACCAACCTATTGGTCTCCCAAAACCAAGACTCTACCCTCATGGATTAATATTTCCCATGACTGATGTCACTCTCTCCACTATAGGATAACCCTTGTCACAACATCACATGATCAAAATCCAAGCACCACAACCCACATACTGCCTATCCCCAAACATAATGACTTGATTCATCCAAAACCCATGCATTCCTACTTGATAACCAAAAGACTACTCAATACCCATTCTTAGTGCATAATAATTCCATTCATGGCATGTCAGAAGTTTTCTAGAAAAAAAGATTATCACATACCACACCATCCATTGGTGCACTCACCACCACATGGATTTACTTAAAATTTCTCCACAAGAAACACCTCGAATATCCCAATATAAAAATATATACCACTTCTCCAAAGAAATTATCAAATAACCCATGGAAACAATTTCCCTTAAAGAGGATATGGTGTAACCATACCCAATTTATTTTCAAAGATCACTTTTTCATAGGGCACTTCCTCTGTTTCATTTGAATATATGGGATACCTCACCTATGAGAATCTCAGTAAAATTTCCATCGATCCTATACCCTCTGTCATCATACACTGATTAAAAAATACACAAATTCCATTCATGAATTTGTTGTGCATACTCAACTTATGTCAATGTGAATAGGTGTGCGCTCCCCTACCATCATATTGCAACCCATCTCACAGCTCTGGAAGTCACGTCACAACGGAACTCGGATCATATGCCTAATTAAAAATATGACCATTAATCTTGGATATTAGTACCATGAAACCCAATATTAGTATAAACTGAACCACATATCTAGATAAGGGAAAACATGAAACCTAAATTCCTCGTTGAAGCCGAAAATCCAAAAATACATGGCGAGGAAAGGAGTGCAATAGGCAGGGATTTCACATGAGAAATTAAAGAATGGTGGATTTCACTAGGGTCCCCTGAGTGGGGTCAGTGATAAATCACGGGATAAGGATTCAAATGTAGGACTTGGTTCGACTGAGAAATCATGAAGGTGGGGTCGTCGCATCGGAGGAGAAGAATCGGGGGAGTCCACGTGGAAGGAGGATCCCTAGGGGTGGAGTTCCTATATCTGAGCTAGTTGGGGCAGCGTTGAAGCCGTGTCGGGGCAGCATCCGAGAGGGAGAATTGCAGTGAAGTGGGGTGGCCGCATCGGAGGCACGTCGTCAGTGGAGGTGGGGAGTCCACGTCAGAGCAGCGATGGTGGGGATGTGGAATGGCCGCGCAGGAGGAGGACGATCGTGGGGAGTTTGGGTGGCCCATCGGAGGAGGAGGATCGCAGAACTTCGAGGAGAAGAGTCATGAGGAGGAGTGGCATTATAAGGAGGTGCGCGAGAGGGTTACGGTAAATTGGGGAGTGGGGGTGGGTTAATTGCCATGGACAATGAAATTTTTGTTACGGTAAATAGGATATATCCACATTTCCTATTGTCCGTGGGTATTGCTCTGTATCTGTAGATCTAAATTCTAGTAGTGAGTTGCGACACTACACGAATAAATGTCCCAATAATCAATGTATACCGAAAATAATGATATTGAATAATAATAAAATTATGATACTACCACTGATGAAGAGGAATGATTAGTGTTCTTATGTTGTTATTATATAATTATGTCATTTAAATGTTGAATCGATGATATACGAGTTATATAAAATATGGAAATAAATAAGGATTTTAATGCATTAATATTTCCTTTAGGATTTGAGATTATATGGTTCTATGAAAATTAACTCAACAACAAGTTAATCTTTTGGGAAAATAAATTGATGAAGGAAAAGTAATCCATAATATGAAAATGATAATGGGGTAGTGAATTTGGAATAAGAGATTGTTGATTTGGATAAATTATATTGAATATTTTTTACTTTCTAGGAACGGATTAATAGTTTGTTTATTCGATCATTGTTGGAATATTCAAGACTTTTCGATATGAGGAATATATCCAATATTGTATAAATAATAATGGAGAGTGAATGTAATAAATACGGTTTTATGGTAATTCCCGGTGTTACCGTGTTTTAAAAGAATACATGATGAAGGTATTCACATGTTATTACTTGCAAAAAATGATCTTCATTGTGTTTACCTTATAAATTTTGGAGTATGAGTTTGGACATAAGTATTTTGGATAAGTCTAAAGGTTTTAATCGATTAAGTTTGACATTGGATACTATTTTTATGGATAAATCATTTCTTGATATGATTTTTGGAGTTTCATAAAAAGGACATCCCAGATGTCATGCGACAACCAGTCGTGTCCGACAAGGCCACGAGACATGATCCCACAACCGAATGGCGACAAAGGTGAACCACCTAACACTGTCATATGTGATGTCCGGGTTTTTATAATGTAGTTTTTTTTATGTCTAAAAAATTAAGATATATTCATTTTTTAATCGTATATGATTATGAAAAATTGAATAATTTTGAATTATATTATCATTTTGAGTGAAAGATGAGTTGTGGTAGGAATTAGTTGAAGGATGAAAGTATACATGCCAAGTAAATTTTTTTCCACTTATTATATGAATAAATTAATTCATAAACTTTATGGAATGGATCCTAAAACCAAAAATGAGTTATCCTAACAACTTCTGTTTTTTTTGAACCAATGATAATTTACATCATCCTAAATTGATGGATTTGAGGCCCTCAATTTTACAGTTGTTTGGGATTGATGACTTCAATCTCTCCCTATAAATATTTATGTTCTTCATCAAATTATGTGTCTATAATTGTCACTAATGTTCTTCTTATTGAGATCATAATTCGGTGGTGAATTTTTCACGACCCATTCCCTCTTATTAAGACTACATTTTGTTAAAACAATTTCCGATGTGGGTTTTCCACAATGTTATTTCTCTATTTTTAACCTTTTCAAAAAAAGAATTTGAAATTATAAGGAATAAGTTTGTTGAAGGAGGGGAGAATGTAACACCCAATGATTTCATAGTATGTTATCTCCTAAAAAAATTCAATAGCTTGTGCAACACGCAACACTGAGGTCAAGCGCACCATAACATACTAAACTAATTGTTAAAAAAGCCGTTATGAATAGTATTAACTACAATTTGAACCTTATATACACTATATAATTTTAGGATTCATATTATCTGTTTCTTAGACAAAATATAAGAACAAATTCATTTTTTCATATAAAAGAAGTATTTTTCAAAAGATGCAATTTTACCACCTTTAAATGGAGAACCTTCTTTAAAACCAATAATTAACATTTCTATATACTCAATTTAATGAAATTTATTTTTTATTTATAATAGGGACATAAAAATTTAGATTGTATAAAATTTTGGTACTTTTTTTGATAACATTCATAATTTGATGAATATTTAAAAATACTATATTATAATTGAAAGCAACTTTTTTAATCGAAATGATTTATATTGTTAAATTATACATTTGAATGGGTTTAAAGTATAATTAGATTATATTTTTATCCTTTAACACAATGTAGGTTTTTATAAGTAATTTCAGATTTAAATTATACATAAACACAAGTTAATGTTATCATAGTTATTAATTTTTTAATTACACGTTTTTTGGTTTTAACAATAGTAATTAATTTGAAATTAATAAATGCAACATATATTCATTGAGTTTAACAAAAAGGCCTCATTTTTGAATTAAAAATATCAAAATTAAATTAGGGTGAATTTTTTAATTTTTCTGAAAACATTCACTTTTTGATGAAAAGTGAAAAACACTGAGTTATTGTTTAAAACTGACTTTTTATTTAAATAATTATTTATTTTATTTAAATTTATTTTAGGTAAAAATAGAGACATAATATATATATAATTTCGAAATAAATAATTGCAGTCATTTTATAATAATTTTAGATATAAAATAATTTTATTGGACATTCTACTGTCTTTTACCCACCACCCACTAAAAGAATTTTAAAATTTGAATAAAACGTTATTTTACCGGTTCGGTGAATTGAATTTCAAAAATCTGAGAGAAACTATTGTTATCAGTTAGTAAAACTTGTTTCAATAAGATAATAATATTTTTAAGTGAATAGTAACTTTTGACTTTTATTTACCACAGTTAAAAGTAAATAGGGTAATTAAGGGTATAAATGATATTATTATTACCAAAACACACGTCCTAATTCTATGGGATAAGTGAAATTCTACCAAAAACAACCTAACGAATAAAATCTGATCTTTTAGGTCGACTTTGATAGATTAGGACATTTATTATTATTTAATTCAATGAAGAGTTAAAAGTGTTAAAATCAATGATTAATAACTAATCAATTTTTAATATAGGGTTAATAAAAGAGAAATTCGACTATAAAAATTCATTAGAAAGATAAAAATATTTCCTACATAATGGTATTTTATTTAAAATTTTTATAAATTAAATAATTTAATTTATTTATGACATAATGATGACGCATTAATTACATTATTAAAGAATTATTAAAATAACTAACATCATAAATATCCAAATAAATGTAATTTGAGACTTTATATGAATTACACTAATTTTCTCAGTTAATATGACATTTTAGGGTTGATAAAATGAATTTTTTTGAAGTAATAATTCTATTATGAATTTAGAAAAAACAAAATACCAAATAGTGTGAAAATTGACAAAAAAGAGTTTTTAAAACAAATATTATATTATTAATTTGTATTTTATTCCTAAAAATCAATGTTTCGGCCAATGTTCTTAAATATTATTATTTATGTCATTAATGAACCACTTGATGTTCTCTTGGATCTTTATAGTCAGTTTATTAACCATATAATATAAAAATACAAAGAGACAAGGTAAATGATAAACTATTTAAATAAGAGTTAAATATGAAAGGTAATGTTAATATAGTGACTCAAGAAGGAATAAAACATATTGGTTGAGTGATTTTCGACCCATACGCACCTTAGCCTTTAAATAAATCATTTTTGAGAAATTTGAAACTGAAAATGACTTTATTACAAAATAATATATCAATCTTTTCTTAAGGTTCCCCTCACCCCTCTTATAAAATGGAACTTCCCCTTCTCTCAAATTCACACAATAAAATAAATTTTGCTCGGCCAACCCTAGAAAAAAATATCCTATCAACTATCATATGGATTCCTTTTGATCAAATCAAAAGGAAGAACCTGAAAAAGACGTAAATATTTCATCACCTCTTTTGAGTTCTTTTATTATTCCACATCTTCTTTCCTTTTTGTTTCCATTGTAAAAAAATAACTCCATTATCATCTATGTACTTTGATGTCATTATAAATTTGGTACAACCATATTAATTATTATATTTATCCTATGAAGGACATTTCACCATACGTGCATGCGTACGTCTTACTCTCTCCACGTCGTGATGTAGTTGTTATTGAATACATTATTATATTGGATGGGTGTAATAATGATGTATAATTTATGTTAATAATAAATATAACATATTAATTATACTTTATATATGATATATCATCCAATTAAATGCGATTTTACGGTAATGATATCTTTTTTATCTTCTATGGAGGGTTCGAATATTTTCCCTTGTTATAATATCATAAAAGCTTACCTTAAAATCATAAAAGAATATTTTCAAAATAATTGTATTCTATTATAATAATGTAACATTAAATGATATAAAAAAATATATTTCTCTCAAATAGTTTTTATTTCATCTATGTCAACATCCATTGATATATTTTATATATGTTTGAATTCAATTCATTTTGATAAAAATCATCCATATTGTATTGAAGGTTTTGTGATATGTTTCACTGTATATGTGTTATTTTTATACTATTCATGGTTTATGGATAGAGTATTGACATTTAGTATGCTAGTTTTAATACAAATGTTTATGTTATATTTCAACCTTTTCATATGAGGAATGTATTGGACTTTGTAAGTGGCTGGTGGAGCCCGCTATAGCACCTCGATGCATCGGTAGGACTCTTTAGGCAAATAGATGTGGGATTGGACACGACCTTTCCAAATTTGACATAATATTTTCTCTATGGCCTTAATCATTTTTAGACATCTTGGCTGAGGCCTTGACAATATTTTTCGGAATGATAGGCATGGTATATTCCTTCATTATGAAAATAATATTGATGGTTGATGTTGTCATTCTACTAGTAGAATACCCATGATTATGTTTTATTATGGAATTATTTAAACATATCATATTCCTACCATAAAAGTGTTCTTGTTTACTATTGGTAAAGGCATGTGTTTTCAATTATTCACCATGCTTAATATTTATGTTATCTTATGTTGTGTTGCTCACTCTTACTGAGTGTTTAAGCTCACCCCTTTCTTATGTTTCATTTGTCCAGGATTCAAAGAAGTGTTTTATGATTGATAAGAAGGGTTAAGCTAGGGGATTAATAGAGTTCTCAAAGAATCATTTATTGTATGATTTATTTTCTAATCTTTGATGTATCATTTGTGTATGTAATCTATTTTCTAAGACAGCTAAACTGATTGGTCTTTTGAGAATTGATTCATTGTAATCATTCCAATGTATTATAGTAATGTACTAACTCTGGGTAACTGGGGTTTGGGGGTTACATCTTTTATTTGATTGATCATCTCTAGGGAGCACTTTGTTTTTCATAGGATGACCTGAGGTCGGGTTACAATAAGTTTAACATTAAGGGCGAATAAATGTCAAAGACTACATTCTATAAAAGATATGGACATTATGAATTTATAGTTATGCCTTTTTTTAACTAATGAACATGATATATTTAGGGATGTTATCAATAGAATATTTCTTGAGTTATTGGATATGCTTGTGGTTATTTTTTTTGATTAAATTCGGGTTTATTATAAAAATAAATTGGAGCATGATAAAAATTCAGGGTTATTTATAGAACCTTAATATAAAAGAAACATTATGGAAAATTTAGCAATTGTGATTTTGGTTGAAACAGATTTATTTTCTTAGGAACATTTTAAAAAAGGATGGAATAATAGTTTATCCATCCAAGAAAGTGTTTTTTGATGAATGTCCAAGTCCTACAAATGTTATAGTGATTCTGAGTTTTCCTTGAATAGTAGGTTGTTTCCAATGGTATGTTAAAAACAGATCATGGTTATCATGAATGATAACTACGTTAATAAAAAAGGGGATAAATATTTTTTAGAATGAAAAAGATGATGTTTGTTTTCAGGAACTGAAGAGGATATTGCTGAATGCTCCATTTTTTCCATGCCTTTCCAAAATGGTGAGATTTTCATCTATAGTGATTCTTCATTTAAGGGATATGGTTGTGTTTTGATGCAGAATCATTAGGTAATTTCTTACGCTTCTAGGAAACTAAAACCTCATGAGTTAAATTATCCCACACATGATTTGGAAATGGAATGTGTGGTTTTTTGCATTGAAAATTCATAGGAACAAATTATATGGAGCCAAATATAAAAAATATATTGACCATAAATGTATAAAGTATATATATTAACTCAAAAAAAAATAAACATGAGGCAGAGAAGATGGATTGAACTAATAAAAGATTATGATTCAACAATCAATTGCCATCCAGGAAAAAGAAAACGATATGGGGGATGCCTATAATCGAAAAAATAACACATCATTAAAAATGTTTCCGTTAGAACAAGATCCATTGATTAATGATTTGATGAATTTTGAATTAGAAGCTGTTGGTGTAGGAAATACATCTAAATTGTTTTTGGTTTTAGTGCAGTCATTGTTTTCAGATAGAATTATGCAAGCACATATGGAATACCATGAGCTACAAAAAAACATAGAGTTTTTTAAAATGGATAGGATTATAGAATTTTACCTTGATAAATATTGTGTATTAAGATTTCAAAAAAGGTTGTCTGTTCCTAGTGATTCCTAGTTGATGAAATATTTATTGCGTGAAGCTTATAGTTATCAATTTTCAGTTCATCCAAGATGTACTAAAATATATAGTTACCTTCGAATGTATTACTAGTTAGATGGAATGAAAAAGGGATATTGAATAATTTTCTGGTAAAATTTAGACAAGTCAATAGGTTGAAGTAGTGTGGCTGTTACCAAAGGGGATTCTCAAGCCCTTTCTAGCACCAGAGTGGAAACTGGAGAATATACCAATGGACTTTGTGGTTGGACTACGTAAGACATCTCGAGGTTACAATGCGATTTGGGGATTGTTGATCGGATGAAAAAATCTACTCATTTTCATTTTATTGGAGATACAATGACATTGGATCAGCATTCTCGATTGTACTTCAACGATATTGTCTGGTTACATGGAGTTACTATTTTCATTGAATCTAACCGGGATCCCCGGTTCAATTCTAACTTTTGGAAGGGCCTTCAGAAGTCATTTGTAATAGAATTAAGTTTCAGTATAGATTTTTATTCTTAATCATATGGGAAGTCAGAACAAAGGATTCAGACTATGGAGGATATGCTTTGAGAATGTTCAATGGACTTCATGGGATGTTGGGATCAACATCTTTCTTTAGTTGAGTTTTCTTATAATAATAGTTTTCACTCTAGTATACAAAAAGAACTTTTTGAGGAATTGAATGAGAAGAAATGTAAAACTCTATATTTTTGTGATGAAGTCGTGGAATAAAAGATGATTGGACCAGAATTACTAGAAGAAGTGGATGAGAAAGTGAATAAAATCATTCCACACATGAGAATAACTCAGAGAAGATAAAAAAGTTATGCAAGTAACAGGATGAGAGACTCTTCTTTTGAGGGAGGTGATCATTTTTTCATAGAATCTCACCATAGAAATGTGTTAAGATATTTGATAAGAATGAAATGGTATATACTCAATTCATTGGATGTTATGAAATTATAGATATATTTGGAACAATTTACTACCGAGTAGCTTTACTTCTGAGATTATCTCAGGCACACAATGTTTTCCATGTTTTGATGTTGAGAAAGTATGTTCCAGATTCATCGCATTTCTTAACACTAGATGTAGTTCAGCTGGAATATGACCTTCCTTATGAAGAGAAATAGTTTCAGATTCTTGATCAAATAAAATAGGTATTTCACAATAAGTTAATCCGCTAGGTAAATGTTTTTTTTGAGATACCACATGGTTGAAGAAGAAACATGGGAATCTGAAAATTCTATGAAGGAAAGGTACCCTCACTTTTTTAATGAGTAAATAAAACTCCGAGGACCTAATTTTTAGAATGTGGGGATAATCTAACACCCCTAAGTTTCAAAAAAATTGAAATTCATGATAATTTTTTTTTAGATATTTATAGATATAATTAAAATTGAATTTTTCAACTTCTATGTTTTGAATTTTGAAAAATGGTAATCTAAAATTGTGATCAGTGGGTTATTTGGAGTATAATAGAACTAACATGATTTTGGATGAATATTAAAATATCCATATGAATAGTAATATGACCATAATGACTATTAATCTTTTATTATTATTATATTTTCCTGATTTTATAATGTAATGACGTGTTGACTATTTACTCACGGTGTTAAAAAATGAGATATAGATTAAAAAATTTATTATGGAGTAAATTAGAATTTTATTTAAATGATAAATTATTAATATTTAGAAAATTATTATCAATAAATATAGTTCATTTTTGATTTCTACATGAAAAAAAATTGTTATGGTGAATTTGTGGGATTTCTCTGAAAGAGATGATTTTTTTTGAATAGTAAAAATACAGCTGTGTGTTTTCGTTAATTTTAATGACATAATTAATGATTTAATAATTATGTAATATTTATGTTCAACAGTAGATGAATAAAATGTGTTATTAGGTGTTCAATGTGGGATATTCCATGGGAAAACACATGGTTTTTCAAATGCCACTAATGAGGTTTCTCTCAATAATTAATAAAATATTCCCTCACTTTTGTTATAAATATCAACCTATTACATCATTCCATTACATAAAAATTTCTCTTAAACTAATATCTAGTGTTCATACCTCCCTATTACTCCTTCCATGGTTCCATGAATCCCTCAAGGTACCAAACATCGTGTATTAGGAGTTACTTTACATGGTAAAAGAATTCTCAACTTCTTTTTTTTCCTTTCAAGTTCTCTTTTATGAGGTATAACATTCCTGTTTCCATTTTATGTTCTTATTTAAAATTTATTATTATATATATATATATAGTTTAATTATTAATTTATTAATGGGTTACCCCAATACCATTTCTTTTTAATGTTTTAAAAAACCACATTTCATTACTGTCATGATGCATAATTTTCGACTCAAAGTATCTCTATTTTTCAAGCACTATATTTTGTTATTATATTTAAATTTATATTATATTATGATGGGAAATTTAATTCCATATCCCCATTAATTTTCATATTATTTATGAAAAATTAGATACATGTTTTCACTCATCGAATTATTTTGTGAATTTTTATGTTATGTCATTAGGCAGCTGAATTTTCATAAGAGTTTTCCCAACATTTATTTTATTTAATGTTCCATTATTTTGTTATTAATTCTTCAAATACCATTATAATAGGGTAATTAATAATAAAATATCTTACATATTCTTTATGTCATTATTTTTATGAAAGATTCATCATTATTCTTCTTCTCCTCTCCCACATATTCCTGAAATTAAAACACAGTCTGTGATGTGTTGTTTTACCGACCTCACAGACAATGTGATTTAAATTTAATTTACATCACTAAAGGATATTAATGAAACAATTATAATGGTTGAAATAGGTTAAAATTTAATTATTATATCATTTATATGGTATTGGAATCAATTTTTACACATCTGGTTAATTTATAAAACAAAATGAGTTCATTGCGATCGAAGAATCACCAAAATGACCTAATCAAATATCAATAATTTTTTAACTTATTATTCATCCTCATGTAAGATTTCAAAAATATAAATGATAAAAAAATTTATCATGAAATATTTAAATAACAATTACATTCTGATGTGGAGATTCACATCCAATCGGCAAGAATATCCATCATGAACTGATCATGGAAACTATGTAAAGAACGCACAAGAAACACTGTAAATATCAAAATATTATTTATAAATGTGTCAAATGATGTTGTACAACAATCATATAAGGTTTTATAAACATGAATTTGTTTCATTAAGATATTAATAAAACAATTTTAGATATTATAATAGAGTTTTAAACAGATTTTATGTAATAAATACACAAGTTAGGGGAATTCTTTACCCAATTTCCGTTCTTTGGGTTATCCTTATTATTTCTTCATTATGTGGTACTGTGATTATTGGTGTGATGAAAATTTTTTATATTATGTTTCAATATGTCTATTTATAGTGTAGAAATAGATACATTCCATTATATTAATTCTCACTCCAATTATATTTTAATGGACATTCCATTTGAAATACTTTTAAAACACCCTTTAATAAATTTCAAAAGGATTGTTTTTTATATGTATATTTCATGTATGGGGTTTCCATATTTCAAAAAACTTTATTACCATGATATCTTCCTTGTACATCATTTATGATGGTTTGATCCCATTATAGCTCAATATAAATTGGGTTGAGCCCATTATACCACATGATATGACATGTGAGACTCATTATAGCATTCCAAAGAATTGGGAACTCCACAAATGGAAGTTGGAGAAAATTTTATTCCATGTGTATGGATTATTGTAAGAGTGATATTGTAAATATTTCCCAATGAATCTGAATGATGTTTCTATTTATATGATATTTTATGTTTATGGGTTTTAATGGTTTTATGTAATCACTTGACTAACAAGTTATTTATTTATATCCCTTAATGAGTTTTATAATCATCTCGTGTTTCAGAAATGTTTTTCATAAGTTATATGGATGGGGAATAGAAATAAGGGAGTCATGATGTTTGATGTGGATTGTTTAAATGTAATCCATGTTTTATGTCTTAATGTTTAAATTTTTTAAAAATACAGATATTATTTTTTACTTGTATCATATTTGTAAGAATGTGGTATGTTATATATGTAAGATATAATAATTACCAAAAAAAACTAAATCTATAAATATCATCATTGTGTAAGAATGTATGTTATTGTCTAAAACTCATGATTTTGTAATGTTTTAAGGTGAGGTCAATATAATCTAGTAGGAAAAGTTGAATATATTCAAATTCTACTAGCCTTAGCAGCATTCGTTAACATCATACTTTTTCAAATGGATATAAATTGTCCGTTACTTAATAAATATGTTAAAGCGGGAGTTTATATTAAAAAAACTCTTCATTTTCAAGATACAAAACATCATTAATATGTTTACATACATACCAAATATTTATACGGCCTCAAACCATCCCCTAGGGCATAGTATGATAGAAGACATGATTTTTGTTACTAACCAATTATCTTAATGGAAATTCTGATCCAACTCATTTCATAAATAAAGATAATAAAATTATATTTATTGTTCAAGATTTTGTTGATGAAATTATATACAGATCATCTCAGAAATTGGTAACTGATTCATTTTCGAATTATATGAAATATAAGTTCAAGATGACTATGATTGGTTACTTATCATTTTTCTATGGTTTTCCAATTTTTGAAAAACCCGTTGGAACCTATATATCTATACATAAGTATTTTAAATATCATCTTTAAAAGAATCGATATGACAACACTAGAAGTATAATTACTCAAACTGGAACCTCAAAAACACTATATTTTGATAATGCAGGGAAACTAGTAAATTGATCATATTTTTAGAGTTATTTTAATTTGTTTAATATGCACACATGGTAGTCTTCTGGATTTCATGTTTTTAGTATTCCAATGTGAAAGATATTATGAAAATACAATAGAATCCCATTTAAATTTATTGAAAAGAATTTTGTGGTATTTAAAGGGAACAAAAGATTAGGGACTTTTCCTCTCTTCTGGAAATGATTTTGTTTTGTAATGTTTTTATCATGATGATTGTTGTGGTTGTATAATAGATATAAATGTTTTTATGGAACCTGTAATTTCTTAAGAGATTCATTTTTTTCATAGTCCTGTAAGAAACAAAACTCAGTAACACATTCCACTAATGAAGTTGATTATGTGTCAACTAGATTTTGTTGTTCCCAAGTGTTGTTGATGCAACACACACTCATTAATTATTGAATGAGTCTCACTAAAACATAGATACTATGTGATAAAACTAGTTATATTTTCTTAAACCAAAACCCGACATATAACTCATTTTTAAAACACATAGATATTAGGCATCAAATTATTAGGGATCACACACATAAAAAATATTTTACTTTACAATTTATCAAAATGAATGATCAACATGATAACATTTAAAAAAAATTAACTACAAAAATATTTAAATACATTAAAAAATTAAAAATGCTAACTAGAAGGTAATCATTCAAATCCAATTCCTGTTTAAACTATCTCTTAACATTATGATTCTCCATTCCAAAGGGGGAGTACATTTCATTTAATTAATATATTTTTTTTTCAAAACCTAACAATTTTTTTAACCTAGACAAAAAATCAAGACTATATTAAAAAAATTTAGATTCAAAGATATCTATAAAGAATATTAACCAATACAAAGGAATATTCTAAGAACTCTGAAAGGTAAATTTTCGTACCTTTCATTTCATAACATTAAATTATGTATGATGGTCATGTTTGAAGAAGAACTCATCTAATTCATCTTTCCTGAAACATGATGTTCTTCCTAAAAACCTAAAAAGATTATAATATAGTATCCCTATTCAGCTTAATATCAACCGTCAGATTAGATCAGTTTAATTTTATCCATTTGATCACGCTTGGAAGATGAAGTTTCACAGTGATGCCTATTTAAATGATGGGACCCTACCCTCATGTCCCACATCGATCTCTATAGTTTTCCTGCCTGAGCTGCTACAACCCTTCAAAGCCATAGTTCTGATTTCCAATCCACTACCCTATGACTTGAATGTCTCTATCAATCTCATCAAAGACATTAATGACTATGCATAAGGAATTTAATGAATGGTTTATCATAAGTGAGAGTTTAGTGTAATAATCATTCATTCACAAGTATGACTCCTTACTAAGAAAGATCATAAATATACATGGATAGGGAAATGTTTTTGTAGAGAAAATCTATGGAGAATAATAACCAATATATCCAGAACATGTTGTATAATTCCATTTATGTAGATATTTTTTCATAGAAGGATGAAATGATAATATTGAATTTCAGTTATATGGAAAACCCTCTTTGATGTCATTAATGAAAGATCACGGTATCATAGCAATAAAATTTTATGGGGAAGGATTTCATTATTCTAACAGGATACCAAATTTAGATGGTTCGATCAATATGGAAAATGATATATAATCTCTAGGTCTTTAGGGTATAAACCAAAAGAAGAATTTGATTCTCTCCTAATAATTTAAGATTATTGACATATAAATGCAATGAATTTGGATACCAAGAAAAGGATAAAAGGTTTATCTTAAGGTTATTGATTTCATTATGTTATATTTCCTTGAAAATATAAGGAAAATATATCTATTAGGATATATGTTCCTTATGATCATTAATATAATGTATTGCTCGATAATGTTGTAGATTCTTATGTTTTCAGTATATTTTTCAACGTAGTTAGTAAATTGTTTTATTTATTATAATATTTCACACCAGTCAAAGCCAGGGAGGTTCAAAATTCGTTCTTATGTGATGACACCTTTAGAAGAATGAAATATTCATTGACAGAGAGAATAAAGAGATTTTTGATTTCCATGGGAAAGAAGATGATGATGGATAAATCTCAAAGAAGGAAGTAGTTGAGTCTGAGATGAGAAAAGATCATTTTCCTAAACCACCAATGTCATAAAAACAAAAATTTAATCCTAATGATTTTCTTTCCATGTTGTGATAAGAAAAAAAAATATTTAAGGAAGGAGACTTTGTGTTTGGGATAGATCCAATAGAAGTGAAATCATTAAAAATTCAAGAAGCTTATGAAATTGAGAAAAATATAAGGAAAATAATCTTAAGAAAAATTTATATGTAGAATAGATAATTTAAGCCTTGTTAAGAGACAAAAAAAATATATTAAAGAAGCTCCTATTGATATTCTAGAAGATACAGATCATGGTAAGGGATCATCTACTTCCCATATTAATTCAATCACCTTATTTTTTATTTGATTTTTGATTTCTAACTGTACAATTTGGGATTTTTTAACCCATAACTCTTTCTACATTTATGATTCTCATATAATGAAACAACCCTTTATCTCTCATTAACTCTTATTATAATCCTTTAGGTACACATGTTATGTTGTTGAAATTATCCTTCTATTTTCAATGCTATATATTTTTCTACTAAATAACCTTATCCATTTATACTCAAATGTATTCACCAAGATGTAAATATCCTTCATTTATTGTAAGTTACATTTATTCAACCCAACACCTTATTAATGGTGATAAAATTGTTTAATGACATAATTTTTTGTATGATTTATTTTTCATTCATGGGCATGTACATGATATAAAAGTGATGAATGGTCCAGGAATTATATAGCTCTCTAACGCATTGAGTAATGTTTTTATATAATGGGAATCCATTTATGGTGAGTGAGATGTTTTTTAAGCCCACAATGTTATTTTTTATTAGCATTAGCAATTATCCTTGACTTCTGTTTATATATTCAGGTTTTATGTTGTTGTATCATTCCTATGTTTCCTTTATGTTATCATGTTATATCATTGATCATTGTTCAATATTATGATTCTCGAACTTCCAATATTACATTGATATTCCTCTTGGACCACATATACGAAGTTAAATTTTTCTATGATTTCTTTTACCTTATTATGCTTTATAGATCAATAAATTCTTATATACGTCCTCTGGTTATCCGAAGCAGTTTTAGAAGATCCAAGGAGTATAATCGGATGTTATGGAGATTTGAAATAACAATGTTTTATTAATTTTTGAATTTGTTATGTTTTTTTAATAATTACCCAAATATTATAGGCCTCATGGTATTGCGTATTTATACTAAGTTAATCCTTATGTTATACATCATTAATTAAAGTTTATTAAAATACAAGCCCTTATAATGAAATATTGTTCTGATAGTTATGCTCCCAATAGATGAAAAAGATCTCGATTTTTTAGGAATGTGAATAGTGAAGAACAAACATATTTTTCTTTTGGGTAAAATGAAAAATTAGATAATGAAATTCATTAATAACCAAGGTTAAGAGTATGTGTATAATGATATATAAAGACCCAAACCCTAGAATACCATTGTTGGTGGTTATATTTTTACATTGGATCTAGTTAAAGGGTTATCATATTCTAAAGGACTAATTAGTTTTGTAGTTTTGGAAAACTAGATACAAACATTAATCCCAGAATAAAAATGAATGTATAAAATAAATCATATTATTTTATTTACATACACTATTATTGCATTTATAAAATCAAAACATATTAGACATGAAACCATTCATGGCATCCTAGGGAAAGGAAACCTAATATATGTGTGAGATATAATTCTCAGTAAAAGTATACACATAGAGGAAGATGTCATGAATAAATAAAGAATTATTAGCATTGAAAAAATGACTAAAATAGATGCCAATGAATCTATAACATGAACATGATGAATAATATGTCATGAATAGATGATAATCAAATAATTCCCTATAAAAAATAATATGTGCATGAAACAATCCTAGAATAATATAACTAATCAAATAATCACAAGGACATGAATAAAAATCTCATAATGATAGAATGCATAATGCTGGAAATCATAACCAACCCGTCATGGTGTCATTTTGAGACATATAACATTAATGGGTATGGCTTTTCTATATAACTAAGAATGTTTGGGTCATGATACATAACGGTACGTCGACGAGATTTGGTTGTCCTGGACCATCACATACTAAGTCTACATGAATCATCAAATGAATGGGTTGAATAATATTCAACATAAAAATTAATATTAAAAAACTATCTTATGAAATATTAATAAATTTCGTAATAAATAATCATTACAATAATCCATTCAGAGTAATATGGTAAAAGGAATAAAAATAATAATCCCCAAGTCAAAATAATCATGAAACAAACAAATAAATAATAATGATAGAATCATTAAAAGAATTTCCAATTTTTCATATAAGTTAAATAAGGTTTAATTTCATTGATTAATATAAATACCCTATAATACCATTATATCATTTTTCATGAAAGTTTCCTTTTCCCATTAAAAATCAGATTTTTTTAAAATACCCAAATATTAAGAAAAATAATTATTTGAATGCATACATATTATATTATTAAGGAATAATAAATGAAATGAGTGGTCCTGGAATTGTATAATTCCATAAGCATAATATAAGTTAAAAAACATTCCTTTCACAATTTTGTAAAAACATTAAAATGTGTCCCACTAGGAAACTGATAAGAAGATTGATTTTCAAACATTTTTTTAAATTGAAAAATTTTATTAAAGAACATTAATATGTTATTTTGATAAGTTTAAAACAATCATGATACAAATTTTATAAAACATTGATTTTTATGGAAAATGATTTTAAATTTTTGAGAGAAGTATAGTAGGAATTTCATAAATATATTTTCTCGATCATTTTAAGTTATAAAGGGAATAAAATAATTATATCACTTGAAATTTCCTTGAAGAACAATTTGATAAGAATATATATTTGTTTTAATATGGAAATATCATATAATTCCTCTATGAGAATCTTAAATATTAACAATCCCAAATAATGATGAGATTTTGAAATAAACCCTTACCACTTTGGTATCGTTTGAATCATAATATACATGAAATAAATAACATAAATTGAAACATTAAATTATATGAAAATATATTTTTTCACGAAATAAATTATCAATGGATAATTATATACACCACAAAAATCATAATAAGTGGTTATTATGACATATGTTTCATGATAGTCAATGTGTGACGAGAAATCCTTACAATGATAAAAAAATTGAAATGATAATTTATTAATGATTATATTAAATATATAAAGAGTAAATAAATATAATAAAATATGAAATATAGAATAATATAATAAACATTCAACAAAAACAAAATCTTCAATTATCAAATACAATTATGAAGTAATATTACTGAATGAAAAAAAATTGACTTATGAAATTCTTTTTCAATTAGTAACTTTCATGTCAAATCCCCTTGGATTTAATAATTCATATTGAAGTGTAAAATATCGTTAATTATATATTATTGATTAAATTACTTGTAAATGGGGAATTATATACACCATATAAAGTAAATTAGGTGCACAACATTATTATATTCCTCAATGAAAGGAAAATGAGACAATATCTCTAAACATAAGTTTGATTACATTAATACAAGTCATAACAACAAATATAATGAATATGTATTATTTATTAATATATTATAGAACCATAATCATATATTTTATACCCTATTTTATTTATTTATTGTCTATTTTATCCAATTAATAACAATTCATTATTAAAATCACAGTTTTGTGTGGTAACATATTTGTTTTTCATGAATGTTTTTGTTCAGAAATGTTAACCCATTTACATTAATCATGTTTATATTATCTAAAAAATATTAACCATGATAAAAATTTCATATAAAACCATTATATATGTATTTATAGTATTACATAAATAGTTAGAGATTGGGAAAATGAGTTACAACATGGATGGAGACAGTAGGTCAAACATACAAATGAACACTATTTTTAATTATCCAATAGATGGAATGTATGAAAGGTAAATAATATTTCACCTTCATAGAACCATTATTATATCAAATATTTAATTTATATTCATTTAATAAATCTTTATTTACATCCATCTCAAAGTAAAATGAAAATCATTTAATATCACTGTGTGGAGGCCGTAGTCAACTCACATGCATGAACAACGTTATTGTTTTCCGATGGATTTGAAGGTAAGAACTTATATGTTAAACTATAATTAAAAATTATAATATTTTTTAAATATCATAAAAATATGTTAAATAAATATTTATATACATCCTTGAGTGTCGGTTATGGAAAACAAATTATATCGGTTTGTGAAGAAGTAGTCCACCATACAAACAATTGACGAGTTTGTTTTTGATTTGATGGAAAATTATATGGATATAAATTATTACATTAAAATAATAAAATTTAATTATATGGAACATGATATTAATATAATTTCAACACATTTTGAGATAATTTTAAAGAGGTATAATAATAATTAAAACGAAAATTCATGGAAATGAACATTACCTCTTCTTGAGACCACTTTTTTAATTCAATACCTAAAGCCTTACTTGATTTATTTCATAATGAAAATATGGAATCAAGGATGTGAGGATGGATGTATGGAATAATTTTTTTTATTTCCTTCCAAATCAAATATTCATTGAGAATGTGAGTACAAGAGGATATGGGGTGTCCTTTTATAAGTGTGGGAGAGGAAAACATGTAATTTTTTGAAAGGAAATGTGTCCCCGATGCTATTAAACATGCCATATGGCACAAAAATGGATAATTATAGGACCAGAGATGTGATATGGTTGGCATATTTCCATAAAATATGAATTTTAGAAGCTTCTATATCATTTTAACCCTTATATCTATATTTTAACCCATTGTAAAATAAATCTAACAATAACCCAAATAATTAATTTTTACTATTTTTAATATTCATTATGACAAAAAAAATATGTTGAAATTATTATGCAATAAATGATTCTGATTACAAATATGGTATGCATTTATTCAAATTCTATCTATAAAATTTAATAAACTTAATTGAAAACTAATCCCACTGATGTGATGAAAAAGAAATTTTCCAATGAAAACGTTTTCCATTGTTTAGAATCATTTAATTTCAAAATTCAATTAGAAACAAATAAAAAATGAGTTAAATTGTATATATTGTTATATAATTTATATAATTACAATTTTAAAACTATTTGAAAAAAAATGTAACATTTAAATTAACTAAATTAAAATACGGTTTTCAATAAAAACCAGTATTTTCACTATTCCTCGAAAAATTAATCTTTTGAAAAAATATCAATTAATCACGATAAGATAATTTTTACAAAGTTCTTTAAAAAATGAAATTAGTATTTTAAAATAAATTTTATAATAGTGTTTATAATTAACTTAAATGTATTTGCACAAAGAGTGATGAAGCCATCTTTTAGACAAACATAGTGTTTTAGAAAACATTTCATTTTCATTCTAATGTTTTTTATTTTGTTTATAATCAATTGATTACCATTGAATTTATTTTATAATTTTTTAGAAAATATAATTTTTATAATTTAACAATTCATTTTCTTTCCCTCTAATTTAACGGTTTTGATATAATGGTTTACTATATTATTGTTCATTTATAATCAGGTATTTTGTATACCACATGCTTTCAAATATATTAAACATAAAGAATTTTATTTATGGGGTCATTTAAGATCGGTGTTGATTTTATCTTATGATATTAAACATAATATTCTTATTATTGAACCTAGGGGTGTCACATTATACAAAGACTTCAATAAATGTCATCCTCAAAATTTGAACATCACCTCATGAATCAATTGATCATCATATGAAAATACATTTCGTTTAATAACATATCATAAAAACAATTAAAAATAATAATCTTCTTATTAGAGTAATGAAATAACTGTGTTCATCTCTAATAACACTTAACTAGGCTTTGAAGTATGAGAACATTGATCGGAGCTGAAAATATGGAAATAGAAGAAGAAGAATTGATTATTATTTAGACTGATAGAAATAATTGATCATAAGAAAGTGAATGATCGTGAAAATTTAACCACCAAAAAACAATAAATATATGATGAATTAATAGAATATTAATTAATTAGATATGAATGTAATAGGAAAATAAATTTGATATCTTTTTCCTAGAGTTGGGAGATTCTTTTACAATCATGGTAGTGAACATCAGAAAATATATTTATATTTTAATCATTTGAATTTTGTAATAAATTTACACTTAATTTCATACTCCACTAAATGAATATCCCGGATGAGTAATTTTATGTATGAAGTTCTAAAATTAATTTTTAATGGATTATATGATCCATAATGAGTAGAATGTCCTTCCTTGGGTCTCTAAATATTTACCAAAACCCAAATGGTTAGCATGAGTAATAAAAAATAATAAATTAAACTCTAAAACTCACCAATAACACCAAAATTTAATTATAATATATTCAAATAATATTTTCTTATAAAATAATTATTGTACAATGAATTTTTAACCAGTTGGAAAATAACATTAGCTAGTGGTAGGCACTTCCTCATCATCAGCCTTCAGTAGTAGGTTCAAACCCTGTGCCTTGACACATGTGATGGGTTTTCACCCAACATGCCACATGTCCTTTTTAAAAACACATATTAATATAATTTATATAATAATCCAAAAATATGATGAATATAATCATAAATATCATTGGTCATCAAATCACTTTTTTAACCATAATAGTTTTCAATTCATTTCTTCCATTTTTACACGAAATCGAATAATATTTACTAGATGTTATTAACATAACACGAAATATCATATTATCCCTATTTTTATCTATATCATTAATCTTATTTCTATCTAATGTTTTTTAAATTTCCATTAACTAATTTAAAAAAAAAACATATATTAAACCAATGGTTTATATTGCCATAAATTTTCTCTAAAAATTTACTTGTTCTTGATCAACTCTAGTCACATAATTCCAAAACGGGGTGTTTAAGGGTTTTAACATATGATATTCCTTAAAATAATAAACCCATAATGCTAACCATAACTCATATGTTAATCTTACATGAAGACATATATTCATTGAAAATTAATACAACTCATATATGTCTCATGATTCTTATAAAAAATGTCATATGTAAAATTACAACTCCAAATATACAACCACTTTAACTACACCACATAGGCTATATTAATAATTTAATATTTATCTTAAGTTCATATATTTTTATGAGGAATATTTTCATGACGCTTGGGGAATGCATTTATGTAGTGGCCCATATACATAATGTTAAAACACTAAACATTATGGGTTTCTTGATTACCCATTCATTCACCCTCTATATGACCATTATCTCCACATATGAAGAAAACCTCCATTCCCTTTAAGATTGTATCAATGCGTTTCTTTACTAAATTATCATACGTTGGAAAATATGTCTTAGTATTCTTCCCCTTTTCCTTTTTTTTCTCATCATTCATCTTCTTCTTTTTATATCCTTTTAAAAATAAGTCATAAATAATTGATTATCTACATTGAAAGCACATGATACCACGTCACCATACTATGGAATTTTTTGGGATAGTGGTTCCTTTTGATGGATGGTTTCATCTCATGAAATAAATGATAAATATTTTTCATTGTACAACATCTAAAATCTGTATCATGCCTTGATAATCTTATAAATTTGGCCTCAGGAATGTCAACATTTTCATCATCCTTCTATCTTTTAATGTAACATCTCAATTAAAAAATCGAGAATAAAATTTCATATTTAATAAATTTTTTGAAATAATAATAATTTTACTTTAATGTGGATGTTATATTCTATAGAGTACCTGATATGAAACAATGAGTTTCTTACAAATCTAACGTTGCAAACAACAATGGTTCACACTTAAAAATAATAATATAATATGGTTTTAAATGGTAGTTAACGCCTAACAATTTTATTTTTGGGAATTAATAGAACTAACTACAATATGATAATATATGTTTTCGAATTTGTTTTACAATTTTCCAATAAAAATATAGATGTTTAAAATGTGAATGAATCTAATTTTAAGCATAAATACTCTAATATTTTTAAAAAGGTAAACTTATCGCCATTTAATTGTTAATTCTCATAAAATCTAGGTTTGGTAACATTCATACATTCAATTTGATAAAATAAAATTCTTCTTTAGAATCCGGACATCAAAATTTACTTTGTGTAAAGTTTTGGTATTTTTCTAATAAAATTTATTTTTTCTAAGTAGTTAAAAATATTTTATTTTAATTCGAAACTGCCTTTTAATACAATTTGTTTATATAGTTATATTATATTTTTACCATTTAATCCAATGTTGGTCCTTAGAAGTAATTTCACATAGAAATTGAACATAAAGAAGTGTCAATTTTTTGATGGTTATTATGTCATCAAAACACGTTTTTTTCAACAATAAATAATTTTAAATTTATTTGGAAACTTCTCTGTTTTGAATATGCTAAAAAAGAAATCATTTTTGAATTTATAATATCAAATATATATTATGCTGAATTTTAGGTATTTTTTTTAAAAAACTCAATTTTTGACGAATAGTGAAAACACTAAGTAGTAGTTAAAAACATGAATTTTTCATTTAAATGAAATTTTAACACTTATGTGAATTGAATTTCAAAAATCTGACTTGAATGTATGTTATTGATAATAAAAAATCGATTCAATAAAATTAAAATAATTTTTGGTGAATAGTAACTTTTGACCTTTATTTACAGCTATTAAAGAGAAATTGGGTAATACAAGGTTGAAATAATATTAAAATAATATTGAATTATCCTATCAGGTGTATTAATAATTTTTTTTTTCATTCATCTCTGACCATGGGCATCATTGGGTAAATTTCGGGACCCCATGGAGCCACATAAGTTTTACAATGACTTGTTATATTAATTAATATAATGTAATGACTAAAATGACATAAAAATATATGTTTTAGTAAATAAATTAGTTCATGGTGGTTTTTATGTTATCACATTGACTATACATATTAATTTTAAAGTTAAAAAAATATCCTATATCATAGAATTTTTTATAATGATTAGACAACAAATAAATACAAATATTTGTGACATAATAATGATGCATTGTTTACCTCATTAATGAATGTATTAAATAAATAAGATTTATAAGATTAAAACAATATAAAAGAACCGGACCATTTATTATTGGATTATTTTATTTAGAACAAGACTCATATTATCTTATACTTTAATATGTTCTCGACCATTTGAAATCGAAAATCATTATATAATAAAATAATATTTTCAAACATTCCTAAAGAGACCCTCCTCCCCCTTATAAAAATCACTCACGTATAACACATTAGTCACACCAATAAGTCCCTTGAATGACCTATACACTTCGTAAATAATCTATAAAGATACCAATCGTCCACATATATGTTTTATCATAGGTTGAATTTATTTCAAGAAATACTTTTTGTTCAAACCAAAGGGAGTTACCTGATTTAAAGGCAACAACTTCTCTTAAGTTAATTTATTTTATTTTATTATACAGCCACCTACAATTATTTAATTACATTATTTATAAAAATAATATTATTTTAAATATACTCTATTTTTTAATGATAAGGATTCGAAACACACTTACATACACATTTTTCTAGTGGGTAAAGAACATACTGTTTCTCTGGACGACAGACTACAACTTCATTAAATGATGCTTGTTCAAACTTCTCCTAAACCCACTTATGGTGTCCATTAAGATAGAAATTTATTTACATGTGATGTATATTATAATTATATAGTCTCTATACTTCTATATTTTTCATTAATACCAATCTTTTATGGTTTCCATATTGGGTAAATACGATAATTTCTTTTGAGGAAGTGCGTACTACCGCCCCCTAAAAGTGATATGACTCATTCATTCCATAACTGGACTATATAAAGGATGGATATAATAAAATTAAATTACACAGTTATTATAATTTAATTATAAAATACCTATTTATTAAAAATTTTCATTCCGTTAAATATACAATAGGAATGAAAGTAGTGTTCATGCGTACGTACGACCTACCATCTCCATGAAAGATGGTTTTCATTTCTTAACTCCAAATGATATGGAATATTATAAATAAATATGAACAAGATATATATGACATATATGATATCTAAATGATAAATATAATTCTAGATATAATGGAATTTTTACCACATGGACAATTTTAAATTATAACATGTTCATTTTCATACTAAAGTTTCGAACCTCGACAAAATGTCTAATATGAACTCAAATAATAAACTAATTGTTATAGAAAATTAATAATTGATGTAAAATGAAAAATAAACGTGGTAAATTTTCTTATGAAAGTATAAATTAACATAAGATTATAATTCAAGAAGAACACTGAAAATATGTGTCAAGTCGGACATGAGGTAAGGGGTTTGCCATCACACTTTTAATTTCGTGTGATTTACTGTGTTCACCACTTATATATTGCATGTTGTGTATTTCGTACATCAATTTGATATATATTATAATTTATATATTTATATTCATGTTATTCTGTGATTAATTTGGTTGTTATTTTCTTTTGTCCTTACGACTCGATTGATTACAACGAGGTAAGTGGTTTTCACATCACTTTTTATTTTTGTGAGATTTATGCTATATTTTCCACTATTTCCATTGGCTTAGTGTATGTACTACACATGATTTTATTATTTGTTCAATATAATTTATTTAATGGGTATTTAACTATTCATTGTATGATCCTTCATTCATGTGGTGTATGTTTCATAAGTTATTAAATCTGTAAGGGGATATTTTAACCCAATTACTATTCCATGGGTTAATCATCAAATTCATTACTATGTCATGCTATGATTATGTGTGGAATCACGGTTTATTTTTGTTATAATTACCTCTCCCCATTGTGTGTATTTACTTGGGATACACATAAACACCCCCATTGATAAATTCTCATGTCATTGATATGAACATGATAAGGGTAATCTTAACTCAATTTCTATTCATTGAGTTAAACATCTAAGTCATTGGTATTGTTTTAAAAATATCATGTGTGAATGTCCTCGATTTTATTTAAAGTGAATATCCAATAATATTCAGTTTTTTTACATTTTTCACAAATTATTATGTAATTTATTTATCATTATTCTAAGGATACATTTTTTATAAGAGATTTCATCTCAATTTACATTCCATTGAGAATTCATTGTTGTTGTGAACAAATTTTCTTTTATATAGTGTATATATTTCCCATTAACATATTATACCATGAATATATTTATTCTAATTTTAATATAAGAATTTATTAATGTCATTCCCCAATTATTTTTATTCAATCATCTCTCATTTGGTTTGGAACTCTTTAACTAAAATATAATATTAAATGTTTTAAAATTTTATTCTTATAATTATTTCTCAATAATGTCCATGTTTTAAAAAAGGTTTTACGGATTAAATTATATGGAAAATAATGTTTTTATTTTTTTGTCAAAAGCTTCAATGTGGTATGGTACACTATGATTCCAAAATCTCTTTATTAAATATTTTAGATGATTTTGAAAATTGTTTGATAAATCCTTGATTATTTCAATATAATGAAATTATATATTGTGATTGAAATGTGGAAATGGTATCAATAAGTTATTCTTTTTTTGTGTGTTGTGAATATGTTATGGTTCTTGGGTATTGAATATGTATATGGATGGTTCCGTGATAATTTAGGGTGGGTGATCTCTATATTTCTCTCCAATTCATTAGGTAACATGATATAGGTAATCGTTATAGTTTATCTGAAGAGATTTAGAGAATATACTGCAATGGATATTCCCAATGTAAATACCAACATAGATTTGAAAGATAAAATGTATGTTTGATATGGATTCCATAAGTTACCTTTTTGATTTATTATTTCTATGTGTCATTAATAAATATTATGATTTCACGAGGTATGTTAAAGAGCTTATGTTTGGTATTTATTGATGAATTAATGTCTTAATTAATTATTTTATAACCCTTACTAATCTTTTTATTCACATCCGACGGTTTTGAAATGTTTTTCATAGGGTGTAAGGAATTTTAAAAAAATGGATGAACTCATGAATATTTATATCATGAAAGTAATTATTGTTTTCTTTTAGGGATTTTTATTTTTTAAAAAAATGGATACTGAATTGAAGGTTCTAATTTTTAATTTTTGAGGAGTAATGTAATAGTTATGGACTAATTATATAAAACATTAAACCAGAAAATATCCTCAATTTGAATTATTAAAATAATTTATCATTATGTAATGTTTAAGGCTAGGGCCTTATAGTTGGTATCAGATGTCAGTTTAGACATCTTTAGGGATTATGATTTTTTATTAGACACATAGTTATCCTCTATTTCTACTCTTTATGTTTAATTATTTTAGTATAACATTTTTATTTAAAGGAATGTTAGTTACAAATGGATGGAGGAGGATATCAAATATCATTCATATCTCTTCCTGATGACCTGCTTATAATAATTATAGCAAAGTCATGTTCAGATGATTGTGAAACCTTTTCTAGATTATAAATAACATGCAAGAAGTTGTTTGAGATATCAAACACCTCAAATATACCTTGATATCATCATGGATCTTGGGATTTATTTAATGAAATCATATTTTCAAAATATTATTATATTTTTAAGAAAGGTAAATATTATCATGGAATTTTCAAATATTTTTCCTTATAATAATATTTTGAATCATTTTATGTTTTTGAAAAAGGATCGAAATATGGATACCCTTGCGCAACCTTTTTATATTTTATTTTAAATTATAATCATTCATCACAAACATATGAAATTTTAAAAGGACCATTGACTGAATGATTCAAATCAAACTCAGTCGGACTATTTTATTAAAATCATGTTTTAGTAGATGTTTTGAAATTTTATGTTATGCATGATTATATTCCGAAACTAATTTCTTGTGAACTCCCATATGACCCATGTTATACTAGGTGTACTTGGATTATGTAAGGAATTGATTTTAAAGGATATATAAATCACTGTTTCGATTTATGGACCATCTACCTATGTGATCAATATGAAAATAAAACCATGTGTCCACCATGATCAATTTATGGTTTTCATTCATTTTGTAATAGTTTTATTTTATTATATGGAGAAAAAATAAATAAATTACTATATATATAAGTCTCTATTAGGATTTTTTGGTACTAATGATTTGGGATGATAATTATAAGTATAAGACACCCTTTGAGGTTAAAATAAGTTAGGGTTATTTTGGTGTTTTATAAAAAGGACAACCCATAAGATGGGTGAAAACCAATCGCATCCAGAAATGTTGTGGGAATCAAACCCACAACCGAAGGGTGACAAGGGCACATCACGTACCACTAGCTTACGTGAAGTCCACGGTTAGTGTGAGTAATTATATTCGTTAAATGATTTTTTGGACCATGAATATGTTGATTTTGGGAACTTATGTTTTATCAGATGGATATCCGTAGTATGGGAAAATGATTTTGTGATTATGTGATAAAAGATATTTTGGAAGACGTTCTCTCTTTTGGGAAACACTGTATGCCTACGGAAAATAGAAAACAATGGGGATTAATTAGTGGAATAATTGTTGAAATTTCAATTTCAAAGAATCTTTGATTTATGGTTATTTGGCTTATTTATGGAAATGATTAACCTATAATAAAGAATATGTGATTAGGTTAACTACACTTCAGTATGATACATTAAGAGTAGTCTATGTAATTTGGAGATAAATGCTAAGATTTAAGGTGGAAGACTATGTGATTAAATCCTTCTCTGTTTTGGGTTTCAATCATAGTTTGGTTTAGTTTTAAAATTCTTATAGCCAATTGTTTATTGAATGTAATTTGTTGATATTTGGGTAGTTTTTATCGAATATTTGAGATTAGTAATAATGTATCTTTTTTAAGGGAATATCTTTTTTGGGATTATTTGATCGTGTAATGACCATTTTGATTTTTCATAATGTCTAATGGCATGGTAAATATATATTTCATCTTTGGTGGATTATGTAATTTTCTAGATGTTGAATCTAGAACATTAGATGTGAACAAGTCATGTTGAATACTCATCATTTGGAAAAAGATGAGTTTTTTTATAAACAAATTGAAGGATGTAACTCTACTTGAAATGTAACTGTATTTCCTTATGTCCTTAGTCAATCTAATTAAAACATTTATCCAACATTACGAAAAGGAACATAATACAAAAACTAATTTTTTTGTTTACTTCACTTACTGTGAAACCAAAGACTGTTTAACCTATCTCATGTTTGTAATTTTCTGGTGGATCACTTTCTCTTAACGAGGATTTCTATCACCCTCCATCAGAACATGAAACATTTTTTCTTTTATATATTAATTTTTTCCTATATGTAATCTATGTATGGGTTATATCATGTGACCTTTGTACTTAACTATCTCTCTTTTAAGGTTATATTTTTATTGACTATTTTTCTGATATGGGATTTTAATGATGTTTTCAATCCCAATTTTTAAAATTTCGTGGACAAAATTTCTAAAAGGGGGAAGGATGTAACATCCCAATCAAATATAGAATAATAAATTTTCATATTTATTAATATTACTAAATTAAATATTAATTTTTCATTAAAGGGGATTCTATGTTCTATGGCGTACCTGATACGCAAAAATGAGTTTCTTTGAAATCTTACATTGCACACAACATTGGGTCATAATAAAAAAATAATTATATAATATAATTTTAAATGGTAGTTAAAGCATAGTTTTGAATTGATAGGAATGAATAGTACTAACAACAATATTGTTATAATTGTTTGGTAAATTTTTTTTACATTTATCCAATAATAGATAGAGGCTTAAAATGTTAATGAATCCAATTTTAAGCCCAAATAATTTAATATTCATTAAATGATCAATGAACCGCCTTTTGATGGAGAATTATTTGTAAATATAGTTTTGGTTACTTTTATATGTTTATTTTGCTAATTTTTTTTAGAATTGTGACATCAAAATTTAGTTTGGTTAAATTTTTGGTATTTTTCTGATTAAAATCATTTTTTATGAATGGTGAAAAATATTGTATTTTAATTCAAAACCGCCTTTTAATCTAATATATTTTTATGGATATATTTTATTCTTAATTGGTTTTAAAATGTTATTAGATTATATTTTTTACATTTAATTCAATTTTGGTAATTGGATGTAATTTCAATTTGAAATTAGATATAAACAAGTGTCAATCTTTTGATAGTTATTATTTTTCATAAAACCAAGGTTTTGGTTTTGTCTGTGGGAATTATTTTTAAATTAATTAATCAACTTCTAGGATTTTAATTTGGTTAAATAAACATAATTTTTTAATTTGTAATATCAAATATAGTTGAGGAAGAATTTTTGGTTCTTATATGAAAGACATCAATTTTTTATGAATAGTGAAAACACTGAGTACTAGTTAAAAAACCACCTTTTTCATTTAAATGAAATTTTAAAACATCTATGAATTTAAATTCAAAAATACGACTTACATGATTTTTATTATTATGTAAAATGTGTTTCAATAAGATGAAAATAAGTTTTGGTGAATAGTATGTTTTGTGTTTTATTTACACCGGTTGAATGTAATTAGGGTAATTCAAGGTAAAAATAATATTTTAACAATATTAAATTACCCTATCATGTTTAAAAATCCAATTTCTTGATAAATTTAAAACCATGGTCATCCTTGGGTCGATTTTGGGACCCCATGTAGCAACTTAAAGGTGATAATGACACATTATATTAATTAATTTAATGTAATGACAAAAATGTCATAGACATAAATATTTTAGTAAATAAATTCACACATGGGGTTATTTAATTTATCAATTGGACTATAAATATTCATTTTAATGATAAAATTATTTCATACATCAATATTTTTTTAATAATTTTTATATATCAAATAAATATAATTATTTAGGACATAATAATGATGGAGTGTTTACCACAATAATGAATGATTTAAACAAATAAGATTTTAATGATTAAAACCATATAAAAACCTATCCAATTATTATTGAATGATTTTATTTCAAACAAGAGTCATATTATATTCTACTTTAATATGTTTTAGAGCTTTATCAACAAAAAATAATTATATTAAAAAATAATATTTTCAATCATTTTTAAAGAGACCCTCCTCCCCTTTAAAAATCCTGTACCTCTATCCCATTAATCAAACCTCTGTAGCCCCTTGAATCATTAAAACTCTGACAACATATGCTATTACGATCCTTCCATTACACCTATTAGCCTTATCTTTGGCATAAGGAACTTCAATAAATCCTTTTGGTTCAAAACAAAGGATGTTACCTGATTTAAAGGTAACTTCTTCTCTTATGTTCTTTTAATTAATTTATCTTCTCCAACCCCAAAACCATTTTTAATCATATATATTATATCAATATCAGTATCCTAAATATACTAGGTTTTATTATGAGATGGATTCTAACTACACATACACACACCACTTTCTCATTGGTAAATAACATACTGTTTCTATGGACGGTGTACTACTACCTCACGAAATGAAGATATTTCAATCTTCTCCTACATCCAATTATTATAAGGCCCCAGCCTTAAACCTTGCTTAATATTGAATTAAATGAATAATTCATATTGAGGATCTTTTCAGGTTTACAGTTTTACAGAATTAGAACATAACTATTACATCTCAAAAGATTACAAAGTAGACACTTCTACTAAGTTTCCATAAAATAAAAACTCTTAAAAAGAAACATGTCTAGTTCCATGTTTTAGATATCATTACTTTCCCTTGATCCCATCCTTGACCCTATTCCACATTAGGTCCTGTAAAAAACATTCCAAAAAAACATGGGGTGTGCATAAAAAGCTCAGTAAGGGATACACAAATAATGGAAACTGTTAGTTTATAAAAACAACAAGTAAACCATATATACATTATCAGAGTAATACTTTTCACCTTTATTATGTAGTAAAAAAACTCTTCACTGAATAAAAGTTCATTACATACCCTTTTATAACCAAAAGATTACCATAAAACCCATATAAAGATCACATAACATATAATGGTAACTAGGGACATAAACATACTTAAGTTGAATAACCATAAGGTTGACTACCACACATATCACTTAATGGAATAGCCATTCGTCCATCTTCCACACATACTTAATGGAATAGCCATACGGACGACTTCCATACCCAATGCATTGGAGGTTATAACGTAACCACCCGTCCTGGAATTCAAGGCACCACCCGTCATATGGTTTATCACGTAACCACCCGTAAAATGTCCAAGTACCATCATTACACATAAAATATTTAAAATATAAATATTTCAATAACAACATTTCATTTTCAATCACAATAAGTAATTCCAAGACATCAATCCATTTTAAAAAACCATTTAAAAGTGCTTTTTGAATCAAAGTGTCCCATACGACTTTGAATATTTAATTGGAATTATAATTTTAAAACATTAATGTCCATATAAATAAATACTGAAACCCATTTTGAAAACATGGACATTAAAGATAATCATTTCGAATAATAAATATTTAAAACATTTAAAACGATATTTTTTAAAGGGGTTTTAAAAAAATGAGAGACTCTTGAATACAAATAACTACGAAATAACATTTAATCCGAACATTATAATATCATGAGAATAAAGGGATTCATTATATAATATGTCAAAGGACATTATAAACACCATATAAGAGTGAATTGGTTCATAACAATAATTAAGTCTGAAAAGAAATGTAAAATGTGATGAAATCCATTATAAAAAAGGTATCCTTAAATTAAGGATAAAACAGTCTCATAATTATGTGTGACAAATATAAATACACCCAATATAAGTAGATATTAAGTGTAAAAAAATTAATGTTTATTTGCACATATTCAAAGGATGACATATTCAATAACTACATGTTGAACCCAAAGAAATCGAAATTGGGTTAAGAAGTTCCCTTGGTAAAATTCTACAGCATAACAGTGTCACATAAAATTTTATAAAAATGGTTGATGAGAGAGATGAAGGGGGTATCATCACTTGGACATAAAATTTATATAAATAAAGATATAGAAGAACATATCCAAACATAATATTATGTGAATTAAAATACATAACAAAAGAAGTCATTTTTAAAAAAAGGAGGGTGAAAGGTCCTCTTACCGAGTTGGGTAACTTTCGAAATGTACACCCCATCGAAAAAGGGTCATACAATGAGGATGTGAATACCCATTAATGAAATTATACTACACAAAGTGTATAATAATGGGCAGTACATACACCACTCAAAGGAAATTGTGGCAAATGTTGCATAAATCTCACGAGAATAATAGTGAGATGAAAAATCCCATACGAAAACTCAGAAGCCTAACGACACCACTTAAAACATCCAAAAATGGATCTATGAGATCAAATAGGGCATCTCATCACATTATAATAAAATATACAGAAATAGGAATATAAAAGAACATCCCCCATCATAACAAGGAGGATCTTAAAAGAAGTGACATAAAGGAGATTACTTTAAAAGAAAGAGAGAGGTTAGATCTCTTACGAAAATTCGGTAGCCTAACGACGCCACTCAAAACATCCAAAATGGATTGATGAGAGAGAATATGGTCTCTCATTATATGAAAATAAAAATTAAAGTAATATTAATATAAAATAACATCCCAATAACAAGAATGATGAGCTTTAGAAGGAATGGCATAAAAGAGTGTACTTAAAAAGAAAGAGAGGAGTAAGATCCCTTACCTCAGGTCCGACTTGACTCGATCGTTCTTTAATCTCCTGAATAATAAACATGTCTCAAATTATACTTCTTTAAGAAACTTTTTCATGTTCATTATTCCTTTTATATCACTTAATACCATGTCATAGACATTATGTAATCATTTAAGTTATTAATGTTTGTTTTGTCGATACTTGGTTCATAATTCGAAAGTGGACTTCTTACAATGACATGTTATTCGTGTGGTCAAAGGTTCATTATATCACGAATTGTAGTCATGATGTATATATCATATATATCCTTTATATCCTGTATATTCATGCATTTATAATATTACATAACATTTAGAGTTAAGAAATGAAATGCACCGTTCATGGAGACAGTAAGCCGTACGTACGCATGAACACTACTTCCATTTCTATTTCATATTTAATGGAATTAAAACATAATGATACATAATATTATTTTAATTCCAGTATGGTATCATATATAATATAATTAAATATATCCTTTATACGTACCACATATGGTATTAACGAATCAAAACACTTTGAGGGGCGGTAGTCCGCACTTCCTTAAATGAAGATATCGCGTTTACCCATAATGGAAACCATAAAGGTATGACAGAAATAAAAAAATACAGAAGAATAAGTAAAACATAAAAATATTATATATCATATATAAATATAGTTTCATCTTAATGGGAACCTTTGAAGGTGTTAGAAGAATGTTGAACAATCATCGTTTCGGGAGGCAGACATTCGCCATCCCCGGAAATAGTATGTTTTTTAACCATTAGATGTAGGTGTGTGTAAGTGTATCTAGAAACCTTCTTATAAAAACATCCAAGTATATTTAAGATACTGTATTTGTTATAAAATAAATGAATAAAAAGAGTTTAGGGGGTTGGAGAAGCAAAATAAAACAAAAGGACTCAAGTGAAGACATTACCTTAAAATCGGGTAACACCCTTTGGTTTGAGCTCAAAGGCTTCCTTGGGAAGACTTCTGCCCAATGTTAGGCTTCAAGGAGTAAACTAGGTATGTGGAGAGACAAAATGGGGAGATGTTGGCCTAGAAAAAGGCTTTGTAAGTGTGGGTAATGAGGTAGAGGTGGGGGCCTTTTATAAGAGGAGAGGATGGCCACTCTTGGAAAGTAAGCAAATGTGACTTTATTTGAAAATGTGTTTCAGATTTAAAAGGTCCCACATTGATATAATTCGTGGATAAGGTGATAAGGGTTCTAAATCCACCCATCCAATAGGTTTGGGACTTGTGTAGGCCTTAGATATTACATTATCATTCCATTTTATTTAAATCGTTAAATAATGAGGTTATCGCTGCATCATCATGATGTCATAAATAATTTAATTTATTTAATATCTAAAAATTATAAAAAAAATACTATGATTTAGGAAATATTTTTATCTTTCCAATGACTATTTATAGTCAAATATCTTACTTGTATAACCCCATGTAAAAAGTTTTTTAGTAAAACATCTCATGTTTGTGTCATTTTTAATTTATCATTAAATAAAAAGGTATTTATGTCATTTTCCAACCAAAGAGGCTCCATGGGGTCCCCAAGTTGACCGATGGATTTTCTTGGTCGGCCATGACACATCCAATGAGGGTAGTACATGTTTCTAGGTCATTTAATTTTATTAAAACATTATTCTTACCTTAAACTACACTAATTATCTCTAATCCCGATAAAAAACTTAATAAGTTACTATTTACCAAAAAAATATTTTAATCCCATTGAACCACATTTTACTTCTTAATGACAACCATGTATGTCGGATTTTTTAAATTCTAAACACAAAGATGGAAAAATTTCATTTAAACGGAAAATCAGTTTTTATAAGTACCACTTAGTGGTTTCACTATTCATCAAAAATTGAAGTTTTTCTGAAAAATACCAAAACATCACACTAAGCTATATTTGATATTACTAATTCAAAAATTATGTCTATTTTAAAAAATTCAAAACATATTAGTTTCATTAATTAATTTAATAATTAATTCTAGCTGTCAGAGCAAATGTCGTGTTTTTATGAAACAATAAGTATCAAAAGATTGACACTAGTTTAAGTCCAATTTCAAAGTGAAATTAATTCCAATGTCCACTATTGTATTAAATGGTAAAAATATATACTAATTTAACTTTAAAACCAATTAAAAAGATAATCTAATCATATAAATAAATTAGATTAAAAAGAGGTTTTGAATTAAAATACAACATTTTTCACTATTCATTAAAAATTAAACTTTTTTGGAAAAATACCAAAAATTTACACAAAGTAAATTTTGATGTCCCGATTCTAAAGAGGAGTTTTATTTTGTCAAATATAACACATAATATTGTCAAAAAGTTTATTTAAAAGTGGTTCTCCATCAAAAGGCGTTTAATCGATCTTTTAAAGAATATTAAAATGTTTACGCTTAAAATTGGATTCATTCGCATTTTTAATTTTCTAACATTTATTCTAAAAAGTAAAAATATTTGACAGACATATATAATCATTTAATAGTTAGTTCTATTCATTCCCTCCATTACAATGGCTAGGCGTTAACTACAATTTAAAATAATATTATTTTATTATTAGAGAGCAACGTAAGAATCCCAAGAAACTCGTTGTTGTGTATTGGGTACGCCATCGAGCATAGCATCCCCTTTAAAGAAATATTAATATTTTATTCACCAATATGGATAAATATATAGATGTCTTATTCTTTATTTACCTGGGGTGTTACATCCTTCCCCCCTTTTGGGAATTGCGTCCTTGCAATTTTAAAATTGGGCTTGGAAGCATCTTTGAAAGTCCCACATCTGAACAAGAGTCAGTAAAACAATCACATTAAAATAAAGAAAGATAAGTACAAAGGTCACCCGAGTTAACCCATACTAAGATTCCAAGTATGAAAATATGGACATGGATGAAAAAAACAAAGGGTCATGTTCTGATGGAGTTTGATAGAAAACATGTTTAGGAGAAAGTAAAGCACCTGAAAATCACAAACATGTGATGGGTTAAACAATATTCGATTCCCCAGTAGGAAAGGTTAATAGGAAACATTTTTGTTTTAAGTTACTTTTTATTGAGGAATTTATTCATAAGGAAACATAATCACTTATCATGTTGAATTTCAACTTTGATTAGATTCCTTACACAAACTCATATTTTCTCCAAAAAACGAGTATTTAGGAAGACTTGTTCACATTAAGAGTACTATAATCAACATCTAGAGAATCACCTAATCCAAAAAAGATAACTATATACATACCATGTTTTTAGACTTTAACCAAAACCAAAACTGAAAAGGTTATTACAAGATCAGATAATCCAGAAAAGGATAACCCTTTATAAAAAGAAAATCTATTCTTAACCTCAAAAATTTGTCCAACAAAACCCAAAGTTCAACGAGGACCATTCGATAATCAATTTGCCAATAAAATTCATCAAAGTGAACCAAACTAAGATTGAAACCCAAATATTTGAAGGATTTAGTCACATAGTCTTCTATGTTAAATCGTAACATTTATCTCCAAACAACATCAGTTTCTCTTAATTTCTCGTATTGAAAAGTAATTAACCTAATCACATATCCTCCATGATAGGTTAATAAATTTACATAGATAACCCAAAATCAACTTACTCTTAATTCATGAAATAATCTAACTAAAAAGAATCAGTCAAACTGACCAGGGAGTTCATGTAGTCCAGTGGTAGGTGATAAATACTAGTTGCACTTTGGTTGTGGGTTCAATTCCTGCAGCTTTGTCCAACGCGACGGGTTGTCACACGGTCTGCGTGTTGTCCTTTTTCCAAAACTATATAATTCTAAAATCATTCCCCAAAAAGAGATAAATCATCAAAAATAACCATAACATAATTTAACCTCAATTTTATCTCAAGCCTTTCACTTTCATCATAACATATAGTAACCCATAATTACCTCAAAAGTGAGGATAATATAAACCCAAATGGTTCTTTATAAGAATGTCCACAAAAGAACAGATTACTATTCCTTGAATAAAATTTTCATATATTAAACATCAGGGTTACACATACTATAAAAATTCTTCTAATGTAACTCCATCATCAAAAGAGACTTAATACTCTTAAGACTTTCACAATAACTCTTGAAGCCCTTATATGTTAACATATTACTCATTCAACATTCATCATGATCCATTAAACATTCCTTTCCATCTTATTCTGAAATAATTCTTTCCTACAAACAAAATCATGAATCATGTCCTATGATTCCAAAATAGGAAAACAATAGTTATGAAATAATCCATACCTTTGATTGGTTATTTTCAGTTTCTTCATCCTCAATCGGAATGGCATTAGGTATTGGTAAATGAACATTTGTACAATCTTGGTGATCCCATTCAGGAAACTTCTTCATAGGACATGTGTTTGCATAATGACCATGCACACCACATTTAAAACATTAAATTGATCCTTCAGAAAGAACTTCTTTCCCTTTCCTCGAGTCAACTGGATGCTTCCTTTTTCCATGGTAGGTTCTTTCTTCATGACCATCAGTTCCACATCTATAGCATATTTCTGTCCCTTTGAAACATTTTCCTAGGTGTTTCTTTCCACATTTTTGACACATAGGTTTTTGAACACACTTACCTTTATGATTATTACATGTAGTTCCGTATGGATTTGTTTCTCGCATATATGATTCCTTAGAGAAATCACCAAGGATTAGGTGGTCAATAATGACTCCAGATAGTTGGTTGAGGATAATCACAAGAGTTCTCATTGCAGCTCCCATATCATTCAGTTGCTTGCTCAAAAAACTGTCACAGTTTCCTTCGCATCCACTGTTACTTTGGTGACTTCTAGATCCATCCATTTACTAAAACCAAAAAGGTCAGTGTGAGTATATCAACAAAACCATCATTTACTAATGGGGAAGATAAACACTAAGATATACTTACTCATTCACTTTATCTAAAACTAGGACTCTTTCTGAAATCCTAACCATTGTGGTAATGTCACTTATGCTTAGGGGATACCCTAACCTCTAAAGTTATCTAAACCGACCTCTGATACCAACTATAAGGCCCCGACATTAAACCTTACTTAATATTGAATTAAATGAATAATTGATATTGAGGATCTTTTCAGGTTTAGAGTTTTAGACAATTAGAACATAACTATTACATCTCAAAAGATTACAAAGTAGACACTTCTACTAAGTTTCCATAAAATAAAAACTCTTGAAAAGAAACATGTCTAGTTCCATGTTTTAGATAGAATGACTTTCCCTTGATCCCATCCTTGATCCTATTCCACATTAGGTCCTGTGAAAAACATTTCAAAAAAAATTTGGGGTGAGCATAAAAAGCTCAGTAAGGGATACACAAAGAAAGGAAACTGTTAGATTATCAAAACAACAAGTAAACCATGTATAATTTATCAAAGTAATAATTTTCACCTTTATGTCATAGTAAAAAAACTCTTCACTGAATAAAAGTTCATTACATACCCTTTTGTAACCAAAAGATTACCATAAAACCCATATAAAGATCACCTAACATATAAAGGTAACTTGGTACATAAACATACATAAGTGGAATAACCATAAGGTCAACTTCCACACAAATAACTTAATGGAATAGCCATTCAGCCAACTTCCATACATACTTAATGGAATAGCCATACGGCCGACTTCCATACCCAATGTATTGGAGGTTATAACGTAACCACCCGTCCTGGTATTCACGGCACCACCCGTCATATGGTTTATCACGTAACCACCCGTAAAATGTCCAAGTACCATCATTACACATAAAATATTGAAAATATAAACATTTCAAAAACAAAATTTCATTTTCAATCACAATAAGTAATTCCAAGACATCAATCCATTTTCAAAAACCATTTAAAAGTGATGTTCGAATCAAAGTGACCCATACCACTTTGAAGCATTTATTGGAATTATAATTTTAAAACATTAATGTCCATATAAATAAATACTGAAAACCATTTTGAAAACATTGAAATTAAAGATAATGATTTAGAATAATAAATCTTTAAAACATTTAAAACAATATTTTTGTTAAAGAGAATTTAACAAAATGAGAGACTCTTGAATACAAATAACTGTGGAATAAAATTTAATCCGAACTTTATAATATCATAAGAATAAATGGATTCATGATATAATATGTCAAAGGATAGTATACACAACATATAAGAGTGAATTGGTTCATAACAATAATGAAGTCTCAAAAAATGTAAAATGAGATGAAATCCATTATAAAGAATGTATCCTTAAATTAAGGATAAATGAATCTCATAATTATGTGTGAAAAATATAAATAAACCCAATATAAGTAGATATTAATTTTAAAACAATCAATGTTTATTCACACATATTCAAAGGATGACATATTCAATAACTACATGTTGAACCCAAAGAAATCTAAATTGGGTTAAGAAGTTCCCTTGGTAAAATTCGACAGCCTAACGACTTCACGTAAAATTTTACAAAAAGGGTTGATGAGAGAGATAAAGGGGATATCATCACTTGGCCATAAAATTTACATAAATAAGGATATAGAAGAATATATCCCAACATAATAGTATGTGAATTAAAAGACATAACAAAAGAAGTCTTTTAAAAAAATGATGGTGAACGGTCCCCTTACCGAGTTGGGTAACTTTCGAAATGTACACCCCATGGAAAAAGGGTCATACAATGAGGATGTGAAAACCAATAAATGAAATTATAATATACAATGTGTATAATAATGGGAATTACATACACCACTCAAAGGAAATTTTGGCAAATGTAGCATAAATCTCACAGGAATAAAAGTGAGATGAAAATTCCCTTACGAAAACTCAGTAGCCTAACGACGCCACATAAAACATCCAAAAATGGATTGATGAGATAAAATAGGGTATCTCATCACATTACAATAAAATTTATATAAATATTAATATAAAATAACATCACCCATCATAACAAAGAGGAGATTAAAAGAAGTGACATAAAGGAGAGTACTTTAAAAAAAATAGAGGTTAGATCTCTTACGAAAATTCGGCAGCCTAACGGCACCACTCAAAACAAAAAAAATGGATTGATGAGAGAGAATATGGTATCTCAACATATTACCATAAAAATTACAGTAAGATTAAAATAAAATAGAATCCCAATAACAAGAAAGATGAGCTTTAGAAGGAATGACATAAAAGAGTGTACTTAAAAAGAAAGAGAGGAGTAAGATCCCTTACCTCGGGTCCGACTTGACTCGATCGTACATTAATCTCCTGAATAATAAACATGAGTTAATTTTTACATCCTTAAGAACATTTTTCAAGTTCATTATTCTTTTTATATCACTTATTACCATGTCATAGACATTATGTAATCATTTAAGTTAATAATGTTTGTTTTGTCGATACATGGTTCTTATGTCGAAAGTGGACTTCTTATAATTACATGTTGTTCGTGTGGTCAAAGGTTAATTATATCCAGAATTGTATTCATTATTTATATATCAATTATGTCATATATATCTAGTATATTCATGCATTTATAATATTACATAACATTTAGAGTTAAGAAATGAAATACACCGTTCATGGAGACGGTATGCCGTACGTACGCATGAACGCTACTTCCATTTCTATTTCATATTTAATGGAATTAAAACATAATGATACAAAATAGTATTTTAATTCCAGTATGGTATCATATATAATATCCTTAAATATATCCTTTATACTTACCACATATGGTATTAACGAATCAAATCACTTTGAGGGAGCGGTAGTCCGCACTTCCTTAAATGAATATATTGCATTTACCCATAATGGAAACCATAAAGGTATTCCATAAATGAAAAATACAAAAGCATAAGAAAAACATAAAAATATTAGATATAATATATAAATATAGTTTCATCTTAATGGCCACCTTTGATGGTGTTATAATAATGTTGAACAATCATCGTTTCAGGAGGCAGAAATTCGCCATCCATGGAAATAGTCTGTTCTTTAAACATTAGATGTAGGTGTGTGTAAGTGTAGCTCGAAACCTTCTTATAACAACATCCTATTATATTTAAGATACTGGATTGTTTATTAAATAAATGAATAAAAACAGTTTAGGTGGTTGGAGAAGCAAAATAAAACAAAAGGACTCAAGTGAAGACATTACCTTAATATCGGGTAACTCCCTTTGGTTTGAGCTCAAGGGCTTCCTTGGGAAGACTTATGCCCAATGTTAGGCTTCAAGGAGTAAAGGAGGGATGTGGAGAGACAAAATGGGCAGAGGGTGGCCTAGCCAAAGGCTTTGGAAGTGTGGGTAAAGAGGTAGAGGTGGGGGCCTTTTATAAGAGGAGAGGAGGGGCACTCTTGTAAAGTAAGCAAATGATACCTTATTTGAAAATGAGTTTCAGATTTAAAAGGTCCCACATTAATATAATTCGTGGATAAGGTGATAAGGGTTAGAAATCCACCCATCAAATAGGTTTTGGACATGTGTAGGCCTTAGATATTACATTATCTTTCCATTTTATTTATATTGTTAAATAATGAGGTCATCGCTGCATCATCATGATGACATAATTAATATAATTTATTTAATGTATATAAATTATAAAAAAATACTATGATGTAGGAAATCTTTTTATCTTTCCAATGACTATTAATAGTAAAAAATCTGACTTTATAACCCCATGTAAAAACTGTTTTAGTAAAACATCTCATGTTTGTTTCATTTTTACTTTATCATTAAATAAAAAGGTATTTATGTCATTTTCCTACCAAAGTGGCTTTATGGGGTCCCCATGTTGACACATGGATTATTCTTATCGTAAACTACACTAATTACCTCTAATTGCGATTAAAAACTTAATAAGTTACTATTCACCAAAAAATTATTTTAATCCCATTGATCCACATTTTACTTCTTAATAACAAACATGTATGTCAGATTTTTTAAATTCAAAACACAAAGATGGAAAATTTTCATTTAAACGGAAAATCAGTTTTTATAAGTACCACTTAGTGGTTTCACTATTCATCAAAAATTAATGTTTTTCAGAAAAATACCAAAACTTCACCCTAAGCTATATTTGATATTCTAAATTCAAAAATGATGTCTATTTTACAAAATTCAAAACATATTAGTTGCATTAATTAATTTAATAATTAATTCCCGCTGTCAGAGCAAATAGCATGTTTTTATGAAACAATAAGTATCAAAATATTGACACTAGTTGATGTCCAATTTCAAAGTGAAATTAATTCCAACGACCACTATTGTATTAAATGGTAAAAGTATATTAGAATTTAACTTTAAAACCAATTCAAAAGATAATATAATCATATAAATAAATTATATTAAAAAGTGGTTTTGAATTAAAATACAACATTTTTCACTATTCATTAAAAATTGAACTTTTTTTGGAAAAATACGAAAAATTTACTCAAAGTAAATTTTGATGTCCCGATTCTAAAGAATAGTTTTATTTTGTCAAATATAACACATAATATTGTCAAAAAGTGGATTTAAAAGAGGTTCGCCATCAAAAGGCGTTTAACTGACCTTTTAAAGAATATTAGAATGTTTACGCTTAAAATGGGATTCATTCACATTTTTAATTCTCTAACATTTATTATAAAAAGTAAAAATATTTGACAAACATATATAATTATTTTGTAGTTAGGTCTATTCATTCCCGCCATTACAATGGCTAGGCGTTAACTACAATTAAAAATAATATTATTTTATTATTAGATTGCAACGTAAGATTCCCAAGAAACTCGTTGTTGTGTATTGGGTACGCTATCGAGCATAGCATCCCCTTTAAAGTAATATTAATATTTTATTCACAAATATGAATAAATATAAAGATGTCTTATTCTTTATTTACCTGGGGTGTTACAATTATAATTTCCATTAAGATGTCACTGTATTTACATGTGATTTCTATTATATTTATATTGTATCTATAATTCTTTATTTTTTAGTTGTATTATACCTTTATGGTTTCCATAATGGGTAAATACGAAAATTTCATTTTTGGATGTGCGGACCACTACCCCATCAAAGTGATATGACTCATTCATGTCATACATGGATATTATATTGGATGGAGTTAATTAAAATAAATAACATTTATGTTATATTAGAATTATTATATACCTTTTTATTATTATTTTTTCATTAATTTAAATATAAAATTGAAATGAAATTAGTGTTCATGCGTATGTATGACCTGCTATCTCAATGAATTGTGTTTTTCATTTATGAACTCCAAATGATATGGAATATAATAAATACATATAAACTAGATATATATGTTATATAATATATCTAAATCTTGAATAAAATTCTGGATATAATAAAATTTTCACAACATTGACAATTTATAATTATAACAAGTTAAATTTTTAATAATGTTCTGAACATCGACAAAATGTCTCATATTAACACAAATAATTAACTAATTGTTATAGCAAGGTAATAACTGATATAAAAGAAATACTAAACATGAAAAATGATCTTAAGGAAGTAGAAATTATCTCATGTTTATTATTCAAGAATAACATGGAACATACTAGTCATGTGGGACATGAGGTATGGGGTTTATTATGTCACTTTTAATTTCATGTGATTTCCATTGTTCACCATATTATTATTGCATGTGGTGTGTTGTGTACTTACATTTCATATATATTTAATTATTCTATTTATATTCATGGTATTATATGATTCATTAGGAGGTTAAAAGATTTTTTTCCGACGGATCGATTGATTACAATGGGGTAAGGGGTTTTCATGTCACTATTTATTCCGGTGCGATTTATGCTATATTTTCCACTATTTGCTTTTTTGTGTTGTATGTACTACACAAGATTGTATTCATTGTGTAATAAAAGTTAATTAATTGGTATCTAAATCTTCATTGTATGGTCTTTATTTCATGTGGTTTATGTTTCGAAAGATACCAAATTGGTAAGGTAACTTTTTACCCCAGTGACCATACCTTGGGTTAATCTTATAATTCTTGATTATGTCATGATATGATTTTGTGTGGAATAACTATTTATTTATGTTGTAATTTCTACTCACCTTGGTGTGGATATAATTTTGATACACATAATCAATCCATTGATAAATTCTCATGTCATTGATATGAACTTGATATGGGTAATCTTAACTCAATTTCCATTCACTGTGTTAAACATTCAAGTCATTGGTTTTGTCTTAAAAAGAACACTTTTGAATGTCCTCATATTTATGTACACTGAATATACTATCCTATGATGTGTATTTATACTTTTGACACATTATTATGTTATTGAGTTATCCTTAATCTAAGGATATCATTTTTATATGCGATTTTGTCTCAATTTACATTCCATTGAGATTTCATTGTTGTAATGCACCAATTCACTCTTATATGTTGTATATACATCCCATTAACATATTATATGATGAATATATTTAATATCATTATATTATAATCATTGATTAATGTTATTCCTCAGTTATTTTAAAGCATGATTCTCTCATTTTGATAGAAACACTTTAGCTAAAATATCGTTTTAAATGTTTTTAAAATTTATTCATCCAAATCATTCCCATTAATGTCCATGTTTTAGAAATGGTTTTAAGGATTTGTTTATATGTAAATGACTTTTCTGAAATAATAATTTCATTAAAATGATTAAATGTGATATGAGACACTTTGACTCAAAAATAACTTTATTAAATATTTTAGAGGATTTTGAGAATAGTTTAATAAAGAATTGATTATTTTAATATATTGAAATTAGATATTGTGATTGAAATGTGGAAATGTTATCTTCACATTATTCTTGTTTTATGGGTTATGAATTTGTTATGGTTCAATGGAATTGTTTACATATATGTTTGTTTCAGTGATAAACCTAGTGCGGGTGAGCCCATGCTATATCTCTAATACATTTTGTAATGTGATAGAGGTAAATGTTAATGTTTCTCCTAATAGAATTAGGGAATGTACTTTAACCGGTATTCCAAACATAACTCCTTACATAGCTGTGAAAGATAAAATTAAATTTTGAAATGGATTCCACAAGTTACCTTTATGATTTATGATTTCTATGTGTTATTCATAAATCTTATGATATCATGAGGTATTCCAATGTTCTTATATTTTGTATATATTGATTAACTAATGTTTTCTTTATTTATTTTATAACCCTTACTGAGATTTTTATGCTCATCCCATGTTTTTGAATTGTTTTTCACAGGGTATAATGCACTGTAAGAGAAATTAATAACTCATAAAGAATTATATCAAGAAAATAATTATTGTTTTCTTTTAAGAATTTTTAATTTATGAAAAAATGGATATTGAGTAGAAGTGTCTACATTGTAATTTTGTAGATGTAATGTAATAGTTATGGCCCAATTCTCTAAAACTCTTGGCCCAAAAAGATCCTCACTATGAATTATAAACATAATTCTAGATTATTTAATGTTTATTGTTGGGGACATATATATAATTAGAAATTGTCTCTACATACCCACTCGTATCTTATGAGGAAATCATTTTTCTAAGAAGTGTACGTTAAAATCCTTCCACTCCATTTTCACTATTTCTTCATAATCCCTAGTGTTTTGAATCAATTAACATCATCAAACTAAATACGATGAGAGATGTTAAATTACTATTATATACTTTCCCCATACAATAATATTGATAATGAAAAATATATTATGTAAGTAACTATTCCTTTTCTCATCTAAAAATGGATTTACAGTTGGATTGAATGGTGGAGGTTTCTCATCCATGAAGCTATATAACAGTGTCACATTACATAGTGGATTAATTTACTTCTCCATATGGGCATGGTTATTACTCAACATCTTATTCATCTACCCCAACATTTAAAAAAATTAGTTCTAGATATATCTCTTACTACTTCATTATTACAATTCCCAAGTTGTAAATCCCTACACGGACTGTGTTCTTTGATACAGTTACCACTAATTCTGCTATGAAAACATTCCATACAATGGAATAGAATATATTAGATCATAAAATTATGTAACAAAAAATATAAACCAAAAACTAGTAAAACACTTAACATAAATTGATAAATTTATGCATAACTAATCTCAAAATACAAAAAATGTTTTTTTGGGAATGTTTAAAAATTGTAATAATATTTTCTTATCCTTCATAATTGTTTATAATGAAAATGTTAGTTATCCTAAGCATTAACCAAAGGCGTTAAAAACCATGAGTTTAGTAGGATGATTTTTCTTGCACATGGTGATGATTAGTTCAAATCCGAACACTCCATTTTTGGATTTATTACCCCAAGGTACAACATTTCCAAAACAGCATCCACTTATAGTATCTATATAGGTATTAACTTCATGGAGAACAACACAATATCTTTATAACAATAAAATTAGGATTTTATTATATAGTTATTCTCATAAAATCTCATGGGTTTATATTCATAGATCTATTTTTTCATAAATCTAGATCCCAAATATTATACTAAACATTCTATGATACAAACTGTAAACACCCCAATCCTAATAGTCAGGATTGGGTGGTTACATTATTATACTTATGCTAGATACTAGTAAATACCATCCAAAAATACCTAACAATTTATCATTTTTCTAATCATAGATTGATACATGAAAAACATATTACATTTAAAAACATAAAATAAATTATTATATTTTCTTTGAGTACACCATCATTCCATTAAACACATCCTTTCATATAAATCATAAACCACCTCATGGAATCCTTGGGAAAGGAACATAAGAAAGCGGTGAAATAAAATTCCCTGTAAGGGTATGAAAATAGGGAAATCTATCATTAATAATTATGTCAGATTCAGTATGGAATGGTAAATAATTGAAACCCATTACATTTAATTAATATCTTAATCAAGAAAAATAATATTGTAGGAATAAAAGATGATGAAATGATGACTTATGTAGAATCACATGAGCATGAAACATACACACATATATTCTAAAAAATAGTCTAATCACATATAAATCAATAACTAATCTCATAATGATGTATTGTTTGTTACTAGACATCATGACTACACAATCATGGCCACATTCTGTGTCCTCTTTTATAAATGGGTAAGGCCTCATTCAAAGAAAAATCTTTTTTTGTCGCATGATAACTACTGATGCATCAAGGGAATATAGAGGGACATTCCAATCACAACGTAAGTCAAATGTATCCCTCGTATGAATGTTGTGAAATTTAATAAGAATAAATTTTTTTATTTTTCATTTAAAAATAGAAATACTTTCCCCAGAAAATAAGCATAATCATATACCATTAAGATTAATATTTAGATGATTATCAAAATAGTAAATCCCTATTAAAACTATTCATAAACCATATTGATTTATATAAATAATTCTATCAATAAAACATATTACCAATGGGGCATACATGAAATAAGTTTTTTTTATGGTGAATAAAAATACTATAAAAATACCATTAAACTTTCATGAGGAAAATATCATTTCCACTATAAAAATAAATTTTAAAAAATAATTTATAAAATATTAAAAAGAAATTGATGAAAATATCCTTGAAACATTACAAAGGAATATTCAAAATAATATAGTTGTTATAAAAGTGGTTATTTACGTAAATATCTTAAAATATAAAAATCTTTTAACACAATTGTAAAAATAATAAAAAGTGTCCTCTTTGAAAAAAATATGATTCAATTAAACCAATTTTTTATGAAATTAATTTTTTTTTAATGTTTTGTTAAACATTCCTTTGGATAATTTGAAAGCATTCATGATAACATTTTTATGAAACTAGGATTTTAAGGGAATGGATTTCCAACCAATGAGGGAAATAATGTCATATTTTCTTAAAAACATTTTGACAATAAATTTTTTAAACCATAGTGGAAAATGGTTCTATTACATGAAGATTTCATTTATAATATGAGGAAAAAAATTAATTGTGTAATAAGTGAAATATTATATAATTCCTCTAATTTATAATTCATAATAAATTCTAAATAATGAATAGATTGTGAAATAAACCCATAACACGTTGGTAACATTTGAATCATAAGCCCCATGACAGAAATAAAATTAAAAAAATAAAACATCCTGAAGATTAATATATTCATGATATAACATATCAAAGTTATAGTGTATAGACCATAATAAACAAATATGTGGTTAAATTTATTGTAACACCCCATGCTTCCACAATACAATTCTCTTTGAATAATAAAATATCTTGTGTTGTATGCAACTTCGAGTTATACTCACCATGGCCAATCAAACAAGACGTTATGAATTGTAATACCCAATTTTTGAAATTTTATAAATTTTATTTCTCAAAATGGACTTATTTTTTGGGTTTAGAATATACAAATTATCTAAGGGTGAATTTTTGGTATTTTTCTAAAAACATTTAATTTTTGATGAATAGTAAATAATAATGGGTTTTGTTTAAAAGAGACTTTTATTTAAATTTTTATTATGTTAAATTAAATTTATTATAAATAAAAAGAAAAAAATAATACCTATATTAGTTCAATTTAATTCATTGGATTCTTTTTATAATAAGAATTATATATATAATATTGTATTGAAAAATTTAATGCCTTTTACCCACATTTGATGCACATTTGGAAATTTTCATAAAAATTAATATTACTTCTTCTGTTAATTGAATTTAAAAAATTCTAGATACCCAGATGACATCAGTATATTAAATTTTGTTTAATAAGAGGAAAATAATTTTTGGTGAATAACAACTTTTGAATCTTATTTACCACTATTAAAAGTAAATATTGTTATTAAAGGTAAAAATGAGATTATAATTACTCTAATAGAAGCCCTAATTCAATCAGACAAGTTTATTTCGACCAAAATAATCCTTATTAATAAAATATTACCATCTTTGATACACTTGGATTAGGTTAGGAAATTTAATATTATTTTATTTAATGAAGAGTTAAAAGTGTTAAATTCAAAATTAAATAACTAAACTATTTTTAATATTGGCTTATACGTAATATAAATTGGACTATAAATATTAATTAGAAAGATAATAAGATATATTACATCATGTTATTTGATTTATAATTTTTATACATTAAAAAATTGAATTTATTTATGATTCAATGATGATGCATAAATTACCTAATTAATGAATGATTAAAATATTTGATATTATAAATATTAAAATAAATATTAATTGATACCTTTGATTCATTAAACTAATTTTATTGGTCAATATGACATTAAAGGGTGAAATAATTTTTTTTCAAAATGAAATTTTTGTTATGAATTTCATAGAAACCAAATACTTAACAGTCTCAAATTTGACATAATTGAGTTTTTAAAACAAATACTATTATATTGAACAATATAATAGACCTATAAATATAAGGTTCATAAATGTAATTATATATTTACAGAAAATTCATTAATTAACCACTTGGGATTAAATTGACTTTTTATAGTATATTAATTAAGAATTTATTATAATATTACAAGAAGACATGGTAAATGTTAAACTATTTTACTCTTAATTAAATCTAAAAGTTAAGGTTTATATGGTGACATAAACAAGTCTAAAACCCGTTGCTTGAGGATATTTCGACCCCTTCAAACCTTATCATTAAAATAAATCCATCTGGAGCTATTAGAAACCAAAAAGGACTTCATGATAAAATAATATTTCAAGCATTTCCTAAGGTACCCCTCACCTCTCCTATAAAATGATACTTCACCTTCTCTTAGTTTCACTCCACCAAATCCATTTGTCTCAGCCAAACCATACTAAAATATCATTCCAACAAACATTAATTAAACATATATGACTTAAATTGTTCCAAAATACAACTTAATGATCCCTTTTGTCAAACCAATAGGAAGAACATGAAGAAGTGATAATTATATCATTACCACATTTATTGTTATTTTCTTCTTCCACTTCCACTTTAATTGTTGATTCCATAAAAAATAATAAATAAATTAAATTCTACATAAATTTATGTTATTATAATAATGGTACTACTATATTGATTATTCAATCCATCCTATTAATTATCCAATCACCATACCTCCGTACGTACGACTTACCATCTCCACGTCGTGGTGTAATTTGTTATTCAACACCTCATTATTTGGATGTGTATAATAATGAGTATAATTGATGAAAATAATAAATGAAACATGTTAATGATTCTGTATATATGATATATCATCCAATTATATAATATTTCACCGTCAATAGAATGATATTATCGCTCGTGCGTACGTATGGATTACCATCTCCACGAACGCGATGAGATTCATTACCCATCATAACAATTCCAAAATTATTTTCATTTGATGATTAAAAATAATTATTGAAAAATTAATATCACTATGGATAAGAATAAAATATATACTATCCATAACAGACAAGACTTAAGTAACAAAACAGATAATGGAAAATGAATCAGTTAACACCTGAAACCGTGATACTGCTGAAATATTGTTAACAAAGCAATATTAAAAGATCAAATATGATTTCATATTTATGTATGTGGTTATTTCATAATCTAATAACAATTATTTAAATATTATAAAAGATATTAAAAAACCCTTAACTATATAAAAGTATAGGGTATGTGTTAATTTTACAATCTCTTTATTATCCGAGGTTGTTTATACGTAAGCATCAAATGGGAATTCAAAATCATCCACATCCATGTTTCATAAAAATTTATTTAATTTTTTAATATTTTTTCTATAATATGGGTTAATGTCATTTATTCCATTTTTTTACTTTTTATAAAATATTTTTAAAGGAATCATTCATTTATTTTCTGAAAAAGTAACTTCAAGACCTTTTTGAAAAATTATGGTAAGATTGTTTTTTATCTTATACAGTACTTATGGCTATTTTATAATATTATATCATCTTCAAAGCTTCCCATAAAAGATTATAAGAATATTTTCACATGAATTTTTTTTTATAATTATGTAACTTTTAAAACATTTCAATATAGTAAGATATATTTCTCTCAAAAAAAATTTATTTCATCTATGCCAATATCCTTGGATATATTTTAAAGTTGTTTGAATTTGATTTAATATGATTCAATCTCACTTACTATATTGACAATTTTTTAATATGTTTGACTGTGGTTGTGTTATTTTTATAACATTCGTGGTTTTTTTGTAATGTTTTTACTTCTCATATTCTATATTTAATATGAATTTGTATGTTATGTATCAAACATTTCATATGAGGGATTCATTGGACATATTATGTGACTGGTGGAGAATGCTATAACTCCACGATGCATCTATAGGTTTCATGAAACAAACTAGTGTCTTGGCACAAGGACATGACAAAATATTATTTGTAGTCTTGGAAGATCGTCTTTACTATGTTGTTATGATGTCCGACATTATGCATTCCATAATTATGAAATTATCCATTAATATTTCTATAGATTATTCGACCAGTAGAATATCCATGTGAAAAATTAAATGGAATTATTTTATTTATATCTTCCATATTATGTAGAATTTTATGTTTTATAGACTTGGGTTTTTTATTTATACATTTCCTTAAATGTTTATTCTTATTTATGATCGTTTCCACTATATTTTTATCCTTTCTAATCATCTGATCTCACCCCTTTATATTTTTTAATTTTCCAAGGATGCGAAGAAGTATATTATGATTGACCTTTAGGGATAGGCTAAGTTAATTTTACATGTTCAAAGAGAACAAAATGTTTGTTTTCATGATGTAATGTAAAACTTATGTATGTATCTAGTACTTCCACAACTTCTAAAATAGTCGGTCATTTGATTCTTGATCTCTTTCTTATCATTCCAATGTTATGAAATAATTAACTGACTCTAGGTAACTAGGGTCAGGGTATTACAACTGGTATTATAATAAGGTTAGTATAAACTTTGGAAACTAGATTTAGAAAAAACTCAGAATAAAGAAACATTACCCTAAGATAAACATTGAAGATTAATATAGAATAATTTCCTATAATTTGGTTAAGGTAGATATTTTGTGAGTTTTCCAAGATATATATCATTTTATGTTTAAAAGAAGGTAGAGGCCACTGTCACATAGATGTACCTAGGAGTGAAAACACCGACAAATAGTTTTAGGCTTGACCCGGGGTATCATAGTACACAATAATGGGACTTGATTCACTCTTGGTTTTGACACTCTTGGGGGATATGCGTTGGATAATTGACAATTTTCATTAAAACCCATTATGAAGGATTTATGAGTAAATATTTCCTCATTGAAACCATTTTTTATGATTAGGGATTATATAGACAAACTATTAAATTTATGATATGTATTTTACTAGTCTGGAATTATGTATTGTGATTCATAAACTGATCTAGTGTATGCCATTTTTTAGAAATGGATCATAGTGGAAGGAATGGAAATCGTATCAACCCACATAATTCATGTAGGGATTTCACTCCTACTAAAGATAATTATTGTGGAGATGGTGATTAAACTGGATCTAAACAGTTTATAACCATACTCGGACAACTCACTCTGGTTAGGAATAATAACCTTACTCGTATAGAGCACCCAGATCCACAACGTGGAAGATCAATGTTTGATCACTTCACAAGGAAACAACCACCAAAATTAATGGGGAATGCAAATCAATTAGTATCTTAGATATATATAAGTTCCTTAAATAATATATTGCATTCTTTGGGGAGTAGAAAAAGTGAAAAAATGTTATGGAAGATTAACACCTCATAAGAGAAGTAGATAAATAGTGACCATTGGTTCAAAAACAAAAAGGAAGATGATGAAGTATCGATTATAGAATGTAAGGAGTTTAATTTGATTTTCAACAAATAATACATCACTCGTGGAAATTGAGAAAATATGGAAAGGCAATTTCGAGTCTAAGGAAAAAGGTGGATGAGAATGTCAGAAAGTATGAGGCTAACATTACAAGGTTAGTAAGGCATGCATCAGGTTATATATGTAACAAAAATAGTAATATTGATCTATTATTATATGGATTAAACCCATTTATCCATCGATCATTAGTCTCACAATCCATCACATAGTACGGATATATAGTTTCATGAGCTATAGAGACAGAAAAGGGTTTCCATGAGCATTATAACATTAATGAAAAAAAAGATAATAAGAGATTTGTTGAACACTCTGGAAATGGAATTAAGGGGAAGAATGTAATGTTGAATTTCCATACTGTTGTAAATGTTGGATGGAACACCCTGGTACGTGCCTGAAGGGAATGGGAGTTTTTTAAAAGTGTGGTGAAAAAGGATGCCAAGCACCAGATTTCAAGGTAATGAAAGAGTTTTTTAATGTTGAATGCTAAAATTGTTGACAAATGTGGAATTATGAAAATTAATTTCCTAAGATCCAATGAAAAATACCTCAAAAAGGCCATTGAATAATATCCATCTTCATACAAACTCAACTACAGTGGTTAAAGCTCTGAAAGTTGTGGTGGATGGTACTTTAATCATTTCCTCAATATTAGGAAATGCTTTTTTTGATTCTGTATTATCGTATTCTTTCAAATCGTCCATGTTTTCCAATAGAATTAGATATTTATAATTTTATGAACAAGGGATTTGTGAGTCAAAATCCTAATGGATATATCAATGAAACAATTATTTTTCAATTAGTTACCATTATTTCATATAAACGTGCATTATATTCTGATCATATTGTTATACCCATGATTTAATTTGATATAATCCATGGTATGGATTGGTATTCATACCATGATGCGAAATTCTTTTGAAATAATAAGTAGGTTACAATTTTTGCTGATGATAATGACTACCTTGTCATAAGAGAAAAAACATCACCATCTGATTCTCACCAAGATACACCCCCAATAGCTCTACAAAATTCAATTATAGGTGAGTAAGGGTTTTTAAGAACTATGGGAGTGGAGAAGAATGTTCAAATAGAGTATTTACATATTAGGCAAGAGCATGATGATGTGTTTCTAATATATTTAACCAGACATCCTCGAGAATGAGAAATTGAGTTTTCCATTAATTTGATTCCTGATTCAAGGCCCATATCGAAGACCCCTTTATAGAATGGCCATTGTGGAATTAGTGGAACTAAAGAAAAAACCATAGGAATTGACTAATAAATTATTTATTAATCCTAGTGATTCTCAGTGGGGAGACACTATTCATTTTTCTACGATGAAAGGTGGATCTAGGAGGGTATTCATTGATTATAAGGTGATCAATGATATAACAATAAAGAACAAGTATTTCCTATCTTTCATTGATGATTTATTTTACGAAATTTGTGGAGCTAAATTATTTTAAAATATTGGCCTTCAAACTGGATATCATTAGCTGTGCGTGAAGAAGGAATTCATTCTGACGAAATGATTTCATACTAGGTATTGGCATTACGAGTTTACAATAATTCCTTTTGGACTGAGAAAGGTACCCTCTGTTTTCATGGATGTAATGAATAGAGTTGCAAGGAATATCATGATGACTTTGTAGTAGTATTTATTGATGATATCATGGTTTATTCCAAAATCTATGAAGATCATGAAAATCTCTTGTGCACTATTCTAAAGACTCTTAGAATAATTTAATTATATGGGAAGTTTAGAAAGTGTGACTTCCCAAATGAAATGATTTCTTTTCATGGCCATATTGTGTCTATGCACGAAATCTCTATTGATCTTCAAAAGACAAATGAAATCCAAGAAAGGCTAGCAGTGATGAGTATAACTGAGGTACATGGTTTTATTGGATTAGCAGGTTAGTATCGGCATTTTGTATATAATTTTTCCTGATTGGCTAACCCATTACTCAAGCTCACACAAAATGGGTTAATGTTTTTTGGATAAAAGTTTGTGAAGAATATTTTGTTGAAATTGAAGATAATATTTTCCAATAATCCTATATTGACATCACAATTGGGGAATGATGGGTTTGTTTTTTATAGTGATACTTCCAAAAAAGATCTTGGTTGTGTCCTTATACAAAATGATAGGGTTATTTCCTATGCATCATGACAACTAAAAAATCATTAGAAAAACTATGCTACTCCGGACCATGAGTTAGCAGCTATAATCATTACTCTGATGATATGGATACACATAGTCTATGGTGAAAAAAATGTCAGATATATACCAATCATAAGATTTTGAAGTATATTTTCTCACAAAATGAACTCAATGTGAGGCCAAGGTGATGGCTCGAACTACTCAAGGATTATGATTACACTTTACGCTACCACCAGAGGAAGGTAAATAAGGAGGAAGATGCTTTGAGCAGAAAGGATCATGGGGTGATGGATAACATGAGAGTTTAATGATATAGAATGTTCATGGATCTCGTAAATATGAATATGGGATTAATCATCAAAGATGAAGCAAAAATAATTTTTCAAATGGTTTCCAAACAATAATTACATGAAAAGGATAAAAAGATATTAGACTAATGATGATGAGTTTCAAAATAAATTTAATGATGTGAATGATGGGAGAATTATTGACTTCATATATGAAGATGGAATTTTGAAAATTGGGAAAATGCATTGTATTCCCACTGTACCTGATCTAAAAAGGTAATTGTTGGTTGATTCTCATAGCTACATTTTCCATACTAGTAGCTACATATTTTTGGATTTGCAACATGAAGAGGGAGATTAATGATTATGTGCCAAGATGTATGGGTAATCAACATGTAAGGGATATAAGAAAACATCATGGAAGTGTCACACAACCACTTCCCATAGCTGAGAGGAAATTGGATGATATTATGATAGAGAATGTCATGGGGCTACCAAAGACTCCTAGAAGTAATGATGCAGTATGGGTAATTGTGGATCATTTTACCAAGTCAAGACATTTTGTTGCTATAAGAGATGATTTACCACTTGAACAATTAACAAAAAAAATATATTAATGAAGTTGTAATACTTCATGGTGTACCCCTATCGATTGTTTCTGGTCATGATCCCCATTTTATATCAAGAATCGGGAAATGTATTAAAAATTACCTAGATACTATACTTCATTAATTCAATGCCTACCACCCTCAAACTAATGGAAAATCAGAACAGTATATTCAAAACATATAAAACATGTTGAGTTCTTGCTCAATTGACATTCATGATATTTGGGATAAGTATATACCTCTGATATAATTTTCATATAACAATAACATCCATTCAAGTATTCAGATGGCACCATATGAAGCGTTATATGGAAAGAGTTGTCATAGACTTACTTGTTGAGATTATGTTTGTGAATGAAAACTCGTAGGCACAGAACTTGTTGAGGAAACAATAGAACATGTTATGATTTTAAAAACCCACATCAATGTTTCTACATGTAGGATAAAGATAAATGCCGATAAACAAAGGAAGGATTTCTAATTTCATGTAGGATATCATGTTTTCATGAATGTCTCTCAATGGAAGGGTGTCATATGATTTGGTTATAAGGGAAACTAATGTCCCATGTACATAAAAATTTTCAATATTTTAGATCAAATTGGAGTTGTAACATACTGTTTGGAAGTGCCATTATGTCTCTCCAAAGTTCATGACATTTTCCATGTAACACCACAAGCTTCCACGGTACAATTCTTGTTGAATAATAGAGAAGCGTGTGTTGTACGCAACTTCAAGATTCTAACAGACCTGACCAATCAAAGTAGCCATTATGAATAGTAATACCCACTTTTTAAAATTTTATAAATTTTACCTCTCAAAATGGACTTCATTTTTGGATTCATATTATCTAAATTTCCCTAGGGTGAATGTTTGGTACTTTTAAGATAACTTTTATATTTTGATGAATATTGAAAATTAGTAAATTTTAATTAAAAACAATTTTTTTAATCAAAATAATTAATAGTGATAAGTTATTAATTTGAGTGGTTTTAAATTATATTTTGATTACATTTTTACCATTTAATACAATGTTGGAAATTTGACATAATTTCACATTTAAACGGGACATAAACAAGTGTCAATCTTTTGATAGTTTTTATCTCTTAAAAACACGCTTTTTGTTTTAACAACAGGAATTAATTTTAAATTAATATCTTCCAATTATGTGTTTTGAATTTAGAAAAATTAATTCCATATTTATAATCATGAGGTCCAAATTTTGTAAATAGGTAACTTTTATTTTTAGATATTTTGAATAATTACTTCGGTAAATATTTTATTTAGCATGGTTAAAAGATAAATCCGGTAAATAAATGTAAAAAATAATATTATAATAATTATAAATTACCATAAAACGTGTCATAAAATTATTTTTTGTTACATGTCCTAAACTGAGCATCATTGGGTCGATTTTGGGACCCCATGGATCCTTTTTTAAGTGATAATGACACTTTATATTAATTAAGATAATGTAAATACAAAAATGACATAAGAATATATCTTTTTGAAAAACAATTTTTACATAGGGTTATATATGTTATAATTTTGACTATAAATATTAATTATAAATGTAAAAAGATTTCCTACATAATGGTATTTTATTTATAATTTCTAGACATTTCAAATTAAATTTTTTTATGACACAATAATGATGTAGTATTTTCATTATTAATGAATGAATCAAATAATTATTGTTATAAATGTTAAAATAAATATAATTTGAATTTTTTGATTCCATAAAAGAATTTTAATCGTCAATATGACATGTTAGGAATGCTTAAATGAATTTCTTTCTAATTAATAAATTTTTTAAGAATTTAACAAAAATCAATTATTAAATATTTTCAAATTTTCCATAAATTTGTTTTTTTAAAAAAGGATATTATTATTAATTGATATTCTATTCCTAAAAATCTAATGTTAGTCCAAAGGACTTATATAATGATATATGTATCGTTAGTTTACCACTTCGGGGTCTCTTGTATGTATATAGTACGTTTATTAACTACATAATATTAAAATACAGAGGGACATGGTAAATGTCAATCTAATTAACTAAGAGTTAAAACTAGATGATAATGTTAATATAATGATACAAACCTATCTGAGATCTATTGGTTGAATGAATTTCGACTCATCCCCACCTTATATTTTTAATAATCCACTTTGGGGCCATTCGAAACTGAATATGAATTTATAATAAATTAATACTTTATGTTTCTCCTAAAGAGACCCTCCTCCCCCTTATAAAAGGACACAACTTCTAACTAATTATTCACACCTTCAAAGCCTTTTGGTCCGACTGAAACCTACCCAAATACTCTCTCAACCTCCCTCACATAATCCTAGAGGCCTTAGGTTGATTATAAAGCCATCCTAAAGGGCCATTTTGATCAAATCAAATGGAAGAACCCGAAAAAGTGGTAATGTTTTCACCACCCTTTTTCAAGTTCCTTTCTTCTTCAACTTCTTCTTTCTTTGTTATTTCCTTTATAAAATAATAAATCCATTATCTTCTATATACTGTGATGTTATTATAAATATGGTACAACCATATTCAGTATTCTATCCATCAATTCAATAACATGTCACCAAACATGCGTACGTACGGCTTACCGTCTCCACGTCGTGGTGTAATTGTTATTCAAAAACATTATTATTTGGATGGGTAAGATAATGATATTTAATATATTTAAATAATAAATATAACATTATAATTATTCTATATATTTGATATTCCATCCAATTATATATTATTTTCATATCAAAAGAATGATATTATCGCTCGTGCGTACGTACGGACTACCGTCTCCACGAAAGAGATGAGATTCATTCCCCCATCATATCCATGCAATTATAATTCTCATTTAATGATTAAAAATAATGTTTAAAAACTTGATATCATTCTGGATATGAATAATACACAACCTATCCATAACAAACATGGATTATGTAACAAAACATATAAAAAACGAGTAAGTTAACACCTGAAACAATGATAATACTATGATATTATTAACAATGAAATGTTAAAAGATCATATATGATATCATATTATAGTATATAATTATTTTATAATTTAATAACAATTATTTCACCATTATACAGGAGGATAACCTACCCGCATGCAATTTAATGTACAAGGTAAGGGTTTATTTCACAATCTCTTCAAAATCTATGGTTGTTTATACGTAATTATCCACTGGGACCACTTTATCATCCACAACCATGTTTCATAAAAATGTATTTCAAACCATTCTTAATATATTACAGAATATGGGTTAATTTCATTTAAACCCTTGTATTAATTTTTATAAGACGTTTATAAAGGATTCTTTCTGTCGTTTCCAATCATGTTCCTTTTTAACATTTTCGACATAATTAAGGTAAGAATGTTTATTTAACATATACGATGGGTGTAGCTATTTTGTTCTGTTATAAAATCATCGAAGCTTCCCTTACATGATTATAAGAATATTTTTCATGTAAATTTTTTCCTTTATAATTTTGTGATTTTTAAATGGTTTAAAAAAATATATATTTCTCTCAAGTAGTTTTGATTTCATTTATGTCAACATCCTTTGATGGATTTTAAGATTAATTGAAGTTGATTTATTATGATAAAAAACATCCATATTGTATTGATGGTTGTGTGATATGTTTGATTGTGGATGTGTTATTTTTACATAATTCATGGTTTATGGAGAATGTATTGACATTTCGTAATCTAGTTTTAATACGAATGTTTATGTTATGTTTAAACCTGTTCATATTAGGAATTCATTGGACTTAGTAAGTGATGGGTGGAGGCTGTTATATCTTCTCGATGCATAGGTAGGTCTAATGAGACAAACTAGTGTCTTGTCATAAGGCCTTGACAAAATATTATTTGTAGTCTTGGCATGAGGCCTTGGCTATGTGGTTATGATAGTCTGGCGATATGAATTCCATCATTATGAAAGTTTTTATTGATATTTCATGTGATTATTTGATTAGTAAAATATCCATGTGAATAAGTAAATGGAATTATTTCGTTTTATTTCTTCTATATTATGATGAAGTTCATGTTTAAAAGAATTTTGTTTTATTTATACATTGCCATAAATGTTTATTCTTATTTATGAAAGTTTCCTCTATATTGTTATCCTTACTATGCATCTAAGCACTCCCCTTTTTATGTTTTATTTTCCCTAGGATGTGAAGATGTATTTTATTAATGACCTGTAGGGATAGAATGAGGGGATATGAGTGCGGACTATGGAGACTATGTCATTGTAGTATTCATTTTATAATGTATATTAAACTTTATGAATGTATCTTGTGATTCCAAGGCTACTACACAGATCGGTCCTTCGGGACATGATTCCGTGTGATCATGACAATTTTATGTAATAAGGCATTGACTCTGGGTCACTAGGATGTGGGCATTATACTTGCAACCAGAGAAAGTTTAGTGCAAAACTTGAAATCTAGATTTAGATAAACTCTGATTAGAGCACATATACATAAGATGGACTTTGAGGATTAGTATAGAAGAATATCCAATAATTTTGGTATTATAGAGATTTTGTGAGTTTTATGAGAAATACATCCCTCTCTGGATACGAGCAGGTAGAGGCGGCTCTGGCACAAGTGTACCTAGGGTTAAAACCCGAAAACACCGCTTTGAGCTAGACTCGAATGGGAACTGGTGCACGAAAATGGGCCTTTCTGCACTCTTGGTGACGACACTCCCGGGGGATATACTTAGGATAATTCTCATTTTATTTACAATCCATTATGAATGGTTTATGAGTGTATAATTCTCAAAGAAAACATTTTTTTATGATTATGGATTATATTCATAAATAGTTCAATTTATGTTATGTGTTTTACAAGTATGGAATTATGTATTTTGATTCATAAATTGATCCACTTTATGCCATTGTTTATAAATGGAACCAAGTGGATGTAATGGAAAGAATATCAATGCACACACTCCATGTAGGGATTTCCCTCATGCTCAAGACAATTATAGTGGAGCTGGTGATGCAACTGGTGCTGATCACCTAATCACCATACTGGGACAACTCACTTAGGTTATGAATAATATCCTTACCCGTATGGTGCACCCTGATCCGCAACATGGGGGATCAATGTTAGATATCTTCACGAGGAAACAACCACCAACATTCAATGGGAGTACAAATCCATTGGTAACCGAGCAATGGATATGTTCTTTAGAGAAAATATTCCATGCCTTGGGGGGTAGGAAATGGAAAAAGTTGTCATGACAGTTTATCGCCTCACTGGAGACGTTGATCAATGGTGTTCATTGATTCAAAACACTAAGGAAGATGATGAAGTAACAAATATGGAATAGAGGGAGTTCAGAGAGCTTTTATTAGAAAAATACTTTCGTCGTGACCATCGAGCATAGATGGAAAGGCAAATTCTGAGTCTAAGACAAAATGAGGATAAGAATATCACAACGTATGAGGCTAACTTAACAAGGATAGAGAGGCATGCGACCGATTATATAGGTAACCCAAGAATTAAGATTGATCATTTCTTTGATGGGTTAAAACCATTTCTTTGTCAAGCATTAGTCTCACAATCCTTCTCGTCGTACGAAGATATATTCTCATGTGCTATCAAGAAAGAAAAATAATTCTCTATGTATTTTGACATTAAAGAAAAACATGAGAAGAAGAGATCTTCTGACCACTCTGTAAATAGAAATAATGGGAAAAAGAGAATAGTTGATAATCCATTCTATAGTAAATGTGGGAAGAAACACCATATTACTTTCATGAAGGGAATGTGAGTCTATTACAAGTGTGGTGAAAAAGGCCATCAAGATCAGGATGGCAAGGGAATGAGAGTTGTTGCCAATGTGGAATTATCTTACTGTAGAGAGATGGGACATTATGCAAATGAATTTCTATGAGTCAGCAGAACTTGCCTTAGAAAAGGCCAAGGTATCAAGGTCAATCTTATGCTATCACTACAGCTGAGGTAGAAGCTCCAAAAGACATGATGGCAGGTAATTTATTAGTTTCCTCAAGTTTAGAAAATTCTTTATTTGATTCTGTATCATCGCATTTTTTCATAACATCACAATTTTCGTAGAAAATTAGAATTTTCAAATTTGATTTAAAAAGGGAGTTTTCAGTTAAAACTCCTAAGGGAAGTATCATTGCAAAAAAAATTTGTGAATCAGTCCCCATTAGAATAAATAAATGTTCTTTATCCTCTGATCTCATTGTCATACCTATGATTTAGTTTGATATAATCCATGGTATAGATTGGATTTCGGACCATGAGGTGAAGATTTATTTTATGATGAAGGTGGTTACGATTTTTGATGATGAAGATAAGGACAACCATATCATTAGAGCAGAATCGTCACTACCTAATTATTATTTAGATCCACCCCCACTAGCTCAGCTAAATTCAATTATTGGGGTGGAAGTGAATGAAACTACTGTGGGTGAGGAAAGGAATGTTCAAATAGGGGATTTACTTATTGTGAATGAATATGTAGATGTGTTTCCGGATGATTTACCTGGAAATCCTCTAGAATGAGAAGTTGAGTTTTCCATTGATTTAATTACTGGATCAAGGCTTATATCAAAGACCCCTTATGTAACACCCCAGGTAAATAATGAATATGAAATTTTCATATTTATCCATATTTGTGAATAAAATATTAATATGACTTTAAAGGGGACGCTATGCTCGATGGCGTACCCAACACGCAACAACGAGTTTCTTGGGAATCTTACGTTGCACTCTAATAATAAAATAATATTATTTTAAATGGTAGTTAACATGTAGCCGTTGTATTGGCGGGAATGGATAGAAATAACTAAAATATGATTATATATGTTTTTAAATGTTTTTACATTTATCCAATAAATGATAAAGGCTAAAAATATTGAAAGAAATCAATTTTAGGCTTATATGCCCTAGTTTCACTAAAGGTTCACTTATCGCCTTTTAATGGAGAACTGTCATTAAATATAGTTTTGATCACTCTTATACATTCTTTTGGACCAAATAAAACTATTCTTTTGAATCGGGACATCAAATTTTACTTTGTGTATATTTTTGGTATTTTTCCGATAAAGTTCATTTTTAATGAATAGTGTAAAATGTTGTATTTTAATTCAAAACCTCTTTTTAATCTAATTTATTTATATGATTAGATTATCTTATGAATTGGTTTTAAAGTGAAATTATAATATATTTTTACTATTAAATCCAATAGTGGTCATTGGAATTAATTTCACTTTGAAATCAAGCTTAAACCAATGTCAATCTTTTGATACTTATTGTTTCATAAAAACACGCTATTTGATCTGATAGCGGGAATTAATTATTAAATTAATTAATGTGACTTATATGTTTTGAATTTTTTAAAATAGAATTCATTTTTGAATTCGGAATATCAAATATAGCTTAGGGTGAATTTTTGGTATTTTTCTGAAAAACTCCAATTTTTGATGAATAGTGAAACCACTAAGTAGTAATCAAGCAAACTGATTTTTTAGTTAAATGAAAGATTACCACTAATGTGTATTGAATTTTGAAAATCCGACATATATGGTTGTCATTAGTATGTAAAATGTGGTTCAATGGGATGAAAATAATTTTTTGGTGAATAGTAACTTTTTTTTTCATTAATCACGATTAGAGGTAATTAGTGTAGTTTAAGGTAAAAATAATGTTTTAATAATATGAAATTAACTTGACACATGTCCTAACCTCATTGGATGTGTAATGGCCGACCAAGAAAAGCCATGGGTCAACTTGGGTACCCCATGGAGGCACTTTGGTTGGGAAATGACATAAATAACTTTTTATTTAATGTAAAAGTAAAAATGACACAAACATCATATGTTTTACGAAAACAATTTTTACATGGGGTTATAAAGATCAGATTTTTTATTATAAATATTCATTGGAAATCTAAAAAGATTTCCTATATCATAATAATTTTTTTATAATTTTTAGACATTAAATAAATTAAATTATTTATGACATAATAATGATGCAGCGATGACATCAATATTTGACGATTTAAACAAAATGGAAATATAATGTAAAATCTATGAACTCCACATGTCCAAAACATATTGGATGGGTGGATTTCGTACCCTTATCACCTTATCCACGAATTATATCAATTTAGGAACTTTTAAAACCGAAACACATTTTCAAATAAAGTAATATTTCTTTACTTTCCAAAAGTGCCCCTCCTCTCCTCTTATAAAAGGCCCCCACCTCTACCTCATTTCACACACTCCTCAAGCCTTTGGCTCGGCCTACCCCTGCCCTTTTACTCTATCCAAGTCCCTCTCCTCATCCTAGTAGATTCCATTTGGGAAGAATCCTTTCAAAGGAAGCCTTTAGTCTCAAATCAAAAGGAGTTACACTTTTAAAGTTAATTCATTCTCTCATGTTCATTTGTTTTATTTTGCTTCTCCAACCCCCTAAACTCTTTTTATTTACTTCTTTTGTAACAACACCAGTATCTTCAAAATACTAGGATGTTGTTATAAGATTTATTAGAGCTACACTCTCACACAACTACATTAAATGGTTAAAGAACATACGGTTTCCGTGGATGGCGTCATTCTGCCTCCCGAAACGATGATTGTTCAATACTCATTTATCAACATCAATGGTGGCCATTATGATGTCACTATTTTTATATATGATATATAATATGTTTATTTTTTACTTATTCTTCTGTATTTTTCAATTGTTTCTTACCTTTATGGAATCCATTATGGGTATACGCGAAATCTTCATTTTAGGAAGTACGAACTACCGCCCCTCAAAGTGATGTGATTCGTTAATGTCATACGTGGGACGTATAAAGGATGGATTTAATGATATTATATATTATATTATACTGGAATTATAATATGCCTTTATATCATTATTATTCCATTCTATAAAATAAGAAATAGAAATGAAAGTAGTGTTCATGCATACGTACGGCTTGCCGTCTCCATGAACGGTGCATTTCATTTCTTACCTCTAAATGATTATGTAATGTTATAAATGCGTGCATGTACTAGATATATTTGACATATATGATATCTAAATCATGAATACAATTCTGTATATAATAAACATTTGGACACACGAACAACATGTAATTGTAAGAAGTCCACTTTTGACTTAAGAACCATGTATCGGCAAAACAAATATTATTAACTTAAATGATTACATAAATGTTTATGACATGGTAATAAGTGATATAAAAGGAATAATGAACTTGAAAAATTTTCTTAAGGAAGTAGAAATTAACTCAAGTTTATTATTCAGGAGATTAAAGAACGATTGAGTCAAGTCGGACCCGAGGTAAGGGATCCTACACCTCTCTTTCTTTTTAAGTACACTCTTTTATGTCCTTCCTTTTAAGCTCATATTTCTTATGATTGGGATGTTCTTTTATATTACTCCTAATGTACTTATTATGTTCATATTATGAGAGACCCTATTTCCTCTCATCAATCCATTTTGGATGTTTTGAGTGGCGCCATTAGGCTGCCGAATTTTCGTAAGGGATTTTTCATCTCACTTTTGTTCCCGTGAGATTTATGCTACATTTTCCACAAATTACATTGAGTGGTGTATGTATTGCCCATTATTCTACTCTTTGTGTAATATAATTTCATTTATGAGTATTTACATCAATGATCTATTGTCCTTCTTTCATGGGGTGTATGTTTTGAAAGATACCCAAGTCGGTAATGGAACCTTTCACCCTCCTCTTTTTTAAAAGACTTCTTTTGTTGGGTCTTTTAATGTACATATTGTTATGTTGGGAAATGTTCTCATATTTCCTTATTGATGTAAATTTTATGTCCAAGTGATGAGATACACTTTTTATCTCTCATCAACACATTTTGATGTGATGCCGTTAGGCTGTCAGGGGAACTTTTTAACCCAATTTCGATTTCTTTGGGTTCAACATGTAGTCATTGAATATGTCATCCATTGAATATGTGTGAATGACCATTTATTGTTTTACACTTAATATACACTTATATTGGGTGTATTTATATTTTTCACACATATTTTTGAGATTGATTTGACCTTAATTTAAGGATACCATCTTTATAAGGGATTTCATTACATTTGACATTTCTATTGAGGGTTCATTGTTGTTATGCACCAATTCACTCTTATATGGTGTATATAATGTCCTTTGGAGTATTATATCATGAATCCATTTATTCTCATGATATTATAAAGTTATGACTAAATTTTATTCCTCAATTATTGTATTCAAGTGTCTCTAATTTTGGTAAAACCCCTTTAACCAAAATATTGTTTTAAATGTTTTAATTATTTGTTTTTATTAATATCCATGTTTTCAAAATGGTTTTAAGGATTTATTTATATGGATATTAATGGTTTAAAATTTTACGATTCAAGGTGGTATGGGACAATTTGATTCAAAAATATCTTTATTAAATGTTTTAAATGGTTTTGGAAGTGGTTTCTTTTTGAATGGATTCATTATTTCAATATACTAAAATGTTATATTGTGATTGAAATGTGGAAATGTTATGTTTCCTTTATGCATGTTTTATGTGACACAATTATGTTATGGTTCTTGGGAATTGTTATGAAAATGGGTGGTTCCGTGATAAACTAAGGGCGGGTGAGCCCGATATAGCTCTCCATTGCACTGGGTAACGCGAAGGAGTGAAATGTTAAGGTTTCTCCGAAGAGATTTAGGGAATATACTATGATGGGTATTCCAAACGTAACCAAGAGGGTTACTCCCTACATAAGAATGTTATGAATGACTCAAGTTACCTTTATGTCATATGATTTCTATGATTTTATGAGGTATGTGAAAGTGCCTATGTTTTATGGGTAATGTATGATTTCATTCTTATGTATACATGTACTCATGATTCCTTTCCATATTTTTATATCCCTTACTGAGCTTTTTATGCTCATCCCAAGTTTTTGAAATTTTATTCACAGGTTAAGGGAAGCGTACATGATGTGATGACAGTGTCAAGAATGTGTCAAGAAAGAATCCATGTTTTATTTTAAATATGTTTCCGTTGATGGGAAGAATGAATATTGTCTTCCATGTAACCAATTTGTCTAAATATGGAATGTAATGCAAGTTTCATGATCTAAATCTCTAAAACTCTAAACCTAAAAAGATCCTCAATGTGTAATCTTGTAATAACTCAAGATTAAGTATGGTTTAAGGCTGGGGCCTTACAGTTGGTATCAAAGGTCGGTTTAGATAACTTTAGAGGTTAGGGTATTCTCTAAGCACAAGTGACATTACCATAATGGTTAGGATTTCAGAAAGAGCCCTAGTTTTAGATAAAGTGAATGAGTAGGTGTATCTTAGTGTTTACCTTTCTCATTAGTACATGATGGTTTTGTTGATATACTCACACTGACCTTTCTGTTTTAAGTGAATGGCTGGATCTTGCAGGCACCAAAGTGACAATTGGTTTGATGGAAACTGTGGTGGTTCTCTGATTAAGAGACTCGATGAAATGAGGTACTCAATGAGGAAACTCGTGGTTGTTCTAAACCAACTATCAAGGGGTCATGATCAACAACTTGAACCTTGGTATGATCTTTAATGCATCATGTAAGAGATGAACAATCCATGTGGAAGTTCAGGTAATAATAATAAAGGTAACCATTAGAGTTTATATGATCCTTACTTTTGAGGTAATTATGGGTTATTATATGATATGCTGGAAAATGAAAAGCATGAGATAAACTTGAGGTTAAAATATTTTATGATCATTTTTGATGATTTTATCTCTTTTTGGGGAATGATTTAAGAATTATATAGTTTTGGAAAAAGGAAAACACGCAGACCGTGTGACATCCTGTCGCGTCGGACAAAGCTGCGGGAATCGAACCCACAAACAAAGTGCGACTGGTATTTATCGCCTACCACTGGACTACGTGAAGTCCCTGGTTAGTTTGACTGATTCTTTCTAGTTATATGATTTTATGATTTAAGAGTAAGTTGATTTTGGGTTATTTATGAAAATGATTAACCTATCATGGAGGATATGGTATTAGGTTAATTACTTTTCAATACGAGACTTTAGGAGCAACTGATGTTGTTTGGAGATAAATGTTACGATTTAACTTGTAAGACTATGTGACTAAATCCTTCAAACATTTGGGTTTCAATCTTAGATTATTTTACTTTGAATAATTTTATGGACAAATTGTTTATCGAATGATCCTTGTTGAACTTTGGGTTTTGTTTGAAAAATTTGGAGATTAAGAATAGATTATGTTTTTATAAAGGGTTATCCTTTTCTGGATTATCTGAACTTGTACTAACCTATTTGGTTTTGGGTATGGTTAAGGTCTAAAGATATGGGAAGTATATAGTTCTCTTTTGTGGATTAGGTGATTCTCTAGAAGTTGATTATAGTACTCTTAATGCAAACAAGTCTCCCTAAGTACTCGTCTTTTGGGAAAAAAATATGAGTTTGATTAAAGAATCTAGTTAAAGTTGAAAGTCAACATGATAAGTGATTATGTTTCCTTATGAATAAATTCCTCAATAAAAAGTAACTTAATGAAAAATGTTTTCTATTAACTTTTCCTACTGGGGAACCCAACACCGTTTAACTCATCATAAGTTTGTGATTTTCTTATTGTTAACTTTCTCCTAAACATGTTTTCTATCACTCTCCATATGAACATGACCCTATGTTTTCTCCTCCATGTCCAGGTTTTTCTACATGGAATCCTAGTTTGGGTTAACTCGGGTGACCTCTATACTTATATTTCTTTATTTTAAAGTGATTGTTTTACCGACTCTTGTTCCGATGTGGGACTTTCAAGGATGTTTCCAAGCGCAATTTTAAAATTGCGAGGACGCAATTCCCAAAAGGGGGGAAGGATGTAACACCCCAGGTAAATAATGAATATGAAATTTTCATATTTATCCATATTTGTGAATAAAATATTAATATTACTTTAAAGGGGATGCTATGCTCGATGGCGTACCCAACACACAACAACGAGTTTCATGGGAATCTTACGTTGCACTCTAATAATAAAATAATATTATTTTAAATGGTAGTTAACATGTAGCCGTTGTATTGGCAGGAATGGATAGAAATAACTAAAATATGATTATATATGTTTTTAAAAGTTTTTACATTTATCCAATAAAAGATAAAGGCTAAAAATATGGAAAGAAATCAATTTTAGGCGTATATGCCCTAGTTTTCACTAAAGGTTCACTTATCGCCTATTAATGGAGAAATGTCATTAAATATAGTTTTTATCACTCTTATACATACTTTTGGACCAAATAAAACTCTTCTTTTGAATCGGGGCATAAAATTTTACTTTGTGTAAATTTTTAGAATTTTTCCGATAAAGTTCATTTTTTAATGAATAGTGTAAAATGTTGTATTTCAATTCAAAACCTCTTTTTAATCTAATTTATTTATATGATTAAATTATCTATTGAATTGGTTTTAAAGTGAAATTAGAATATATTTTTACTATTAAATCCAATAGTGGTCGTTGAAATTAATTTCACTTTGAAATCAGACTTAAACCAGTGTCAATCTTTTGATACTTATTGTTTCATAAAAACACGCTATTTGCTCTGATAGCGGGAATTAATTATTAAACTAATTAATGTGACTTATATGTTTTGAATTTTGTAAAATTGACTTTATTTTTGAATTCTAAATATCAAATATATCTTAGGGTGAATTTTTGGTATTTTTCTGAAAAACTCCAATTTTTGATGAATAGTGAAACCACTAAGTAGTAATCAAGCAATCTGATTTTTCAGTTAAATGAAAGATTACCACTAATGTGTATTGAATTTTGAAAATATGAAATACATGGTTGTAATTAGTATGTAAAATGTGGTTCAATGGGATGAAAATAATTTTTTGGTGAATAGTAACTTTTTTTTTTCATTAATCGCGATTAGAGGTAATTAGTGTAGTGTAAGGTAAAAATAATGTTTTAATAATATTAAATGAACTTGAAACATGTATTAAACTCATTGGATGTGTAATGTCCGACCAAGAAAAGCCATGGGTCATCATGGGGACCCCATGGAGCCACATTGGTTGGGAAATGACATAATTAACTTTTTATTTAATGTAAAAGTAAAAATGACACAAACATCATATGTTTTACAAAAACAATTTTTACATGGGGTTATAAATATCAGATTTTTTATTATAAATATTAATTGGAAATATAAAAATATTTCCTATATCATAGTAATTTTTTGATAATTTTTAGAAATTAAATAAATTAAATTATTTATGACATAATAATGATGTAGCGATGACATCATTATTTGACGATTTAAATAAAATGGAAATATAATGTACAATCTATGAACTACACATGTCCAAAACTTATTGGATGGGTGGATTTCGAACCCTTATCACCTTATACACTAATTATATCAATGTGGGACCTTTTAAAACCGAAACACATTTTCAAATAAAGTAATATTTCTTTACTTTCCAAAAGTGCCCCTCCTCTCCTCTTATAAAAGGCCCCCACCTCTACCTCATTTAACACACTCCTCAAGCCTTTGGCTCGGCCAACCCCTGACCATTTACACTCTCCACATCCCTATCCTCATCCTAGAGTATTCCCTTTGGGCAGAATCCTTTCAAAGGAAGCCTTTAGGCTCAAATCAATAGGAGTTACACTTTTAAAGGTAATTCATTCTCTCATGTTCATTTGTTTATTTTGCTTCTCCAACCCCCTAAACACCTTTTATTTACTTCTTTTGTAACAAAACCAGTATCTTAAACATACTAGGATGTTTTTATAAGATTTATTTGAGCTACACTCTCACACAACTACATCAAATGGTTAAAGAACATACGGTTTCCGTGGATGGCGAAATTCTGCCTCCCGAAACGATGATTGTTCAATACTCATTTAACACCTTCAAAGGTGGCCATTATGATGTCACTATTTTTATATATGATATATAATATGTTTATGTTTTACTTATGCTTCTGTATGTTTCATTTGTGTCTTACTTTTATGGCATCCATTATGGGTATACATGATATCTTCATTTTAGGAAGTGCGGACTACCGCCCCCTCAAAGTGATGTGATTCGTTAATGCCATATGTGGGACGTATAAAGGATAGATTTAATGATATTATATATAATATTATACTGGAATTATTATATACCTTTATATCATTATTATTCTATTTTATAAAATATGAAATAGAAATGAAAGTAGCGTTCATGCGTACGTACGGCTTACCGTCTCCATGAATGGTGCATTTAATTTCTTACCTCTAAATGATTATATAATGTTATATATGCGTGCATTTACTGGATATATATGACATATATGATATCTAAATCATGAATAAAATTCTGTATATAATAAAAAAATTTCCACACGAACAACATGTAATTGTAAGAAGTCCACTTTCGACTTAAGAACCAAGTATCGGAAAAACAAATATTATTAACTTAAATGATTACATAAATGTTTATGACATGGTAATAAGTGATATAAAAGTAATAATGAACATGAAAAAGGTTCTTAAGGAAGTAGAAATTAACTCAAGTTTTTTATTCAGGAGATTAAAAAACGATCGAGTCAAGTCGGACCCGAGGTAAGGGATCCTACACCTCTCTTTCTTTTTAAGTACACTCTTTTATGTCATTACTTTTAAGCTCATATTTTTTATGATTGGGATGTTCTTTTATATTACTCCTACTGTACTTATTATGTTAATATTATGAGAGACACTATTTCCTCCCATCAATCCATTTTGGAAGTTTTGAGTGGCACCGTTAGGCTACCGAATTTTCGTAAGGGATTTTTCATCTCACTTTTATTCCCGTGAGAATTATGCTAAATTTGCCACAAATTCCATTGAGTGGTGTATGTACTGCCCATTATTATACTATTTTTGTAATATAATTTCATTTATTAGTATTTACATCAATTATTTATTGTCCTTCTTTCATGGGGAGTTTGTTTTGAAAGATACCCAAGTCGGTAAGGGAACCTTTCACCCTCCTCTTTTTTAAAAGACTTCTTTTGTTGGGTCTTTTAATTTACATATTGTTATGTTGGGATATGTTATCATATATCCGTATTGATGTACATTTTATGTCCAAGTGATGAGATACACTTTTTATCTCTCATCAACTCATTTTGATGTGATGTCGTTAGGCTGTCAAGGGAACTTTTTAACCCAATTTCGATTTCTTTGGGTTCAACATGTAGTCATTGAATATGTCATCCATTGAATATGTGTGAATGACCTTTTATTGTTTTACACTTAATAACCACTTATATTGGGTGTATTTATATTTTCACACATATTTTTTAGATTGATTTGTCTTTAATTTAAGGATACCTTCTTTATAAGGGATTTCATTACATTTGACATTTCTATTGAGGGTTCATTGTTTTTATGCACCAATTCACTCTTATATGATGTATATACTGTCCTTTGGAGTATTATATCATGAATCCATTTATTCTCATGATATTAAAATGTTCTGACTAAATTTTATTCCTCAATTATTGTATTCAAGTGTCTCTAATTTTGGTAAAAACCCTTTAACCAAAATATCGTTTTAAATGTTTTAATTATTTGTTCTTATTAATATCCATGTTTTCAAAATGGTTTTAAGAATTTATTTATATGGATATTAATGGTTTAAAATTTTAATATTCAAGGTGGTATGGGACACTTTGATTCAAAAATCTCTTTATTAAATGTTTTAAATGGTTTTGGAAATGGTTTCTTTTTGAAGGGATTTGTTATTTCAATATACTAAAATGTTATATTGTGATTGAAATGTGGAAATGTTTTGTTTCCTTTATTCATGTTTTATGTGACACATTTATGTTATGGTTCTTGGGAATTGTTATGAAAACGGGTGGTTCCGTGATAAACTAAGGGCGGGTGAGCCCGATATAGCTCTCCATTGCATTGGGTAACGCGAAGGAGTGAAACGTTAAGGTTTCTCCAAAGAGATTTTGGGAATATACTGTGATGGGTATTCCAAACGTAACCAAGAGGGTTACTCCCTATGTAAGAATGTTATGAATGCCTCAAGTTACCTTTATGTCATATGATTTCTATGATTTTATGAGGTATGTTAAAGTGCCTATGTTTTATAGGTAAAGTATGATTTCATTCTTATGTATACATGTACTCATGATTCCTTTCCATATTTTTATATCCCTTACTGTGCTTTTTATTCTCATCCCAAGTTTTTGAAATGTTTTTCACAGGTCAAGGGAAGGGTACATGATGTGATGATAGTGTCAAGAATGTGTCAAGAAAGAATCCATGTTTTATTTTAAATATGTTTCCGTTTATGGGAAGAATGAATATTGTCTTTCATGTAACCACTTTGTCTAAATATGGAATATAATGCAAGTTTTATGATCTAATTCTCTAAAACTCTAAACCTAAAAAGATCCTCAATGTGTAATCTTGTAATAACTCAAGATTAAGTAAGGTTTATGGCTGGGGCGTTATACCTTATAGAACGGACAATGTGGAATTAGTTGAAATAAAGAAACAACTAGAGGAATTGAGTAATAAGGGATTTATTCGCCCTAGTGTTTCTCCATGGAAATCCCATGTCCTTTTTGTTAAGAAGAATGACGGATCTATGAGGTTATGTATCAACTATGGTGAAATAAATGCTATAAGAATAAAGAAAAAGTATCCCCTAACTCTCATTGATGATTTATTTGGCCAACTTCATGGGGATCAATATTTTTTGAAGATTGACCTTCGATCTAGATACCATCAGTTGTTTTTGATGAAGGACGACATTCCAAAGACAGCATTTCGAACTAGGTATGAGCATTATGAGTGTACACTAATGTCTTTTGGATTGACTAATGCAACCTCTGTATTCATGGTTCTAATGAACATAGTTTTCAAGGAATACCTCAATGATTTTTAGTGGTATTTATTGATGATATCTTGTTATACTTCAAATAATACGAATATCATGAAAATACCCTATGTATTATCCTGAAGACTCTCAGATGACATGAATTATATGGGATGTTTATCATGTGTAAATTCTAGCATCAAGAGATTTGTTTTATTGGCCATATTGTATCTAAGGATGGAATCTATGTTGATACTGCTAAGACAAGAGCAATCCATGAATTTCCAGGACCAACTAAATAACCAAGGTACGTTTTTTTATTTGGCTTAGCAGGTTATTATCGACGTTTTGTCCAGAATTTTGCCTGATTGGCTAACCAATTAACAATGCTCACACGTAAAGGGGTTAAATTCGTTTGAAAAAAAGAGTTTGAAGAATGTTTTGAAGAACTGAAGAGAAGATTAGTCAATTCTCCTATATTGACTCTACCATCGGGGAATGATGGTCTCGTTATTTATAGTGATTCATCAATGAAAGGACTTTGTTGTGTTCTTATCCAGAATGATAGGGTTATTTCATAAGCATCACAACAGCTAAAAATTCTTGACCAGAACTATCATACTCACGATATTGAGTTATCTGCTATAATCTTTTCTTTGAAGATATGGAGACATTATCTCTATGGTGAAAATTGTGATATTTATACTGATCACAATAGTTTAAAGTATATTTTCTCACAGAAAGAACTCAACATGAGGCAAAGGAGATGGCTCAAACTACTCAGGAATTATGACTGCACGATACCCAACCACCCGGGGAAGGAAAATAAGGTGGAAGATGCTTTGAGTAGAAATCATCATGGAGTTTTGTACAAGATAAGAGTTGAAAAGGATCCTATATACATGGATCTAGTAAAGTTGGATATGGGAATAACCATGGAAGGAAAAACATCAATGATTTTTCAAATGGTTGCCAAACCATATTTACTAGAAAGGATAAAGTGTTCTCAGACCGATGATGAAGAGTTTCAAAATATGTTTAATGCTTTGAGTGATGGGAGATTGTGTGACATTGTGTATGAAGATGGAATTTTGATGTTTGGGAAGAGGCTTTGTGTTCCCAATATACTTTATCTAAAAAGGGAATTATTGGATGATGCTCATAGTTCCAATTTATCTATACACCATGGGAGCACCCATATATATGGAGATTTGAAGGAACATTTTTTGTGGGACAACATGAAGAGGGAGATTGCTAATTTTGTGTCACGATGTATGGTTTGTCAGCAAGTGAATGCTGGAAGGCAAAAACCTGGAGGAGTATTGAAACCTCTTCCCATACCTGAGTGCAAATGGGATAATATCATGATGGACTTTGTCATGGGACAACCAAAGACTCCTAGAAGGAACGATGCAATAAGGGTCATTGTTGATTGTTTTACCAAGTCAGTACATTTTCTTATTATAAGAGAAGATTTACCACTTGAATGTCTACCAATGACTATATATTAATGATGTTTTGGGACTTCATAGAGTACCCCTATCGATTGTTTAGGATCGTGATCCCTATTTTAAATCAAGATTCTCGAAAAGTATTCAGAAAGCCCTAGATATTGAACTTCATTTGACCACTGCTTACCACCCCCAAACTATTGGAAAATCAGAACGGACTATTCAAACCTCAGAAAACATGTTGAGATCATGCTCACTTGAATTTCAGGGAATGTAGGATCAATATTTACCTCTAGTGGAATTTTCCTATAACAATAGCTTCTATACAAATATTCAGATGGCACCATATGAAGTTTTATACAGAAAGAGATGTCGCACACCAACCTGTTGGGATGTCGTTGGTGATAGAAAACTTGTAGGCCTAGAACTGGTAGATAAAACGATGGAAAAGGTATCGTTAATCCAAAACCACATCAAACCAGCTCATTGTAGTCAGAAGAGCTATGCCGATAACTGAAGGAAGTATTTGGAATTTCAGGTAGGAGATCATGTTTTCTTATAGGTATCTCCATGGAACGAAGTTATATGTTTCGATAAGATTGGTAAACTGAGTACTAGGAACATCGGACGATTCAAAATTCTAGAACGAATTGGGGTTGTATCTTACCATTTGGCAATGCCGCCAAATCTCTCCAAAGTTCACGATGTGTTCCACGTATCACTGTTGAGAAAATACACGCATGACCCAACACATGTACTCACCTATGAGGAATTAGAACATGAACCTGATCTGTCTTATTTTGAAGAGCACATCAGGATTCTTAATACAAGAGAACAATTTCTATGAAACCGAATGGCTCTTCTGGTAACAGTTTTATGGAGAAACCATAAGATTAAAGAGGCAATGTGGGAACCAGAGGAACTTACGATGAAGAACCACCCAAGTATTTTCATGCAGTAGTATTCTAGAAAATACGAGGATGAATTTATTTTAAGGAGGGGAGAATGTAACACCCCAATCATCCACGGTACGATTCTCTTTGAATAATATAGTAGTGTGTGTTGTACGCATCTTCGAGATTCTAACACACTACGACCAATCAATGTTGCCGTTATGAATAGTGATACACATTTTGTGAAATTTTATAAATTTTATCTCAAAAAATGGAATTCATTTTTGGATTCAGAGTATTGAAATTATCCAAGGGTTAATGTTTTGTACTATTCGGATAACATTTATATTTTGATAAATAGTGAAAATTACTAAATTTTAATTAAAAACAACTTTTTTAATCAAAATAATTAATAATGATAAATTATTAATTTGAGTGGTTTTAAAGTATATTTAGAATATATATTTACCATTTAATACAATTTTCATCATTTTACATAATTTCACATTTAAAGCAGACATAAACAAGTGTCAATCTTTTGATAGTTATTATCTCTTAAAAACATGTTTTGTTTTAACGGCGGGAATTAATTTTAAATTAATTTCTACCACTTCTGTGTTTTGAATTTAGAAAATTTAATATCATATTTAGAATCAGGAGGTCCAATTTGTGTAAATAGTTAACTGTTATTTTTAGACATTTTGAATAATTACTTCGGTAAATATTTTATTTACCATGGTTAAAGGGTAAATCCGGTAAATAAGGGTAAAAAATAATATTATAATAATAATAAATTACCCTAAAATGTGTCTTAACCTTATTGGTTGATACATTTCCACCCCTGGGAATCTCTGGGTCGATTTTGGGGGCCCATGGATTTACTTGTAAGTGATAATGAAACTTTATATTAATTACGTTAAAGTAAATAAAAAAATGAAAAAAGCATATATCTTTTAGAAAAACAATTTTTACCTAGGTTTATATATGTTATAGTTTAGATTATAAATATTAATTATAAATAAATAATGATTTCCTACATAATGGTATTTTAGTTATAATTTTTAGTCATTGAAAATTTAATTTATTTATGACACAATAATGATGTAGTATTTTCTTTATTAATGAAAGAATCAAATAATTAGTATTATAAATGTTATAATAAATATAAGTTGAAAAATTTTGATGCGATAAACGAATTTTATTGGTTAATATGACATGTTAGGATTTCTTAAATGAATTTTTTTCGAATTAATAATGTTTTTATGACTTTAAAAAAAATCAATTAATAAATATTATCAAAATTGACATAAATGTGGTTTTAAAACAAGTATTATATTATTAATTGATATTATATTCCTAAAAATATAAGGCTCGGAAAAAGTACTTATATCATGATATATGTATAATTAATGGACCACTTGGGGGGTCTCATGAATGTATATTGTATGTTTATTAACTATATAACATAAAAATCCAAAGTGACATGGTAAATGTCAATCTAATTAACTAAGAGTTAAAAATAAAAGATAAGCTTTATATAATGAAAAAAACCATTCTAGGATCTATTGGCTGAAAGGATTTCGACCCATACCCACCTTATACTTTTAATTATCCACTTTGGAACCATTATAAACCGAATATAAATTTATTATAAATTAATACTTAATGTTTTTCATAAATAGCCCCCCCCCCCTTATAAATGGACACAAGTTTTAACCTATTATTCACACCTTCAAAGCCTTTTGGTTCGGCCAACCCCTAACCAAATACTCTATAAACATCCCTAACTTCAACCTAGAGGCCTTAGATTGATCTGAAAGCCATCCTCATGAGCCCCTTTGATCAAATCAAAAGGAAGAACCTGATGAAGAGGGAATGTTTTCAACACCATTTCTCAAGTTCCTTTCTTCTTCAACCTCTTCTTTCATTGTTATTTCCCCTCTAAAATAATAAATCCAGTATATACTATATAATTTTATGTTATTATAAATATTATACAACCATATTCAGTATTCTATCCATCCTTTTAATGACATGCCACCATACGTGCGTACGTACGACTTACCGTCTATACATCGTGGTGTAATTGTTATTCGAAAACATTATTATTTGGATGGGTATGCTAATGATATGAAATTGATGTAAATAATAAATATAACATGATAATGATTTGGTATATAATATATAATATCCAATTATATATTATTTTAATATCAAAAGAATGATATTGTCGCTCGTGCGTACGTACGGACTACCGTCTCCACAAAAACGATGAGATTCATTCCCCATCATATCCATGAAATTATAATTCTAATTTGATGATTAAAAATAATGTTTAAGGAATTGATATAATTCTCTATATGAATGAGATACAACCTATCCATTACAAGAATGGCTTATGTAAAAAAAATATAAAATAAAACGAGTAAGTTAACACCCGAATCAAAGATAATACTAATATATTATTAACAAAGCGATGTTAAAAGATCATATATGATATCATATTAAGGTAAATGATTCTTATATAATTAAATAACAATTATTTCATTATTATACAGGAGGTTAACCTAACTTCAACCATGGAAAATTACATGGTAAGGGTTTATTTCACAATCTATTAAATATTTGAGGTTGTTTATACATAATTATCTACTAGGACCTATTTATCATCCACATCCATGTTTCTTAAAAATGTATTTCATAAACTTCTTTATATTTTAAAGAATATGGGTTAATGTAATTTATACCATTTCTTGAATTTTTAGAAGAAGTTTATAAAAGAATCTTTCTGTCATTTTCTAAACAAGGTCATTTTTATCCTTTTCGACAGAATGATGGTAAGAATGTTTTTTAACTTATATGGTGGGTGCAGCTATTTTCTGCCATTATCAAATAGTTGAAGCTTCCCTTATAGTCTTATAAGAATATTTTTAAAGTAAATGTTTTCTTTTATAATTATGTGACTTTTAAATTATTTAAAAAAAGGGCTATTTCTCTCAAATAGTTTTGATTTCATCTATGTCAACATCCATTGATGGATTTTAAGTTTATTTGATGTTGATTTATTATGATACTAAACTTCCATATTGTATTGAAGGTTTTGTGATATATTTGACTTTGGATGTGTTATTTTTATATTTTTCATGGTTTATGGAGAAATATTTGACATTTTGTATGACAGTTTTAATATGAATGTTTATGTTATGTTTAAACCTGTTCATATGAAGAATGAATTGGACTTAGTAGGTGACGGGTGGAGCCCTCTATAGCTCCTCGATGCATCAGTAGGTGTCATGAGACTTACTAATGTATTGGAATGAGTCCTTGACAAAATATTATTTGTAGTTTTGGCATGAGGCCATGGATACGTGGTTATGATGGTTTGTCATTATGCATTCCATCATTATGAAAGTGGTTATTGATATTGCATGTGAATATTTGATTAGTAGAATATCAATGTGAATAAGTAAATGGCATTATTTCATTTTATTTCTTTCATATTATTCCGAATTTCAAGTTTAAAAGGATTTTGTTTTAGTTATATATTCCCTTAAATGTTTATGCGTATTTATGAAAGTTTCCGCTATATTGTTATCCTTACTGGGCATCTGAGCTCACCCCTTTTTATGTTTAATTTGTCTGAGGATGTGATGAAGTATTTTATGAATGGATTTCAGGGATAGAATGAGGGGATATGATTGTGGAATATGGAGACTATGTTGTAGTAGTTTTCATTTTATGATGTAATGTAATCTTTATGAATTTATCTAGTGATTACAAGGCTACCAAACTAATCAGTCCTTCAGGACATGATTCCTAGTGATCATCCCAATATTATTTAATAATGCAGCGACTTGGGGTCACTAGTTTTGATGCATTACATTCAACATGTCACTGCTGAGAAAATACAAGCCCGACCCAACTCATGTAATCACCTATGAAGAAATAGAACAGGAACATGATATGTCTTATTGTGAAGATCATGTCATGATTCTTGATACCAGAGATCATGTGTTGAGAAACTTGATGACTTGTAGGGTAAATGTTCTATGGAGAAATCATAAAATGGAGGAGGCAATATGGGAACATAAGGAACATATTCTAGAAATTTAGAGTCAAAATTATTTTATGTAGGGGATAATGTAACACCCCAGGCTTCTAGTGTATGCTCCACTTTGAATAATGCAATAACATGCATTGTACACAACCTCGAGTTCTAGCACACCACCACCAATCAAAATAGTCGTAAAGAATAGTAATACCATGTTTTTTAGATTTTATAAATTTTATTTTAAAAAGTGGACTTAATATTTAGATTCGGAATATCAAAATTAGCTAAGGGTGAATTTTTTGTTTTTTTCTGAAAACATTAAATAATTTTTGAATGGTGAAAAACCCAGTTTTTTTTAAACTGACATTTGATTAGATAATTATTATATTTAATTAAATTTATCATAAAGTCAATATAGATATATAAATCATATATTAGTTTAATGTAATTTTTTTGAGTCATTTTATAGTAATATTAGATATATATCATTTTATTGATATATTTAACGCCTTTTACCCACCTTCTAGGAACACTTTCAAATTTGAATTAAATGTAATTTTACTGATTTTGTGAATTGAGTTTCAAAAATATGAGGGAAACAGTTGACATAAGTATGTAATATGTGGTTAAATAAGATGAAATTAATTTTTTTGAATAGTAACTTTTGAATTTTATTTACATAGATTAAAAGTAAATTTGGTAATTAAAGGTAAAAATGATATTATAATTACTCTAACACATGTAAATATTCTATTGGATATGTTTATTTCTACCAATATCATCCTTTGTAAAAAAATATTATCCCATTTGATCCACTTTTATTAGATTAAGACCTTTAATATTTTTTTTTTAAGAAGAGTAAAAAGTGTTAAATTCAAATTTTAATAACTAATTAATTTTTAATATGGGGCTATACATATGATAAATTCAGATATAAATATTAATTATAAATATAAATATATTAGCTACATCATGTAATTTTATAAATAAATTTTATACATTAAATAATTAATTTTATTTATGACACAATAATGATGTGGTAATTACTTTATTAATGAGTTCTTAAAATAATTGATATTATAAATATTAAAATAAATGTAAATTGATACATTTTATGCGTTCCCCAATTTTTATAGGTTAATATGACATGTTAGGGTTTATTAAATTGTTTTTTAACAGATTAAGCTATTATGACTTTCACAGAAACCAAATACTAAATAGTGTCAAAATTGAAATAAATGAGTTTTTGAAATAAATTATATTTTATTAAATTATATAATGGTGATAAAAATATAATTATAATCCAAAAAACTAATATAATGATATATATTTCATTAATTAACCACCTGGGGTTCTCACGACTTTTTTATAGTAAGTTTATTAACAATGTATTATAATAATACAAGAAGAAATGATAAGAGATAAACTACTTAACTAAAAAATAAATCTACATGGTAAGGATAATATGGTGACCTAAACATGTATAAACACTATTTTTTGATAATATTCCAACAAATAACCACCATATACTAGATATAAATTCATTTGGATTCATTAGAAACCGAATACATCTTTATAATAAAATAATATTACAAGATTTTCGTAAGGTTCTTCTCACCTCTCTAATAAAACGATACTTATCATTATCTTAATTACACACATCTACATCTATTTAGAATGAACTAGCACTTCTCCAATATCATCCCATCTACCCTAAATTCAACCATGAGGTCAGATATTGATCATAAAGCCAACCTATGGAGGCCTTTTTTTCAAATCAAATTGAAGAACCCGAAGAAGAGATAATTATTTCATCACCTCATTCAATGTTCTTTTCATATTCCGCTTCCTCATTCTTTTTTTTACATACCAAAATAATAACTCTATTAAATTATAAATATAGTGATTTTATTATAAATATGTTATAACTATATTCATTATTCTTTCCATTCTATTAATGAAAAAGTCCTCATACATGTGTATGTATGGATTATCGTCTCCACCTCAAGGTGTAATTTGTTATTCAACACCTCATTACTTCGATGGGTATAATAATGAGTATAATTGATGTACATAAATAATATAACAAGTTTATGAATCTATATATACAATATAACTTCATATTAATTATGATTTCACCATCAATATAATGATAGTATCGCTCGTGCATACGTACAGATTACCGTCTCTATGAATGCGATGCAATTCATACCCCATCGTAACCATTCAAAATTATTTTAATTTTATGATTGAAAATAATTTTTCAGAACATAATATCATTATGGATATGAATCAAAATTATCATATTCTTATAAGTCATGACATATTTAACGAAACATATAAAACTAAATGAATCAGTTAACACCCAAAACAATGATACTTAAAAAATATTATTACAAAAGAAATATTAAAAATTCATATGTGATATTATATTTATGTATGTAGTTATTGTATGATTAAAAAACGAGGATTTATCTATTATAAAAGATTTTATCATACCCTTGAATAAGGAAAAGTACAATTTAACAATTAATTTTACAATCTCTTTATTATGCGAGGTTGTTTATACTTAACCATCAATTGGGAATTCTTTATCATCTACATATATTCTTTATAAAAAAGAATTTCAACAAATTTTTAATATTTATTAGAATATAGGATAAAGTAATTTATACCCCTGTTTTAATTTTTAATAATATTTTGGAATGTAATCATTCGGTCATTTTCCAAACAAGGTACTTTATGTCCTTTTTGGCATATTAAGGTAAGCATGATTTTTTATCTTTTACGAGGGGGGGGGGTGAAGAAATTTTTCGTCATTATAACACATTAGAAGAATCCCTTAAAATCATACAAAATTATTTTCAAAATAAAAGTTTGATTTTATAATTACATAACATTTAAATGATTTTAAAATATATAGATATATTTCTCTCAAATAGTTTGGATTTTATCTATGTCAAAATCCTTTGATGAATTTTACACTTCTTTGATGTTGATTTATTATGATACGATCTTCCATATTTTATTGATTTTTTTGTAAGATGTTTGACTATTGACATTTTATTTTTAGACCATTCATGGTTTATGGTTAATGTATTTACTTTTTGTATTATAGTTTTAATATGAATTTTTATGTTATGTTTTATCCTTTTCATATGAGGAATGAATTGTACTTAATAAGTGACTGGTGGAGCCCGCTATAGCTCCTCGATGCTGCAGTAGCTCTCATGAGACAAAATAGTGCCTTGAAATAAGGCCTTGAAAAAATATTATATGTAGTCTTGGAATGCGGCCTTTAATATGTGGTTCTGTTGTCTGATATTATGCATTCCGTCATTATCAAATTATCCATTGATATTACATGTGATTATATGACTGGAAGAATTTCTGTGTGAATGATTAAATGGAATTATTTGATTTATAGTTTCTATATTATTCTGAAATTTATGTTTAAAGGCTTCTGTTTTAGTTTTATACATTACATTAAATGATTATGCATACTTATGATAGTTTCCACTATATGGTTATCCTTTCTGAGCATCTTATCTCACTCATTTCGATGATTTTTTTCTAGGATGTGAAGAAGTATATTATGATTGACCTACAGGGACATGCTAAGGGATATGAATTTGTTCAAAGGGGACACAATATTGTTTTTTTAATTTATAATGTAATATAAAATATATGTATGTATCAAGTACATCCATGGTTACTAAACTAATCTGTATTTAGAGAGAAAATGTTTTGTTATCATGCCAATGTTTTTCAATAATGCATCAACTCTGGGTAACTATGGTTAGGGTGTTACATTTACAAATGTCTCAAAGAAGTAAAAGTGAGAAGAGAAACCATTACAATTATCTTAATTTTGAAGAGAGAATTAATCAATTAAACAATTATGTGTATAATATGTAAATAATTTTTTTAATAAATCAAAATATAATAAATTTTTATTACATAGATAATTTCAAAATATAAAATACATGTAAAAAAATTTAACCTAATGAAAACAAATTGAGTTCTAAAATACTTTTCCACTCAGTAACATTAATGTAAATTACCTTTGAATGAAATAATTGAAATTAAAAAATAAAATACCATGAAACATAAAGGATTCATGATAGTACATGTTAATGTTGAGTTATATTCACACAAAAAATAAATTTTCTGTATAACATTACAATATTCCTCAACAAAAAGAAATTGATACAAAACTTGTCACCTTAGGTCGGATTTCCTTTTTATGTTTTTGTACCTCTTGTATAATAAATAAATATATATTTTAAATATAATAAAATTATAATTGTATATTTCATATAATATTTTATATAATAATATTTTTATGACCTTTTTATTAAAAATTCATTATTAGAATTACTATTTCAGTGATAATCGCTTCATTTTTCATGTTTGTCTCTATTCTGTAGTTTTGGACATTTTACATTGATCGTTCTTCCACAATATCCAGAATGTAAAATATGATATAACTATCAGATATAATAATTATATAATTCTTCATTATAGTCCCAAATAATTTATAGATGGGGAAATGAGTTACACAATTCATGGAGACAATAGATCATATGTAAGCATGAACGATGTTTCTTTTTTAAAATAGATGGAACATATAAATGGTAAATAATATCATACCTTTCCATTAAATTAATTATATGAAAATTTCACATGTATTAATTATATATAACCATATTAAAATTAATTTAAAATTAAAATTAAAATCATTTCACATCACTATGTGGAGGCGGTAGTCCCCACACACACAGAATCGATGTAACTTGTTTCCAACGGATTTGAAGGTAGCAAGGTATATGAGTTATTATAACTTTATAAAAATATTCATGTCATAAATATCAGATTTATATATTGTAAATCCTTCATTATATCAATTCATGGGAAGAAGTGATGATAAAAGAAATACATCTGTCCGCGAGACAGTAGTTAACCGTACATATGATCAATGATATCGTTCCCCATTTGATTGAAGAGGATATTTATATAAATAATGAAATTAAAATAATAAAATATCAGTATATTCTAATTACTAGTGTTATTATTTCTTCATAGGTGTATAATATTTTAAGGATTTATAAGAATAAGTAAAATGAAAACACATTCCTATTACACTGCCACTTCTTGAGACAACATATTCATGTTTATGCCTAAATCCTTCCAAAATTAGATTTATGATCAAAAAAATTCCAATATAATGTGTTTGTGGATTTAAGAAAAATATTTCAATAGGGATTAACCAATATAGAAGAATTTGGATGTATGAAGTGTTTATAAGAGGTGCTGTCTTTTTATAAGTGGGGGAGAGGACAAACATCATATTTATAAAATGGAAAAGTGATACCCATGTTTTTAACATGCCACAATGCTCCAAAATGGATAGTTATAAGACCATGGAATTTATAATTTCAAAATATTTGAAAAACATAGATGTTAGACATTTTTACAGGTCATTCTAACACATATCGTTTTAATTTATCCTCCGGTAAACTAGTTTTAAACATAACATTCATAATTATGTTTTACCATTCATAACAATTCATTATGACTAAAAATATTTTTTTAAAATATTATATAATATTAAATATACTGATTTAAAAAACTAAATTCAATTTTTCAAATTCAATATTCTTATGTGAAATTATTTAATATAAAATTAATCTCATAGACAGGACAAAGAAGCGGTTTTGCAAATTAGAAATTTTTATAAGTATGGATGGTTTTAACATCAAAATTCCATATTAAATGATTTGAATAACCAAAATTATATTCATTATAATATAATTCAATAAATGGTTAATTAAAAAAATTAAAATTGAAATAGAACTTTTAAATTCCTAAAATGAAACGAAAGATTTCAATAAAAACTAGTATTTTTCACTATTCATTGAAAAATAATTTATTTTATACTATTATAAAATATATATATATATTATTATTTTTATATGATAATTTCATAAATGAAGTTAATTTTTTATAAAAAAAATCTAAAAGTGGTAAACATTAAATTTAAATTATGTGTTCAAAACATGATGAAACATCCTTTTAGAATAATTATGTTTTTTAGAAAACATTTCTCTTTATTTAAAATGATTCCTATTTTATTTATAATCATTAGATGGCTATTCAATATATTGTATAGATGTGTAAAAAATATATTTTTTATAATATAGTTAGTCTTATTCATACCTTTTAATTTCAATTCTATATTATAATGGAATAAGATATTGTGGTCCATTTTGATTAGGGTTTGTGTTTACCACATGATTTAAAAGATATTAAATTTAATGAAATATATTTTTTAGGATTTTTAAGATATGTGTTTAATGTCACGTACTATATCAAAATCTGTGTTCTTATTTTATAATCATAATGTACTATATGAGTAAAAAATATTGTTCTTCTTTGAGAATAAAGATAGTTAATTTTATGAACATGAGGTATTTAATTTCAATGATAATTAATAACTCATCCCCATGAAAATGAATTAAAAAGATTTTGTAATATCCTGGATCTTCTTTCCCGGTATGTTTTACTTTTCTGGTCATTTTTTAGAAAAAGGGGAATTTCTAGAAATTTTCAAAGTACACGTTGTGTACTTTATGAGTACACGTTGTGTAATCGGTTAACATGGGTAACCATGTGCTGGCCATGTAGCGGCCATGCACACAACCATATGGGGGTGACCTGGAGGCCACTTATGGAGGAGTATGGATACGTCGAGTACATGTCATGTACTTCATAAGTACATGTTGTGTACTTTATTTTTTTAATTAAACGCATCGGGGTCACGTCTAATCGCCAGGAACATCTCCATATAGGTCTTGTTCGACTGAGAGCTCTTGTACGGCGACAATCTTCCTCCGAGCCCCCGACCGAGCATCTGAAATCCGATTCAACCATCGTCGATTGCATTGGGATCACCTCGGTTTTTTCTTCCTTCTGCGTGATCATTGTTTCCCAATTCCTCTTCTTTTCCATGTTATCCTCGGTTGAATGTTTTAGGAATTTTTATAGATCTACTATGTTCATGGTCGACTCAATCATCGAGGTTCACATATAGAAATTTCCTAACACCAAGGAATGTGGTTTGTGCCTTTCTGGTGAATGTCACTAAGTATTATGTGAAATTTCGACCAATACCCTTGAACAGGTATTTTGTGTTTACTATTTTACCCGTTTTTATTACCTTCCATGCTTGTATGGTTGAGTAGTGGTTATTGATTCTAAATAGGGTGAAATGTTATGCTTTGGATTTGTTTTCCAACGCATGATTTGTTTACAACCATTGGTCGTGCTATGCCTTTTGGCCACCTTGCATGTTTTCCATTCCTGTTGCTTTATGATGGAGAGTATGTATCCTAACATGCTTGATAAGTTGTACACTGGTTATCCAAGTAGTTCTACTGGTTTAATTTGGCCATATTTCATTTCTATGCTTGTTGACCTTCACAGGGTTGTGAGAACCTAGTGTAGTAGACTATAAGGGGAATTGACTGTGTCAGCTTCCTCAAAGAGTCTTTGACAACACTTGGCTATAAAGGGGGATTGACCGGGTGAGATTCCTCATAGAGTCTTTGAATTACTTGAAAGACTATTGGATATAAGGGGAATTGACCGAGTGAGCTTCCTCGGAGAGTCTTTGACCTTTGGGATATGAGAGGAATTTACTGCGTAAGCTTCATGAGATAGTCCTTCACTACCTTAGACTAAAAGGGGAATTGAGTGTGTGAGCTTTTTCAGAGAGTCATGAATCACTTTTGACTATAAGGGCATTGAATTTGAGTTCAACCCAAGAGAGCTTTTATATATTCTTAAAACTGATCCAAAGGGGATAGACTATGTGCACTTCCTAGAGTGTGAGAATGCTTGATTAGTTTTTTTATATGTGGAATTGTTTTCTACTGAGTACTTTCTTGATTACTTCTTCTGTACATTAACCTTACATATATTCATTGACTATTAGGCACAAATCTTTGGGTGGTTGCCTACTGGGATTTAGTCTCACACCCTATTTGGGCCATGATTTTGGGCCAAAAAAGATTATATTTCCACAATTATAGACAAGGTAAAGCGTCCTTCTCCTTCAGGTACTTGACATGTTGTAGAGATGGAGAGCATGGGACCAAGCTTAGGCTTGTGATACTGAGAATTTGTTTATCTGTTTCTTTTTTACTTGGGATTAGTAATGTTTGTATTTCATCATTTTGACTTGTTTGTCTCTTTTCCTAGACATATGCATCATGAATCATTTATATATATGTGCTCGAGTTGTTTATTATTTCAGTCTTCCACTGTTTAGGGTTGTATGATATTTACTGCTTCCGATATTGTATATTTGTTTCTCATCCACTGTGTTACTCTTCCAATGAGGTAATAGTTTTCCCACTATCATTTCCAAGGCCCTCGCTACTAGTCGGCAGTCTCTGGCATTCGGGGAAACATGTTTAAGGCCATGTTACCAACCGGGGTACGGGGCGCCTCTGGGTGGCATCCGGAGCCAGGATGTTACAAATTGGTATCAAGGGAATTATTTTCTCTTGACTTACTGTTTGGAGCCTTTTTCCAGGGATAGGATGGAATAGGTACTTGGTAATAAGCCGTGCCCAGTAGTAGCTAACTCATGTATAGGGAAAACCCAATCTACCTCGTATAATGTAATCTTTCTATTTTTTAAACTTTATGTTTTATTTGATTTTCATTTTTGGGTGATTCAAATGTTTTTTGTTACCATTAGTGTTATTGAAGTTCTATTTCTATCGCAACTAGATGAGTTGAGTGTGTGCCATCTCATGCATTATATAGACACTTATTATCAACCACATGTCAATCATTCTTACCATGCCATCTAGGATGCATTAGTGATTGGATGTTTTTGTGATAGATGTTGTTTAGATTGTAAATGTTGTTGTGATAGAAGTCTTGATAAAAATACTTATTGTTTGATAGGGTATTGTTTGTGTAGGGTTTTGTTTGAATGAATGCCAATATTTGGTTCTTTAGGTGTTATTGGCCCACATGGATCGGAATTTGGTGGATCATTTCATGGTTTTCCTTCTTATAACATGTGTAAGATTCCAAGCATTGATTCACTGGGAGTATGGGACCTCACAGATCAGAATTTTGAACTTTGATGTTCATTTCAATGTTTTATGGGCTCCGTAGTAGTTTATGAGTCTTACTAACTAGAAAAAACCAGAATATACACCATGTAGTTTTGACTAAACGCCATGTATTTTTATGTTCGAGAGGAATCATTTTTTCATAAGTACACACTTTTTTATTTTTGTACACGTTGTGTAGTGTCTAAACGAGTCATAGTTCTTGTAAGAAGAGACACAGGATAGGGAATTTCATGTGGGAACAAACTGTGTACTATTTTAAAACACCATGTAGTCTGGCCTAGCTACTCGACCATGTCACGAACAACACAGTTTGGTGTTATGTTTTCACATACACGTCATGTCTACTTTGATCATGCCATGTAGTTCTGTCTCAGGAGAGCTTTGTGGCATAACTGATAGAAGGACTCCGGTTGGGAAAGACGGGTACAGTAGACGTCGTGTTTTATGACAACATGTTGTGTGTTTGGGGTGTTACACAACCATTTTAGGTAGGAGTACATTCCCATAAATATGATTTATGGTAACATGCCGTGTAGGAATTGTACACGCCGTGTAGTCCAATTTTGTAAAACATGAGTTCTTTATTCCTCTTGTTCCCTTCATACACTTTTTTTCAGTCCTTTATAATCTTGATCTATGGTGTGTGCTTGACCTTACTGTGTCATGCCACCGAGATATCCTACAGTTGTATGCCATTTTCCTGGAGGTGATAAGACACCGGACATGACGGATCATGGACTACCTGCGGATCCTCATATCGTGCTGGTCTTGACACCAGTCATTATACCTGAAATATAAGTTGATGCACAGTTCAGAGAGGGATTTTTTTAGGAAGTTGTCGACCATCCAAGGAGCGCCGCCTCCTACACTGTAAATGCCAGAAATGACGAGGGTATTTCAGCATTGACATCCTATGACATTCTCATGCAATGGAGGCCCCCAGGCTGCTGAGTCTTGGCTAGAAGCCAGGCTGACAATTTTTGAGCATCTGGAGATACCTCCAGAAAAGTGTGTGAAGCTCACTTCCTACATGCTTCAAGACTCCGTCAAGAGGAGGTGGGATGTGGTCTCATAGGTGGGATGCCAACATAGTATGGCTTGGGATGAGTTTCAGCGCATGTTCTACGATTACTTCTACCAAAGAGAGCATAAGCGTCGATCGAGCCTGAGAGTTTATGAGTCTAGAGAGGGGTACTCTTTCTATTATGGATTATTCCTCATGCTTCCCAGAGCTGCAACATTTTCACACCTATCCCAGTATGTGATGAGTTGTTACTTGCACAAAAGTTTGAGGATTCTCTGAGGCATTACATCCAATCTCAGGTGAACATCTTCACGTTTACTTCGATATCTTCTATAGTCAACCAGGCTCTGATCACTGAGCACAATCTAAGGGATTCCGAAGCTGTGAGCGAGGGCGGTTCAGCATCTAGAGTATGTTCTCCACTAGCTGAGAGCAGGAAGTGTAATATGTAGATTTCACGAGGAGACCATAGTATAGGGGATGCAATTTTTGGGAGCCATGTGGTATGCTACCAGTGTGGGAGGAATGGGCATACAAGGCCACATTGACTGAGTGACCCAGTGGAGTGTCAATCATGTGGCATGATGGGTCATCTTCAATGCTTTATCAAATCTTCTCACCAGTAGTTGGTGATAGAGGTTCTTCTATGATTCCTCATTCAGAAGTAGCACCACTAATTTCTCAGCAGTCAGAGAACAAGAGTTCTTCGGGCCATTTGGGCCGAGTTGGAGGTCATGGTCGGGGTAGCCAGTCACCCAATTTTTAGCGACAATATGGAAGATCACCTCAGAGTGGTCGGGAAAGGTCATAGGGCCATGGTATATGCCATAATTTTGTAGTGGAGTTGTCCAAGTAGGCGCAGGATCCCGAACCATCTACAGTTTGAGGTACGATCTTTGTACCCTCAATTTTAACTTCTCATCTTTTCGATACAGCGTATTCCCATAGATTTATATCCATTGCTGTTGTGGAGATCCTTGGGATCTATATCATTTCTTCTACTGATATCTTGATTCTATACACTCTGTTTGGGACTAGAACGTCGAGTCTACGTCAATGTAACGAGTTCCCTCTAGAGGTAGTTAGGCGTCACATCTTATGAGACCTCTATGTGCTTGTGATGCCATACTATGATGTCATTCTCGGGATGGACTGGTTAGTTCCCTTCTCGAGATTTGTCGACTGTTATCACTACAGGGTGAGTTTCATATTACTAGAGGGTGGATATTTTCATTATAGGGGCGAGTGGGATGTACAGGCGAGCAAAGAAGTACCCGATCATCCTATGTTTGAAGGAGTTACAGCCGAGATTTTCAGTCTATATCTAGATGAATAGGGGACATCACATATGGGATTTCCTCCAGTTGTGTAATATTACAATGATATATTTCCAGAGGAATTTTATGGCTTTCCTCCAGAGCGTGAGGTATTCTTTTCTGTTGAGATTGTGCCAGGAGAGGCACTATTATCCATTACTCTTTATAGTATGGCTACACCAGAGTTACTAAAGCTCAAGAGGCTATTGGATGAGTTGCAAGAAAATGGTTTCATTCGACCCAGTACATTTCCTTGGGGTTTTCCTATCCTATTTGCAATGAAGGCTGATGATAACCTTATAATTTGTGTGCACTATCGGAAGTTGAACCAGTCGATGTTCAAGAACTGATATCCCATTCCAAGGATTTATGATCTCTTTGATTAGGTTCGAGGATCTTGGGAGTTCTTGAAGATTGAATTGAGGACCAGTTTCCATCAGTTGCACATTAGAACATCAGATATACCTCTTAAAGCCTTCCAGATTAGGTATGGCATATACGAGTACACGGTTATGCCTTTCATTCTCACAAACTTGCCTGTAGTTTTCAGGGCACCGATGAACTGACTGTTCCACCCATACATGGATTTATTCATTGTGGTTTTTGTGGAAGATATCTTGGTATACTCTCAAACTCTAGACGTCCATACTACCAATCTTGAGATCATTTTGAGTTCACTCATAGGGCATTAGTTATATTCTAATCTCTCAAAATGTCGTTTTGGATGGATCATATTCATTTCATGGGTCGTGTTATCTCAAAGACTGGAGTATCAGTAGACCGATGGAAAGTGAGAGAAGTAGTTTTGTGGGAGCAGCCGAAGAATGTCTTTGAGGTGTGGAGTTTTACAGGGCTGGATGGATACTATAGATGTTTCATACATGACATTTCCTGGTTAGAAAAACCAATAACGGGTTGGATTAAGATGGTTGCAATGTTTTTGTGGTCATATTCTTGTGAGTTAGCCTTTCAGGAGCTGGAGCGCAGGTTTACATCAGCACCGATACTAGCGTTTCCTGAGCTAGGAAAGGGCTATAATGTGTACTATGGTGTATCTTGTATTGATCTAGGAGTTGTGGTTATGGAGGGCGAAGGAGTCTTTGTGTACGTGTCTCGGCAGTTGCGGCCACATGAGAGGAATTACTGGACACACGATCTCGAGTTGGCTGATGTTGTCCATGTCTTACGCTGTTGGAGACAACATCTATTGGGAGAATATTTTTTGGTTTTCACCAACCACTAGAGTCTCAAGTACATCTTCACTCAGTGTGATATGAATTTGAGTAAACGAATTTGGGTTGAGTACCTTCAGTCCTTTGACTTCGAGCTTGCCTATATGCCTAGGAAAGGCAATGCAGTGGAAGATGCGTTGATTAGGAGGACTCAAATACAGGTAGTTTTGGAGGCCAATAGTTATTGGAAGCTTATGGATCTGTTCTCTGGGATGTATTTGGAGGTGAACGACTGTTAGGGGTATACGTTTATTTCTTTTGTACACGTTACCTCTAATCTTCTTGATCGAGTGGGAATGAGGAATCTATCAGATTCAGAATGCCTAGTCCTATGAGAGAGTGTTTCTAGGGGGGACCCACTTCCTGGATGGACAGAAGGCGGAGATGAGATCATGCATTTCCAGGGGCATGTATGGGTGCCAGCAGATATACGCGAGGAGGTGATGCAGGATTTTCTTTTCTCAGTTTGGGCCGTTCAACCTAGTGTCACCAAGATGTATCTTCATTCACACCATCAGTAATGGTGGCCAGGTATGCAGAGAGGATTTTCTGTTTTTTTCATGAGGGGTTCCACCTTTAATTAGGTGAAGGAGGAGCAATATTGACCATTAAGTCTTTTACTGCATTTTCCTATTCTCGAGTGGAAATGGAACAATGTCACAATGGATTTTGTGACAGGGGTTTCAAGGTCACAGTGAGGGAATGATATAGTTTGGGTTGTGATTGACATGAAAAAAAAGGTTTCTCGCATCATCCTAATCAAGGAGACCATTTGTGTTGATGACCTGGTACAATTGTACATCTGTGAGATTGTACGTCTGTATGTAGTTTCACACTCCATTGTTTCCGACAGGGATGCATGTTTTACTTCTCGGTTCTAGATGGGGCTTGATAAGGTGTTTGGTACACATGTACTTTTATGTACAACTTACCACCCCCAGATACATGGACAGTCTGAGCGTACGATTCTGGTGCTTGAGGACATAATTTATTCTTGCATCCTGAATTTTGGAGGTTCTTGGGAGAAACATATACCTCTTGTGGAGTTTTCCTACAACAAAAGTTTTCAAGAAACTATTCATATGCCACCTAATGAGGCTTTGAACGGTAGGCCATGCCGATCACCCTTATGTTGGATGGAGGCAGGAGTGTGAGCTATGATGGGACCTCTTCTTGTCCAGGAGACCACAAAGCAGATTGAGATGATTTAGAAGAGGATGGATACTACACAATATCAAAAGAAGTCTTATGCTAATCAGTGGAGACGACCTCTAGAGTTTTAGGTCAGGGATCAGGTTTTTCTACGTGTCACATCTAGGTTTTGAAACAAGAGAATTTTGAGATAGTAAAAGCTTTCTATAATGTATGTTGGGCCATTTGAGGTGTTGGAGAGAGTTGTGATGGTTTCATATTGGTTGTAGTTACCTCAGAGGTATATGGCTATGCATGATGTTTTTCACATTTCTCAGCTTCGAAATTACATTTTAAACCCTTCTCAGGTATTTCAACCCAAGGAGGTTGATTTGTAACTAGATGCATCGTTCGAGGAGCATCCTATTTGGATTCTCGATCATAGTACGTAGGTTCTCTGTGGTCGGTCTATTTCTCTGGTATGAGTGCTATGGAAATACGGGCGAGTGCAAGATGAGACTTGGGAGAGGGAGGTCAACGTATGTGCACATTGGCAGAAGCTGTTATGAGTTTCATCTTCTATGCCACACTAGGGAAATTCAGGGATGAATTTATTTAAGGAGGAATGTTTTTATGAACCCAGATTTTTTTCAGGTATGTTTTTCTTTTCTGGTCATTTCTAAGAAGAAGAGGATTTTCTGGAAAGTTTTTGTAGTACACAATGTGTACTTTACGAGTACACGCCGTGTAATCGATTACCACATGTAGTTGTGTGCTAGCCATGTAGCGGCCATGAACACGACCATGTGGGGGTGACCTGGAGGCCACTTATAGTGAAGTACAAAAATGTTGATTACACGCCGTGTACGTTTTTTTCATTAAACGCACCAGTAACGCGTCTAATTTCCAAGAACGTCTCCTTCTAGGTCTCATTCGGCTGAGAGCTCCCGTACGGCCGCAACCTTCCCATGAGGCCCCGTCTGAGAATCAGAACTACAATTCGACAACTTTCAATTATGTTTGTATCACCTTGGAAAGTTATTCCTTATTCTTAATAATTGTTTCCTGATTACTCTTCTTTTCCTAATTATCCTCAGTATGGTGTTTTAGGTTTTTTTGTAGATATATGCTCTTCTTGGGAGATTCATGCCTCGAGGTTCACATATAGAAATCTCCTAACCTTGAGGTAGTGGTTTTGGGCCTTTCTGTTTATTATCATTGAGTATAATGTGCAATTTCAGCCAATACCCAGGAATGAGGTCTTGCGTGTTTACTATTTTACCCCTATTGATTTTCCTCCATGTTTGTATGCATGAGTAGAGGTTTTTGATTGTGAATAGGGTTAATTTATATTCTTGGGTAGTTTTCCCAATCATGATCTATTTAAAACCATTGGGTCCTATTTAGCCTTTTGGCTACCTTGCCTGTTTTCCAAGCCTGTTGTTGTAGGGTGGAGATTTTGTATCATGACATGCTTGATTGTTGTCAACTTATCAGCAAAGTAGTTCTTTAGGTTTACTTTGGAAATATTGCATTGATATTCTTTTTGACCTACACAGGGCCGTGAGAACCTAGTGTATTAGACTATAAGAGTAATTTACTGAGTGAGATTCCTCAATGAGTCTTTGAGAACATTAGGCTATAATGGGGATTTACAGAGTGATCTTCCTCAGAGAATCCTTGAATTTTTTTGAACGGCATTGGGCTATAAGGGAACTGACCAAGTGAGCATTATCGATGAGTCCTTGAACATGGGTCTATAAGTGGAATTGATCGTGTGAGCTTCATTAGAGAGTCCTTGAATACCATAGAATATAAGAGGAATTGACCATGTGAGTATCCTCAGAGAGTCTTGAATCGCTTTTGATTATAAGGGTATTGATTGTGAGTGATTTCTCAGAGAGTCTTTTTATATTCCTATAAATGAACCAGAGGGGATAGGTTGTGTTCAATTTCTAGAGTTTTAGCATGCATGATTAGTTTCTTTTCTTATGCTGAATTATTTTTTGATAAGTACATTATTGTTTACTACCTTTATACTTTTACTTTCTATATATTCACTGACTATGGGGTACATATCATTGGGTGGTTTCCTACTAGGATTTAGTTTCACACCCTTTTTGGGAAAAACTTTTGGGCCCGAACAGATTCAATTGTTTCAAGTATAGACAAGAGAAATCATCCTTTTAAATCATGTACATGACTTGCTATGGAGCTGGAGAGCATGGGACAAAGATTAGGCTAGCGATGTTGAGGTGTCGTTTATCTATTTTTTGTACTTTGGTTTAGTACTATTTATATTTGAGCATTGTGACTTGTTTGACTAATTTCCTAGACATATGCATTATAAAAATGTATATATATGTGCTATAGTTGTTTATTATTTCAGACTTCCACTGTTTATTATTGTTGGATATTTTCTACTTTAATTATTGTATATTTGTTTCTCTTCCTCTGTATTACTATACCAATGAGGGAATATATTACCCACTATCACACCCAAGGCCCATGCTGCAAGTCGGCAGCTTCTAGAATTAAGTGAAAAGTGCTTCAGGCCATGTGACCTGCTGGGGTACGGGGCGCCTCTGGGTGGCTTCTGGAACCGGGACTTTACAGATTTCACAATGTCATGTCTGTAAAAGGAAAAGATGTTCTACTTTTTTCATGTGGGAAGTTTCAGATTTAGTAACTCACATTCATTCACTGATGAGTTAATCCCTGATGAGATTATAAAACATCTTTTAGGATAACTATATTCAAAAAAGAAGGTTGTAAGTGACATAGAGATGGAATAGAATGTTATTATTAAGTTATTTAAGTTTTCAATCTCCTAGACAGCTGGTGAGTTCAAAAAGACTCAATTTCAATATATTTCAATGATTTATTTATTTTTTATTGAGAATCACACCAATCTAGAATGATATATAATGTGATATATATTTTGAGCTCAAAACAAGTCTATGATCTTTTATCATTTTGGTTTGATTTAAACAATCATTTACATAAAATCAGGTGTTTGGTTAAATGATTTTATTGTTCTCTATTCCATGGGATGAAAAAATATGAGAACTATGTTATTGAAGCTATGTGTAATCTTATAGAGTATCTATAAAAATGAAATATTCCTCTATGGAGATGAGGTAGATGTTAAAGAGAACACTAGTCTGTTTGAGGGGGCATAATTCAGGGCAATAATTGTTATTGGAAGACCCGGATATTTTACTAGTATTTTGGAATTAGAGGATTCATTGGATTATGTATGTCATTTATATAGAATAAGTAGTGTAATGGTAGTTATATATCATCAGATTCAATATATATCTCATATTAGAAGAAATTAAATAGATTATGGAGCTATTTTAGATGTTTATTGGTATAGATTTCAGATTCATACAATAAAACCAACCACGCCCCTACTTCATGAAGAATATAGTATCACAATTATCACGAAAGAGTTAGTTGTAACTTTTTCCTCAAATAAGATAATTTTTTTCTATTTCCATACTGTGTTTAGTGAGTATTTTTTAGGAATGGTCCATATCTATAGTTTCCAATGCAATTTCCTTATTTGATTTCTCTATACTTATAGAGGCTAAAATAAGAATTAAAATTGAGTAATTATTTTTCGTATATAGTCACTATCTTGTATTTTTGTACGAATACAATAACATTTCTAAAATGGAAATTACATCAGTTAATAAGAGTAATGATAGTGTTTCATTTATACACAATCCTGTACATGGTATCCTAGAAGTAAAATAATACCATGAAGTTCAAAAAAATCAGGTTGTTACTTTGCTTACTGAGAGTGAAGCTAACTGTAGTAATACTAAGATACACACAGCTAATGTTGTCAATTTTGGTGATCAATTTCCTTTTATGTTCAATGAATCATTATCTCCTAAAAATTCCTTGATGTCCATTTCCGTAAAATTTATATATGATATTTTGATTATTGTTCAAAATTCATCTTCTAAGGAGGATTCATGTTCTATAAACAAGGTTTTTAATCTATTTTTGAGTATATTATAAGAATTTAAACTAATCAACATAATATTTTATCTATAAATGGAATTACAATCCTAAATATAATATTTCAATCTATTTTTGTTGCATCTCATAGAACAATTATTATGGGGTCATCTGAGGAAGGATTAGTGGCTCAAGAAATCATTGGAGAAAATATGGAAGTTGTTTCTCTATAATTTCACCTTATCTCTGATTGATTTCACTTGATGAAAAGCGATCAAATTTATCAATATAACATTAAAGAGGTTAAAACGGATATCTTTTATGATATTAATAATTTTCATGGATTTTAGATATGTACTTCCCAAATTCATTAAAATACCATTAAAGATTTGTGACATTTATTTTAGGATAATATCTCGTCGATGATGTATATTTTTATAAGATGTCTAATGAAAAAATATTTACTATAACTATACTTAGAAAAATGGTTGGTTCACATTAAAAAACATTTCTTTTTTGGATGAAAATATTGTAAATATTGATCACATGGTTATCAAGTCTTAGTCCTCTGATTCCTTATTGACCAAGGAGGATTTTTTTCGGAATGTTAAGATATTCCATGAATTATGAAAGGTAAATAAGTAATTATGGATATTCAGTATGATTTTACATATTTATTTACCCCTATTTCCAGTGTTTCCAGTTATCTTAATAGTCAAATGGATGTGCTGAATGTAATAATCTTTAGTTTTACAAGAAATTCTGATCGTAAAAATTACATCAGGACCCTTATAAAAAATTTATGTCTAGTTTTTTCTTTTCTTTCAGACTTCTCTTTGAATTATATTATAAATAGGTTATACATGTGGACATATTCACTTTTTCAATTGCGTTTTTAGTGATTTCTTGGACCTAAGATTCTTGATCGCTACCTTGTTTCCATATAGAACCTAAAAGTGAAATTTGATCTTGAATTCATATATACAAGGGGGAATCAAAAAATTATTATGAAATAATCAACTCACACTAAATCATCATAATGAGTTATATTCTATCCTATAGATATGTATAATTTATCAAAATCATTAAAATAATCTATCAAAATTAGAGCCCAAAAATTGATGACATTTTGTTTCATAGAGATGGCATAGAAGAAAAATTGGATATGTTTCCACACAAAGTTCGGCGTTTCTTAATGGGGAACATCATTCCCTTTAAGATCATGTGCTGTGTTCTAACAATATATTCATGTGTCGAGGATTTATAAGAAGTAGATTTATAGTCAGTGTTTGATGGGGGAATTATTATGAAGAACCCCAGGGAACCTAGAATGGATATGGATTCCATCTTTGAGTAAGACTATACAAGGAATGTGGCCACGAGAGAATATGGTTTATTTGGGGTTTTTGGGTTTGTACATCATAGATTCATCCTATATATCCATTGCATATGATAATCAATGAACATGTTTTCTATTTTGGAGGACCCACACCTAAGGAGGGCCTCTAAATGTTTTTATAGTAGGGAATTATGGCCCATTTATTGAATAATGTTTCAGATAATTCCAAAAAAGGATTCCTTTTAAATGGGTTGATGTGTAATTTCTTGACTCATGGTTATTTGGAGGATCATTTTGTTCTTATACATAAGTGGGAGGACCATGCATGATTATGGTGATATATTTGGGGATTATTCTAAAATGGAATCTGAATGGATAGATTGTTGGGATTACTCTTGAGTCAGATACTCTACTAAAATGGGAATGGATTAATTGGGGCTGACCACCCCTAAAGTGAATTATTGTTAAGGTCGGTCTTTGGATAGTCGTTGTACATTTCCTAATATTATAAGGATTCAATGTTATCATAGTTCAATTGTGAGGGTTTGGTTGGGGGTACACAAAATAGGAGACCAATTTATGTTCAAGAGCATAAAATTGTAATGATTCCCACTAACTGCTTTTCCCACAAGAATCATGATCATTGTGAAAAACAAGATGAATTAGAAGACCAAAATGTCACAAATCCCACTTTTTTCTATAGGTGGATGAGGAGACAAATCCAAAATGGATAGAAATGTGATGTTGAGTGATCCATTATAATCTATTGTTGTAATATAAAGGATAGTAGCGTTTAGTGTTCTATTTAGATGTGACTTGGGCAGAGATGAAGAGTAGAAAGAGCTCCACCTATTGCATGAAATATTAGGGTTTTACACTAGGGGTATTCGCTAAAATTGCTTCTGAATTGGGATAGAATGATATAATTCACATTGAATAGAATATCGAGTGTATCCATGCTCTCCTCACTTGAACTAGAGTATATGATTCATGGATATGACTATGTTAGAATATGGTTGAAACCCTAGTTCTTAGGACAACGAAATCCCAGACAGTATACCAGGGGTCAGAGACCTTGTAAAAAAATGGGAATAAACCCTAACCTAAACACTAAATACCATGAATGGCCAACAATAAATATATAGTAAATGTCTGCCTGTAGGAATGTTCACCCAATTTTGGAACATGCTGGTGTGTCCCTTTATGATTTTCATGTCTGGAAGATTTGGAATGTGTTTAAACATTGTATATTTCTAATGGGGAATCATATAGAATAAGAGACATACAATTTTTGGCCTATAATAGGGATTAATGTATGATTTTTGGAGGTCCTGGTGTATGTTCTGGGCATAGGTGTCTAATTTATAGTCTGGAAGGAACCAAATTTGCTTCCGATAGGGTCAGGTAGGCCTATCATAGATGGGTATGACATGTAAAATGAACCACCTAGGAAACAACACATGGGTGTGGATTTGGCTTAATCCCCAAAGGTCTCCATGGGTGTCCTTGGTTATGTCTCATATATATCCTCGCATAAAGAAAGGACCTCATATTGGTAGAGGTCCGCTAGGGATGAAGAGGTCCTCATTTAAGTTCCTTGTGCTCTAGACCCTTATGGGACATTTAACAAAACTAACAATGTTCATTCCATATTCTCTTGGGTTTTGTAAAGCTACAATAAATATTTTGGAGGACCTAAGAGTGGGGGATCCATGGCCAGAGTTCGAGGGATTATTTCAAATTTTCATTATTGTAAATTAGGAGTGGAAGTGTTCCATTTATATGAAAATATGACAAAATGTGTTAACAAGGTTGCCTTATTAGGTCTCTGGAGTATTTTTTTGTGAAAATACACCTAGTAGGGTTCTCCTGCCTCTTGGTACCACACAAGGGTGTTGTACTAGACTCTTAATACACATGTTTCATGCATAAGTGCATCATACAGGAATCTCGCATAGGTCACTTTGAACCTTCTTAGGGATCTTCACTGCATAATTATACTAATGGTACTCTTCAGAATAATTTGATCAATGTTAAGAAATTTAGAGTAAATTAATGTCCTCCATAATGATTGAATTTGATAGAAATAATAGGGTCTAGTCATGAGGTTGAAAAGGGAAATGATTATGAAAGGATTAATGGTCAACCGTGTGAGTATACCACATAAATCATCCACACAGGTTAGGAGCAGACCCCGAGTGTAAATGATAATTGTTCGAATCCCCAATGTAGGCCATATACATATGAAAACAGTGTCTATTTAAACCATCACTACCACAAAAACAGTTTTTACCAGCGCCACACATTTATTAGTGCTGAGTAAAAAGTGCTTATAAAGGTACCCCCTTTAATTGAAATATTTTTAGCGCTATAAAAGGTACACCTATTTATCAGCACTTTTTTGTTAGCGCTGATAAAGGGGGGTATTTATCAGTTCTTTTTTTAAAAGTGCTGAAAAAGGGTATATTTCAAAAAAATAATTAAAAGAATATTAATATATTTATATATATATATAGTTATATTGATATAAATATATTAAATATATTTTAAATATAATTTTAAATATATTTCAGATGAGTATAAATATACAGTTACACTTAATATATACGATATTTAGTGAAAATGGACAATAAAAAAATTAAAAAAATATTTTAATTTAATAATTTTCTAATTATTATGGTGTAATAGTCATTTAATAACAATTCTTAGAATAAAAAAAATTAAAAAAATCAAAAATATGTTGAAAACGCAACTCGAACTTCAAACGGCCATAACTTTTGATCTAGGTGTCCGTTTGTGCTCTACCACATATCAAATCAAATCCTGCAATGAGCTCTACATCGCTATTACTGGGGTTAAACCCGTGCAAGGACTTTACGAGGCCAAAGTAGCCCCAGAAGGCCTCTAATACTAATTTTTTAGTCGGGGTACCCTGATTTTTTTTAACATTTTGTGGATTTTAAGCCTCGTTTAAGGAGGGGGGGGGGTTATTGCCTTTTTTGTGGGTACTGAATTTATTCCAAGGTATTACATTCATATTGATATTATTTCTTTGAAATTTTATCTTTTTTTATAATTCACTGCTATTTATAATCAAATATATAACAATATATACATATTTTTTATATATTCACAAATAAAATGATAAGTATGAATATAAATAATAAAATATATTTGCATATAAAATATATTATCTTTATAAAAATAAGAACTAATATCCATTTTATTTAAAATTGAAATATATGAATATTTATATACCTATATATTAATATAAATATATATATATATACACTAATCTAACAATAAGTATATATTAATATAACTACATATATATATTAATATTAATACAAATATATATATTAATATCACTATAAATATATATATTAATATCACTATAAATATATATATTAATATAACTATATATATATATTAATATAAATATATTATTATACGAATAAATATAACTATATATATATATATAAATAGAGATATATATTAATATTAATATATATATATATATTACAATACAAATAAATATAACTAAATATATATATATAGATATATATTAATATAAATATAAATTACTATACGAATAAATATAACTATATATATATAGATATGATGAAATGGAAAAAAAATCAAAATAGAGGAGTGGTAAGGGCATAGGCGCGTAGGGGGGAAGCCTCGAGTTCTAAACCTGGTAGAGACAAGGGCGCACATGTATGGGGGAATATGGGAGAAAGTGATGAAAAGGGTGGAGGGGTGCGTGGGGGTGCTTGAAGGGGGTGGAAAGGCGCTGTAAATGGGGGGGGGGGGGTTCAGGCACTACAAAAGCCCCCGGATTGGTGGAATTTTTTAAAATTTTTTAAAAAAATGTAATTGTTATCAGCGCTTTTTTAAATTGCTGATAAAAGGGTCTTTTAACAGTGCTAAAAAGAAAGCACTATTAATGGAAGCGCTGATAAAGGATCCTTTTATCAGCGATACAACGAAGCACTGATAAAGGCCCCTTTTATCAACGCTTAGTTTGAGCGCTAATAAAAGACCCCTTTTATCAGCGCTTTTTTTTGTGCTGATTAAAGGGTCCTTTATCATCACTTTTTGGAGCACTGATGAAGGGACCCCCCCTCGTTATCTTCATCGGTTTTAACAGTTCTTTTCTAGCACTAATAAAAGAGGTTTTTTAGTGCTGATAAAAGGGTTATTTTTAATAGTGTATAGTATCAATTTTTTCTAACATTGTAGGACCCTGATAATTAACTCTTGACATGTAGGTATTATCCCAAATATGTCACACTTCTCAAATCTTGAAGGCCACCAGTGGAATTTCCTACATTATGACCTGTTAATAGGATGTTCTACTTCAAGAAACCTTGTTGGGGGTCCTATACAAGGGTCACGGTCGAGACTATTACAAGAGATAGATTTTTCACAGGGATGCACCTTTTTTTGTTGAAGGGGCTACGTGAGTTATTAACTTATCAAAAAATAGAAATTTTCAAACATTAAATCATTTATATGGTAAATATTTTAACATTATGGGACAACATGATTCCTTTTTTTGGTATTCAGTGCTTTCCTGAATAAAATAAAATGAAGAAGCTACTACAACATCATCTGAGATGATCAAATCATTTGGGACTGATTATAATGAAATTATTGAGACTGCTCTACCAAATATTGCAATGAATATGAAATTTTATAAACATGAATACCCATATAGTGATTATCTATCATTTTATGGTCATATAATTTTTAGGGAAAACAACATCCATAGAACCCAGAGTTACATACCAATGTCACGACTTTTGACGCACACCAACTACCCTTCTATTAAAATAACATCCATGGGTGTCCCCATTAAACTAGGGATGATCCTCATTTCCTATAACATGCACCAAAATTTCATGACTATGGATTTCAAACCATGATTCGATGAATCGAGGAATCATTCATATGAATCCACATTTCGTGTTTTATTGATGGATCAGATGCAAAGTTGGGAGGAAGACATGGACTTTGGTTCAGGAGGGGGAGTCTGACCCGTGTTATTGATGGTGTAGTGGGTTTGAAAAACATGCATAGATTTATAGAGGTAGTTGCAAGGAGTCTATATTTATGAGTCCATCTAGGGTGGAAAAACTGTTATTTACAAAAATCTGAAATCATCCTCAATTTTCTATGAAAATATAGTATGCAAACAAACTCTTTACATTTAACACATGGAGAGGTTGGTATTAGCCTATGGGATGTTTAATAAATTTTTAGGTCCCCCATTTTTGGGGATATTTATGATGAGTTCAATCTGCTGAAGGAAATGTGGTGTGATTCCAAAATGACATGATCCATAGAAAATGTTTTTTAAGGTGAGATGAAATTTTCAAATAAGGATCCCGATCCCATGGGAAACCTTCATAGAGAAATGTGGATTTTATCCATTCTGAAACTAGTAAGGGAATGTCCTACTTGTTGGAACCCTACATTATACACCACCACATATAATTGGGGTGCTCTCGACATGTTCCTTCATATAATATAGCAGATACTATATACCTATTGGAGTTATAATTTCAGCCCCAAGGTTGATGTGAAGACTCGCCATGATGGATTAATTTCCATATGGTCAAGAAACTAATTTCATCAGTTGTGTGTTTCAAATGGTAGTTTGAGGCTATAGACATTCAATATTGCTGCCAAATTAGAAGAGGGGAAGTAAATATGGATGGATACCCATCTCATGGAAACAATTTACCTTTTTTTCTATATAAATACAGTGGGAATCAGGTATTTAGGATTTATGGAATGTTTTATGTACTGTGGGGGTGGATCATGGCACATATCAATTCTTATGCAGTGTTAAGCCCAATTAAAATACATGTTTCCAATTCCACCAAATCATTCAGGATTTCTTAGAATTTCAACCCTTAAACCAGATCAATAATTATGTGCTCAATTTGATAAACATATTATGGGAAATATACTACTTTTGATATGGAATCCCACTAATGGAAATGTTCATTGATGATGAAAAGGAGAACAATTAAAAACTGTGTTAGTACATGATATAATTAAAGGACATTGTACTAGTGGATCACCTCAATTGTGAAGTCATTTGAAAGGATTATGCTTTATATCAATTTTCTCTCCAATATAGATATCTTTAAAATTCATCCATCATTCCTCCTATAAATGTCAGTCTTGAGAAGCATTTGATCTTTCCTCAACAGTTCTGGATCAAAATAGCTATAGATGTATCCAAAATTTAAATCAGAGTTCCATTATCAGATGTAACAATCCGGTTGGAGGTAGGGTATTTCATGGAATGGACCTATTTATACAAATATAGGATACTAATAAAATGTTTTTATTGGGTCTGGGATATAATGAATGATGGTAATGGATGGAATGATAGAAACACAATACGAAGATGATCATGTTGATGTTCTGGAGCCCTCATGAAAATCTATGGGGAAAATAATTACACACCAGGGATGAGGAGAGTACACCTCTTGTGCCATGGAAGTCAGTTCATCATCCTCAGGAGGATAATATCATTTCATCCCCTTATTCTCTTGTGATGTAGTAGTGTCCGAAATTGGATTTCAAGTAAATGGTTGGAGGATCATCCATGCAGTTAGCTTTATCCGAACCAGATTTTGTGCGACCTTTGGTGATATGTTCATGGCATAATATAAAAATAAATGTTAGATATGAATGGTCATTCCTCTATAATGGCATGATAATCCCTTAGTTGGGTGAAATTAGAGATACCACTAACCTTCACCCTGATAGTGACATAGATGATGTCATGAGATATATTTAGAAGTTACAGAACTTTTTATATACAACTGATGACCAAATTCTTTTCCCAGGGTGGGTGTATAACTTTGGAGATTGAGGATTGATTCAAGGGGTAACTCATTATGAAAGACAGTAATGGAACCTTTACATTCGCTATATTAATGTATTTTTATTTTCTTCAGTCTATTTTATGCTATTTCATCCTCATTTTTATTTTAGACGGTATTTTTTGTATCTTGGGGTCGAATGGGAATAAGAATAAACAATTGAAAATTCGCTAGAGTCATCGATGTATGCTTTCATGGGTACCCCCATCGATGTAGTGGATGAGTCCCTTGGGTCCCAAGAAGTATCATCATGTCATATGACCATGATAGATGAGAAAGTGGTGGGAATTCTATAATTGTCTCTTTAAATGTCTATCTCTAAGAAGAATGAAATGGGACCTTTCAGGACTCAAGATATGAAGTAAAATAAGCACTATTGTTGGCCCAATTTATACATCGTAGTATGTCTTCATGATATCACTTGATATAGGGACATGTGTGACATAAATTTTATGTCCTTTCCTGTCTCCTTCCAAATATGCATCACTTTCTTATTATAAGGGTTTCTTTAATGGTCCGTCCTAGATCAAGGATGATACCCATTGGGAGTCATGGGATCATTGTGATCAATCAATAATTTTGAAAAATGAAGCCTCATGAGACGTAATTACGTTATCCACCATTCCAATGGAGATGGGAGAGGGTCAAGGTAACATTTTATGCACTCCTTTATGTGTCAAGTATTGTTTCAGATTTTCTTCCTCTCATGAAAATTTAGATCCTCTACCTACAATGATGGAATTTTAGTGGTTTATATTGTTCCTGATGCCTCTCTGGAAGGGGATGGTAGGGTCATCAGACAACCCAATGAATGTTTTGATGCTTACCCTTACTCCATAGACCCCGGTGATATCATGCCTACAAAAAAATGATCAAACTGAATTGATGGAGGAACCAAATAGGGCCCAAAGAAACATGTATCAGACACACATTCATGTACAGATGTAGAGAACTCTACCATTGAACTTCAAAAAAAGGCATGCATGTACACCCTGATCCTCTTTCTATAGATTTTGAGGATGAAAATACTAAATTGGTAGATTCTCGATAGCCTCTGATCCCAACTATTGGGAAATATTTGAAGGATTATACTTATTAGGTTGTCCCTACACCAAAATATTGAGGCTGGGGATACTGGGGAGGTGTTAATGTTGAATATTTACCCCACAATAGGAATGATTCATCAAATATTCTTTTGAATTCATTGACTTTGCAACTTTTTAACCTTTTGATGATGATGAGAAGTTTCACCTACTATTTAGTTCCATTGATCTCAACGACGGGGATAGAAATGTGGGATTCCATGATAGTTCAACAAACATTATTTGGTGTGTATGGGGATGTTTTGGGGGAGAGGAACATGGAAGATCAAATAGTTCATGGATCCTAGATTATGTCTTCCCCTCCAAGAGCAGCTCTGTGTCTAATCATGATAAGTACAAGGTATTTCTCACTACATATCATTTTTTTTGTATAATATCTTCCCATTAATTGGGGAGATTCCTCTTTATCTCATACCATCATGAATTCACTGACTCACATACATTTTCTCCATGTTGGGATATGAAATATTTAACTAAAACATGATCTATGATGCAGTGAAGTATATCATCAGACAAAAGTAATATGAGGAGTGATTTGAAAAGAATGAGGCACAACTCACATATCAATTTGAGGAAATTATGTCTTCAGTAATCTAAAATGTGTTTAGTCACTCCATGAGTGAGTAAGAGTACCATGATATAGTCATCAAGTAGTCTAATCAAAAAATTATCCTCTACGAAGAACAAAATTCCTCCATGGAATAGGTAGCACATCTTCACCGGTCCCTAGCTAGGTATCTTGAAAATTAATAGATGTTTCTGGTTCTAAGAAGGAGGAGATCCATAAAGTTGAGGATCTTATCGCTTCAAATTTATCTATACTTCAGCAAGCTTCAATGATTTCCTAAGTTACATTTCAACTATTAAATGTCCAGGTTGTGGAAAAACGTTAAAATATAGAAGAGACCCTCCAACATGTTGAAGTTACCCTACATTTTGAAAAATAGATGAAAATGATTTTTGTTCCAATCTAGTTTTTTTGGAATTTCAATCCTTACTCTACTCAAAATACAACACTGAAAAAATGCATCATTTGATTTAATTTCATAACGTTAAAATTAATATGGTAAATATATGACAGTTCTAACATTTTTTACTAATCCATGGGGCTTCACATGCCTAGTTTGATTGTTTCTAGGGTCTTATGTAAACCCCTAAAAATGTTTTGTAATCTATTTCACTAAAATAATCTACTCCTAAGATAAATATATTAGAGACATTGTGGGTGAGACATGGCTTTTCCATATGCCTCACATTGGGTGGGTTGGTCCTAAAATGTATTATGCCTATTTCTTACCATTGATCAATTTTATTTTGGCAGAAACCATAAGGAATCTATGTCTAATGATTTGAAATTCGACAATTATACCGAATTCCATTTGTGGATTTACAATATGGTGAGAATAATGACTCTTTTAATGGGTTGTTTGAATTCATTCATGCATGAGTAATTAGGTCGGTATTTGAGGTTGAACATCTTTTGACTACACATTTTGAAATGGTAACCCAAACAAGACATAAAGACTTTGAATGATCTCACATTATTCATATACCCTTGACATTATACTTGGACCATAATTTTTGGGTTTAAACATCTAAAATAAAATATTCGCGAATATAGGAGTTCTACTATGAGGATGAAGTTACCAATATTTAAAACCCCCCATTTTTGTTATATTTTACAAAAATATGAATGGGGGTGATAAAACACAGTAAAAAAATTGAATCCTTAGGCCGATAGATCTGTTTTGGGGATAACATATAAAAAGAATCTATGTCATGGTACAAGAATGTTTGGTAAAAAATCCCTCATGAATTATGAAATTTTAATTCTCATGGAAAAATGAATTTTGTATTTAGTTGAATTTTTCAAGACCACAAAAATTATTTTATTCAAGGGATGAAGTCAGATAATATAGAGATCATCTGTACTTGAACTGGACCTGAATGAGAAACCACCCCTTCAAGGATTTGTCTTGTGAAAAGTATTGTACATTTTGTTAGACGATTGATGTCTGGGAAACGGAAGGACCATTTCTGAAAAGGTTCAAAGAATCATGAATTTTAAATTCATGAAAGGAGGAAATTATGATATATTGATTAATGTTGTGTATTAAGGAACTTATGTGGGGACATAATTTAAGGTCATTATCTTGGATTGAAATGTTAACAATTCTCCCATTATTGTTAATTAGTCATAGAATGTTCCCTCGTTTTCAAGTATGATAGGGAGAAATGATGTATGTTTTAATATGTGGATTTCTGAATCCGAAATGTGGTATTGGAAAAAAGGGCCCTTGGTGATAGTGGAGCTCTAACTTGAGGGAGAAGTTACCACAGGTTGAAAACCCTGTTATTGGGGTTATTTTATGAAAATATGTCTACGGTATGTTATAAGATAGTAGAACAATGGTAATCTTATAATTTATGGGTAACTTATGAAACACCATATGGGGTGTGGTAAAATTTAGTCAATTAATGGACCTCACAGGAATTACGACATTCTATTATTCAGGGATGACAAAGGATTATGGGGATTCATATTTCCAAGGGATTATAATTTGGTTTATAGAAGGACATTACCTAAATATGGGAGTAGCTTTTAATGTAAAAAGTTATAGAGAATTGTGTTGATGGGTTCCCTTACATAGGTCTAACCCAAGTAAAACAATTGGTTTCAGTAGTTTTAGGTTTGAAGACTAAGACTATGTAATTATTAAAATTTTATATGATATGTGGATTAACATGAAATGGTCAATCCAGTATTCATTAGACACTTGATGGGATAAATGGTAAACAATGGTCTATGGGATTCATAGTTCAGGAGAAAAAATATTGGAAAAATATGATGGATGACCGTGGGGAGTTTCAAATCACATGCTTCAACATATTTCCATCAATTCTTATAAGTACAGAAGAGGATTATTCTGAGGTAGAATTTACCAATGGATGAAAAACTTATTATGATGACTATTTTATTGAAGTCGAACTAAGGCGCATTCTGTATAGTCATGTACGGATCTCCTTTAGCTGACATGCCAATATTCTGGGAAACTTATGAAAAAACCAATTGGGATTTATTACAACATTATCAATTGAAAGAACCCTAAGGTATATGATATTATATCACAGGGATAAGGTGAATTTTTATGAAAATATAGAAGTTCCCAAGGCTAGGAGTATGAGGTATGGAAGTGGCATGTATGAGTACATTGGATTTGGGTGGATAAATATTGGCAACATAATGTGGCCTACCTTACCTATATCCAACTCATATGCATAAAGAGGCATCTCTGTTTTCTCGGTGGACCCCATAATGAGGGGTCCCAAATGAGGAGTACCTACATATCTCTATTTTTATACTAGAGAGTGGAATTTTTTATTTTCATTATGGTTCATCTTATGATTACAAAATGTTCTTCACTACATATATCATTAGTGTGGGAATCAATCCATTCATGGTTATTGATGTACCATGATTTTTAATGTCTTATAAAAAGGAAATTAGTCATGTATTTTTACATTATGACATGTAAATGTTGTAGACTCAACATAAAAATGATTATTGTGGATCAACAGAATATTTGGCATAGAAATCAATATGTATCTTTTTTGTGAAATAATCATGATAAAAATACATATAAAATAATGAACCCATGCATATATTGAATTATTCCAAAGAGGATAAAAGGTGTTTTTTAATATGGGATCATATATAGGGCTCGAATACATATTTTAACCTCTCATGATTTTCTAACTTGTACATAAGAGGGTGGGAGAATTTACTGTATTTTTTATAGCTAGAATTATAATTAAATATATAAATATCAATACATATCTCATTAAAATGTGTATTAATCCACACATAGTTCTCGATATTACATGATATTTATCTTCATGCGGTGAGGAAATAGATGAACTGAATAGAAAGAGAGGGAAATCCATAGTTAGGACTAAGAATGGAAATATGGGTGTCACTGTGTATATATATATATATATATCACTTGAATTATAATCTATCCACACATAGTTATTAAGAAAATGGTATATATTAATGTCATTAAATGAGGAAATCATATGTTCTTTTAATTTATTTCATCTAATACCATGATAGCCAAAATATGAAATCATATCCCATAATTTAGAAGGGAACTATTTAACCAAAACTCACAATCCCACATGAGCTACGATCAGGGTGGGAAAAAAGTAGAAAAAATTACTAATACAAAATAAGGTAACACAAAAAATACCACATGGGAATTTTGGTTTTTTTTGTGGATTTTTTAAGACGAATGATTCAGAAATCACTACATATCACATTTCTATGAGAATCACACAATGCGTAGTTCTTGAAAAAAATTCCTTATGTCGTTATAGATTCAAAAACATGGAAAAGGGGTGATTTTTTTTACTGGACTTGGGATAAGATATTGGGGTGCCACTATGTTTCTCATTAGAATGAGAATCAATCCATACTTAGTTCATTAAATATTCTATATTCAGGTCTCACCCATGCATGTGGATATGGAATTTGCCATTTATTGTTGGGTCTGGTACAAGGAATAGAAATACCTGAATATCTACACATTTCATTAGTATAAGAATCAATTGACATTTAGTTCTCGAATGACAATAATTTTTAGCATCATGCATTGAGGACATTGGATATGTAGTTTAGAATCTCTTAGATAGGTCATTAGTGATTCTCACATGAATAAAAGATTCTGACATGTGTAAAATGGATTTAATGTTTTCTATGTTAATATCTTGGTCCCTGAAATAAGGTCTAGAAGTCACTATATATCTCATTTTTTTGAGAATCATTTCATTTATAGTTATAGAAAGGTTCTTTATGCACGTCTTCCCCATACACATGGTAAAGAGAATATATAAATTTGTGCTATGGCCTAACCCAAAATAAGAGATCCATAAATAACTACGTATATCCTAGGAATGGAATCAATCCACTAATTGTTTTTGATATTATCCATGTGCTATTATGTCTATGAAATAAGGAGTGGGGGATTTTTTGATTATTTTTTGCGGATTGATCCATGGTATATCTTCTTTTTTAGAATGAATTTCACTTTCTAAAGACAAGTAATTAAACATGGATGGAATTTTTTCCCAAGAACATCACAATAGAAAGGATTTCTGATCCCCAAATTGCAAAGGGGGGACTATCATGATGAAATGAAACACTACTATGGATAGAGATTTCATAGAGAATTTCATCCTAGGGAATAACACCATAGTTTATTTTTGCAAGGGACAACCCTCTTTATCCTTGATATCATTGACACATGGAGGGATTCCAGGAATCTCCTCATGCGAAGGGATCTCACGATAACACATATTTTGGTCATGGAGAAATCCATCATTGTTATTTGTCATGGGTGGACCTTCGATACAACTTCCTATACCTCTGTCACTTGGAAAGAGAATGGTAGGATCTTGGGATTCCACAGTTAAACAACTAAGGTCTTCCGGAACTCTAGAATTATGGAGAGATTAATTTTAGATTGGCTATTTATTTTCATATTGTCTTTGGTGAGGATTTTTTTTGGATTCCATCATGTGAGTGACTAGGTATACATACTTGGGAGACATTTGTTTTCATGGGTGGGAGTATGTTCTTTCCAGGGAGTGGAAATAGCAAATGTCTGTATATCTCTAGTTGGGATGGGTTTTTTTCGCAACTCGGTTGTTCATGATTCATGGGGGATTTTTCAACCATGACCCTCTTGAATGGGAGCAGAGCTGTGATTTTACTATGACCTGATATATTGACAAGACACCACATTAAATGGTATAGAGTTTTTTTTCATCCCTCTAGCCCTACCATTTTTTACATAATGATATACTAGATGGTTTGTAAGATACGGGAAGGGATTTTCCACTACCCTTTCACCATAATCAGTATATTCATAGTGACCTGAGTGATTGGGTTAGGGATATATTAAAAATATATATTATAATAGGGGTATGTACAAGATCTGGAACTCCCTTTCCTACTAGTGGATATTTAAAATATTTATATATGTGGTCGAGAGTTGGTTTTTCCCCTATTCATCACCAGGAAATTCTAGCGGACTTCTCAATTTGCAAACATAATAAACAGCATGATGACATGATTAATATAGGATGTTTTTTTTGAATTATTATGATTTTCCACAAAACATGGGTGAAATACATCATTGAATTAATCTCGAAAAATCTTCTGGTAGGCTTGGCGCGTGTAGGAAGGTGTATTTTTCTGCTCATGGTGAGATATCAGACCAGATCAATGGGATTTCTCAGATGTTTCTAAATGATTTTGTTGTCCATATATATTAAATATGGCGCGTGTATATTCCTATCCATTGTATGCAACCAAATTTTATTAGTGATCTTCTCCAAAAGGGATTGGAAGTGGACCTTCTCCATGTTGGCTGGTTACTTCCCCAGTGGGCCTTCTTGTGTACCCATGTCAAGATGACCTAGGCTTGACTGTCGAGGCTGGATCCCCCGTCATGTTGAGGGTTCACTAACATGTGACATTACGGGTGGATATTGTTTTAAAGAGCCCTTTGGAATTACACTTATGTCTTATGGATGAGTATATATGTGGGAACATGATCCACCAACTTGACATAAGAGAGTGATTGGTTGTCATGTTTTGGGGATATTCTCTTTTAATGGATGAGGATGTTAGTTGGTGTTTTCTTCTTCTAGACCACCAGTCATCACTAATCATATGATCAGTTGGATATTTTGAGATGGAGAACTTATAGGAAGGCCTCCAATATCTAGATTGAACAATGTTGATGGTACTCCCAGACCAATGTGTTTGATACCTAGTGTGTGAGATTCTGGGTTGGTGATGTTTTCCATTTCATTGAACATAGTCCGACATGGACATTAGTTAGGGTGTTTTTTGGTGAAATATTTAATGACTCTATTTGATCGTAGAGAGTTTTGAAATAATGTTACTAAAATCAAAAACTAACAATAAGAACTATTCATAGAAGCATCTCAGGAAAACAAAAAGTTATGGGATTGATTTTCTTTCATAGGGCCCTTCTAATATTTGAGTGACTGTGGCGTGATAGATAAGTTAAAATATCATATTATCTCAAGATTCATGTCGACTTATCATTTTTATGAAGGAATCTCATCACTCAAAGATTGTTAATAAGGGATAGAATTTTGTGCAATAATTCACATCAGGTTCACTATTTCAATATGGTTTCAAATGGTTTTTGTTAATGTTAATGTAAAAACACTTTGATTTTATATCCACTAGGGACCTAATTTTCAAATGTAGGTGCATGTCATGGATTATGTAAAATGATGCGTAAGAAATAACATTGTTTAAGAGGACAGGACTTTGGGATCATCACACCCTTTTGGATGGAATTATTTCTTACTATAGGGATCTATTATAGAATTCATACATATTAAAAAATCATTCATTAATTCCCATGTATGAAATGGATGAATCAGGAATCCGTCATCAATTATTGGTATGTATGAAATTTAGAATCATTAGTATATATCCTTGGTTCTTCATCGAATGGAGGTATCTGTATGTAACTGGGTTTCTAGAATGATGGTATCCACTTATTTAATGTTTAAATATTTTTTTTATTATGACGATACTGGTTTCCTAGACACACAGTTGGATACTCTGGATTATATCATCATCTATAGATTATAGATTTGTTTTTATGTTGTTATCGAACCCATGGAAGAGATTATACATATCCTCATAAAAGGATTCACAACCTACATAGTTTGTTGATTATTAATGGGGTGTAAGATACCTTTTATGTTCATCTGATAAGGAACTTACTGTAATTTTTAAAATCATGCAGTAATGAAGTCTAGGATTAAGATATATAATGAATTGTTAGAATGGGAATTATGTAGATTTGGACTAGGGAACATGGAATGGATATGGATTCATGAGTTTAATAAAACCCTAGTATGAATGTGGTACATAAAAATAGGAATTATTTGGGGCAGTTGATTTTTCACCATAGTAAGGCTTCCTACATATCACATTAATATGAAAATCAAGGGCCATGATGTTCGGATGGGATGCTTGAGATCTATAGAGGACCTCTGATGGTTTGAATGGTAGTATAGTATTCCCCTTTTAAAGGATTAATTTAGGGAATATTACAAAAAAAGGATGCCCTGTAAAAGATACCATGATGGATTTCATGACTCATTGTGATTTTGTGACTCGTTCTAGGAATATACCTAAGGAGGATTCCCATGGCTATGTATGGTGATTTGGTTGGGCATATTCTGGAAAAAAATCCTCATGACTGGATTTCAGGGCATTCTCATAGGAAGGATGCCCTGGATAATATTCAGTGGATAGAATGAGGATTACTCTATAAGAGGATTCTTGTCAATATTAGGCCATTGATAAGAGTCCTATGTATCCAGGTTATAGTAGGAATTAGAGTTCTAATAATTCAATTTCGAGTGTATGGGTGGGGACTACACTGAATAGGAGGCCTATATGTGTTTGGGATCTTATAAATTTCTTTACCATTGGTAGAATATAAGGTAATGTGAGTCATGCTGAGTGGGTGAAACAAGAAAAATCCATATTCATCAAGGTTGGAAAATCAACTTCTTCCCATGGGGGATGAGACAATTAGTCCCAAATGAGGAAGGATATGGTGTTGAGTGTTTCCTTTCATATTTTATTTTCATATCTATGATATTAATATTTACTAATTTTTCTATTAGTGAAGTGTGATAATCCAAATAGGATAAAGAGCACTGCCTCTTGTTAGAAAGACTACGAGATTACTTTTGGGGGTGCTCTAAGATAGGTTATGTAGAAGGAGAGCAGTATATCATTCCCCGTTGAAAGGAAAAGTATGTGTAACCCATTATCTCCCTACTGGAACCATAGTCTCATGTTCCTAGAGATTATTTGGAAAAAAACATTGTTATAACCATTGTGACCAAGACACAAAACACCACAACACCATCCCAGGGGTTATGGTCCTCGTGAACTTGGTACAGAACACTTACAAGCACCATGAAGACCAGGACTGCCCAACCAGATATGTGTCGGAAACCTCTGACCATAAGAATGCACAATCAAACGAGGGACATGCAGGTATGTCTCTTGTCGTTGTTTTTGAAATCTAGAGTCTCTGTTGTATGTTTCAACATTATCCCTTTTTTATGCGGCACCATAAGAATAATAAGTAAGCAATTAATTGAATGGAATAGGGATTAAAGGGTAACTATTGTAGCTTCTGGGTGTAGGTTTGTTGGAATAGGTGTCTTAGCTATGGTCTTAGAGGAATATGATGTGGGTTTTGGGGGGGGGGGTGTAGGCCTGAATGTGTTTGGTGAGCCTTATAAAATGGAAAACCAGTTCAATATTACTTGGGTATGGATTTGTCCTTCTCACCATGGGTCTCCTCCGGTGTCCCAGATCGGGTCCCATGTTGGTTTTTTCTTATGGAAGGGTCCTCAAGTAGGTGGTGGTCCACTGAGGGAGAAGACGTCCTCATCTATGTGCCTTGTGATCTAGACATTGAGTAGAAATTTATATCACTTAACTTTTTTAATTATCTATTCTCTATAGTTTTGGAGTGCTACATAAATGATTTTTGGACGACCTTGTATAGGGGCTTGTATAACCATAGTTTGGGGGATTCTTCTAAATTTTCAGTTGTGTAAATGGGGGGCCCAAGGGACTTATTTATAATCACATAGGGAAAGTTGGGTGAAGGAGATTTTCTACATAGGTCTCAGGTGTAGTTTCTCGACATAGGCCCCCTGTATAGGGGTGGACAATATATTGGCTCCATAGAGGGGGTGGGGTGTCCATTAAGGCCATTTATTGTGTGTGTTTCGGGTGTAGGTTCATGGCATATCTAGCATGAAAAGGTATCTTTTATTCTTCTTAGTGTTCTTCACTAATTTAGAATACTTATATTTATCTTCATAATATTTTCATCACCTTTTATTTGATGGAGTTTAAACAGTCACATACATTTATTTTGGAAAAAATGATCATTTGTTAAAATATTTATTCTGCTGAAACCCTCACGCATGAAAATAAGGAATACCATTATTTATAAAAAGTTATCCATTTATCATTCTGAGGAATCTATAAAATATAAGCATATTTGGATTGAAAAATATTTCATAGCCCACGCTTTTGGACTCACAAAATTTTGTGTAATAAAATGTATTTTTTCTTAATTTTTTCTTATAGGTAATAATCTACCTAAACAGAAAGAAAAAATGGATTATGGATCGTAACTGTTCAAGATATATGAGTGGAGATAATTCCAACTTTCACTCACTATATATGATTGATGGGTTACATGTCAAATTTAATGACAATGACAAAGGATTTTTTTTTGGTATTGGATCTATTTTATATCCTAATTCATTCCTCATTAGAGTCATGCATAATGATTAATGTAAAACCCCAATATTTTGTGAATTTTTTTCTCAAATTAATTTAATCATTTTGAAACATTCCATTTCATGAAACTCAAAAAAAAAATTTTTGTATTAATGCACTATGTTTTTGAAGTGTTATATGAATCACTATGTTAATTGTTCACTAAAAGAAACCAAAATATTATCTTTCCTTACATGTAACATTGATATTAGTGTATTACATGCAATAGTTTCCTTCCTTGATGGCCATTGTAACACACAAGATCGTGTTTTTATAAACAATAATATATTATTATTTTATATAATGAGACATAAAAGAGACATTATGTTATGAATTATGAATATTATAGAATAACATATGAGAATACATGGTCGAATTAACTAGTTATGAATTAATTAGATAATAAATATATGAACCAGATGAATATAGAGTGAAAGTTTATATAAGAATGACATTTATGATCAAAATGGAATTTTATCTTAAAAAATTATATTAATTATTATTTGTGAATGATATTAATAATATATATATTATATATATTCAATAAAATATTTTTTATGATCATCGAATAGATTTGATAAGCCTGAGAAAATAAAAAACTCAATATTTTACATAAAATTAGTATTTTTATAAAGTAAATTTCACCCACTTTAAATGGATTACCAATTCAAAGTAAAAATTTTAGAAGTTTTATAATTTCTAAATGTCAATATAAAATATATACTTTCAATATAAATATAAAAATTAATTTTTGGTGGATTTTTGTTTTTTCTGTGAAGTTCGATTTTTTGATGAATTGTGAAAAGTACTGAATTTTAATTCCAAAATGCTTTTTAACATAATATTCTATGAGTCAAAATTATATTTTAAGTTGTTTTTATAGTATAATTACATAAATTTATTTTATATTTCACCAATTTATGTAATTTTAATCAATTTCACTTTGAAATTTACTATTAACATATATCAACCTTTGGAACATTTTTACATTAAAACCTCGCATTGTTGTATAGTCTCTAAGTATAAATATAAATTAATTTCTACCAATCATTTCATTTGAATTAGAAGAAATGTAAATATAATTAATTAGATCGGCTATGGTAGAATTTTGCTTAATAACAGAATAAACCATAATCTCAAGGGCCCAAATAACGTAGAAACATGTACAAGATCCACTTATTGTATCATACATTTTATATAATTTTTTTATATTCTGGGATCCACTTCAAATTTGAAATATGAGGGTGGAATTACCTTTTCCATAATTTACAATATTCCCACTCCTCCTCCACTATAAAAAGGAATACCCTCGTTCCACTTATTCACAGTTGTACAGCAACATTGGTTAACCGATATCTAACCAAATATATCATAAAAATCCTTAATATAATCCTAGAATCCTCCCTAATGGAATAAATCAATCCATGGAAGCCTTTTGGTGAAAACCAAATGGAGTTACCCAATGATGATGCATCATCTTTTTTCAAGGTCTTTAGATTTATTTCCATTATCCGCCAACTCAAACATAATTATTTCATTATTAAACAACAAAAAAACAATCAAAAATTGACTAAGATGTTTTCATGATAAATTTTCTACCTACACTAAAACAAAAACCCTATTTAATGGGTAAGAAACATATTGGTTATGTGTAAAGAAAACTACCACCCCAAAAAAAGATAATAGTTTGATCTACCATTACCAGATCTCATAGTGGGAATTATGATGGAAACTATATTTATATATAATATATAGGATATTTAAAATTAAATTTTTCTTGATTAATGGTTTTAAAACATATACTTTATACTATCCATATTGTGTAAATATGATAATATAATTCATGGACAGGTGGACTACTACGTTCTCAATGTGATGTCATTCATTCACACTCTAGATGGATTTTTTATGGATTGTTTTAGTGATGTTATTTCATATATTTGATATAATAAATCTTCTATAAAAATAATATATATATATATATATATTAATAACTTACATTCATTCAATATGACAACAAAACTGAATCATCGTTCATACTTTTGTAGAACCTACCATCTCCATGAATAGTGTATTCTATTTCATACATCTATATTATATGGATTATTATAAGAAAATTACTGAATATTCATGATATTTATTTCAGGGTTCACATACTTTAAATCATTACATACATATTAAGAAAAAAGATATAACAAATTAAGACACATGTGAAGAACAAAGTAGATATTACGTGAAGTGAAAACATAGAATCGAATTGAAAACATGTTGGTAATATAAAGTCATAATAAAAATATATGTGGTATTAGATATAAAAATATGGTTATATAAAATACTTATAATGGATATATATTTATTTTACAGAAATAAATTATTAGTACAATGAAATTCAAAAATAAGGTAAGGGAACTTCATCTCACTTTTTATATCCCTGAGAAACATGCCAAATTCGACACTATTTTATTTTGGGTGGTGTATATAATTCTAGTGAATTTATTATAATATTATTATTATTAATTTTTTTTTATATTTCCAAATCCAATATATGATCATTATTTCATGGATTTTTTCCCAATCATACCAAATCGGTAAGATTGTTTTTTCTCAATTTCCCTTCTTTGAGACACATGTTTTGTTATGAACATACAATATATTTAGAGGTGTATAGAATTTCATTTAACATTTTAAATAATCAACCTCTTAAATTTGATGTTATTTTAATCTTCATTTAATTTCAGTTTGTTCATGGGGATAACGGTTCAATGTTAGCAAGTGATAAGAGTTTGTTGAAAAATTCCCATTATTTTTCAGGATTATTTATTAGTATGTTCCACTTGTTTAAATATTATGATCCATATCTTAATAAAACTCCTTCACTGACATATAATTTGAAATTACATTATTTATTTATGTATTAGTTCCATTTTATATTATTTGGTACTTAAGAAAATGAAGAAAATGTTTTTATGGATGTCAGAAATTATTTCTCATTTCAGTTAGAAATTTATGTTCTTTAAAATCTATAATTTGTAAAAGTGTATTAAAAAAATGTTTTACTATTTTACGATGATGATAATGGAATTTATTACCCATATTTGAGGTTTTTAAAAATGGTTTAATAATTAATCTTCTTGTCATTTTTTGGTCAAAAAACTTTTCTAAACATTTAAGGTGAAAAAGGAATGTTTTGCATGTACGTGCCTACCCACCATCATATCCCTGATGTATCCTTTTTAATTTTATAAGGTTGTATTTCTAAAGAATTTTGTTTCCTAATATCCTAGATAATTTTTTATTTTAATATGGTTTTCATAGAAAAATTGTTTTCTAGAGTTTTTTTAAAGATTAGAATGTTTTTAAATGATTTTAAATGCATCATTTATTTGTTTTTAAAAAGAAGTTTTAAAAGGAAAGGATATAAATTATTTTAAAGATTACTCTTATAAGTCCTCAATTACCATCAAATATAATTATTTAAAAAATGTTTTCAAAAATATCTTATAAATTTTCAATGATAATATTTTTCCAAATGTTTTCACAAATGTTTCATATGTTTTCCATAAAAAGTTTCTAAAAATGATTTGAAGTTTATTTTATAATTTTTTAATTAAAATGGGTTTCAAAATGTTTATAATTATAATTTATAATATTTCAAGGAATATCAGTTAAAAAAATTCAATAATATTTTATATGTAATCAATGAAAAATATTTTTAAAATTATTTTGAGCCTCATTTATATGTTTTTAATTTATTTTCAATGAAAATGATTTTAATAATGTTTTATGTTTTATAAAGTCATTTTCAATGAAGAAAGGATATTTTTCTCAATAAATGTTTTTAATAGTTCGTTCAAAATTATTTTCTATATTATATTGCATTTGTTTGTGTTTCCCATTCCATTATAGTAAAATTATTCAATGTTTTCACTCATATTCTATATCATAATAGTTTATATTTTTATGGAATTATGATTATGAAACCAAATTATCTTTGAAGGGTTATAAGCTTTTAAATCCCTCTTATTTCCATTGGTAATTATTTTAATGTAATGATTCAAAATAAAATCTCAATTTCCTTAAGTTAGGATATGATTACATGTTTGTGATACCCATTTCATTTATGGGGTTATGATATGATTGTTTATGATCTTGTAGAATGAGTGTCTATGAATTCATTATGGAATTTTTGGAACCTATTTCTCTGTTCAATGAATTTGGAAAATATTTATATCTCATGAGATAGTCTATGATGGTCTTTTTAGTGAACCTTGATAACTAATATGGCCATGGGAGTAAACCCAGACTACTAAATAGGAATGGGGTGTGAACTTATACGAATAATATAGCCATTGGAGTGAACCATGAAAACCAATATGGAATGGGGTGTAAACCAATACTAATAATATGGAAATTAAAAAAATTCCTTGATTACTATGGAAATAATTTATATGTGGTTATATTACTTCTATAAATCCATGTATTATTCTTATATTATGATTTCATGGATGATGTTCTAAATTAATGTATAATTCATCTCTAAGGAACTTCAAATATTAGCACCAAATTCTTGAGTATGATCTTATTATATACATGGTGTGATGTTCCAATTTTATTATCAAATTATCATACCACTATTCACATGTTTCTGATTACATGTCTCACCCAGTTGACCTAACTCGGCATCTGAGATCACAATTTATTATGTTTGCTTTCCCAGGTTATGAAGATATTTATTAATTATGATGTGTCTAGGAAGGGTTCATGTCTTGAATAACCAAGTGGGAGATAATGTATCTCACTTATGCAACATTGTTTTTGTTTCCATATTTATAAACACTAGACTAATATGGTATTTCAGCTTCATTGTGTATTTTATATGTATTCTTCAAATGATATGAAATGTTAATATACATCAAAATAGGAGTCATTATATTGAATGTTTAAAGAACAACATGATATGTATTTCTCACCTTTTAAATTATGGATATTCATTTTATTTATCTCATAATTAAAATAGTATTTTTTTAAATATGAACATTAGATTTTGAAAATCAATAATGGAAATTGTATATTCTTAGATCATAACCCATTATAATGACTAAATGTAAACTGTTTGAATGATAAACTGATGAATAATATATTTAGAATATAAGATATGTAAATTATAATGTTTATTCCCAGAAAAAAGTTATTCAAAAAATATTTAATTTCACATTGTCAAAACATTAAATTAGATTAATTTTTTTGATGCATGTAAAATGGGAAAAAAGATAAATAAACTATTAAATCAACTAAAGTGATTGATAATTTTAACCCCATTGAAATTATCCACATGGATATATTTTGACTTTCTAGAATATAAATCCTAGGTCTCACTTGTTTTTATATTTTTTTATTAATTTTAGAGATAAACATGAGTCTCTTTATTAATAAATAAAATTCAATATTGTTTTTTATTTTTAAATTGATTCTAAATTATAGGACATGAAAAAGATGCCAAAATAGTTACATTGAGAATTGAGCATGAGGGAGAATTTTAGAATCATGAATTTAATTCGTTTTTATGAAAGAATGGAATTAAAAATCTATTATTTTATCACCAAAACCTCAAACGAATATAGTTATTAATAGTAGGAATATAACACTACATGAAATTTCTCGATCACTATCATCTGAATATTTCATGACCACTCAATTTTGGGCCAAATCTATTTATAGGTTATGCTAACTGATTAAGAGTTATGATAATGAAAATCATATATAAAATAACATACGAGTTAAGGAATATTATAATACCAAAAATTTTATACATTAATTTTTTTGGGATCAAAGGGTATATCTTGAATACAAAAGATAATAATGATATGTTTGATCGAAAGGATAGATGAGGACTCTTCCTAGGTTATTAAACTATATAAAAAATTATTTTGAGTTTTCAATAATAATCCCACGGTATATAGATAATATAATCATTTTAAATCTTATGGAATATATTATTTTTGTCATAAAAAATCAAATTAATAAATTAAGGGATTCTATAGAAAACATAGAACATGAAACTCCCCTAAAAAAGGATTATTATTTTTAATATGATCAAGAACAATTTAGTCTATAAGGGATTGATTATGGAGAAGAAAAACGTGTATAACCAAAGAATAATAGAAACCATTAGGTCAACCATCTAGAAACAATTTTAAGAAATCTATAAATATGTATTAGGATAGGAATAAGTGTAGGAAACCTTGGTGACATTATTTTCATTATTTCTATTCTTGAACCTAAAAACATAAGAGAGTTCATAGAAGATGATAATTTGGTAGATATTTTGAATTAATAGATAATGATGTTCAATATGAACAACATATAAGAATTATTTGGTAGACCCTATGACTATCCAATTATTAGATCTGAATGGTTTTTTAGAAACAAATATGTTGATCACGGTGTGATCACTAGAAATTGGGATAGTCTAATTTCGAAAAGATTTAATCAAGGAGAAGGCATAGATTTTGAGGAATTTTTATCCTATTATTTTAGATTAGAATCAATTAGAATAAAGTTAGAATATTCTTCTCATAGGAAATAATAAATTTATCATATTAATGTTAATTATTATTTTATAAATATATTTTTAATGGAGGATGTTTAGGTCTAATAACCTCTTGGTTTTGAAGACCCTCGACATTAAAACTTCATTTTCCAACATAGGGAATATTCTTTATGGTCTTAAACCAGATTTTAGATATTGGTGTGTAATATTTAGTTATTTCATCTTATCAAAGGGTATTAACTTGATATTGAAAACCCTACTATTTTTTAGAAGACATTATCAAAATTCATTTAACTTTTAAAAACATGTATTTTAATAAAATTTGTTCAAAAAACCATAAAAATTATACTTAATTTTAAAAAATCATTATAATAGAGTTTTAAATTAAAAATATGTGTCAGTTACTCTATTTTAATAGATTTAAAATTTATCAAAATGATTTGTGAAATATTTTATACTAAAGAAAATATATAATTGATTTACATAAATCATTTTGGCATTAAGGAAGTAAAACTTTTGGAACTCCATTGAGTTCCAATATTAAACATGACATGGTTTATGCTAGAAAAGATGTTGAAAACAAGCCTTATTGATGCATAATTGAATTCTTAAATGATCTCACTGCATCCATACTAATTATTATGTTTTTTGTTTGTTTTTATACTCATTTTCAAAAAAACACAATAGAAATTCATTTTATTTGTTCTAAAATAATTTTAAGATATAAAAAATAAAACATTTATACATATTCAATACTTAAAAATTATTATGACCTTAATTTACCATCATAAGTATTTGATGATTTTTGTGGGTGTAGAGTAGATTGTAAATATACTTCAGAAACATATCATTTTATTTGAAAATATTTGAATTCCTGGTCTAGTTATAAAAATGAATTCATTCTATTATTAGATAAAAATACAAAAATATTAAAGCTATTAGTTATTGTTCACATGTATGATTGATTAACCACATCCAAATAAAATTTAGAATTAATTTTGATTCTATGTAATTAAAATTTTATAAAAACATGCTATAAATATTTTCAATAATCCAATAAACCCTTGTAGAATATAGAAGATGTATTGAAGACATCACTTCCTATGAGATCATTCACAAAATGCAGACATCATGTTGGAATTAATATATATATATATATATATATATTGAATAAATAGGAAGACATTATTATTAATCTAGTAAATGATGATTTGTTTTATTATATCAAATATTAAATTTTATTGATTTATTGGAAATTAGTTTCTTCTAATTTTTTTTAAATTTCATATGAAACAAATCGATTTTATATTTGTTTCAATATTTTTTTAGTAACTGTTTTTTATTGCCTATATTTTAGTTCACAACATTTAATAATGATAAAAAATGACTATAGAGTTTTGTTTAACATTTTATATCATTCATTGTGACCATTAATATATCTCGAATGAGATATAGTAAATTATGCTTTTCTTGTAAAAATTGTTCCCTGGTGAACATCAATTTACTCTTTTTTAATTATAGAACTGTTATTTACTGAATAATTTATGATAGATTCTTTTTCATTCATTGATAAAGTTAAAGAAAATGCATTCTGACAGTTGCACTGCTTAAATCTCCAAGAGACCAAGGTCACCGAGAAAACTTCTCAGTGTAAAATCCATAGAAGTTTACAAGTTGAAAATAACAAATGTGTAACTAAGGAAATCCATAAATAATTAACCATTGGAGTTTGATTATGATGATAATCATTAAAATTTATTCTTTAAGAAAATGTTTCATTAATTATATGATCATGTGTACTATAATTTCAATGATAATGAAGAACTCCTCATAGTGGAAGTGAATCAAATAGATATCATGATGCATGTGTGTGAAAGGGAAACATTTTTAGTGTTAAAATTTTATTAGTTTTGAATTTATTATATATCAAGCTACCAATGATGATGTAAACCATCCCAATGTTATGAAATATAATTTTGGTGGTCCAGATATAAAGAAGAAGGCTCTAAAAGACCTATATCAAGAACAAAAAGTTCATTCTATGTTCATTCAGTCTCAAATCGCTATGTGATTTACTGAGTTCATAAAGATTCTATTTCATGATATTGAGTGGATGTATTTGTATTTAATAGATAAATATTACAATTTTCAAGATATATCATGAAATATATGTTCATTTTTAGAACAAGAATGTAAAATTTTATACTTTTTCAAAGGATTTGATGATCATAATTGTAAAATTTGATGTTTAGTTGATTAATTATTTGATTAATACGTTTCATTGGTTAAAATATCTGAGTGATCGAGTATTAATAAGAAGTCGATTCATCAAGTGCTTCTTTGAAAATAAAAGATTCCACCTTGTAGATGAGAAATATGTTTATATTGAATATTCTCTGTTAGAGGGGGAGAAATCCAGTGTAATCATTATTACAAAAATACATGAATAAGTTACTACAATTTATTCATTAAAAAATCCCATGGTTGATGTTAATATTTATTATATATGTATGAGTGTTATAGTGGAAATGTTTTATGAAAATAAATATGAATCCACTATTATTTCTATTAAATATGATCATGGAATTGATTCTATGATGTATTGGGATATAGTTTATACACATGTAAATAAAGCAGATTCTCCCAAATTCCATGAAGAACAGAGTCATGAAAATATTTTTCTATAGTTGGATGTACTATTTCCTACAACTATAGAAGGTTTGGATTTGATCATAATTTTTTACTTACAAATGGTTATTAAAGGAGATTCTATACAGTTTCTAGTCCAATAACCTTTTTTAAATCTATTGAGATACACAGGGTGAATAATGAATAAAAATGAGTCAATTCATTTCTTTGGTAGTCAGTTTATAGAATCTAAAGATAAAGAATAAGACATAGATGAAATGAATGTTCCCTTAGTGGATAAGAAGAAAAATATGAGCATTTTGTTTGAACCCTCTCATGTACGAGAGAGTCTACAATCATAAAAAAGATTAAATGTATAAGAAAATCGATAATTTACTTGTCCATACCATGTTAAAGCGGACCACTGTATCAATATGGTTTATGCTGATAATGTCTTGAATTGCGGTGATCTAATTAAGTATAATTTCATTTATTTTTAAGCTGAAGCAAATTATTTACGTGCTACATTTTCATAAATAAACATGTCGTTCAAATTATTAAATAGAATTTAGTGCCTAGGGAGGATTTCGATTTTATAAAGAAGGTGTTATAATCCCAGATTGATTATAATATATGGATTAAAAAAATTCAACTGAATATGTTCTATATGGAAAAAATTGAATTTATAAACAACATACTCCAATATATATTTTTTATTTGATAGAGAGGTTGTTGATATATCATCCAATGAAGGATCATTGGCCCAAACATCCATTTGAGAGAAGTAGAATGTTGTCTCCCTTACACACAAATATCTCCTTACCATTTTTATTGGATGGAATACAATTATATATCTCTAGATTATTTTCAAATGGATAATATTGATCAATCTATGATAATTATTACTATTCATAGTATTCTATGAAGAGATTTCTAAATTACCCATAATATTGTGAAATATTTTAGTAGTTTAGTTTAGGATAATATCTTTTCATTCAATGTAATTTATTTAACAACATATAAGGATAAATGCTTCATTTAAATATGAATCCTAATGTTTTATAGTTAAATATATAAAAAAATTTATTTTTGCGATGTAATGCTTGAAAAAATCATAAGTATCAAATTTGGTCTCAATTATCTGATTCCTCAACGACCGAGGAGGTTGAATTTTCTATATAATCCTAGAGAACAAATATTAGGATAGGTAAATAAGTCCTTATTTTTGATCCTATGTCTATTATATTTTTACTTCCTCGATAAATTATGTTGATAATTTTCATGATATTATGATGGGTTTTTTAAAATTATTCATTAGTGGTTTCTAAAAAATGTTATACTTTCAACATTGTATCAGCATCTTTTTTCAAAATTCATGATAATGATTTACTTTTCATTTACAAATATATAAAAATGATATTATTATGGGGATAAACATGTGAAAAGATCTCCTATTTATTTTATATGGACAATGATCTCTTCAACAGCTATGCCTGATTTACACTTTACTGTGTCATTGTTCCTACAAGTGATATTTGACCAGGATGTCATATATGCAATGGACAATAAAAAACTATTTTCTAAATCCAAAACTAATATTTTTGACTCATCAAAATTTATATTATCTCCCATATATATATAATTTATCCAATTATCAGGAAGCATTTACTAGAATTTGGGATAGTATGTTTATTATAGTTTATTTATATTGAGGTAGTCTCATAGTGAAATTTGGACTTGATGTCCCACTGGGTGATTTGTGTGGGAATGTACCGATACAACTTTTTCAATGTCATATCCTCCACCAATCTATTCTGAAACTTTTAATAATCCATCTTCTAAAAACCAACCCTTGGATTTTCTTCTAAGATACTTATTATTCATTTTGTTTTCTTTAATTGATGATTTTTTCAAAATATATTCAAGTCTGAATGATTTCTCTCAAAATTATTATCATTTAATGTTTATAATTTCTATATAGATGTATTTATTACAACATTTATATTTTTTTTAATATAATGTTTAGTTAATAATTCCATGAAAAAACATATTCAATTTAGAGTTATGTCCAAATCATTTGTACTTTTAAATGTGATATAGTAAATGTGTTTTCTATAATACTTTTTCCATATTTTTTTATAATGTAATCAAGGTGGGGTATTTATGTAATAATATTTTATGTATTTTTGGAAATGAAATATGATATAACAAATCCATTTAAACTATTATCTTAATTTATTAGTATCGATAAGATCCAACTAATTTTTTATTTTTTATTTTTTTGATCATTGAAAAGGGTGATCTTGTTGGATATAATTCTGTTGTTCCACCATATCCCATTAACCCATCTATATTTTTATGTTGAAAATTTCAAATTTTTTCAGAATGAAATAATTATATTATGTTTTCTTTGATTTGATATTATATTTTGAACTCTTTTGAATCTGTTAAGATTCCATAAGAAATTAACCTATGGAATTTCACTTTAACATCTAGATATATCATACACACTAAATAATTTTCTAATATATAGTCTCATCATCTATTCTAAGGGTTTTATATTATGGGATACTGGAGTGAATGTATTATATAAATACATATGTAATTAATTTTATGACATATAGATATTTTCCTATGGTAGTATGTACTTCTTAGAACATTAATGTAGATAGTTAATTTAGTAATGTCATTTCTATTATAAGGCTACTAATTTATCTTATGATAAGGAATTTTTTACAGGGATTATCGTAGATAATAAATAATTAAAATATCAGAATAGTTTTTTATTATACAGAGGATATTAATCTTATGATAACTGAATTATCTAATGAGATTAATGATTCTAGAATATTATCTTACGTTGATCGGTTTATCTTATAGAGAATCGATACATAAAATACAATGTTATATTATTATTTAGATACACTCTAATTATGTTATATATTATGAATAGTCAATTTAATCTTTTATGAACATCAAAAAAGATATTTTATAAATAAGGAATTGTCAATTTGGAATAAGTGCCTTTTCATTCTATATTTTGAAATGAAAAAAAGTCATTTATTAAGATCATGTCATTTCATATTAAAAAATTATTATTTGATCCAAATTTGGGGTTAAAAAGTGTTCTTAGTTCAAATTCAAAATAGGATATATAAAATGGAATGAATTGTTTAATGAAATAATCAATGGGAAATAATATATATAATGTTTTCCATTATCACATAGTTTTCAGTTTCTCAATAAATTCTGAATCATATTAATTTTTATTCTTATAAGATTTTAATTTCTAATTTAACAAAATATAGATATAATACTTGAAGATATTCTTGTTCATTTTATTAATCTTCACAATTTGTCTGTTTCTCTTTGAAAAAATATGAAAAACATGTATGAATCATTAATAAAAACCTTATATCATATTAACTACTTGTGCTTGGGTGTATTAAAATAGTGAAAAAGTCTTCTTAAGTAGTATCCTAATTAAAATATGATATAGATTTGTACCATGTTACATCTTCTTCCACTCCTCTCTTAAATTTGTAGGAAAAGGAGTGGTACAATCAAAATCTCAAAATGTGTGGAGTATAGTGTTGACTAATTGGATGATGAGATCATTTTTCTATGAACTAATTTCAATAATTTATGTTCTGTTATTATATTATTTTTTTATTTTATTTCATATATATTATGGGATAATTTTATTTTCATCCATTCCTTAAGATTTTTTTGTCATGTGATGAAAAGTTATTAAACTCATTTCACACCACTCATGAGTCATGGTGAATAATTTATCTCACAAAAATCAATGATGTAGGTAACCCATCATAATTCGAGGATGTTGTTAGTAAGTGATACCACCTATTGACCTTCACCCATGTGGAAGGATTTTCAACCCTCAATATAATGTATTTTTTATAGGGAACTATAACACTATAAATAATGTGATTAAGTAGCAGATGTTGATAATTAAAGAGAACTATAGAAGTAGTATCTAGAGAATAAGACATTTCAAAAAAATTGGGTCATTTGGGTTTAAAAATATCATTAAAGACATATAGAATTTATTACATGAAAAGGTTTTAGTGAATACTTTCCATTTTCTATGGGGAGGTATGAGATTTTAACTATTAGTGTGTCTAGGTTTTTGTGGACTTTTACTTTGTAATCAAATCATAATAAAAAAAGATATTTTTTTAAAAAAAATAAAAATTAAGGGCCTAACTGAGTGATAAATTTTAGAGTTGGATCCCTATAACCAACTTCAATATACTTTTTAATAACATATATTCCTGATATTTGATTAATTAGAATTCTTACCTCATCATGATTATTCCTCTATATATCATTTTATTTCATAATGTCTTAATGGTTCCTCTTACATTGAAATATCATAGCTGTTCTCTAATATGATTGGATCATTATAGTGAAATGAAAATATTCCTCAATATATGGTCTATGACTAGATGATATCTTTTTATGAGATTCAAATGATATAGGATATCACAATTAGGTGTCTCATAATACATCGATACTTTTTCTCAAGAAGTTATTCATTAGAAATCTTAGGAAAATAGATTATGAGAACATGTATTACTAGTAGGAAATCACCATTTATATGTGCCATTGGATGTTCCTGTCATAATAAGTGTTTAATGGAACATATACATTAAGGTAGTTATTAATTCATATAATGATATAATCAATTTGACGTATTTTAAAAAACAATGGTTAAATATTTTCTTGATGATGTTGGGTGTGTTTATTGAGTCATGAATTATATGGGATTTATGAATAATCCCAGAAAGGAGTCATCGCATCTATTATTAGTAGACGATGATATATTAGGCCCCTTAATTGGATTTTATGTTATTTACTAGGTCTTTGATCATGGATATTTTCTGAAAAATACATTTCCAAAAATAGAATGAATGAAACCTAAAAAATATAGGTTGATGAAACTAGAATACAACCTAATTAATTAGATATATTTTGATAAATTAATTATATTTCAGATGGTAAAATCATATGATTTGATATGTATGTGTTTCATTAACATATTTCTCTATGACTGTCTGGGCATGTTTCTTGACATTGACCATGTCATTTTTTTGGTTCCATCTAATTCCAATGAGAAAGGGGATTAGATAGTCATAAACTATGTATATAAAAAAAGGTCAATTTCTAATTGAATTTAATAATTAGAATAAATATTTATCTCCAATTAAGTTTTATAATTATTACTTGTTTGATTGACTGTAAATATTCAGTCACCATTTACTCGTTTGAATTAGTGTGAGTTGAAAATAAAAAAAAATTATTTATTTTTTGGATGAATATGAAATTTATTTATTTATTAGTGACTAATTTAGTGATATTTATTTATTTAAATTAAAAATTAATTATTCATAATTTGATTAATATTATGGAGTACTGATGAGATAAATTTAATGGTCTATTAAGGAATAATATATTAAATATTATTTGAATAAATTTTATATAATTTATTGGGGAAATAATGTTTACATATTTGTGATACTAGTGAATGTTAGTTAAATAAGAATATTAAAATTTCTATTTATGCATGAAGTTCGTTGGGTATTAGGAGAATAAAAAGGTCCCATGACCAATTATTATAATCTAACACTAGCTATATTTTAACTGGACTATAACATTCTCAACCATAATTGTTGTTGTTCACAATGAAATTCTAGATCCATAGAAAACCATTATACTATATTTAAATCAATAACAATGTTTGATCATACTATTCCACACTATAACCTCTATATATTACATGTATAATACTTCTATCCTTGATGCAATTCTTGTGGAAATCATCAATAAACAATGCGAGCATCAATATATTCTACACTAGAACATAAGAATTTCTTCAATGATGTTTGAATGTTTGTGATGAACCTGTGGATATAAAATAGATAGATTCTACACATTTATCCACTCACCATAATGAAGGTATGAAAATAAGTGTTCAATAAAATCTTCATTGAAGATATGATTCCAATGAAATGTAATTATTTAATTACTGAGATTAGTTATAGATTTTATGTGATGATCTGGTCTTCTTGGTTCCAAAATTAATGTCAATTATTCTTCAAATTAATTTCATTGTACATGATGTTATTTATCATATATATATATATATTATATAATGTGTTTGAAAAAAATAAATTGGCTACTTCCTAACAGGCACTTCCACTATGTCATGAATTATTTACTACTATCAATGTGGATACATAATAATTTATTTATATATATACAGTTCAAATATTTTTTAGGCATTTACTAGATTTTTTTTTAATTTTTATTTTAAAAATTCATTAAATCCAAATTTCCAGATATTATTATCTTATTCTATATTCTCACTCATATAATCATAGTGGAATATTTTCAAATGATGTGAAACCAAAAATTAATTCAATGGTGTTGAGGATTCTCTCTAGATTGAATATGAGAATATGATATGTTACTCGAAGGTATACAGTTTGTACCCTTGATCACTTTTATTCGAAAATATATGATTAATCTATGTTTTCATATAGTTATTAAGATGCACAATGAATTAAATATGAATCATGTATTGATCGGACCTTCTCGTCACACGATTAGCTAGATTACATAACATGTAACTTGATTACATTTGATGCAGTTAATGAGTCACAGACATGTCATGTATTTATTATATTACGCATGAGACTTGCAACCTATAACATGGAGGTCTTATGGTGTGATACTCCTCTAATGTACTAGTAAACACCAAGCATTCTACTATATTATTATCATTAAATAATTTAACATTTTTTAAATCTAGATTCTCACACAACACTAAACATAAAATAAATTATGAAATATTTAGATAAAGTATAAATATATATTTATAAACATTATAACCAAGACGTTGAATTATTGATAATGATTCATAATAACCTCTTCATGAAATACATGTTTAATAAAACAAAATCCTACTTTTAATGTCATTGAAAATCAAATAGTTTAGTTAATATGTCTTCTAAGATCATTTATGGAACATAACAGTATTTTAACAAAAATATTCTATTTATGAGATTTGAATTTCTATTTCAACAAACATATTAATAAGGGTTATAATATATTTTTGATACTAATAATGGGTTAAAAAATTTATTTTAGTAATACATATAGTAATAGTTAATATTTAAAAATATAATTTTACAAATAGAAAAAATTTTCATTATATGTCATGATTTATTCAATAATTTAATTAAAAAAATTTCCATTAAAATTTAATGAAATGATAAATTTTTTTTAATTAATAAAATAAAAATAGACATTGAATGAATTTTTGTGAAATTTATAAAAGTTTTATTTTAATTAAAAATAACATATTTAAAAAAATAATAATTTCCCTAATTTATTATAGTGTAAGAATAAACATGAATATTTCAAAACCATTAACTCAATAATATATGAAATTATGGAATAAAATTATAAAATTATATATAATATTTTTACATATAAAACATTTGTCAATTTTTTTTAACTAATGTAAAATTCCATTACAATATAAACACAGTTTTAGGGTTTTTAATTTAATAAATAAATATTTTTGTAAAAATTCAGTTATGCCATATTTTGAAAGATAAATATTAATATTTTGGTTTATAATTAACATATATATTTCAAAAAAAATTGAAACATTGATAATTTTTTCTAATGAAAAGATTGTATAAATAAAAACACAATTTTACTAAAAATATATTATTTTGGGTAGAGTACATTTATTATGATACTAACATTTCTTGAGAAATTACCTATTATTTGATAAAATTAATTTCATAATATGTATTATAATTCTAAATTTTTTATAATATTTATTTTAATTTTTCTTTTATTAATTAACTATAATTGCTAAATATGTAATGTTACCTTGGAAAAAGTGTTCTTATGGAAAAACAAATGTAAAACGAAAAATCATTAAATAAAAAATGGATACCTCCATAATGAAATAATGGGGAGTGATATTCTACATCACTATGTCATGAAATCCATAAATTTAAATTATTTGATTCTTTTATCATGAATAGTATATTTTCATAACTTATTAAGTAATGTGTTTTTCTAAAACCGGCATTCCCTTCAATTATAAAATGGGAATATTACGCTCATTAATGGTACCAATATTCCATTAATTATAATTTTAAAATATAACATTTTAGCCTCTATATAATCCTATATCATGATAACAATCATATTGTAACTCATATTTATCTGTAGACCTTCATATTCAATTTATCTTCAAAAGAATAATCAAGTCTCCATGGAGAGTATTATAAACTTCAAAAGACTTATTAATAATTTCACACTTCTTAATATCAAATACCCATAATAATGTTATTAAATAATTATAATTATTATCAGATATTTTTTGTTAATTTTACAACACTATTTATTCATTTCCAATAACTTATAAATATGTAATTTTAATCTTCTGTACGTGAAAACAACATTCACTATAAATAATCATTTTTTATTCTGTCTTATAGATTATTATTTTCGATCCAAACATCCTAATATATTGATCACCATAATAAAATCCCCGAAATAATATCAAAATTTTTTATAGTGATATTATGTCTAAATTAACTCCTTAATAACTATATCTTCCAATCGAGTTAAAGCACATTCAGGTTTAGGTCAATTTGACAACCTAAAATAATGATGCATTACAATCTGATAATGGATGATTATGGGAACAAATTTTCTCATATTAAAATATTTTAATGTGTAAATACTTATTTTTTCATGGTTTTGGAGATGTTATTTCAATATTTATTTCATTAATTTAAAAAACACCTTTTGATTGTCAATAGTAACACAAACATTCATATTATCATTTTCATCATCTAGGATAAATACTAAAACCCTAATTAATTTAAATTAAAATGTAATATATTATTATAAAAAATACCTAAATGTTACATTAATTATATTATTATTATTAACTCTAAAATCATAATAAGTATATACAACACTATTATAAATCTAATACAAATGATGAATACTATAAAAAGCCTATGGGGAAAATCGAAAGTATTGTTTTTGATAATGACAATTTATTATGATTATAAATAAAAATGTATATGACTATGTTTTTGAAGTAAATTTTTAAAATTTATTTTTTTATGCAGGAGTCTAATGATTGTTTGTATAATTCAGAACATGAGTTAAGGGGTTTGGTATTGATTTCCTTTAATTGAGACATATTTATTTTATACACATTTTTGACATTATTATGGTTTAGTTACTACCCCACATTAATATTTATAGAATTATTATCTTATATTTCATGATATTCAATGTTCCATTTCATGTTAAATTTTTCACGAGGATTTTGATCAAAATATTATAAAATTCAAATGGTTTTTATCTCAAAACATCCTTTTATGGGACACTTTTTACGCACATATTTTCATTTATGTGATGTATATACTAACTATTTGAGATATAATATCATGAATAATATTTTAATAATTATATTTAATCATTAGTTATAATACTTCCATTTGATGGGGTTTTTAAGGTGTTAATCATGTCTCCATAGATTTCTTGGTCCCAATTCTAATCCTTTGAGACATAATACATATTGGGCCCAATATTTTATTTTATAAGAATATTCACAATCCATGTATATTTTTATATCATAATCCTTGTATTAAATTGGATTTACTATCCAAATAATTTTTTCAAGTTGTTATTGATATATTTGTTTCCCAAATAGTAAGGAATGATTCTAATTAGATCCTCTTTGATGTTATATTGTTTTATATTGAACATTGTTCATCAAATATTTGGTTCCCACGGCATAATATTTTATATATTCAATTATATAATTCTATTTTTTATAATTAGTTATTAAAAAAATTAATTTTTTATTATTCCTTTTTCAAAATTTAGGATTTCAATAAATGTAATTAAATAATTAAAAATTTACCTTTCATAGTCCAATGTTTTATATCCACATTTCCTAAAGAAAATATTATTTCATTATATATTGATCCATTATTGGATATTATCATAAAATTAATGTTTTTCCATGTGTTTTCACTTCATCTTTTGATAGTGTATTTTTATTTTATTTATAACTTAGTGTTTTCTAAATGTTGAACATGTTTTTTTAAAATCACATGTTTTTCTTCAACTACATTTCCTATTCCATTTTTTGAATGTTTTCTCTATTAGGGTTTATGTTTAATTATTTATATTATTATATATATATATTATCATTTTGGAGAAATAAATTGATGATACTAAAGAATCAGATTCATGATCCCTTATTGGGTGGTATCACTCAAGTATTCTTTTGTGAGAATTATTTTCATTGATGTCGACATTCCCCTAGGAATACATTTTTAAACTGGGAAATTGTTCATTAGAAACCATCCACCTTCATATTATGTAAAAATTAATATCATTTGTTTCTAGTGTTGAATTTTATTATATACTCATTTCACTCTATAGTGTGAAAATCTTATTTTATATAATTTTAAATTGAATGTGTTCACCTAAAATGAATATTTTATTCTTGAAATGTGGAAAAACACATGAATTCTATATTTCTTTATTATAATTATGATTATAAGTGTAAAGATAACAATGTAATTTTTAACCATCCGAATACTTTATTTGGATGAGTATTGATCATGTTATTCCTTTTATTAACATGAGGAAACGTAAATGTATTCCTAATAAGTATTTATTTATCACACAATATGATTATGTATTTGATTTCTAATTTTCCAAATATATTTATAAAAATATTTTATTTAGTAATAGGTTCCCTAGGTAATGGAATTGATGGTCATGACGAATCTTATAGAGAATGAATTTGACATATTCTGGTGTTGGGTGGGGCCTAAAATTATATATCCACTTAGTACATCAAAAATTTGTATGAGACTAAACATGTTCGGTTTTGGTGTATGCGTATTAACATAACATGATATTTTCTAAGAATAAGGATTTGATAATAGGATGTACTGATTATGGTCTCGATGATACATAACAAGTATTGGAACATATCCTTGGAACTATTTGTTTGATGTCTAACATTATGAATTCGACCACTATGTGGTCAGTATTTTTAATATCTACGTATCATTTTTTCCATGCATATATAATGATTTTATTTTCACATTTATTATGGTTTCATGTTTTTTACCTATTCTTACCATAATGCTTATGCGATGATTTCTTCATTTATATGATTCCCTTACTAAGTGTTTGATCTTACCCCTTCTTATATTTCCATTTCAACACATTATGTATAAAATTGGTTCCCATGAAATTTTTATAAGGATAACATAGGTTAAGGAATTTTTGGGCAACATTGATAACTTATCATGAATTAATTAGTTTTATATATAATGGTAATCATATATATTTTATAAAATGAACATTTTATTTATTAGTATATGTTCTTTTCTAAATCTACAAACCACTATACCTAAATATATATTTTGGATGTAATAGATTCAATAATTGTTTTTATTTTTATTTATTTTTGTTTATATCTAGGATTTTATAGCTGTTATCAAAGAGTGTATATAATGTATGAGTCAATGAGCAACTAAATTGGGATCTTGGGAGTAACAACCATGACCCCAGTATCCCAAAGATAGTGGTTATTTTATTACACTATAAGGTATTCAAGAGATCACCTCATAAAACCTCAATCCTTTTTGAATTAATGACGAAACTGATTCATATATGGTTTTCATATTACATAGGAAGTTAATGATTAATCATAATAAAACAAACTAAATCCTTGTTAATTATTAAAATATTTGATCTTTTAAAATTGGGTAAGGGAAAAAACTGAATATGGGAGCTCAAATTATATATATGTGTTACATTAATCAATTATAAGTGAAGAAAATTCAATAAGGAATAATCAAAATTATAAGGTAAATAACTGAAAAATACAATTCATCCAAAAAGTAAATTAAATTCATCCATAAATTATTTCATAGTTTAGACATCATGGAGTGTAATAGATAAATAATTATTTAATATGTGATAAATTGGATATCATGTGTAAGGAACATAAATTATTATTCCTCCAAAATGATTTTATCTGGTGGGTTGAAACCCATATGATTTTTCATGGAATCAAACATTAATGGTTTGTCCCAAAATATTTCGTCTCATGAGACCTATCAATGTATTGAATGGTTATCTATAACTGGTCCACACACATCACTATGTGTCCAAATCATTTTTCATGCATATATTTTAATTCATGAACAACATTACTTATCAAAACTTTTCTATTGAGTTGAAAATACAGATTTATTAATTTTTCAATAGTAAAAGATACATTCCAGGAAAACACCACATGTAAATATTGGAATTTGAATAAGAAAATAATAATATCCATGATTCATAAAATATGGATATATAATGAAGTCTTTAATGGATGATTTCCACAAAGTAAAGAAAATTATACATACACTACACAAAAGGAATAAGTGGTGAATAAAGGAAAAAGTAAGGGAATATCATAATGATGTCCTTGAATGAAGATATTTAATTAATTATTATACATTCATAAGTGAAAATAGGCATAAATAATGATAAATTATGGCCAAAAAAATTGTAAAGATGTAAAAAAGAGTATTTAATAATCCTTGAAATTAAGCCACAATCGTGAGTTTGAGGAAAATATTAAAGATCACTAAAAATGTAGAATTCATAATTAATTTTATAATACCATAAAATAATGAATATAGTTTTTCATGACTTAATGAGGGATTTTGTAAGAAAAAATTTGGATTAAAATAGAATAAGTATGCTACCTGAAAATTGGTATGAAAATGGGAAGTTACATTTAATTATTTTAGATTATGGGGAAGAATTATGATTAAAAACATACAAAATATGTATCTACCCTTAAAATAAAGAAAACTTTAGCTAATTACATATCGATGAACAATAGAAATATAATTAATGAGGTTTATATTAGAATAATTAATAAATAAATTTTTCTAAAATGAGCCAAACTGTATCCCGAATGAAAAATGGATGTTATGGGATATTAAATTACCATATGAAATAAGGTGTTCTAAAATTTTTCATAGTGTATTGGATAAGAAGATAAGATTCATTAATAATTTAATCAATTACCACCAAGATGTATTTAATTTATTATAATTTTATCAAGTTATTTTATAGTTTTTAGGAATTATAATATTCAATTTCATCATTTGGGAGAGTTCAGATCCTCAATTTTCAGTATTAGATTGCTAATATGAATTTAAAAAAGATCATGTAAAATCGGAGTAGTCATAAAAAATTGAAATTATATGTTATTAATGAATTTACATTAGATTAAATGGTCTTATATGTAATTTTTTCTAATTATGTGGATTATTCATTAGGTAAAATGTAAATTACAACCATTAATATTAATTCGGCTTTTTTTCCATCACCACAAACTAGTTTAGTCTTATAAATAAAAATTATTTATATAAAATGGTTCTAGAAAATTAAATAAGTTGTAATAAATATATTAAAGTCTATTTTTACCAGAAAAATGGTTTTATGATCAAGGTTTAAGGCATAATTGAAAAAAATCATTGTCCACGAAGGAGGTAAATCAGCACCTCACATATGAAATTCCAATATTTTGAATACAAATTGGATGAAAAGAGAATTCATGGTTGACATACCCTTATCATAATAACATTGAATTATATAAATGATATTGTTGTTAACATGTTACTTTTTAGGGTGGAGTTGAGGGAAGGATAAGAAAGAAAAAAAATTTAAATTTTTTTGAAGGGATGTATTATGGGGTTTACCTCTTGAAAGCATCTCCTTGAGAACTTCCATAAAAGTCTAGAAATTGATAATTTCCTTAGAAAAATAATACCAAGACTTGGGGATAGTATTTTGAGAGGAACTGGGAATAAATTAGAAAATATTCAATTATTTTTATGTTTTAGGATCTGGGATGTTGAAAGGATGTGTTCATAGTGGATTAGACGAGTGTTTTTTATTCATTTATTCAATAAAATTTTATTTTGGATGAAGAATATGAATAATGATTATTCATGTGACTAAATATTATAACTAGAGCTCATGTGTTTCAACCAATGGTTATTAATTCATCCACGAATAAATAAAAAGTATATTTATCTTATAATGATTATATACCATTAATAATCATATTTCACTATTCAAGAAAAATTCAACTTTTTTAGAAAAAAAAAACCCTTAACATTTTTCAATGCGAGGAATTTAAAAATGAACTACATTTTATTAAAATTAATTTCTAAAAGTTTTAAACTTATTTTTTAATTAAAATCATCGTTTATTAAATAAATACTAATTTTATGACAGATTGAAAATTTAATTAATATCTCATATATTATCATAGAATCATAAGACCAAAATATAAATTTATGAATCTATTTTACGAAAATAAATTCTAATTCAAATAATAATATTAATTATAAAAATTTAAATATAAATTTATGGTTTATATAAAAACGTACACATAATTTTTCACTTTCAGAACATTTATTTACATATAATTTGAGATAATTATGTCATATTTTCATTTTTAAGATGAAAAAATTGTATTTATACATTAATAGTTGACGATAATATTCCATTGACAGAATTTTTATTCTTAATGGCCATATTATGATTCCAATAGTCATTTTAATATTTAATATTCAATCATGGTTCATTTTGGCGAAGTAAAAAATTGAATAAGTAGAAATTAGCAGAGAAGATACAAAATATAAAATATTGGGGTATTATATTCTTCACTCAATTAAGAATTTCACTCGTGAAATTTATCATGAATATTCCCTTCTAAATAGATATTGGTTTTTCTTTTTCAAAATATCTTCATGTTCCAACATTACATATTCCATTTTTTGGTTTATCTAAAAAATATTTAAAATAGAGTTATATGATTTAAAAATACAAGATATATTGTGTCATGAATCTCGGTAAACTCCTTACAAAAAGGCAAATCTAGTTCAAGTTCTATACAATCATGGATGAGTACATATTTTTGGTTGGCCATATACTTTTTTAATTGTAATATGTCGAACCAATAATTATTTTTTGAGAGAATTGGTGTCCTTGTTTAATCGTAATCTACAACTACAATTAATTCTGGAATTTAAAATTGTTAAATGTACATGGGTTTCAGTTTTCCATTCATACAAAACTTAAAGAAACCCTTCCATGGAGATACTTTCAGAAATACATTATCTACTAAAAGAAATTCCAATTCATTACTCTTGTATCCATAATAACTCATTTTCATACATTGAGATATTTTAGTATGAGACTAAATAGTATTCCCCATTATAAATGTGTTTTCAAAATGTTCTGGGCCTAAAAATTTTCACTCACTAGCATCATCCCAAAAAGTTCGAGTATGAAATATTTTTCCCTAAAATGATTCATATGTATCGATTTTAATACCTGAATGGAAACCATTATTATAGGAAAACTCTACCAAAGGTAAATAATGATTCCACATAGAATAAAAGTCAAAAAATTATGACCTCATCATGTCTTATAATGATTGAATAATCCTTTCACGCAATCTATCAGTTTGAGGGTGATATGAAGTACTAAAATAAAGTTCATTATCCTTATCCTTTTAATAAGATTCCATTTTTTTCATGTAAAATGGGAATCTCAGTAAGACTGAGTTGGTATAGGTCAAAAATTACATCTTAAAACATCATTAATATAGTGTCATTATAGGTGAAAAGGAGGTAAATCTTATTTTATTGCATGAAAATGTGCTAATTTTGTGAGTTGTCAACAGTAACCCATATCAATTCATTCGTAATAGGGGTCTTTAGTATTCTTGTGAAAAACTAAATCATAATTTCATACCATTAAAACATTGGAATAGGTGGAGTTTTCATGACACTTCTAGGATTCTCTATATCAACATCCACTTATTGAAAAAATAGAGACCATTATATATAGTAAGCTATTTCTTCCAATAAACTATCTCACCAAAAATATTCCTTTATATCTCTATAAATATTGGTATTTCATTGGTTAATAGATAAATTTGAGCTATGAGAATCATCTAATAACCACCTTGTTTGATGATGTATTTATGGGACACAAAACCACTTTCTAGATTTTAGAAATCTATACATGTAGACAAAGCCTGCCATCCATCTATCCATAATGACTTTAATTTTCTTTTGAAAATTCTCATCATGAAATTGAGATTCATTTATCTTTTCCAGTAACGATGGTTTTTAAATCATTTGGAAAAGGAGTTAGGTTTCCATTTCCTTAAAAATTAACATATCAGTCTTAAATAAATATATGAATATATAATATTCATCAATCCTCAATTGGGTAAAAATTCAATGATATTTCCTTCTTAAAACAACTTTTACATTATTTTCTTTTCATAGGACATATTGTATCAATAAATAATAATATTTTATTAACTATTGCCATCATCTAGGCCTAAATTGTTGTTATTTCTATTTAAATATGTATTTCAAAGTCTTCTAATTTGTATATATGTCACTCTCTAACCATAAGGATAGTCTCTCCATATATTTTTAGTAACGATTACAACTTCTAAAGAAAGATAACTAGTTGTATAATTTCATCGATGAGTATCATATTTCCTTGATTCATATGCAATAAATTTACAATTTTTATAAGGAAAAAACCCAGTCCATTCTTCGATGCATCAAAGTATTTCACAAAAATGATCATTTACGGATGGAAGAGTAAAATTGGGGTATTGTCTAATATTCTCTTCAATTATTAAAAACATTATCTATATTATTTTTCCCATGTGATATAATCTCTATTAACTATGAGCTTGGTTAATGTGTTAACCATTCAGACAAAATTATAAACTAAATATAGATTTTTACCTACTAATCCAATGAATCAATGAACCTAATTTATGTTTTTTGGTATTATAAATTCAGGGATTTCCTCTCTATTTTCAAAAACAACAAATATTTTATACTTAGATACAATATGGGAAAGAAAATAAATATTTCAACACCACTATTTACACCTTATAAACATCCCATATAACAAATTTCGTCTAAGAGTATGTAGAAAAATCCTCAAGTTGTTCTCACAGTCCATATATATTTTAGAGAAAAATAAGATATCATTTATAAATACTACAAAAAATTCATCAATATACTTTTTTAATACATTTTTTATTAGATATATGAAAAATAGGGTCCATTAGTCAATCCAAATGGAATTATTGTAAACTCATAATTTTCATACCATGTTAGAAATATTGTATTTTGAATATCTTCATTCATCACATTTAATTAATGATATCAAGAATGATGTTCAGTTTTCAAAAAATATTTATCTCCCCTTAAATTGATCAAATAAATCATTAATGTTGGGCTTATGGAACATTTTTTATTTTAATAGTATTGATTTATCTATATTAAATAAAAAACCTCATGCTTTCATCATTTTTCTCAAAAAAGAGAACAAGGGCTCCCCATTGAGAAACACTAGGGTGAATAAATATCTTATTACTCATATTGTGTAGTTATTTCATTAGATCCAATAATTCCTCAGTGCAAATTCTATATAGAGTCTTTGATATTTGTATTGAATCTCATATTAAATCAATAGTAAATTACAGTTAATGCTTTTGGGGGATTCTAGGTAATTCTTTAGAAATATATAAATGTATTCTGACATAATTGGTACATCCTAAATTGAAAAATTAATTCTAGCATACCATTATATGGATTTCTTGTCCACCATAAGAATTTAATTATTTAGAGTTAAAGGGTTGGATATAGATATGAATATGACGATGAGGTTTCTACTCTAAAGATAATGGAATATAAAACCTCATTAAAAATAATAATCTCCATCTACATGAAATAAATTTTTAAATTTGATATCATCTATCTAGAACATTATCCATTATATTGTCAAAACAGAATTTGGTTATTGGTAGAAGCAATCTAATTTTATTAGGAAACAAACATGAAGTGTTTTTCACAAATGGATTTATCTCATTAGACCTGTCAATTGCATCAAGGTTCATTCTATAATTAGGCCGCACCCATATCTAAATTTAAATATACTTATTTATACATATATTTTTCTTCATGAAAAATATGAGTTATAAAATTATATGCACTGAGTAGAAATTATGGATTTATTAATATTTCTCTTGGTAATGAGAAATTCAAAGAAAACACTATATGTACATATTGGTATATCGATAAGGCGAAAATATTATATATGATAAAATTAATATGTATATTGGAAGAACTATTAAATGAATGAAGTCAATAAATAAAATGTATGTGTACATATACCGCACAAAAATAATTAGTGGTGAATATGGCACAAACAACTAGAATTTCATAATTATGTCTGTGAAATAATATATTTAAATATCACTAGGGGATTTCATAAGTGATGATAATAATATATAACGTTACATTATGACCAAATTAAGTGGAATCATGTAATAAGAGTGTTTTATGAAAATTAAAAATGATCCACTTTGGTACAGTTCGAGGAAAACTATTTAAGGGACTTTAAAATAGGGAAGGAATAATTGATTATATAAAACCAGAAAATAACAAAAAAAATTTATTCACGGTAAAATGAGTTATTTTAGAAATAAAATGGTGTAATAAATTAGGTTATGTATTGTATGTGAAATTTGGTATGAAATCAAGAATATCAATTTAATAGGCCTATAATATTTGGAAGAATTGAGATTGAAAACATATAAAACATGTATTTCCCCATCAATGAAAGAATAATTGTGCTATGTAAATGTCTACGAATCATACACATTGAATGTGGTAGGTCCAGATAAGTGGAATTAATAAATTTAGTGGGGTTTAATATAGAGAAAACGTAACCCAAATGAAAAATGCTGGTTTTGGGAGAATATCTTTCCTTATGTCTGAATGAGTTTTGTGCTTATATTTATTATCATGTATAATGACATTAGATTCATTTTTAATTTAATTAATAACAAGTTCAACTTGTATTTAATTTATTATATTTTTATTAAGTTAACTTATCACCTTTTTAATGTGTTATATGATTTAATTCAATTTATTTTGTGATTTTTCATTTAGTTACTTTTCATAATTAGGTCACTTGTATGCATGTATGAAAGATAATGTAAAATGGGAATAATAATTATGAATTGAAATTATATGTTATTAATGAAATACTAAGAGATTTAATGGACTTATATATAATTGTTTCATATATTAGCATAATTAGTTTGATAAAATGAAAATTACAACCATTTAGAATATTTTTTCATTTTTTCGATCATCGTGTATTAGTTTTGTCTTATTAATCAATATATATATATATAATTGTTCAAGAACCTCAAAATAAGTTATATTACATTTATTATTGCTTATTTTAACCATATTTTTTTATGATAGGCCGTGAAGGTAGAACTAAAAAACAAAGCTCATCATCCAGAATGGTGGTAAATGGCCACCTCGTGGGAAATGTTTTCATTTTTAGAATAAAAATTAGGAGTGAAGTGAATTTATGGTTGATATGAATTTAATAAAATAAATTTCTGGTATATAAAATATAATTAATTAATCATGTAACACTGGATAGGGGAGTTATGGGACAGATATGAGATAAAATAAATTAAAAGAAACTGAAAGGGGAGTATTAAGGGTTTCACCTGTGGAATTATTCTCCATGAGAAACTCCATAAATTTCACAAAAATGGTATTCTGATGAGACAAGAAAGAACAATATTTGAGGTATAGGTTTACATATGAATTATGGTATAATTAAAAAATATTCTTATCTAACGAGGTATGAGAATAAGGTGTGGTAGGAGATGGTATTTATGTGGAGGTGACACATGTTTTTAAATTCATTTTCTAATTAGTTTTTTTATGGATCAAGACAATGAATAGTTATGATTATTTTTACTAAATAATATAACTTTTTTTTTGAGCTTTAACAAAATGTGTATAAATAATCCATGAATAAATAAACTGTGTATTTAACAAATAATATATATATATATACCATCAATTATATTTTTAAACTATTCAAAAAAAATTATACTCGTTTAGAAAAATTCAAAAATAAAAAAAATTACCATTTTAAAACATAATGAATTTATAAAATTCTTCCATTTTATGAATATAATTTTTTAAATTTGAGAAATTTAATATTGAGTTAAAGTATTCATTTATTAAAAAATGATGATTTAAAAATTATAGAAGATTTTATAAAAATTTTCAAAATAAATTAATGTCTCACAAAATTATAAAACAATTATTTGAAAAAATAATAATTTATGAATATATTTTTTGAAATTAAATTTTATTTTTAAAAATATATTAATTTAATCGTTTATAAATAAGAATTTATGTATTAAAATAATTCAAACACATATTTTATCATTTTAAATGAAATTATATACAAATGCTATGATATATTAATATCATATTTTCATTTATTAGTATCCTAACATTAATTTATACATTCATAGGTGGGGTTAGTGTTCTACTGGCTGGATTAATATTCATAATGGTCACATTACTCTTCCAACTGTATTGTTAATATTTAACATTGTATCATTGTTCATTTATTGAATGTAACCTATCGATTAAATAGAATTTATTTAAGAAGATACATACTATAAATTCTTTGGTTGTTATATCAGGTCAGGGGTGTCGTAGCTAGTATCATAGGAAATGTTTAGATAAAATTAGATATTATTTTGTTTATAAGGATAATTTATGGAGTGATAAGATATAGTTGATCTAAATTTCAAAGGTATATATAACCCTTTTTAATTGATTATGAATTAATGGGCATGAAATAGTGCACATTATATTTGGTTATTAGGATATGAAATCAATAGTGGAAACCCTAAGAAGAAGTCTATGTATTGTAATAATATCATGATGTTTTGTTAAATTATATATTATGTGGTTTTACATTCAAAAAACCACATTTGATACTTGAATGCGGATTCTAAAATCGACTAGATGACCTTGGGGTAATAACACAAAAAAGGGTTGGTTGAGCATTGACTCAGTCATCAACTCAATTCATAAATATTTGTCCTAACGCTACAAACCTAGAATCTCACTCAAAGAGGATATGCATTGGTTAATCGTATTTTACTTATGGACCATTATAAATGATTTAATAATGATTTTATGTAATTTGGTTAGAAACCCAAATATGGAAATGACAATGGATAACTATGGATTGACCAAAGAGAGTAATAGGTTGATCTAAAGGTAGTATATAATAAAAATTAATTCATAAGGGAATACATATTCAGATTGATGTTTTCAAACTGGTGTTTTATATATTATTATAACCATTTTAGTATTAGTATTTAGTAGACATATAATCAAAAATATGAAGCGTGGATGGGTATGTATCAAGAAACCACTATGTCTTATATACAAAAAATAGAGAGTAAATAAATTTTTTAGAATATTGATATATACATATAATGATGTAAATTTCTTGATTCATATTATTAACTATGTTAGTGATAATTATTTTTTAATTATATTAAAACATTTAGATATTTAAATTTGTAATGTGATATTTATCTATGTCATTTTGATACTTTATAAAAGTAATGATGATTATAAGAAAGATTTAAGTATTAGTTTTTATTTTTTTACTTTAATGGTACAAATATATATATTATATTGTTTTATTAACATTGAAATGTGATTTATGAAAATTATATATTTTTGGTATAATTATTGTAGAACAAATGTTTATGGTATAAATAAGTAATATGTTTAATATATAAATGATATTGAGATAATAATGGGGGGTTTAAATTTTAATAAGTATGTTATATTGTAATAGGTAACCGTGAAAATGACAATTAATTCCAGATAGTTTTTTGAAAATATGATCTTATATTCATATTATGATATATAGTTACAACTGCGTGGCCTTATAAAATAGTCGTAATTGTCATCCAATGGTTAAAGATATTATTAGTTTTTAGATTAATAAATAATATCATTATATTTTAATGTATTATTGATTCCAATAGGATTATGAAAATTAATGTTATTAGGATTTTATGCTCAGGGTTTAAAAATACAAGGATATATGGATAAAGGAATGATTAAGGTTGTTTGAGGAAGGATATGATGGATTTTTAGAGCATATATTTCAATGATTATTTGGCACAGAATATTCTAAAAACATCTTGGTAATTCGGGATATCAATTTTATGGATTCAGGTAATAAGTATGAGAAAACCCAACTCAAAGTATCCAAGTATGAACCAAGAATGATATAAGATAGAGTGTGAGTTATATAGGTCAAATATAGTTTGATAAAAGTTCAGTAATAATAAAAAAAGGATAACATGAAAGTGATCTAAATTTAGAAATATTATAAATATTCCAAACTAAATATCAAGAATTCTAATTAACAACCTGAACATAGTTTATATAGCAAACATACCATTTATGAAACATATGAAATATAAAAAACATTTGGGTAACCAAGATATTAATGGAAAGAGGAATCAATCTCATACATGTAAAAAATATGGGATGAAAAATTGGAGTAAATTCAATAAGTGTTGTGGTGAAGTTTATTAGACTCACAAGTGTAAGGGACAAAGAGAGTCTATAAGGACATTTCTTCAATATAATTAGATTTTGGAAATTTTCATCGAATTATAAGAGTAAACAATGGATATAGTCACAAATAACCATGTAAATTAGGAACATCCTATTAAACAACTACTAATGTATCAAATAGTTAGTTCTCACTCTTGATATTCTTCTGTCATGTGTCCTGTAATTAATAAAAAACAACAGGATATTGAGTAATGAAAACATCTAGTCATAGGATAATCAGATATATAATTTTCACAGTTTGTGGAAAGTTAATAAATATGGATTTATATATTCTTCGATTAGTATAATTCAATTTGAAATTACGAATGGGTAAGATCACTTTATAAAGTTCTTAAAATAATATTTCATATATATCCCACATCCTAAATAATCTCATGTTCATATAGTTGTGTGTGAGTAATTTTAGTTCCCTTTCAAAATTACTATGATATTATGAGTAAAATAGTGATGACTTAGTTCATTTGGGAGGGTAATGTAACAACCCCAAATTCTAATATATGACGATCATTAAATAATTCAATGTGTTCGATAGATTACTCCACACACAACACCTAACCTAAAAAAACCATTATATTTTAAAATTAGATGTAAATATTTTAGTATAACAATTTAAACCTATTAGTTGAACTAGTGTAAGAAATTGAAGTGACCATCATATGAAATAATTGTATAAATGAACTAAATAGTACTTTTAATATTAATTAAATTCATTTTGGTTAGTTTAAATGACTAATATGATCATTTATTTATCAAATAATTATATTTCTAAAAAATTATTTTTTAAGGGTTATTCAATTTGGTATCATTAAAAAATTATTAATGATGATAAATGTTGATATTAATAATTTGTTTCCATAAATTTAGGTGGTAATAATAATTATAATAATTAATATTGGAAATGTCATTTTCAAATTAAAAAATTCATTAATTATATTTTATGATTTTTTTTAAAGAATGATTTTCTATACTTAGGAACTTTAAATTAATATAATGAAATTTATTTTTGAATGACTCATATAAAAAAATAATATTAATTTTTTTCATTTTCTAAAATAGATGATTTCATTTAAAAAAGTGTAGGTTTTGTAAAAAATTCAATTAACATGATTTTATTAGTATGTTATAATAGCCTAAAATAGTTATAAAACTCTAAGGTAATGAAATATGAATTTAAGAAATAAAATTAAACAATTTTTAATATTTATTGTACATATAAAACATATTCCAAACGTTTTTTGAGTTAAATAAAATGTAACATAATATAATTTTTCATCATTTCCATTTACTTAAGATATATTTTTGTCGAAATTATGTTATGAATTGATTAAAAACATAAAAATCCCTATTTTTGTTTACAATAAATAAATATATGACATAAAACTTATTCACACTGATAATCTTATCACACAGATAAATTTTAATCACAAAAAAATCCTAAAAATCATTTTTAGGTGTTGAGTAAGTTTATATTGAAACTAAAATATCCCAAAAATTTAAATTTTATTTTATAAAATTATTTTTATATGTTTATTTAAATTCTATATTGTGGTTATAAGATAACTTTTAATTTTTGTTATTATAATTAACTACCATGTGTTAAAGAAAATATTCCTATGTAATAGTACACTTTGGTAAAAATAAAAGTAAAAGGGAAAATCATAAAATAACACAAGGATACTTAAAAATACAAGTGAGTGGGAATAAATTTAGACCTCAACATGTCCTAAAATCCATAAATTCAAATCAATGGAGTCATTTACCATGAATAATATAAAATACAAGTAAACAAGTAAATTAAGTTTCCAAATCTACCTGTGCATCCACTAATAAAAGGGGACACTTCCACCCATTCATGATACACCATTTACCTTGACTTATTATATGAGAGACTACCATTTTAGGAAACCTATAACCATATCCTATTAAAATAATCCCATTTTAACTCATACTTAGACCATTCAATTCAAATTCAATAGAATTTCCTTAGAAAAATAATGTCTTTATCATAAGTATTATCACATTATTAAGTCTCTATTCAGAATATTACTCTTAAAAATATATTATCACCATTAAAATATGATAAATTATGTATCATTATTATAATGAGATGTTTTTTATTGGTAAAACATTCGTTTTTCATTTCCATATACTTAGAAAACAAAGAAAAATTAATCGTACTTATACGCAGACTACATTCTCCATAAAGAATAGTTTTTTCATTTTTCTTGTATTTTATAATTATTTCTTTAACTTTACCGAAATATTGTTTTAAATTTTAAAAAATAAAATTAATATCATTATTATTATTTTAAAATGATATAAAGTCAAAAGAAACACCACCTTAACGATACGCACCGATCGAGTTAATGCATGTTCATGTTTGGGTCAATTTATGAATCTTGACGTATGATGATTTAAAATATTATCATGGATAAATATGAAAACATAATTAATTAAAAAATATGATATAAATATTTAAATAAATATATTTGTTCTAGTTCATGATATATTATATTAATATTTAATTTATTAATTAGGAAAACAACCTGATATTTTTAAGAAACAACAAACCATATATATTATTGATTTTATATTCAGGTATAATTATTAAAACACTCATTAGTGTAATTTGAAATATCATAAATAATTATCATTAATTATATTTTTATTATTAAAATTTAAATAACAATAAACATGGATGTCATTGTTAAGAAACTATTACAAATAATGAAAACTGTAAACACTTGATGATAAACATATGAAGAATTAATATTGTGATATATATTTATAAATATTATAAATGAAAATGTATATTAAAATGTTTCAAAATTAATTTATTAATATCACTATATTTATTTTATCAGTGGATAAAATGATTTTGGTTAAGTTAGGGTATGGAGTTAGGGTTTTAGTCTTATTTTCCTTTCAAAGATATATGTTTAGATTATAATCCACGTTTACATTTTTATGGTGTACATATTACCCCATTATAATATTTATGTTATTATGCTTTTACGATTAATGATACTAAATTTTCCATTTTATGTTAACTGTAATCAGGATGTTTTAGTTCAAATTTTCCAAACATTTTGAATGGTTTAATCTATTGTTTTAGAACCATATTTTTATACACCTATTATAATTTATGTATTGTATGTAGTACCCATTTGTGATATAAAATAATGAATTATAGTATTTTTAATAGTATTTTATTTTCAATTACAATACATCCCATTAAATTCATATTTATTAATGTTTTACTCAAGTCGTAAGGGCTTTCTTGGTCTCAATTCTAATTCATAAGGACATAATACATTTCATGGAAGATGTTTTATTTTAAGGTGTAATGACTACTAATTGATGTATTTAAAATAATACATAAATATTTTGGGATTTAGTATCCAATTATTTTTTTGGGTGGATTTTGATATAGTTGTTTCTCTATTAGTAAGGATTTTTCAATACCCACAACCCAATTGTTGAGTTTTAGTGTTTTATCCGGATCATTAATCATTCATTATGGGATTATCCCACCATAATATTTAATTATATGGTATATAATAATACTATTTCATTAGATTATGTTATAATACTTTTGTTCTTATTACTCTTTTGACAATATGGGTTTTATATGGAGGAAAATTCATATATTAAAACTTTCCCATTCATAATAAAATGTTTTATGTCCAACATTCATGAAGAAAACATTATTACATTTTCAAGGATCCATTATTGTACATTATATTAAATTAAAGGTCTGAAATTATTTTCAACTTCAACATTCGAAATATATTTTTTAAAGTGACATATAATGTCCTATTTTAAAATATTTTTCTAAAGAATATCTTCTAAGATTAAGTTGTAATTTCCATTTCCATCTCCACATATAAAATGATTTTCCCTATATGAGTTTATGTTTCCTGAATAATCCAATAATATATAAATATATATATATATAATAATTTTGAGTAAACTATCGAAGGATATAGAATAATCAAATTCATGATTATATCTCAGGTGGTATTGTTCAAGCATTAATTTTTAGGGTGTTATTCATATATCTCAACATCCTTCATGGTTTCCATTATCACACAAAGGATATAATTTTTTAGATCCATCCACATTTTTATGGTGAATGCATGGTATGTAATTTTGTGATGGATAGGGAATAAATTTATTTATACCCATGATACAATGACATGTTTTAGGAGACTAAACATATTGGGTTTTCATGTATGCCTCCTCTCATAATGGGATTGAATCTTGGAATAAGGAATTGATTTTATGATATATTGAATGTGATATCAATGAAAAAATTCTTGAAAAAAGTCCATGAAGGTAGGCCTCTTTTTCCTCTAATTATGAATTCAATTAGTAATAGATTTATATTTTTTATTGATAATTTCATTTAATGTCATTGATGTAACATGCTTCTAGTTTCAGGTTTTTTAAAATTTCAAAGTTGTGTACCTATCCCATCTATATTTTTTTCAAAATTTATAACAATATTTCATCATGAAAATTATTCCCTTTTAGATATTTTAAGCACACCACTAATTATGTCTCCATTTCCCAAGGTTATAGGGAAAATTAATACGTGTTTCATGTTTTTATTGATAAAACATGTGGATGAAATTTTGGGATATTCTAAATGCTTGTCATGAATTAAGTAGTTTCATATATACTGAGATTATTATCCATTTAATACTAAGAAAATGAGATTTATCAGTTTTTGTTTTGTTATTATTCTATAAAGATCTAAACCCTAACAATTCATTCAGATTTTATCAATGAAAAAATCATTTTGATTTTTAAATTACAGTTGGATATATCCATTAATTTATAACTCTTATCAACAAAAATATATAAACAATGAATTTATGATGATCAAACTCTAGAGAACATATCTCAGGTCCCACATTCCCTATACATAATTTATGTCTGCAACCATATAATATTCCATGTACCTAGGTTTATTTTTCATATAAATATAAAAGAGACATACAAATTGTTTAATTAGACTTTACAAGATATGTATACTGCTTGATTATGTAAAAATTAATATAAATTATATAATCAATTTAAACATAATCAACATGTATCCCTATGTAATTTATTGATTGTACACATCATGTGATAGGTTATATATAAAATAAATAATTAATTTCTCTACAATATTCTGAACAATGTATCATGCATATGTTGAATATGAGGACTACTCCACATGAATTAAATGAAAAGCGTGAATCATGAATAACTTGTGTATGTGTGTCGTTTATTTATAGTAAAAATCATTAAACTAAATGAAAGTATATATATACTAAATTTATTTTTAATATACACTATAAAACAAAAATACATGCTAGGTTTTTCGGATGAGTTCACACTATGATGCATCAAAACACATCATTTTTTAATTTTTTATTTTATATAAGATTATTAAATTTAATATCGTAAAATTTTTAATGAATAGGGATCTCGTGTTTAGATTGGATTGGAATTAATATTAATAGAATTTGTTAATTAGTATGAATAATTTATTAATTTAATCATGTTTTATCTTAAATAAGAACAATTGAAATTAATTCGTGTTCGTTAAATGTAAAATATTGGAATGTGGTTAGATGATCAGGAGAATAGAACACCCTATATATGTGATGGATATATTTTAAATTATTATTATTTATGGGTTTTTATATATTTTAATAAAATAAATTCATGTTTTTATTTCATTACAATGCCCCATGCTAGCTCTTCTGGACTCGGTTCTTGAAAAATGATACGTAATTTATTTTATTAATGTGAATAAACAATTACAAACCACCTATCACAATGGTTGAATTTTTACTGGTCTAGGATCTTGAAGTTTATACATAACCTTACATTTTTCAGTGTTTAAACAAAAATAAAATTGTTGATCATCAAACTTCCACACACTAACTCTAAATGAGATGAAATATATGATAATCTTCTAAGATACCTGTGAAAAATCATGTTAAAAAAAGGTTGAGCAATAAATTTCCCACTAAGTAGTTTTGAAAACCATTGATAAATCGCATTAAGATTATCTCATTGATGATACTTTTGAAAAATTAAATTAGAAATACATTTGTAACACAACATTTAAAAAATACTATAATGCTTTGAAAATTAATTATACTAGGAAAACGATTTTAAATTAATCTAGTGATTCAATTGAAAATATTAATCATGATATTAAAAACAAATCAAATTAGGACACTCTAAACATTGAAGGATATCATGGGACTACCAACTTGAGGGGAGGATTCATTATTCAATTCCCTATCATATTTAGAAAGTTCAATTACCATGTTTTATAAAACATTTGTTTCATAGATTTCCTTATATATATATATATCAATGGTGTTTTAGTTTTGAAAATATATTTATAATCAAGATTGAAATAGATAAATTCTTTTGTTTTCTAAAAATTTTATATTCGACTTTGTAAGTTCAGATCTCATGATACATGACATTATATAATCACATGGAATTTAAATCAACAACAACAAACATTAAATTTAAAAGACATATTTATAAAATTTACATTCTGCATTAATCTTTAGACTAATGAAAACTGTGAACATATTATTCTTTTTTCTTGAAATTAATCAATAACAACAGATAATTTTGTGTAGAACACTAAAATAATCCAATAAGAATATCATTACTAAATACAATAATCTTTTTATTCTCACCTAATTTTTTAGGAACATGAAATTATCTATATATATATATATATATATAATGTATAAATCTCATGATAACATAATCATAGATGTATGGTTATAATCTTGACTTTTATATTTCATGAAGATGAAAAATTTATGACATTATTTATATATAAATTAATATGTGAATCGATACATGATTAATAATTTATTTAAAATAATTAAATACTCGAACATCATGTAAGAATATATATATATATATATATATATTAGATTTCAATGATAAATTCAAATATAATAACATGTTGATTTTCAATGAAACGAAAATGTAATTTTCTTCCATATTCAAAATTATTGTGAACATAAACTCAATTAGATTAAAATTGAAGACCCAAAATTTTGAGATAATTTAATTATACTTAAAAAATAATAATAATATTTGAAGAGATGGATTACACATGATTGAAAATTTAAAATGAAATTTTTTTAAAAAAAATTAAATGAATGAATATCATTATTTCTAAAAAGGGTATAAATTTAATGAAACAAATAATTAAAATTATCATTTTCTTACCAGTACCCATTCATATAATAATTATAAAATTATAAAAAAGATATATCCATTAATTTTATTTGAAATAGTTTATATTTACAAGGAAATATAATTATAAAAAAAATAATGAGATTCCCTTGCTAAAATAATAATGGAATTTTACTGAAATTATAAGTAAATCCATTACACAAGAAAATAAAATAGAAATTACAATTTGAAAAGAATAAAAAAAATTACCTTAAATAAATAAAATAGAATATAATAGTGTGTATTGGAATATAAATAGTGCCATACATGGTATTTGAAGAATAATTCTTTCACCTATTGTTGGCATAAAAGAAACTCTCATTCTACCTTCTCTCAGAACAAAAAACCCAGTCACTTTCCCTCAAGGGAACTATTAATAAAACTAAATGTAAATATGTAGATTTTTTAATATTTTTTCAAACTCACTGTACACACACATATATATATATATTATTTCAACTTTCATATGTTGACAAAAGGGGGAAGAAAAAATTTGGTAGCGTCACTGGAAGAGAGTATTAAAAAATTTTCAAACAAAAATATAATCAGTTCAATTTCAATGTACATCGTAATCGAGAACAATCAAAGGATATATTTATAATATATAGTAATATATAATCAAAATTAGCTTCATTACCCTATGCAAGTGGTTCATGAAATGATAAATTATGGCAGATCATTAGAAGAAGTGATATAGTTCGAAGAATAATCCAAACAAGATGAATATATTGATTGAAACAAGTATATATCTCTCCAAAATGAAATAAACCACATCCGTACATATGTCTATAAAGAAATATTTGGCAAGAGATAGAAAAATATTTTATTATAATATCTATAATATTCATATCAAGAAGTATGTTGAATGAAATCAATAAAAAAAGGTGGATAAGATATGGAATCATCATCTGAGGAACAAGATCTGAAGGCAGAGACTAATGGATGAGTTAATCCATTGAAAATGTTTTAGAAGTAATGAATTCAATAATATTCGAATATACAAAAATTCAATAAACAGATCTTAATATTTATTTGGGGCCACACACATTGTTTTCCCCTAAAATCTCATTTAGAAACATCAACGCATCATAGAATGAGTGTAGTAGAACCCTAATCGCACTTCAAAACCCTCACTTGAACTCGATTCTAGATCTGGACATGACCTCAAATTAGAATTTGAAAACCCTAAACCATTCTCTAACTCATTGATGTCACATGACCTACAAAGGACTCTCGAAGCTCGGCTTAGCTTGGATCAAAAACCCAGTCACTCGTGGATGAACCCTTCTCCCGGGTCCTCGGCTACATTTGCCTTTGCCCTAATCGAATCATCCACCATGCCCATGGGTTTCCTCTGCTCGAAAACTTATAACACCTCAATCCACTGCCTTGTGATTTGAACGCCTATGAAAAATGATTCCCTTTTTAACTCATCTTCTAATTTCAATTTTTTTATTTCAATTTACATTTTTATTTATTTTTTTCAAGAAAAATATTACTGGGTAATTATTATTATATAATAAAATTAATAAAATTAGTTTCATATGTCATTAATATAAAATTTAAATTTCAAATTTTAAATTAAATGATAATAATTTCTTTTTTAATATATTTGAATATTTATAAAAGATTATAGTCGATTTCATATTTCAAAAATAATTATTTTCTCACACACATATATGTATTTATAATTTAAATAAATTTTAAAGTAATAACTTTTATGTAATTTATAGATTCAATTATAATAAATTTATTTGATGATTAAAACATTATTTATTCCAAATTTCATAAAATAATAACTTAATTAATATTATTTGATAATTTTATAAATAATCTAATTTTATGTAATTATATTAATGATTATATCCGTTTTAAAATAATCAATGAAAAATGAAATTTTTTTGATTAAAACAAAAGATCATTTTTTCTGTGATAAATTTGTAAATATATTTAATAAGTTCTTATTCATTTTCAATTAATATTAATAACATTAAATAATTGTTTAATAAAACATAAACTAATAATGTAATATATAATTCTTTTTATAATATTAAAACATGGGATGTTATATTCTCCCCCCGTTAAATGAATTCCACCCTTACAATTCTTTTTTCAAATTTTATAAAATTATAAATTTCCATATTCAGAATAAAAAAAATTCTAAGGGTACATAATTACCAAAATAAAATTATAACATGTAGAGTTATTTTACTTAAAAGTTAGCATCTTATCTCCAATGTTGTCTGGACCGTTCCTTTGATACCAATTATATCGCCCCAAGCCCGCACTTCTAGAATCGTTACTTGAAAAATTATTTTTAATTTTTTTATATAAATGTGAATATGAAATTACACAATACTTATCACAAAATAAGCCCTTTTATAGGTCTAGGTTTTGGCGGACTAGACAAAACCATACATTTATCAGAGTTTGAAGAAAAATATAACCACTGACTGATACGATTCCATGCGCTAACTAAAAATGTGATAACATCTAGGATAATCTCCTAAGATACCTGTGAAAAATCATTTTAAAATAAAAAGTTGAGCACATAATTTCCCAGTAATGAGTTTTTAAAACCGTCGATAAATCCAATAAAAATATAACTCTTTGATGATACATTCGAAAAAAATCAATTAGAAATACATTTGTAAAACAACCTTTACAAAATTCTATAATTCATTGATAAATAATTATACTTATAAATCACTTTTAAATTAATCCAGTTATTCTGTTGAAAATATTATGAAATATCTTAAAAAAACTAAGGTACCTCGAAACATTGAAGGATATCTGTGTAACACCCCAGGTAAATAAATAATATGACATTTTAATATTTATTCATATTTGTGAATAAAATATTAATATGTTATTAAAGGGACTCTATGCTCGATGGCGTACCCAACACGCAACAACGAGTTTCTTGGAAATCTTACATTGCACTCTAATAATAAAATTATATTATTTTAAATGGTAGTTAACATGTAGTCGTTGTATTGGCGGTAATGGATATAAATAACTAAAATATGATTATATATGTTTTTAAATATTTTTACATTTTTCCAATAAAAGATAAAGGCTTAAAATACGGAAAGAATTCAATTTTAGGCGTATATGCCCTAGTTTTCACTAAAGGTTCACTTATCGCCTTTTGATGGAGAACAGTCATTAAATATATTTTTGATCACTCTTATACATTCATTTGGACCAAATAAAACTCTTCTTAAGAATTGGGACTTCGAAATTTACCTTGGGTTAATTTTTGGTATTTTTCTGATAAAGTTCATTTTTTAATGAATAGTGTAAAATGTTGTATTTTAATTCAAAACCTCTTTTTAATCTAATTTATTTATATGATTAGATTATCTTTTGAAATGGTTTTAAAGTGAAATTAGAATATATTTTTACCATGAAATCCAATACTGGTCGTTGGAATTAATTTCACTTTGAAATAAGACTTAAACTAGTGTCAATCTATTGATAATTATTGTTTTATAAAAACACGCTATTTTCTCTGACAGCGGGAATTAATTATTAAATTAATTAATGTGACTTATATGTTTTTAATTTTGTAAAATAGACTTCATTTTTGAATTCACAATATCAGATATATCTTAGGGTGAATTTTTGGTAATTTTCTGAAAAACTTCAATTTTTAATGAATAGTGAAACCACTAAGTGGTAATCAAGCAAACTGATTTTTCAGTTAAATGAAATTTTACCACTAAGGTGTATTGAATTTTGAAAATCCGACATACATGGTTGTCATTAGTATGTAAAATGTGGTTCAATGGGATGAAAATAATTGTTTGGTGAATAGTAACTTTTTTCATTAATCGCGATTAGAGGTAATTAGTGTAATTTAAGGTAAAAATGATGGGTCAAGTTGGGGACCCCATGGAGCCACTATGGTTGTAAAATGACATTAATATATATTTATTTAATGTTAAAATTGAATTGAAACAAACATGAATTGTTTTACTAAAATAGTTTTTAAGTGGGTTTACACAAGTCCAAATTTTGACTATAAATATTCATTAGAAAGCTAAAAAGATTTCCTACATCATAGTAGTTTTTTTCTAATTTTTAGATATTAAATAAATTAATTTAATTATGTCATCATGATGATGCAATGATGACCTCATTAATGAATATTTTAAATAAAATGAAACGATAATATAAAATCTAAGACCTAAACTTGTCCAAAAACTATTGGATGGGAATATTTCGAAGCCATATCATCTTATCTTTGAAATATATCAATGTGGGACCTTATAAATTCGAAACACTTTTGAAAATAAAATAATAGTATCATGATTTCCAAAAGTGCCCCTCCACTCCTCTTATAAAAGGCCCCCACCTCTACCTCATTTCACACACTCCTCAAGCCATTGGCTCGGCCATACCCTTCCCATTTACTCTCTCCACATCCCTCTTATAATCCTATAGGATTCCCTTTAGGCAGAATCCTTTCAAAAGAAGCCTTAGGCTCAAATCAAAAGGAGTTACACTTTTAAAGGTAATTCATTCTCTCATGTTCATTTGTTTTATTTTGCTTCTCCAACCCCCTAAACTCTTTTTATTTACTTATTTCGTAACAACACCAGTATCTTAAATATACTAGGATGTTTTTATAAGATTTATTCGAGCTACACTCTCACACAACTACATCAAATGGTTAAAGAACATACGGTTTCTGTGGATGGCGAAATTCTGCCTCCCGAAACGATGATTGTTCAATACTCATTTAACACCTTAAAAGGTGGCCATTATGATGTCACTATTTTTATATATGATATATAATATGTTTATGTTTTACTTAAGCTTATGTATTTTCATTTTTTTCATACCTTTATGGTTTCCATTGTGGGTAAACACGATAATTTCATTTTATGAAGTGCGGACTACCGCCCCCTCAAAGTGATTTGATTCGTTAATGCCATACGTGGGACGTATAAAGGATGGATTTAAATTATTATATATGATGTTATATGGGAATTATAATATACCTCTATATCATTATTTTTCCTTTCCATTAAATTATGAGATAGAAATGAAAGTAGCGTTCATGAGTACGTACGGCTTACCGTCTCCATGAACGGTGCATTTCATTTATTACCTCTAAATGATTATGTAATATTATAAATACATGTATATGCTGGATATATATGATATATATTATATCCAAATCATGAATATCATTCTGGATATAATGAACATTTGACCACACAAACAACATGTAATTGTAAGAAGTCCATTTTCGACTAAAGAACCAAATAATGAGAAAACAAACATTATTAACTTAAATGATTAAATAATGTTTATAACATTGAAATAAGTGATATAAAAGGAATAATGAACTTTAAGAAGGTTCATAAGAAAGTATAAACTAACTCAAGTTTATTATTCAGGAGATTAAAGAACGGTCGGGTCAAGTCGGATATGAGGTAAGGGATCTTACTCCTCTCTTTCTTTTTAAGTACACTCTTTTTTGTCATTCCCTCTAAAGCTAATTTTTCTTGTTATTGGGATGTTATTTTATATTAAACATACTGTAATTTTTATGATCATTTTATGAGAGACCATATTCTCTCTCATCAATCCATTTTGGATGTTTTGAATGGCGCTGTTAGGCTGCCGAATTTTCGTAAGAGATCTAACCTCTCTCTTTCTTTTTAAGTACTCTCCTTTATGTCACTTCTTTTAAGCTCCTATTTGTTATGTTTGGGGATGTTCATTTATATTCCTATTTCTATAAAATTTAATTTAATATGATTAGATACTCTATTTGATTTCATCAATCCATTTTTGTATGTTTTATGTGGCGTCGTTGGGCTGCCGAGTTTTCGTAAGGGATTTTTCATCTCACTTTTATTCTCGTGAGATTTATGCTACATTTGCCACAATTTCCTTTGAGTGGTGTATGTACTGCCCATTATTCTAATCTTTGTATAATATACATTCATTTATGAGTATTTACATCAAGGATTTATTGTCCTTCTTTCATGGGGTGTATGTTTTGAAAGATACCCAAGTCGGTAAGGGAACCTTTCACCCTCCTTTTTTTTAAAAGACTTCTTTTGTTATGTCCTTTAATTTACATCTTATTATGTTCGGATATGTTCTTATATATCCTTATTGATGTAAAGTTTATGTCCAAGTGATGATATAACATTCACTCTCTCATCAACGGATTTTCTGAATTTTGAAGTGACGCCGTTAGGCTGTCAAATTTTACCAAGGGAACTTTTTAACCCAATTTCGATTTCATTGGGTTCAACATGTAGTTATTGAATATGTCATCCTTTGAATATGTGTGAATGACCTTTTAATGTTTTACACATAATATCAAATTATATTGGGTGTATTTATATTTGTCACACATAATTTTGAGATTGATTTATCCTTAATTTAAGGATACCTTCTTTATAAGGGATTTCATCACATTTTACATCTCTATTGAGACTTCATTGTTGTTATGCACCAATTAACTCTTATATGGTGTATATACTATCTTTTGGAATATTATATCATGAATCCATTTATTCTCATGATATTATAAAGTTCTGTTTAATTGTTATTCCTCAATTATTGTATTCAAGTGTCTCTAATTTTGGTAAAAACCCTTTAACCAAAATATCACATTAAAAGTTTTAATGATTTTTTCTTATTAATATCCATGTTTTCAAAATGGTTTTAAGGATTTATTTATATAGATATTAATGTTTTAAATTGTTAAAATATTCAAGGTGGTATGGGACACTTTGATTCAAAAATCTCTTTATCAAATGTTTTAAATGGTTTTGGAAATGGGTTTTTAATGGATTCATTATTTCAATATCCTAAAATGTTATATTGTGATTGAAATGTGGAAATTTTATATTTCATTTATGAATGTTTTATGTGATACATTTATGTTATGGTTCTTGGGCATTGTTATTGAAAATGGGTGGTTCCGTGATAAACTAAGGGTGGGTGAGCCTGATATAGCTCTCCAATCCATTGGGTAACACGAAGGAGTGAAACGTTAAGGTTTTTCCAAAGAGATTTAGGGAATATACTGTGATGGGTATTCCAAACGTAACCAAGAGGGTTAATCCCAATGTAAGAATGTTATGAATGCCTCAAGTTACCTTTTATGTCTTATGATTTCGATGATTTATTCATGATTTGATGAGGTATGTTAAAGTGCCTATGTTTTATGGGTAAAGTATGATTTCATTCTTATGTATATATGAACTCATGTTTCCTTTCCATATTTTTTATAACCCTTACTGAGCATTTTATTCTCATCCCAAGTTTTTGAAATGTTTTTCACAGGTCAAGGGAAAGGTACATGATGTGATGATAGTGTCAAGGATGTGTCAAGAAAGAATCCGTGTTTTATTTTAATTATTTTTCCGTTGATGGGAAGAATGAATATTGTCTTTTATGTAACCAATTTGTTTAAATGTGGAATATAATGAAAGTTTTAAGATCTAATTCTCTAAAACTCTAAACCTGAAAAGATCCTCAATGTGTAATCTTGTGATAACTCAAGATTATGTAAGGTTTAAGGCTAGGGCCTTATAATATGGGCCCTACCCACTTGAGGGATTGATTTACTATATAATTCCTATATTATTTAAAAATATATAGTACCGATTTTTATGAAACATTTTTTACTTAGCATGCCTTATATATATATATATCATTGTTGTTTTAGTTTCAAAAATATATTTATAATCAGGTTTCAAACAAATATATTCTATTCTTTACTAAAAATTATATAATCGACTTTCTAAGATCATATCTCCTGATAAATGTCATTGCATAATCACATGGATGTTATTTCAACATCCAAACACTTTAAATTTCAATGACATATTTATTAAATTTCTTTTTTCCATTAATTTTTAAACTAATAAAAATAGCGAACATATAATTCAATATTCTTAAAATTAATCAATAATAATAGATATTTTTGTGTTGTACACAAAAATCATTAAAGAATCATTTTTGTAAAATAAAATAATCTTTCTATATGCACTTCAGTTTTAAGGGATATGACTTTAAGTACATATATATATATGTGTGTATAAATGGCATGATAATAAAATCATTGATGTGTGGTTATAATATTGACCTTAAAATGTCATGCACATGATAAAATTAGGACATTATTTATTTATGAATTCTTATGTTAATTGATAATTGGTTAATAATTTATTTAAAACAATTATATACTCAAACATCATGTAAGTATATACATATAATATTAGATTGAAATAATAAATTCAAATATAAAAAAAGTTGATTTTGAATTTAATGAACATGTAATTTTCTTCTTTATTAATATTTTTTAGAACATAAAATCAATTAGATTAAAATTGAAGACCCATACTTCTGAATTATTTCAATAATACTTAACAACATAATAATAATATCTGAAGAGAGTCATTACACATGAATTTTTTTTGCAAAATCTATTTTTAAAAAAAAATTAAATGAATGATTATATTTATTTATAAAGAATTTATATATTTAAAGAAACAAATAATTAACGTATCATTCCGTTACTATAAACCCAGTCCATTAATTGATGCATCAATGTATATCACAGACACATCATTTAATTATGGAAAATTAAAATTGGAGCATTGTCTAAAATAAACTTCAATTATTCAATACATTCAATATATTATTTTTTCCATATTAAATAATCTCTTTTAAGTGTGGGATTCATTATTGGGGTATCCAATCAGTCAAATTTTTTAACTAAATAAAGAAAGTAACCAACTAATCTAATGAAACTATGTACCTCAGTTATGTTTTATAGTTTAATAAATTCAAGGATTTACTTTTTATTTTCAAAACCAACAAATATTTTATCCTTAGATAAAATATTGGAAAGAAATTAAACATTTTAATGCCACAATTTACACCATCTAAACATTTCATAAAACAGTTTTCTTCTATGAAGATTATGAAAAATCCACTTGTTGTTCACATGGTACTTAGATATTTTAGAGTACAAAATGATATCATCAATATATACCAAAAAAAAATTATCAAGATATTTTTTGAATACATTTTTATTAGATATACGAATAAATAGGGAGAATTAGTCTATCCAAATAGAATTATAGTAAACTCATAATGTTCATACATGGTTGGAAATAATGTATTTTGAATATATCCCTTCATTACATGCAATTGATGATAATAAGAATGATGTTCAATTTAAAATTATTTTGCATTAAGAAGTTTATCAAATAAATCCTTAATGAGGGAAATATGGTACATTTTTTATTTTAATTGCATTGATTTCTCTATATTCAGTGCACAACCTCAAGTATCCATCATTGTTCTTGAAAAATAGAATAAGGGCTCCCCATTGAGAAACAATATGGTGAATAAATATCTTATTACTCATATTCAATAGTTATTTCATTAGATCCACTAATTTCTCAGTGGATATCCTATATGGTGTCTTCGATATTTTTATTGCATCAAAGATTAAATCAATAGTAAATTCAACATAATGCTTTTGGGGGTTTCTCAGTAATTCTCTAGGAAATATATCAAAGTATTCCTGCAAAATAGGTACGTCCTAAATTGGATTATTAATGCCCTCTTACCATGTTATGGATTTCTCTTAGTCCATAATAATTGAATTATGTTGAGTTAAAGGGTTGGATATATATATATATATATATTAATATGATGGTGATGTTTTTACTCTAATGATAGAAGAATATACAACTTCATCACAAATCATAATATCCTTCTTCTTGAAATAAATTTACGTATCATATTTTGATGTTCAGTCTATACAATATATTTTTTCAATGGAAACCATATATTTGATGATATGTTAAGAAAATAAAGGATGTTTATATTCCATAATGGGGATATACTGACAACTCTTTATTGCAACAAGGATTCCCTTACGAGTTTTGACGGATAACTTCTTTATTAAATCAAAATAGAAATATTCTATTTTCTTGATAAAATGGGTAGATATAAAAGAGGGAGATGATCTTGAATAAAATAAGGCATTGGATATATTTTAAGATATGATAAATGTAATTTCCACCACATAATTGGGTACTTCTACTTCTATTCTAGTGATTGCATAATCATCGTCATCTCCCCTTTTCCTCTTTTTTTTAATATTCCCATAAACCATGGGACATTGATTTGAATAATTCCCCATTTCATTATAGTTGATACATTGTGCATCATTAATTTTTTATTCCCCTTATATTAATTAGATCGATGAACCTTTTTTGAGATCTTATAACAAACTCACATGCCTTTAAATCATTTCCCAGGATTATTCTTTCTAAAACTTTTCATAATGGGAACTACTTCATTCCTATCTTCTTAATTAATGCTTCACCATCTCTATGGTCCGCATAAGACCATGTATTCTCTTAGTTTCCCTTAAACAAATATGTTCTAGAAAATTCCTTCTCCATTTTGATGGAACTAAATATTATTTAAACATTTGATTAAAAAAATTAGAATCTAATTCCCATCAGAGACATGGCTTCTAAAATTGAAAGAAATGATCAATATTTTCTTCAGATTAATGATTCAATAAATATCTTCCTAGATAGTATTCTAAATATATCCCCATACTCTACAAAACACTCTTCTACCCTTTGCATTAATATATGAAATTTTATATTCATTTAAGATCCTTTCACTGAGGGGAAGTATTGGTTGAAGAGTGTTTCATAAAAATTCTATCATTCCATGTCTTACATATCATCATTATACATAGTGTTTTGATCAATTACCACCATTGATCAGCATCTGTCATGATACAACATACTTCCAGAACCACCCTTTATATTTCATTGCATCCCAAAGCAAGAAATATATTTTCAAGGGACTTGATACACTATTTAGCTACCGTTTCATTAGTAGTCACACAATAATATGGGGCTTCTACATCAAAAAATTATCAATCATTGGTCTGTTATGGTAATTTTTTATATCCACAGTAAGACATCCTATTATTTTGATGATCTTCCAAGCTCCAACACAAATTGTGTTGACCTGCTATGTGGAGAATCCCTATATTGTGTGTGCGTATTTATTGAAATTATTATATTATTTTCCATCACTAAATAATAAAAAAACTATGTTATATTATAAAAATCGTGATTATTAATATATAGATTCATATTATGAAATTTTTATAATTTTAAATATTATTTAAAATATAGTTCCTATGGGTTATAATAATCACATTTGATACCATACATATTAACCTCAACCCTAGTATCCTGGAGTGGGTGGATATATTATTTTAATGGAATAGATTCAAGAGATAAAATAACAACGAAGAGAGTGGTTTAATTGTATTGTTGAAATAGATTCATTCATGTTTTCCATATTAGATTGGAAACTAAACATTAAACAAATGAAAATAAATTACTTCCTTGAAATATATTCAAATATTTCATCCTGCAAACCTGGGGAAGAAAAAAATGAAATGTTGAGTTCAAATTCTCAATATGTGTTACATAAATAAATAATATGTGATGAAAATTAAATATAGTGTAATTATAATGGAAAGGTAAATAGTTTAAAAACACATGTTATTAATAAACAATAAATTTAAATGACTCAATTGATTGTTTAATATTAAAAATAGCATGGAATGTAAAAAATAAAAAACAAATGATGAGAATTATTAAATTCGACATCATCTATCTGGAACATGATAAATTAAATTATCAAAAAAATCATGATTATTGGTAGAAACCCATTTAATTCCATTAGGAAACAAATATGAAGGGGTTTTTAGCAACTATTTTATCTCATAAGATCTATTGATGCATCATGGTGATTTATATAATTAGGCCCAACATATCACTACATTTCCATATACTTATTTACACATATATTTTACTTCATGAAAAATATGGCTTTTATAATTATCCACATTGAGTAGAAACTATGGATTTATTAATATTTCCCTTGTTAAAGATAAATTCATAAGGAACACCATATGTTAATTTTGTTATATGTATAACAAAATAATTATATCTATGATATAATAAATATGTATATTTAATTCACTCATTAATGAATAATGTTGATAAATAAAAGGATAGTATACATATACTAAACAAAAGAAATTAGTAGTGAAGGCACAATCAATGGTAATTTCATAATGATGTCCATGAAATAAGGGATTTGAATTTTATATGGGGATTCAGAAGTGAATATAATAATTAAATATGATAAATTATGACCAAATTAAGTGGAAGCAAGTAATAAGAGAGTTTTAGACACATTAAAAATGATCCACTTCGATGTCGTTTTAGGAAAAAAATTTAATAGACCTTAAAATGGAGAAGGTATAATTGATTATTTAAAACCAATAAATAAAAAAAAATTAATAGTAAAATGACTTCTTTTAGAAAATAATGGTGGAATAAAATTTATTAAGTATAATATGTGAAAACGTGTATGAAATCAAGAATTTTCCTTTTAATCGGCCAAAATTATTGGGAGGAATTGAGGTTGAAAACTGATAAAACATGTATAACCACATGTAAGAAAGAATAAATGAGATAATTAAATATCTACAAATCATACACACATAATTTTTTACATCTACATCAGAGTAATTAATAATTAAATTATAGTAAAATATAGATAAAACTTAACCCAAATGCAAATGGAAGTTTTCAGAGAATCCCTTACAATATATCTAAAACTGTTTTGTGCTTATATTTAATATCTTGTATATCGATAGTAGATTCAATAGTAATTTAATTCATAACCAATTCAACATGTATTTCATCTATTTTCTTTTTATTAAGTTAATTTATATCCTTTTTAATGAGTTATATTATTTAATTCCATTGTTTGGGATTTTTCATTTCGTTCATTTTCATAATTATGTCACTTGTATACATGTATGAAAGATCATGTAAAATGGGAATAGTAATTTGAAATTGAAATTATATATAATTAATGAACACCTAAGATATTTAATGGTATTATATATCATTTTTTGATATATGAAAATAATTCCTTACATAAAATGTAAATGACAACCATTTAGAATTTTTTTTCATTTTTTCAATCATCGCGTATTAATTTTTTCTTATTAATCAATATTATATATATATATAATTATTACATAACATAAAAATAATTTTTATAACATATATTATAGTTTGTTTTAACCATAAATTTGGTTTTATGACCAGCTGTGAAGGCAGAACTAAAAAACAATACTCATCATCTAGAAAGGCTGTAAAGCGACACATCACGGGAAATGTTTTCATTTTTAGAATATGAATTGGGAGAGAAGTGAATTTATGGTGTATATAAAATCATCACAATAACATTATAGTATATAAAAAATATTTTATTCATCATGTAACATTGGATAGGGGTGTTTTTGTATGAATAAAAGTTATAATAAATTTAATGAAACTTAAAGGGGATGATTAAGGTTTTAACATGTTGAATTATTCTCCATGAGAAACTTCATAAATTTCATGGATATGGTATTCAGGTGAGAACAAATAGAACAATATGTGAGGTACAGGATTACAGTGTAATTGGGATAGAATAAAAAAATATTTCTATCTTCATAGGTCTGAGAATAAGGGGTGGTGGGAGGTGGTATTTATAGGGGAGGAGACACATAATTTTAAATTCATTTTCAAAGTAGTTGTTACTTTTGGATCAAGACTATGAATAGTATTGATTATTGTGACTAAATAATGTAACTAGCATTTTTTAGCTTTAACCAATGGTGTTTACATAATCCATGAATAAATAAGTAGTGTATTTAACTAATAATATATATATACTGTAAATTATATTAATTCAGTATTCATCCAAAATTAAACATGTTTAAAAAAATACAAAAAAAAACCGTAACAATTTCTAAACATGAAGAATTAAAAAAAATCATTTTTATGAAATTAATTTTCTAATTTTGACAAATTTAATATTTAATTAAAATCATTATTTATTCAAAAATTAAGGATTTTAAAATTATAAATAATTTTATGAAAGTTTAAAAAATTAATTAAGGTCTAATAAAATTACAATTTTTTGATGAAATAATAATTTATGAATATATTTTATGAAATTAAATTTTATTTTAAATAATTCTATCAATTAATTAAATTATAAATAAACTTTTTTGTGTTACAAAAATACAAACACTTATTTTATCATTTTATAAAAGTTATTTTTAAAAACTATGATATTGTAATATCATGTTTTCATTTATTAGAAGCATAACTTTTATTTATAAATTCATATGTTGGGTTAGTATTCTATTAGCTCGATTACTATTCCTAATTGTCATATTACTATACAAATTGTATTGTTAATATTTAACATTGTATCATAGTTTATTTATGGAATGTAAAATATCAAAAAAATGAATTTATTTAAGAACATACTTACCATAAAAACATTGGGTGTTATATCTGATCAGGGGTGTCATAGTTGGAATCAGAGGAAAGGATTAGATAAAATTTGAGATTATAATTTTTACAAGGATAATTTATGGACTGATAATATATAGTTGATCAGAATTTCAATGGATTATATAACCCTTATCAATGAATTATAAATTAATGGAAATGAAATAGTGGACATTATATTTTGTTATTAGGATAAGAAAACATCATTGAGAATGCTAAGAATAAGTTTATGTATTGTAATAATATCATTATGTTTTGTTAATGTAGATATTCTGTGCTTTTAAAATACAAAACCACATTGGATAGATGAATCTGGATTATAAAATGGACTAGATAACCAAGGGATAGTAACCTACAAAAGGGTTGGTTGAGAATTATCTATGTCATCATCTCAATTCATAAAGAGTTGGCTTAACACTACTAACCTAGAAATACACTCAAAGGGGATATGCATTGGTTAATCATATTTTACTTATGAACCATTATAAATTATTTAATAATGATTTTAACTAATTTGTTTAGAAAACCCAAAATGAAAATGACCATGGATAAATTTGGATTTACCAAAGAGAGTCATAGGTTAATCTAAAAGAAGTATATAATAAAAAATGTTATCATAAGGGAATACATATTTGGATTGATGTTTTCATATTCATGTTTTTAATTTTATCATAACCATTTTAGTTTTAGTTTTTAGTTGAAATATAATCACAAATATGAAGTTGGGAAAGGAATGTATCTAGAAACCACTATGTCTTATATCAAAACAACATAGAATAAATAAATTGTTGAGAATCATCATATATAACTATTATAATGGAAATGGATTGATTCCTATTCTTAACAAAGTTTGTGATATTTATATTTTAATAATATTGAAACATTATGATTTTTTAATTAGTAAATTGATATTTATCTTAGTCATTTTGTAACATTATAAAAGTAATGATGATTATATGATACAATAAGGATTATTTTTCATTTTTTTACATTAATTTTATGTATAAATATATTAAATAGTTTTAATAACATTGAAATGTGATTTATGAAAAATTTCTGTTTTTTGGTATAGTTTTTGTAGAACACTTGTTTAAGGTATAAATAACAAATGTGTATAATATATTAATGATATTGACATAATAATGGGTGGTTTATTTTTTAATAATAATGTTATATTGTTATTTGTAACCGGGAGAATGATAATTGATTCAATTAATTTTTGGAGAATATAATATTATTTATAGATTATGATATATAGTGACTAATGTGTGGCCTTATAAAATAGAGGTTATTATCATCAAATTATTAATGATATTATTAGTTTTTAGGTTAAAATATAATGTCAATAAATTTTAATATCTTATAGATTCCAACATGTTTATGAAAATGTATGTTATTGAGACTATATAATTTGGGTATACATATACATTGATATATGATGATAGAAATTATTAAGGCCCTTTGAGGTAGGATAAGATGGATTTTGAGAGCATATATTTCAATTATTATTGGAAACAAAATATTTTTAGAAATATTAGTGTAATTTGGGATCTATATGTTAAGGATTATGTTGATAAGTATGAGAAAACCCAACTAAAAGTATCCATGGTTGAACCAAGAATAATATATGATAGTGTGTTTGATATATAGGTCTAATAGAGTCTAACACAAGTTGAGTATTAATAATTATAGGATAACTTGAAATTGATATAAATTATGAAATATTATAAATATACCTAACAGAATATCAAGAATTCTAATTAACAACACGAACATTGTTTAAATACTAAACATACCAATGATGACACACATGAAATATAAAAAAACATGGGTAACTAGGATAATAATGGAAAGATGATTCATTCTCAAACATGTTAAAAATATGTGATGAAAAATGGGAGTAAGATCTATAAGTGTTGTGTTGAAGGTACATAGACTCAGAAGTGTAAGGGATATAGAGAAGATATATGAATGTTGCTTCAATATCATTAGATTTTGGAAATATTCATCTCAATATTAGAGTAATAATGGGATATAGTAAAGAATAACCATGTGAATTAGGAACACCCAATTAAACTACTAATAATGTATCAAATAGTTAGTTCTCACTCTAGATTTTCAAGTGTCATATGTCATGTAATTTTTCAAAAACATCTGGATATTGAGTTAGGAAAACACCTAGTGGTTGGAGTATCATATAAATAAATTTCATGGCAAGTGGGAAGTTATTACATAAGGATTTATATATTCTTACCTCAATATAATTCAATTTGAAATTATGAATGGGTTAGATCTCTTTATAAAGTATTTAAAAGAATTTTTCATATTGATCCCACAACTTAAATAACCCATGATCGTTTAGTGGTGTGTGGGAAATTTGAGTTCCCTTTCCAAATTACCTTGATCATATGAGTAAAATATTGAAGACTCAATTCATTAGAGAGGGTGATTAAACACCCCAAAATTCTAATATATGACTATCATTAAATAATTCAATGGGTTTGATAGATTACTCCAAAAAATACACCAAACCTAAACAAAACAATAATATATTCAATGGAAATGTAAATATATTACCATAACCATTTAATCTTATTGATTTAACTAGTTTAAGAAAATTTTAGTGACCACCATATGAAATAATTATATAATAGAACTAAATAATACTTTTAGTCTTAATTAAATTCTTTTTGGTTACATCAAATGACTAGTATGATCATTTATTTCTCTAAAATGTATATTTCTAAAAAATTAATTTTTAAGTGATATTCAATTTGATAAAATTAAAAAAAAATTAATGATGATAAATTTTGATATTAATAAATTTTTACCATAAATTCAGTTGGTAATAATAATTATAGTAGTTTATATTTGAAAAGTCATTTTCCAATAAAAAATATCCATTATATTTTATGATTTTGTTCATAAATTAATTTATATATTTGTAATTTTAAATTATTTTAATGAAATTTATTTTCTAATGCCTCATAAAAAAATTTAAATAATATTATTTTTCTCATTTTCTAAAATGGTTGATTTCTAGTCCAAAATTGTAGATTTTATAAAAATTTCAATTTACATGATTTTATTACTATGTTATAATAACAAATAATATTTATAAAACTCTAATATAATGAAATATGAAATTAATAAATAAAATTATACATATTTAGATATTTTTTTGTACATAAAAAAATATTCAAAACTTTTTTAGAGATAAAGTAAATATAACATTAATATATTTTTTATCCTTTATATTTAATTAATATATATTTTTTCAAAATTATGTTTTGAAATGATTAAAAACTTAACAATCCTTATTTTTTTATATAGTATATCAATATATAACATTATAATTATTTGTAGTGATAATTTTATCTGACTGATATATTTTAATCTTAAAAAAATTCTTAAAAACAATTTTTATGTGTTATGTTAGTTTATTTTAAAACTAAAATTTCACAACTATTTAAATTGTATTTGATAATATTATTTTAATATCTGTATTTTAATCCTAAATTATGGTTATAAGATCACTTTTAATTTTGGTTATTTTAATTAATGGCCCTGGTTCAAATAAATGATTCATATGTAATAGTACAGATCGGTAAAAACAAAACTAAAAGGAAAAATCATAAAATAACTCAAGGATACCAAAAAAATAGGTTAATGGGTTGAAATTTAGATCTCATCTTGTCCGACATTCTATAATTTCTAATTATTGGAGTCTTTTACCATGAATAATATTAATATACTAGTAAATAAGTAAATGGAGTTTCAAAAGATACCCTTACATCCACTTATAAAAGGGGACACTTCCACCCATTCATGATATACCATTTACCTAGACATCCTATATGAAACACTACAATTTTAAACTACCTATAACCATATCCTAGTAACATAATACACTTTTAACTCATACGTAGATGATTCTTCTCAAATTCAAGTGAATTTCAATGATAAAATAATGTCTTTAACAAAAGTATTATCACAATATTAATTTTTCATTCATAATCTTACACTAAAAAATAAATGAGAACCATTAAAATATGATTAATTATATATCATTATTATAATGAGATGTTTTTTTAATGGTATAAACATTAGTTTTTCATTTCCATCGACATGTATAAACAATGAAACATCAATTGAACGTATGATCAGACTACCATCTCCGTAGAGATTGATTTTTTCATTTTTCATCTATTTTTTCATGATTTTTCTAAAAATCCAAAAATATAGTTTTATATAATAAAAAATAAAATTTATATCATTATTATCATTATTATTTTATAATGATATTATGTCAAAAGAAACATCGCCTTAATGATACACGCCAATCGAGTTAATGCATGTTCATGTTTGGGTCAATTTATGAATCTTCACGAATGATGATTTAAAATATTATCATGGATGAATATGAAAACATAATTAATTATATAATAATATATATATATGAAAATAAATATATTTTTCTAGTTCATGATATGTTATATTAACATTTAATTTATTAATTAGGATAACAACCTTTTATTGTTATGAACCAACAAAACAAAATTATTATTGATTTTATATTCAAGTATAAAGACTAAAACACTCATAAGTTGTACTTGAAACATCATAAATATTTATAAATCATCCATAAAAAAATTAATTATATTTTAATTATTAAATTTGATATAATAATAAACATGGATATCGTTGTCATGAAACTATTACAAACAGTAAAAATTGTAAACACTCGATGATGAACATATGAGGAATTCATATAGTGAATGAATATTTCTAAATATTATAAATTAAAATGGATATGAGAATGTTTCAAAAATATGTTATTATTATACCTATATTTTTTTATCGGAGGTTAAAATGTTTTTGGTAAAGTTAGGCAATGAGGTTAGGGTTTTTGTCTCGTTTTACATTCAATGAGATATGATTATATAATAAAACAGGTTTACATTTGTATGGTGTAAATAAAGCCCCATTTTAATATATAAATTAATATTATTTTATATTTAATGAAACTCAATTCTAGATTTTATTTTAACTTTAATCATAATGTTTTAGTTTAAATCTTCCAAAACATTTGAACGATTTTATCACTTTTTTTATGGACTCATATTTTTATATACCTATTTTAATTTATGTAGTCTATGTACTACACATTTCTATTATAAAATAGTGAGTTATAATATTTTAAATAGTATATTTTGTTCAATAATAATATATTGCTTTATATTAGTTTTGATTAAATTGTTTGTCAAGTCTTAAGGGTTTTCTTGGTCTCAATTCTGATTTATTAAGACATAATACATTTCATAGACGATGTTTTCTTTCAACAGTGTAATGACTACCAATGGACGTATATAAAATAATACACAAATATTTTTGTATTTAGTATCCAAATAATCTTCATGGGTGGATTATGATATTATTTTATCCCTATTAGTAAGGATTTTTGTTAACTAACATGCCATTAATTGAGTTTTAATGTTATGTCTAGATCATTATTCTTCCATGATTTCATTATACACCCGTAATATTTTATTATATGGTATATAATAATACTATTTTTGAACATCATGTTTCAATAATTATTTTTTTATTACCCGTTTTGTAATGTGGGTTTTAAATAGAGAAAAATTCAGATATCAAAATTTTCACATTCATAATCAATTTTTTGTCTCCATCATTCATGAAGAAAACATTATTACATTTTCAAGGAAACATTATTATATATTATATTAAATTAAAGTTCTAAAAATATTTTCCACTTCATCTATTGAATTATATTTTTTTATGTGACCTATAATGTCCAATTTTACTCAATTTTTTTAAACAAGCTCTTCTAAGTTGTAATTTCCATTACCCTATCCACTTTTAAAATGTTTTTCCCCATATGGGTTTCTGTTTCATGATTTATCCTATACAATTTATATATATATATGAAATAATTTTAAGTAATCTATTATTGGATATAGAATATACAAATTCATGACTATATCTCGGGTTGTATGGTTCCAGCATTCATTTTTATAGTGTTATTCATATACTTCATCATCTTTCACAGTATCCATTATCACAACGAGGATATAATTTTTTAGAACCATACAACTTTTTTCTAGGAATGTTTTATGATCATGTTTTTCATTTATTTACATAGACTTAATTTCTTTTCTCTATACGTTCTGAACATCACATTTTATATTATCTCGATTTGTTGTTGTGCACCTAGAAAGATTGGTATTCAATGGGATTTGTTAAAATTATTGTAATTACAAATGTTCTTTTTAAAATATGGATTATTAGTTACTTGATAACTAGGTAATGTTTGATGATACCTCAGATGTCTCTAGATGGGATATTACCATGTTAACCCTTTTATTGACATTTGTAAAAGTATGTAATTCATGATAATTATTAATTGCTAACGCATGTTGATTACGTATTCAATTTTTTTTATTTATAAATAAAAAGAAAACCATATTTTATAGTGTAAGAGGATCCCCAAGTAATGCTATGATAGGACTTTATGAATCTTATGATTAATGCATTGGACCTCATTTGGTTATGTAAAGTGAATAAAATTATTTATCTCCATGATACATTGAAATGTTTCATGAGACTAATCATATTGGGTTTTCATGTATGCCTCTTCCCATAATGGGATTCCATCTCGGATTAAGGAATTGATAGTAGGATATATTGAATGTAATATCAATGAAAATATTCTTGAAAAAATTCATTGAAACTAGGATTCATTTGTCTATAATTATTCATTCAGTTAGTAATTGATTTGCCTTATTGTTTTGAAATTTTTATTCGAATTCATTCATATATAATGTTTCTAGTTTCAGTTTTATTATAATTTAATGTTTTTTACCTATACCATCTATAGTTTTTTCAAAATATAAAACATGGTTCCATTTTGAAAATGGTTCCCTTAATGTGATTTTAAGGACACACCATATTATGTTTCCTTTTCCCAATGTTATAGGAAAATTAAAACACGTTGCATGTTTATAACGATAAAACACGTTGAAGAAATTTTGTGATATTCTAAATGATTGACATGAATTAATTAGTTTCATATATAATGATAATATTACCCATTTAATAAAAAGAAAAAGAGATTTATCTATTTTTCTTATGTTATAATTCAATAATTATCTGAACCCTAAAAAATTAATCAGATTTGATCAATGAAAAAATAATTATGATTTTTAAGTTATGGTTTAGTATATCCAAGAATTTATACCTGTTATCAACAAAAATATATAAACAATGAATCCATGAGGATTGGATTCATGAGAACATATCTCAGGTTCCACATTCCCTATACACTATTTATGCCTACAACTAAATCATATTCCCAGTACATCGGTGTGTTTTAATGATAAATTGAAAAGAGACATACAAAGTCTGTAATTAAACTGTACAAGCTATGTAAACTGTATGATTATGTAAAAATTAAAATTAATTAATTAATCCATTAAAAGCTAATCAAAATGTATCCCTATGTAATTTATTGATAGTACACATAATGTAATATGTTATGTATATATAATTCATAATCAATTTCTCCAAAATATTCTAAACTATATATCGTGCATAGTAAGAATATGATTACTACTCCTCATGAATTAAATGAATTACGTAAATCATGAATAACATGTGAATTTGGGTCGTTTATTGATAGTAAAGATCATGTAATTACTTGAAAGGACATATAAACTAAATTTCATATTAATATCCACTATACAACCAAAATACAAGCTAGGTTGTTTGTATGAGTTCTCAATATGTTTCCTCAAAACATATTATTTCCCTTTTTTTAATTTTATATATGATAAATAAATTTTATATCATTAAATATTTAATGGATTGGGATCTCATGGATTGATTGGATTGAAATTAATATAACTGAATTTATTAATTAATACGAATAAATAATTTATTCAAGCTAGTTTTATCCTAATTAAGATCAATTGAAATTAATTTTTAACTGTTAAAAGTATTTTCTTTGCATTTATTTGGATGCTCTTGTTAACAGAACAACCTATGTATGTGATTGATATATATTAAATTATTGTTATTGACGGGTTTTTTATATAATTTAATAAATTTAATGTATATTTGTTTTCCATTATTACACCCCGAGCCAGCTCTTCCAGACTCGGTGCTTGAAAACAATTGTGTAATTTTTTTTATAAAAGATAATAAAAAATTACACAACAATTATCACAAAATAAGACCTTTTACTTGTCTAGGTTCTGGTGGATTATAAAAAACCCATAAATTTTTCAGAGTTAAAACAAAAATAAAACAACTTATCTTTATGCTTCCATACACTAACTCCTAATGTTATGAAATCTACGATAATCTCCTAAGATACATGTGAGAAAATCATTTAAAAATAAAAGGGTGATCAAAAAATTTCCAACTAATGAATTTTGAAATCCTTTGATAAATCACATAAAAAATATCTCATTGATGATAAATTCGAAAAATTAAATTAGAAATACATTTTTAAAATAACCTTTAAAAAATACAATAATGCTTTGAAAATTAATTATACTTAAAAAACGCTTTTAATTTAATCCAGTGATTCAGTTGAAAATATTACAATATATCTTAAAAACAATAAAAAATGAGGCCACTTGAATCATTAAGAGATATCTTGGGCCTACCCATATAAGGGATGGATTTGAAATTTAATTCCCTATTATATATACAAATTTTGTGTACCGGTTATTATAAATCCTTTTTTTCATAGCATTTATTATATATATATATATCAATGGTGTTTTTGTTCTGAAAATATATTTATAATCAAGTTTGAAACAAATAAAAGCTATTATTTACTGAAAGTTATATATTCGACTTTGTAAGATCAGATCTTATTATAGATTACTTTGCATAATCTCATGGAATTTATATCAACATCCACACACATGAAATTATAAAGTTATATTTATTAAATTTCCTTTATGCATGAAATTTTAAACATATAACAATGGAGAAAATATAATTTTGTCCTCTTAAAATTAATAAATAACAATATATAATTATGTGTTGCACAAAAAAATCATCAAAGAAGCATTTAATGACAAAATAAAATCATCTTTGTATATTCTCATATGTTTTAAAGGACATGAAATTATATATATATATATATATGTAATGTATAAATCTCATGACAACAAAATCATAGATGAAAGGTTTTAATCTTTACTTTTATATGTCATTCACATGAAACAATTATAAAATTCATTATCTATAAATTTATATGTCAATTGATACATGATTAATAATTTTTTAAAAAAAATTATATAATTGACCATAATAAAAGTATATATATATATAAAATATAAGATAGAAATGATAAATTCAATTATAAAAACATGTCGATTTTCAGTTATATGAATATGTAATTTACTTCATCATTCAATTTTTTTTTGAACATAAACTCAATTAGATTATCATTGAAGACAAAATGTTTTTAGAGATTTGAATAAAACATAACATCATAATAATAATATTTGAAGAGATGGATTACACATGAAAAACAAATTTCAAATGATACATTTCCTTCAAAAATTTGAATGAATATCTTTATTTCCAAAGAAGGTATATATTTAATGGAACAAATATTTAAACGTATCATTCCCTTACTAGAACCCATTCATAGAATATGAATTAAATTCTGAAAAATATAACACCATTAAATTTATTTTATATTTTTTATATTTACATGGAAATAAAATAATAAAACAATAAAATGATTTTACCTTAATAAAATAATAACATAATTTTACTGAGAATATAAGTAAATACCTTACACAAAAAAAAAATAGAATTTATATTTTGAAAATAAAAAACAAAATTTTCGTACTAAAAGAAAATAGAATAGCATAGTGATTTTTTGATAATAAATAGTTCCTTACATGGAAATTGAAGAAAACTTCATTCTCCTTTTGTTGGAATAAAAGAAACCCTCATACTCCCATCTATCAGAAGAATAAACATAGTCACTTTCCCTCAAAATAACTCATAAGAAAACTAAAACTAAATCCAGAGACACTTTTTTATAGGTCTGAAATCCCTGTATGTAAATATATATTTTATTTCAACTAGATTATGTTGAAAATAGGGGGAATAATGTTTTTGTATCTGTCACTGGAAGAGACTATTCTAAAATGTCAATGAAAAATAAAATCAGTTATGTTTAAATATACATCCAAACAGGGAAAATCAGAGCATATATTTGTAATATATATTAATATATAATCAAGATCAGCTCGATTACGCTATTATAGTGGTTCAATAATTGATGAATTTGTACAAAAAATTAAAAGTAGTGATATAGTTCAGAGAAAAATCCAAACAAGATTAATATTTGGATTTAAACAAGTATATATCTCTCCAAAAAGAAATTAACCATAGCCATACACATGTGTATTCGAAAAAAATCATTGGAAAGAGATTTAAGAAACATTTAATTATAATATATATACTATTCATATAAAGATGTTGGTTGTATGAAATCAATAAAAAATGGTGGATAAGATATGTAATCATCATCGATGGAACCATATCTGAAGGCAGAGAAAAATATATGACTTAATACATGGAATGTTGTAAAGAAGTCACAAATTCAGTAATATTCAAATATACAAAACATCAGTAAGCAGATATTTATAATATTTTGGGGCCACACACATTGTTTTCCTCAAAATCTCATTTTGAAACATCAACGCATCACAGAACAGATGTAGTTGAACCCGAATCTCACTTCAAAACCCTCACTCGAACTCAATTCCAGAAATGGACATGAACTATAATCTGAATATAAAAACCCTAAACCAATAAGGATTTATTGATGTCAGATGACCTACAGAGGTCTCTCATAACTCAGCTCATCTCGGATCGACACCCCAGTTGCTCACGGATGAACCCTTCTCCCCAATCATCGGCTTCCCATGTGTTCTCCCTAATCGAATCCTCTGTTATGCCCATGGGATCCCCCAGATCAAAACCCCACAACACCTCAATCCTAAACCATGGGAAGTGAAAACCTGTGAAAATAAATTCCCAATTTAACTCTTCTTATAATTTCAATTGTTTATTTCATTTTATATTGTTATATATTTATTTCATGAATAATATTAATGGGTTATTATTATTATATAATTTATTTAATAATATTAGTTGTATATTTCATTCATATAAAATTTAAATTTAAATTTTAAATTAAATGTTTATAACTTAATACATAACTTATTTTTATGTTTATAAAATAATATAATCAGTTTCATATTTCAAAAATAAAATTTTTTTCATTCACATATATATATTGTTATAATTTTAATAAATTTGAAAATAATTATTTTCTTGTAATTAATTGATTCAATTATAATAAATTTATATGATGATTAAAACATTATTTATTCAAAATTTAATAAAATTATACAACAATTAATATTAGTTGGTAGTTATATAAATCATTTCATTTATAAGTAATTATATTAAAAATTATATTGGTATTAAAATCATCCATGGTAACTCAAATTTTAATGATTAAATCAAAAAATTATTTTAGCTGCGAAAAATTTCTAAACAAATTGTATAAATTATTATTAATTTTCAATCATTATTAATAAAAATGAACAATTTTTTAATTGAAAAAAAAACTAATAATATATTAAATAATTCTTCTTCTTATATTAAAACATGGGATGTCACATTCTCCCCCTTAAATGAGTTGTTCCCCTACAATTCTTTTCTCAAAATATTGAAAATTCTGAATTACCATCTTCAGAATAAAAAAATATTAAGGGGAGAAAATTACCTAATGAAAATCATAACATGTAGACTTTTTTTCTTTAAAATATAACATCTAATATCCAAATTTTTCAAGACATAACCTCTAATACCAATTATAACGCTCTGAGCCTGTTCTTCTCGAATCAGTACATGAAAAATTCTGTGTAATTTTTTTTAGAAAAGTGAATAAAATATTACACAACACTTATCACAAAATATGACCTTTTTCTAGACTAGGGTAAGATGGATTAAACAAAACCATAAATTTATTAGATTTGGAACGAAAATAAAACAATTGACCACTACGTTTCTGCGCGCTAACTCTAAATGTGATGATATCTAGGATAATATCTTATGATACCGGTGGAAAATCATTTTAAAATAAAAGGGTGAGCATTGAATTTCCCAGTATAGTCTTTTGAAAACCTTTGATAAGTTCCATAAAAATATCTCTTGTATCATATATTTGAAAAATTCAATTAGAAATAAATTTTTAAAACAACCTTTACAAAATACAATAATTCTTTGAAAATTTATTATACATCGAAAAAAATTTTAAATTAATCCAGTGACAAAGTTGAAAATATTATGAAATCTCTAAAACAAACAACTGAGGCCACTGGAAACATTGAAGGCTATCTTAGTCCTATACACTTGAGGGATGGATTTATTATCCAATTCCCTATCGTATTTAAAAAGAGTGAGTGCCAGTTTTTGTAAAACATTTTTGCCTTATGATTCCTTATATATATACATATTTCAATGGTGTTTTTGTTTTGAAAATATTGTTATGATCTGGATTAGAATAGATAAATATTATTCCTTACTGAAAATTATATATTCTACTTTGTAAGATCAAATATCATGATAAATGACTTTACATAATCACATGGAAGGTAAATCAACATCCAAACACTTGAAATTTCAAAGACATTTTTATTAAATTTCATTAAGGCGTGAAGTTTTAATCTAATAAAAATAGAAAGAATGAAATTCAAAATTCATAAAAATAATCAATTATTATAGATATTTATGGGTTGCGCAAAAAATCATCAAAAAACATTTCTTTACAAAATAAAATCAATTATTAATATGAACATAAGATTAAAGGGACATGAATTTATGTACATATATATGTATATATATATATTAATGTATAAATGTCATGATAATAAAATCATTGTTGTATGGTTATAATCTTGACATTTAAATGTCATGCACATGATGAAATTATGACAATCTTTATTTATAAATTCTGATGTGAATTGATACACGATTAATAATTTATTTAAAAAACTTATATAATCGAACATCATGCTAGTATATATATATAATATTATATTGAAATGTTAAATTAAAATATTAAAACATGTCAATTTTGAATTAAACAAATATGTAAATTTCTTACATATTCATATTTTTTTTAATCATAAAACCAATTAGATTAATAATGAAGTCCCAACCTTTTGAGAGATTTCAATAATATTTAATAGCATAATAATATTATTTTAAGAGATTGATATCCCATGAAAAAAATTGAAAATGATAAATTAAAAAAAAAATATTAAATGAATTAATATCTTTTTTATAAAGAAGTTATCGATTTACAGAAACAAATAAAAAAATTATCATTCTCGTACTCAAAAACATTCACATAATAAGAATTAAATTCTAAAAAAGTTAACATCATTTAGTATATATTATACAGTATATATTTTTATGAAAAAATAATAATAAAACAAATTAAATGAGTTCCCATTACAAAAAAAAACGAAATAGTACTGAAATTAAAAATAAATCATTTACGAAAAAAAAGAAAATACAATTTATTATTTTAAAAGAATAAAAAATTCACTTACATAAATAAAATAGAATATCATAGTGAGTATTTGAAATTAAATAGTCCCTTATATGGTATTTAGTGAAAAATTATTTCTCCTGTTGTTGGCATAACACAAACTCTCATAATCACATCTCTCAGAACAACAAACAGAGTCACTTTCCCTCAAGGGAACTCATAAAAAGAAAAAAAGTTAATACAAAGACACATTTTTATGGGACCAATCACAGTGTACATATATACATATATATTTTTTCAACATGAATATATTGACAACAGGGGGAAGAATAAATATGTTTCTATCGCTAGAAGTGACTATTCAAAAATTGTCAAAGAAAATTAAAATTAGTTAGGTTTCAATCGACAAACAAATTGGGAAAAATTAGAGGATATATTTTTAATATATAGTAATATATAATCAAGATCTACTCGATTTAGCATTTCTAGTGGTTTAAGAATTGAAGAATTGTGATAGTGCATTAAGCGAAGTGATATTGTTTAGAGAAAAATCCAATCATGATTAGGATTTTGATTGAAACAAGTAGATATATCTCTGAAATGAAATGACCCATAGCCATTCACATGTCCATTCAAAAAAATCCTTGGAAACAGATTAAAAAAATTAAATTATAATATATGTATTATTTACATCCTGATAATGTTTATAAGAAATCAATAAGAATATGGCTGATGAGATATGAAATCGTCATATGAGGAACAAGATCTGAAGGCAGAGACAAATAGATGTGTTAATACATTTATGATATTTCAGATTTCATGAATGTTGTAATATTAATATAGATAAAACTTCAATAAACTGATCTTAATTGTGATTTGGGACCACACACATTATTTTCCTCTAAAATCACATTTAGATACTTCAAATCCTCAAATAACAGGTGTAGTTGAACACTAACTGCACATCAAAACCCTCAACTAATCCTGATTCTAGATCTGGACATGACCTAAAATCTGAATGTGAAAACCCTAAACCAAGCTCGGGCTCGTTGATGTCACCTAGCCTACAGAGGACTCTCAAAACTCGGCTCATCTCAGATCGAGACCTAAATCGCTGGCGAACAGACCCTTCTCTCTGGTCGTCAGCTTCCTCCATGTTCACCAAAATTGAATCTATCACCATGACCTTGGGTTTCTACTCCTTGAGACCCTACATCACCACCATCCTCAGCCTTATGACGTGAACACCTATGAAAAAACGGTTCCCCATTTAACTCTACTTATTAGAATTTTTATTTGGATTTACATTTTTATTTATTTATTTCATGAAACAATTAATGGGTTACTATTATTATATAATCTAATTAATATAATTAGTTTAGTATTTCATTCCTATAAAATATAAATTTCAGTTTTTAAATTAAATGTTAATAATTTCATTTATAATTTATTATTTTGTTTATAAAATAATTTGATCTATTTCATATTTGAAAAATAACAAATTTCACACACACACATATATGTATTTGTAATAAATTTTAAAATAATAATTTTCATGTAATTTATAGATTAAGTATTAATAAATATATATGATGACTAAAAAATTATTTATTCCTAAATTTATAAAATAATAACTTAATTAATATGAGTTAATAATATTATCAACAATATAATTTTAAGTAATTATATAAATGATTTTATTGGTTTGAATATCATCGAAAAAAAATTATTGATTAAATCCAAAGATAATTTTAACTGGGATTAATTAGTAAAAATATTTAATAAATTAATATTCATTTGAAATTATTATTAATAACATTGAATAATTATTTAATTAAAACATAAACTAATAATATAATGAATAATTATTTTTCTTATACTAAAACTCGGGATGTTACATTCTCCACACTTGAATGAATTGGGCCCTCACAATTCTTTTGTTGAACTTTTGAAAATTTTGAATTTCCATCATCAGAATAAAAAACATTCTAAGGGGATTTTATTACCTAATGAAAATTCTAACATGTAAACTTATTTTCCCCTAAAGAAAACATCTAATCTCAAAAGTTTTCTAGACCGTTCCTCTTATATGAATTATAACGCCCGATCTTGATCTTCTAAACTTAGTTCTTGAAAAATGCTATGTAATTATTTTATAAAAGTTAATAAAAATTACAAAAGACTTATCACAAAAGCGGACCTTTTACAGGTCTAGGTTCAAGCAGATTACACCGAACCTTACATTTATCAGGGTTGAAACAAAAATAATACCACTGACCATTATGCTTCCACATGCTAACTACAAAATTGTTAACACCTATGATAATATCCTAAGATATAGGTGAAAATTCATTTTAAAATAAATAGATGAGAATTAAATTTATAGGAATGGAGTTTTGAATACCATTTATATACCACATAAAAAATATCTCTTTGATGATACATTCTAATAATCAAATTACAGATTCATTTGTAAAAAACCATCAGAAAATATTATAATGATTCAAAAAATAATTATACATCAAAAACACTTTTAAACTAATCCAATGATTCAGTTTAAAATATTAAGCATGCTCTTAAAAAAAACTGAGGCCACTCGAAACGTTGAAGTATTTCTTGGTCCTATCCACTTGAGAGATGGATTAACTGTCCAATTCCCTGTCGTATTTAGAAAGTTCAAGTACCATTTTATATAATACATTTTTTACATAGCATGCCTTATATATATATATTTATCACTCGTGTTTTAGTTTTGAAAATATATTTATAATCATGTTTGGAACAATTAAAAACTTTTCCTTATAGAAAATTATATATTCAACTTTGAAAGATCAGATCTCATGATATATAACTTGGAATAACCACATGAAGGTTGAATCAACATCCACACACTTGAAATTTCAAATACATATTTATTAAATATATTTTATGCATGAAGTTTTAGACTAATATAAATATCAAACATATAATTATATCTTCTTAAAATTAATCAATAACAATTGATAATTATGTGTTTTGAACAAAAATCATTAAATCAGCATTTCATTAATAAATAAAATCAAGTTTTTATATGCACTTATGTTTAAAGGTAAGTGAATTAAATGACACAGACACACAGATATATATATATATATATATTAATGTTTACATTTCATGATTACAAAACCATTCAGGTATGGTTATAATAATTACTTTTATATGTCATGTATATGATAAAATTATGACATTTTTTTTATAAATTTATATGTGACTTTATACATGATTAATAATTCATTTAGAACAATTATATACTCGAACATAATGTAAGTATATATATATAATATTAGATTTCAGTGATAAATTTAAATATAAAAACATGTTTATATTGAATTTAACGAATATGTAATTTTCTTCCTCATTCACATTTTTTTAGAACATAAAAACAATTAGATTAAAATTGAAGACCCAAAATTTTGAGAGATTTGAACAATACATAACAACATAATAATAATATTTGAAGAGATTGATTACCCATTAAAACAAAATTGAAAATGATAAATTTTTAAAAAAAAATTAATGAATGAATATCATCATTTCTAATGAAGGTATAGATTAATTGAAACAATTAATTAAATGAATCATTACCTTACAAGAAACCATTCACAGAATAAGAATTTAATTCTAAAAACGATTACTCCATTAAATTTATTTTATATAGATTTTATTTCCATAGAAATAAAATAATAAACCAAATAAAATGTGTTCCCTTAATAAAATAATAATGGAATTGTACTGAAATTATAAGTACACCCCTCATGCAAAAAATAAAATATAATTTATAACATGTAAATAATAAACAAAATTCCCTTACAAAAATATAATAGAATTTCATACTGAGAATTTGAAAATAATTATTCCCTTACATGGTATTTGCATAAAATTTCATTCTTATGTAATTAGTATAACACAAACTCTCATACTCCCATATCTCGGAACAACAAACACAGTCACTTTCCCTCATGTGAACTCATAAGAAAAATAAATGTAAATACACGTACACTTTTTTATAGGTCCAAAAATATTGTATATATACATTTGTTTATAATTTTAAATTTAATATATTGACTGGAGGGGTAAGAAAAAATTTGTTCCTGTTGCTGGAAGAGACTATTCCAAAATGGTCAAAGGAAAATAAAATAAGTTAGACTTCAATATACATCCAAACTGGGAAAAATCAGAGGATATATTTGTAATATATAGTAATATATAATTATGAACATCTCGATTCCCCTATGCTAGTTGTACAAGAATTGATGATTTGGGACATAACATTAAAAAAAGTGATATAGTTTGGAGAAAAAATCAAACAAGATTATGATTTTGATTAAAACAAGTAGATATCACTCCAAAAATAAATACACCATATCCATACACATTTCCGTTCAAATAAATAATTGGATATATATTAAAAAAACATTTAATTATAATATATATACTATTAATATCATTATGTTTGATGTAATAAATCAATAAAAATGGGGGATAACATATGTAATTGTCATTTGAGGAACAAGATTTGAAGGCAGAGACAAATAGATGAGTTAATACATTGATAATGGTCTAGAAGTCACGAATTCACTAATATCCAGATATAAAAAACATTAATAAATATATCTTACTTGTGATTTGGGACCACACACATTTTTTTCATCTAAAATGTAATTTTTAATCAACAACTCTTTGTAGAATAGGTATAGCTGAACCCTAATCTCACATCAAAAACCTCACTCGAACTCGATTCCAGATCCATTGTTGACCTCAAATTTTAATGTGAAAACAGTAAACCAACCTCGAACTCATTGATGTCAGATAGCTTACAGAGGAAACTCGAAACTCGGCTCAGAAAAAGATCGGCACCCCAGGTGCTCTTGGACGATACCTTATCCATGGTCATCATCTTCCTCAGTGTCCATCCCAATCGAATCCTCCTCCATGCACTATGTTTTCTTCATCTCGAATCCCTACAACAACTCCATCCTCAACCTAGTGATGTGAACACCCATTAGAAACGGTTTCACATTTAAATCTTATTCGTATTTCATTTTTTATTTGGATTTAAATTTATATTTATTTATTTTAGGAACAAAATTAATGGGTTATTATTATTTTATAATTTAACTAATAAAATAAATTTCATATTTCATTCCTAAAAAATTTAAATTTCACTTTTTAAATTAAATGTTGATAAATTCATTTATAATTTTTTTGTATATTTATAAAATAATTTGATCAATTTCATATTTCCAAAATAAAAATTTTCTCCCATATATATATATATATATTTATTAAATTATAAAATAAAAATTCTTATGTAATTTATACATTATATTATAATAAATTTATATGAGGATTAAAACATTAGTTATTCCAATATTTCAAAAATAATAACAAAATTAATATTAGTTGATAATTTTTCATATAATCTTGTTTTTAGGTAATTATATTATTGTTTATTTTGGTTTGGAAATCATCAATGAAAAATAAAATTTTATTTAATAAATCAAAATATAATTTTAACTATGACTAATTTGTAAACAAATTTTATTAATTAATATTCATTTTCAATTATTATTAATAACCGTAAATAATTTTTTAATTAAAACATAAACTATTAATATATTAAATAATTAATTTTCTTATACTAAAACACAGATGTTACTTTTTCCCGCTTTAAATGAATTGCACCCTAGAAATTCTTTTTTCAAACCATAGAAAATTATGAATTTCCATATTGATTATTAAAAAATTTCTATGGGGACTTAATTACCTAAAGAAAATTCTAATGTGTAGACTTATTTTCCTCAAAAGACAACATCTAATCTCCAATGTTGTCTAGACGGTTCCGATGATACCAATTATAACTCCACTAGCACACTCTTCTAGACTCAGTGCCTTAAAATGCTTTGTAATTTATTTTACACAACACTTATCATAAAAGAGGATCTTTTACCGGTCTTGTTTCGGGAAGATTAGAAAAAAAATACATTAATTAAATATGAAACAAAAATAATACAATTAACCACAACACTTCCGCGTGCTAACTCCAAAATCAATGACATCTATGATAATATGGTATGATACCTATGAAAACTTATTTTAAAATAAATGGGTGAGAATTTAATTTCCAACTAAGGAGTTTTGAAAACAATTGAAATATCCCATAAAAATATCATTTTGATGATACATTTGAAAAATTAAATTTTAAATACATTTATACAAGAACCATTAAAAAATAATATAATGATTTTAAAAAAAATTATACATCAAAAATAATTTTAAACTAATCTACTGATTTAGCTGAAAATATTAAGCACTCTCTTAAAAATGAAATTACCAAGGCCAATCAAAATGTTGAAGGCTATCATGGGCTTACCCACTTGAGGGATGGATTCACTATCCAATTCCTTATCTTATTTGAAAAGTTTGAGTACCACTTTTTATAATACATATTTGTCTTAGCTAGCCACATATATATATATATATATATATATATATATTTCACTGGTGTTTTAGTTTTGAAAATATATTTATAAACATGTTTGTAACAAATAAATACTAATCCTTACTGAAAATTATATATTCAACTTTGTACGATCAGATCTCATGATACACGACTTTGCATAATCACAAGGAAGCTAAATCGATATCCACACACTTGAAATTTCAAAGGCATATTTATTAAATTTATTTTCTACCTAAAGGATTAAATTAATAAAAATAAAAAACATATCACTATAGCTTCTTAAAATTACTCCATAACAATAGATAATTATTTGTTGCACACAATAATTATCAAAGCACCGTTTCATTACTAAATAAAATCTTCTTTTTCTATTCACTTAAATTTTGAGGGATATGAATGAAAGTATACAAACACACAGACACAAACACAGAGATATATATATATTAATGAATAAATTTTACGATAACAAAACCATTGATGTATGGTTATAATAATGACTTTAATATGTCATCCATATGATAAAATTATGACATTTTTTATTTCTAAATTCATATGTGAATTGATACATGATTAATATTTTATATTAAACAATTATATACATGAACATCATGGAAGTATATATATATATAATTGTTTATTTCAATGATAAATTAAAATAAAAAAACGTGTTGATTTTGAATAAAATGAATATGTATTTTTCGTCCTTATTCGTATATTTTTGGAACATAAAATCAATTAGATTAAAAATGAAGACCCAACATTTTGACAGATTTGAATAATTCATAACAACATAATAATAATATTTAAAGAGATTGATTACCCATGGAAACAAAATTTCAAATGATAAATTAAAAAAATTAAATGAAGGAATATATTTATTTATAAAGATGGTATAGATTAACAGAAACAAATAATTACAAGTATCGTTCCCTTACTAGAACCCATTCCTAGAATAAGAGTTAAATTATCAAAAATATAACGCCATTCAATTTTTTATATAGATTACATTTACATAAAAATAAAGGAATAAAACAAATAAAATGAGTCATCTTACGCAAATAATAACGAAGTTGAGCTGAAATTATAAGTAAATTCCTTACGCAAAAAAAAAAAGAAAACTAAATTTTTAATTTGAAAAGAATAAACAAAATTCCCTTTCAAAATAAACTAAAAAATCATAGTTAGTATTTGAAAATAAATATTCCCTTACATGGTATTTTTAGAAAATGTATTTCTTCTGTAGTTGGCATAACAAAAACACTCATACTCCCATATCTCAGAACAAAAAACACCATCACTTTACCTTAAGGGAACTCATAAAAAAACTAAAAGCAAATACAGAGACACTTTATTTATATGTTGAAACACATTGTATACACACACACACACACATATATATATATATATTATTTCATCATTATTATGTTGATAAGTTTAGGATGATAAAAAAAATTTCTGTCCCTGCTATATTTTATTCCAAAAATGTCCAAGAAAAATAAAATCTGTTAGGTTTCAATATATATTTAAAACAGGACAAATTATAGGATATATTTTTAATATATAGTAATATATAATCATGACAATATTGATTCCCATATTCTAGTGGTTCAAGCATTGATGAATTGGGGAAATGAATTTAAAGAAGTGATATAGTTCTGAGAAAAATCCTAACAAGATTCATATTTGGATTGAAACAAGTAGATATCTCTCTAAAAATAAATATACCACAACCATACACATGTCCGTTCAAAATGATCCTTGGAAAGAGATTAGAAAATATTTAATTATAATATCAATAATATTGATATCAATATACTGGTTGTAATAAATCAATAAAAAATTGTGGATAAGATAGGGAATCGTCATTCGAGGAACAAGATCCGAAGGAAGAGACAATTAAATGAGTTAATACATTGAAAATCATCCAGAAGTCACGAATTCAATAATATTTGGAAATAAAAATGATTAATAAGTAGATCATACTTGTGATTTGGGACCACACACACTTTTTCCCTTTAAAATGTAATTTATGATCTTCAACGCATCATATAACGGATGTAGTTGAACTCTAATCGCACTTCAAAACCTTCACTTGAACTCAATTCCAGATCCGGTCTTGACCTCAACTCTAAATGTGAAAACCCTAAACCAATCTTCAACTCATTGATGTCACACATCCTACAGAGGACCCTAAAAAACTTGACTAGGCTCGGATCAACACCTCAGGCGCTCGCAGACGAACCCTTCTCCATGGTCATCAGCTTCCTCTGCATTTTCCCAAATCGAATCCTCCTCAATGGACTTAGTTTTCCTCTGCTAGAAACCACAAAACACCTTTATCCTCTGCCTTTGGACGTGAAAACCCATGAAATATGAATCCCCTTTTCACTCTTCTTCTTATTTCATTTTTTATTTGGATTTAAATTTTTTTTATTTATTTCATGAACAAAATTAATGGGTTTTTATTATTTTATAATTTAATTAATAAAATTAGTTTCATATTTCATTAATATAAATTTAAATTTAAATTTTTAAATTAAATGTTGATAATTTCATTTATCATTTATTTTTAAGTTTATAAAAAAATGTGATCAATTTCATATTTCATGAATAATAATTTTCTCAGACAAACACACACACACACACACACACACATATTTATAATTTCAATAAATTTGAAAATAATAATTTTCATTTAATTTATAGATTTAATTATAATAAACTTATATAATGATTAAAAAATTATTTATTACACATTTAAAAAACAATAACCTAATTAATAATACTTTATAATTTGTTAAATAATTTAATTTTAAGTAATTATATTAATGTTTATATTGGTTTGAAAATCATCAATGAAAACTATTATTTTATTAATTAAATCAAAAGATAATTATTTATATGATTATTTTGTAAACATTTTGAATAAATAAATATTCATTTTCCATTATTATTAAAAACATTGAATAATTTTTTAGTTCAAACATAATCTAATAACATATTAAATAGTCATTTTTCTTATAATAAAAATCGAGATATTACATTGTCCCCCTTAAATGAATTTCACCCTCACAGTCCATTTGTAGAATATAAAAAATTCGTAATTTCCATATTCAGAATAAGAAAATTATAAGGGGAAATAATTACCTAATGGAAATATTAATGTGTATACATATTTCCCACAAAAGAAAACATCTAATCTCCAGATATTTCTAGACTGTTCCTCTAATATCAATTATAACGCCTCAAGCCCTCTCTTACAGACTTAGTGCTTGAAAAATGATATGTAATTTGTATATAAAAGTTAATAATCAATCACACAATACTTACCACATTAGATGACATTTTACCGGTCTAGGTTTTAGAGGATTATACAAAACCTTACATTTATCATAGTTGAAACAAAAATAAAACAACTGACCACTATGATTTCATGCGTTAACTCTAATAATGATAAAAAATTTGATAATATCCTGAGATACCTGGGAAAAATCATTTTAGAATAAATGGATGAGTATTAAATTTCCCAGTAAGGAGTTTTGAAATCCTTTGATATGTCCCATTAAATATATTGATTTGATGATACATTCGAAAAATTAAATTAGAAATACATTTCAAAAACAAAATTTATAAAATACTATAATGCTTTAAAAAAAATATACTTCAATAAAATTATTAAACTAATCCCTGGATTCAGTTGAAAATATTAAGCAAGCTCTTACAAAAAAATAAACTGAGGCCACTCGAAACATTGAAGGCTATATTGGACAAATTCCCTTGAGGGATGGATTTACTATCAAATTCTCTATCATATTTACAAAGTTCAGGTACATGTTTTTATAAAACATTTTTTTCATAGCTTTCCATATATATATATATATATTTAACTGGTTTGTTAGTTTGGAAAATATATTTATAATCATGTTTGGAACCAATAAATACTATTCCTTGATAAAAATTTTATATTCGACCTTGTATGATCAGATCTCATGACACATGACTTTGCATAATCACATGGAAGTTAAATCAACATCCACATACTAGAAATTTAAAAGAAATATTTATTAAATATTATTTATGCATGAAGTTTTAGAGTAATAACAATAGGAAACATGTAATTCTATCTCCTTAAAATTAATAAAAAAGGTTTGATAATTATGTGGCGCACACAAAAAACATTAAAGAAACATTTCATTACTAAATTTAATCATCTTTTTATATGCACTTATGTTTTAATGGAAATAACATAATGCACACACACACACACAAGCACACACACACAGATATATATATATTAATGTATGAATTTCATGATAAAAAAATCATTGAGCTATGGTTATAACCATGACATTTATATGTCATGCACCGGATAAATTTAGGACATTATTTATTTATAAATTAATATGTGAATTGATACATGATTACTAATTTATTTAAAACAATTGTATACTCGAACATCATGTAAGTATATATATAATATTATATTGAAATGATAAATTCAAATATAAAACATATTGATTTTGAATTAAATTAATGTTTAATTATATTCTTAATTAATTTTTTTTAAAGATAATCTAAGTTATATTAAAATTGATGACGCACTACTTTGAGAGATTTGAATAATACTTAATAACATAATAATAATATCTGAAGATTTGATTACCCAGGAAAACAAAATTTAAAATGATAAATTTAATAAAAAAATGAATGAATATATTTATTTATAAAGATTTTATAGTTTTATAGAAAAGAATAATTAAAAGTGTCATCCACTTACTAGAACATATTCACAGAATAAAAATTAAATTATGAAAAATGTAACGCTATTAATTTTCTATTATATTGTTTTTATATGATTTTAAATAAATTAATAAAACCTATAAAATGAGTTTTCCTTAATAAAATAATAACATAATTGAATAGAAATTATATGTAAATCCCTTTGGAAAAAAAGTAAATAGAATTTATTATTTGAAAAGATAAAAAAATATCTAGTTCAATAATAAAATAGAATAGCATAGTGAGTATTTGAAAATAATAGTCCCTTAAATGGTATTTGTAGAAAAATTCTTTCTTGTGTTGTCGGAATAACACAAAATCTCTTACTCCCATCTCTCAGAACAAGAAAAACTATCACTTTTCCTCAAGGGAACTCATATTAAAATTAAAAGTAAATATGCAGACACTTTTTTTATAGGTCCAAAATCAGTGTACAAATATATATATATTATTTAAACCTGCATATTTTGACAAGAAGGGGAAGAAATAACATGTTTGTGTCACTAGGAGATATTATTCAAAAAATGTCAAAGAAAAATAAAATTAGTTCGGTATCAATCAACATCCCAACCAAGAAACATTGGAGGATATATTTGAAATATATGTTATTATATAATCAAGAGTAGATTGATTCAATGATGCTAGTAGTTCAATCATTGATGAATTGGGAAAAAGCTTTAAAACAATTGATATAGTTCAGAGAAAAATCTAAATATGATGATGATTCGAATTTAAACAAGAAGATATCTCTCCAAAAAGAAATAAACCACATCTATACACAAGTCCGTTCAAAAAAACATTGGCAATTGATTTAGAAAAAATTAAATTATAATATCTATACTATTTATATAAAGAATGTGGTTGTATGAAATTAATAATAAATTATGGATAAGATATCAAATCGTCATACGAGGAAAAAATATCTAAATGAATAGAAAAATATATGAATTATTAATTTAAAATGGTTCTGAATTCCTGAATTCAGTAATATTTGGTTATACAAAACAAGAATAAATAGATCATACATGATATTTGGGACCACATACATTTTTTTCCTCTAATATTTAAGTTAGAAACTTTAATTCATCATAGAACATGTTTAGTTTAACCATACTATCACTTTGAAACCCTCACTAGAACATGATTCTAGATCCGTGCATGACCTCAAATCTGAATGTGAAAACCCTAAAACCTGTTTGGACTAATTGATGTCACACAACCTATAGAGGACTCTAGAATCTCATCTTGGTGAGGATCAACACCCCTGGCCCTCATGGACGAACTATTCTCCCAGGTAATCAGGTTCCTTGGCGTTTTCCATGATCAAATCCTCTGCCATGCCCATTGTTTTCCTCAGCTCGAAACCCTGTAGCTAACCCATCCTCTGCCTTGTGACGTGAACAACCCTGAAAAATGATTCCACTATTAACATTCCTTTTATGTCATTTTTTTATTTTGATATAAATTTTTATTTATTTTTATCATCAACTAAATTAATGGGTTTTTATTATTATATAATTTAATTAATAATATTAGTTTCATATTTCATTCCTTCAAAATTTAAATATCTCTATTTAAATTAAATGTTGATAATTTCATTAATAATTTATTTGTATGTTCATAAAGAATTCAATCAATTTCATTTTTCAAAAATAATAATTTTCTCTCACACACACACACATATATATTTATAATTTTAATAATTTTGTAAATAATAAATTTCACTTAATTTATAGATTCAGTTATAATAAATTTATTTGATGATTAAAATATTATTTATTCATCAATTTATAAAATAATAACTTAATTAATATTAGTTGATAATTTTATAAATAATTTCATTTTAAGTAATTATATTAATTTTTATATTTTTTTGAAAGTCATCAATGAAAACTAAAATATTATTTAGTTAATCAAAAGATAATTTTAGTGATGATTAATTTGTAAACATATATAATAATTTAATATTCATTTTCAATTATTATTAATTACATTGAATTATTTTTTTAATTAAAACATAAACTAATAATATATTAAATAATTCTTTATCCTATACTAAAACTCTGGATGTTACATTCATACATTCTTCTCATTATATAAGTGCATGTGTACTTGTTGATTCATTTTTGAAAACCCCTTACCAAATCATGTATTCTCCTCAAATGAACATGACTAATGATTGTGTAATTGATATATCTCTCAGGTTATATGAGGTGGTTAATGTTTAGAACCATGTAAAAACTAATTCAAGAGAAATAGAATAGTATTTTTTTAATGATGTAACATGAACCATGCTTCGTTCAAAAAGATTATTCCCTATGGTCAATGTTTGATTTATCATCCTCTAGATAAACCATCAAATATTAAATATCACGATCATACCACTATTATTTTATTTCTGTCATATTCATTGAATTATTTATGGTTTCTTTATCACTATCACTAAATAAATGGATGAAAAAGAATTCAAGATAAAATTTAACATAATTGGACTATGATTAAAATTTATCTACGACATAGTTAATCACATAATTAAAGTTCTGCATAATATTATCATGACTGTAATAAGATAAAATATGGAATTTAAACATAATGATAAATTTAAAAAATGCATCAATCAAGTATTAAATCATTCAATACCTTTATTAAATGAGTGTGAATTCGACAATATTACTATGTTTTTTCATGGCATAATTTTGTGAAAATACATTAATCAAGGAATTCAAATGTGGGTTCATTGTATACAAATCCAAATAGTTATTGAGTGTAATTTCAAAATTAATTTAATTGATTTTTAGAGGAAACTATTGACGAAGTATAAATAAACGATTTTAGAATTTAAAAGTCCACTCAATAGACCTTGGAGAATTTATTTAATGATGTTAGAACAGACACCTACATAAACTCCTTTAAGAAAATTTATTGAATAAATTTTAGGTTATGAAAATTATTGGATGTATCCATGACATTAGAATAGCAGTGAAATGGATATTTCTAGACCATTGGTGAGGGATATAGGTTTTTTATATAATATTAGGATAATAATAATTTAAAATAAATATATAATTTTTTAATCCAATTAATGTTCTGAAAATATGATCATACTTATTATAAAACTGGAAATCCATATGTAATTGGATATATCACCACAATCATTAATGGAGATGTATAAAATTCTCACCATCTTGAATGTTAGGGATTTTTATAGGTTCTTTAGTATTATTATAAATCATGGGGAAAATTATACATATTATAAATACATATTCTTGAATCACATGGAATAGAGGAGTGTATGGAAAAACATCCACACTATGTGAAATGTATAAATGATGCCACATATATTCAGGGTATTATGATATAATCCATGTTTAGCGAGCTTCTATAGAAACATTAGGATATGTATGTATATAACATCATGTATCTTAATTCTGATAATTATCAAGATAAGGAGAAACATGAGATATATGATATCCCAAATGCATTACGTGCATTCTAAATGGATGGTTCTGCAAAAATTGGACCTTTGGTAGTCAATTTTATCAGAATGATAGTTTTCATATATGCCTTGGGATTTAATAACCCAAATGATTTGCACATATATTTTATTTTATCCTCACCACCTAAGTTGTTATCACGTTTCATTATTAATTATTATATCATAAATAGTGAGAAGTCTCTCTTAGGACTCCATATCATGATTTCTCAAGTTTACTAGTACATGAGTCATCAAAAGTCTTCGGTCCTTATGGGGTATGAATGGATTAATAGGTTACATAACCCCGATACGTAATCCACGTCTATGGTTCATAATAACCATCCATCAAGGAAGAGGAAGATCTAGTTTTAGGCAATGGAAATGGAATCATTATGCTTTTCATAGGGCATGTTTGGTCACTAGAAGAACTATACCTTGTTAAAGAAGCATGATGATGATTTAGGTTCATTTTATTGATTGTAATCATCCTATATCTATAAATTGGTAATTAGATATGAATATGGGTTCTAATATATATATATATATATTCAAATATTGGAAACAAGTTGAATTTGAAAGGTTAGACAGGGAGTGGCTGATTTACAGGCTACTAGTAGAGGGATATTGGCTGATATAGCCTTTAGCTACTAACATTTCACATTGACAATGGAGTTAATATTGGTTTTAAAGAACTATAATTTTGTTCCCAATATTACATAGATAATATTCTTTATTTATTTCCTTGATATTGATGGATTTATTTTGGATTTGGAGATAAATAAGGCAACTTTTAAAATAATGCCTTTTTTAGGTATTGTACGACTAAATAATTGTCATTATGTATTAAATTTTGTAAATAAGTATTGAAATCAATAACAAATCAAGTTTTTAGGAGTAACAAAAAACCCAACTATGGAATCACTGACTTGGATACATAAATGTGAAGTATCTGACCAATCATTATCAAAATAGTTATTTAGAATCATTAAAGCTAAACAAACATGATATATGAGTATACAATTTATAAAGTAACATGACCAAACCACCATTTTGTGTAAAAGGTGAAATTTCTACCTAAAATCAAGGACTCGTACACATTAATGTGTTCAGAAATTTTTTACTAAAACATATGGGTGAGTATTCACACATAATTACTTTTACTACTAACCTTGGAATATATGGATATGTATATTTATCAGGGTACAATATTTATTCCTATTAAAAATTCAAGTAATTTATGAATAATGTATATAATTAAGTTGGTAATAATAAAATTAAACATCAATTTGATCGATGTGGTAAGAATCTTAATCTATATTTAAATTATTTTCTAAGAGTTTGTGGGATTCAATCCCAACTAACTCGTTACCATTAACCATAGTGCAATGTTTTCAATTAAATGCAGAACCATAAACATGAAGACATATTTTAATATATAATAATTTATTCAAGTCATCCACTATCCTTTTAGGGATACAGATTCCATACTGCAACATACACACTCAATTGTTTACTATGTAATGTGAAAAATTATATCCCACACAAGTGGTGTTCTGGGAAAGAAATTATGTTGTTGAACTTGAATTAATGGTGGCAGGAGACATTTTAAGGATTTAATATGAAAAAAATTAACCAATAAAATTAATTGTATCTATAAAAACTGAGTTTCAATTATAGTAAGTAACTATTTTTTTTTAAATAAACTATAACATAATGAATATTTATTTATAAATGAATGTTATTAAATGAAAACTTCAAAAATTTTATAATTTTAATTTGACTTAATTTTTTAGTGTTTTCTAATTCTTAATTTTTGAAATTATTATATATTGAAACATTAATATTTTTTTGATGTATTTGATTTTAGGATAATATGTAAAATAATTATTTTTCAAATACTATCTAATTTTTTATATTAAAATGATATAATAATTATAGTAAATATTATGAATAATTATCTCAAGGACCAATACTTATTTAATAAGTAATATAATTATTTTAAAAATATAAATTTGAACATAGAAATCTATGTTCAGAATTATGTTATCCAATTTAATTTTTTATTAGAATGTTTTTTAATCATATCTACTAATTAGGTATTCACAAGGTTTTTGTAGGTTTTGGTTTGGTTAAAACTCAATTAAGACTCATTGAATTTTAAAAAATCCATATAATTTTCATTGTAATATGTATTATATAATTTATTTTTAAAAAGTATTTTTTAGGATTAATAAATTAATTTGTATAAAAATGGGTTTTCTTACATCTTAAAAATTTATATTAAAACTAATTTTTAAAAATTATGAAAATTTAATCCATTAAAATGGGTTTTATATTTCAAATTAAAATATTTTATTCTATGTAATGTGATCTCAATAGTATTTCATCATAATAAATATTAACCATGGTAACTATTTATCACCTCAAGTAAGTGTAAAATTAATTTTAATGTTCATATAAGGTATAAAAATTCATGATTACAAAAAAAAACCTTCTTAAACCTCATTAGACTATTTTATTAATAAATTAATGATATAATATATTAAAATAAAATATTTTTGTGCCAATTTACATGAGTAATACATATATTATATTATAATGTTTCTATTTGTATATGTTTTGGAAACCTTCAATTTTCCATGGTAACCTCCTCCCCTTAGTTATACACAATTTTGGAGCATCATATATCAATAAATTTATAACAATTCATATTCACAAAATCCATACCCATAACATTGTTGTTCTTCTCTTCAGAAAATTAAACATCATGAAATCTTAATGGGTATCCAAAAAGGGATTACCAAAAGAATGGGTATATGTTCTTACACAAATTTTTCAGGTTTCTTTATTTTTAAGTTTCATACAAATCAACAATATACATTTTCATATAATTCAATAACTATTTTTAAAAAAATAATAATTTATATGTTAATGGTATATCCATTTTTATCTCCATTCAATACAATGGATAAAGAAATCATTTCTTATGTGTAAACATAAACAACCATCACCACACATAAGTGTAATTTGTTTTTCATCACCACATCAATTAGATAGATACAAAGATGGATTTAATGAAAAAAATATATTATATTTATGATATAATTTTTTTGGAAATATAATATATCATTTACCTTCTTACCATTTCATTGATTTGAAAATGAGAACATCATTGTTGCGTACACATGGACTACCACTTCCCTTAAGTCATACGATTCATTTTTTCCATTACAAGAATGTATGGATAAATATAAACCTATATATATTGAATTAAAATTATATTAATTAAAATATTAAAATTTTAATGATGAATGATCGATTTCATAACCTCCATCTCCAAAATAAAGATACCAAATTAATTTTGAAAACATTGATCAAACAAACTTACACCGGTGATGTAAGAGATAACTATTCAATGATTGGTTATAATGTTATTATAATACGACCATATAAAATATAACATATATGAAATATGTTATTTTTAAATTCTTTAGAAATTATTAAATTAATTATTGAGAATATATAACACCTCAAAACTAGCAGAAACCAAGGAATGTGTTTTTCATCTCAATATTACTCCCAGGAATCATATTTTATATTGGGAAGTATTTTATTTTATATATAATATATACTTCAAATTTAAAATATTATATCATTAATTACACTTTATAAATTGTATTAATATATCAATTTTAAAGGGTTTTGATTCAATATTTATTTATGTTGTAATTGTCTATTTTCTATCTCACTCTTAGTTTTGATTGTTCATGTTTAAATTTCCTTTGTAATAATTATATGATATTTATTTAAATAAAAATAAAATATATACATAACCTCATTTTGTATGACTGGTTTAAATGAGTTTATTATATCTTTTCTTCTCTTTGTAATCAAATGCTAAATGATTTGTTAAGCGAAACAGGCCTTATTTCCTCTTATTGATCAAGAATATTTCCCATACATATCTGTATTTCATCAAATTTTTTCATGAATGTTTTTATCTAAATTTAAATGATTTGTAATGTTTTATTTACTAAATTTAAATTTTTATAGAATGGTTATAAATTAAACATTCTAATGTTTCTTTAACAATTCATTTTGGTGTTTTTTCATTTGAATAAGAGAATGTTTTTATCATATAAGGAAAGAATAGATTTCCCATTTCCATGTCTGTAATTCACTATTTAGATTCTTTTAAATATTTATAGGGTTTTTAAATGAAGTTATTTTTATATTATTCAATAAATTTTCTACATTTATATTTAAATAAAAATCAATAATTTTCAAAATTATTGAAACGGTTTTTTCAAATGATTTTTGACATTTTAATTTCTCTAAAGATACAGAAAAATTATGTAATGTTATTTTAATGTTTCACTTCAATTTTCCTCTATACCAATAAAAAAAATTTATTGGAACCAAGAATTTATATTTATTTTATGATCTTATATCACCCTTTAATTATTTATAGATTATACATTATTTATATGTTGTCAAATTCTTGTGATCATGTTTTGTATCACTCGTCATTATTCCTTGGAAAACATGTTCTAATTCATATAAATTTTATTATAATTATTTATATAAATAGTATCACTTCTAATAATTTGATATTTGATTAACCTTATACCTTTTCAATATATGATTTTTTTTGAAATAATCTTATTAAAAAAGAAATTTATTTTACTAGAGAATCATTGAACTTACAAATTCTTGATTTAACTAGGATATTTATTTATTAATAAGGAATATTGATTATGTATTACATTTTATATTCAATATATAAGGAAATAATTATCATATATATGTGATGGGTGGGGATCGATTATTGATATCCCCTTCATGCATCAACTAGTCTCATGTCGAAAATAGTTGGCCAAATTGTTTAGGTATAGGGTGTATACTTACCCATTCATTGAATTTTATTATCAAATGTCCTTGATGGTATGTTTTTTGATGTATAGTAATAATGATTTTATGGAAATATACTAACATTTGAATGCCTCCTTTACTTCATTATTATATCAATTATTATTTTCAATGATATTGTTATATTGATATTTTTAATTGATTTATTTTAGAGCTCTTGTTTTTTTATTAAATGGAACATGTATTGATTCAATACACAATCATTTTGATAATTCCTTATCTACTCATGATAGCTTCCATCACATACTTCCCTAGAATGGGTATTTTAGATCACCCATTTTAATATCATCCATTATATAGTATATGATGTATGTATATTTTAATAATCTTAAATAATTTAAGAATGTGTTCAAGCTTTGTTATATTTTCCCAATGTAATATAGAAATAATGTATGTATTTAGACTTTCAATACAACTAAACTAATTTATCATTTTTGTTGTGATAACTTGTATCTTGAATTTCTTAATAAAGTAATCAGTGTATTTGGTTTACTAAATTAACGGGAGTTACAGAATCTTTAAATGATATCCAAATGAATATAAATGATATTACCTATACAACCCATTACATAATGTTATTATTATTGATCGACACCCTACTATTCTAGAGAAATTAAACATTTTTAATATAAACAATGTATGAAATATTATATTTGAGGATGTTTATTCTCAATATACATGAGAGTTACTGTAAAAATACATTCCATTAGTACTCGTTGAAACAGATGTTCTTACAATGAATGTACTATATTGCAGCATGAGAGAGGTTAGAGATCATAATGATATTTTTCTAGTCAATAATAATTGTGACCCTTTATTATTTGACAATAATGATCAAATTTCATACAAGGAGGAAGTAGTGATATATAAATAATAAAATGGTATGAATCCATGAATTTTGAGATGGATTCTAGGTCTTAGAACTAAGTATGAGTTTTGGTTGATCGACTAATATTTGTAATTCTCATTCAGTGAAAATCTAAATTCAAGAGAAAACTAAATAAATAATTTCTTGAGAGTACTTATAATGTATGACTAGATGATACAGTGTTTAAACAATGTCATAGGATTTAACATAAAAAACCATTTCTCCAATTTACATATTTTAATCCATGTGAATTCTAATTGTTATAGAATTTTTCTATTACTATGAGTCTCTGAATATGGAATTCAAATTGATTACCATAGTCATAACCTTAATGAATATGTATATATGAATGCACTAAGTGGTTTTGTGACTACCGGAAATTATAATCATGTAAAAAAGTTTTAGAGATCCATTTATGTATTTTAATAAGTATCATGTTCATGGACAATTTTATTTGATGAAGTCATAAAACAATTTTTCTTACTAAGTAATAAACGTGATCAATGTGTTAAAAAGTAGTTTATTAGGACTATTTTTTTTTTCCTATTTTTATATTTCACATAATTATTACTTATTGTAAAAAAATTACAAGTCTTGTAGTCAGTTCATGAATAGTCATGAAAGTGTTTCTATATAATGTACATCGTTAAAGTAGCCTAAATTCATTTGAAAAATATAAATAGTTATAGAACAAAGAGGATTATGAAAATATGTTATGATACATACATTGACTAGTTAATGAGGATATTTAGTATAAAATAATTCATGAGGGATTAATCACTGTTTCACCACATGAGTTTTCCTTTCATAATTGGGTTTCTACTCAAAATTTCAAAATTCACAAAACTATTTCCCAATTATGGACTATAACAACATAATAATAAAACCCAATCAATCAAAATGACTATATATTAATAAGATCAATAATTATAATGTAATCAATTGATAACTGATTAAATAATGTGTTTTCAAAATTATAAATGGAATCTGAAATGTAGACTAGTTAAGAAAACTTCACATTTGTGTGAGTATCATTACCTAAAAATGCCACTATCATGATTAATTTATAAATAATTGTCTACCAACCGAGACCTATAACTCATCCCAAGTTTCTTATATCCCATGATGGAATTTTGAGTCTAATTAAAAACTTTCCTCATCCTAAATTACATAGTTCAAACACAATAAATTCTATTGAAACATGGGTTTTAATGGATTTCATGATTTCTAGTCATTTTCCCCATCTACATATTGAGTCCCAATAACCTAAATCCACCCCAAACTTTCGTAATCAATGAAAAGGCATTCATGGATACATATTTTTAATCCCCTATCCTATATATATTAAAAGGGACTCGATTGAGGGTATCTAAATTTCCTCATACATGCCTCTCCATATGATAAAGGAATACGACTATAGGTGAGGTCCTAACACAATCATGCGTAAATTCTTACCACAAATTTAAATCTCATGGGTATATCCTAAATCTAATAAAACAATTTCATGACCCATCCATAATATAAATATTCTAAAAATATGTAGACAAAAATAAAGATCCCAATTGGCCTCCAAAATAAAAAATATAAATTAGTAAGCTAGTAATTATCAACAATCATCCACAAAATGTACCAAAAACAAATACTTAATTAATTAAGAAAAAACAGACACACACAGATATATATATATAGAACACTTTCCACCACATGTTGAACCATAATTGGATGAAAAATAAATGGGCCACTAAACAAACTCACATACCATCTTTCTGTATCACAAACATACACATCCTTCTGAGTGAACCATGTTTCATGATCAAAGTGATAATTTTTTCCCTGAGAAAAAATATTAAATAATACCAGTGTACATTGATACCCATGTCTTGAATGTGAGTATGGGTGATTCCAATGATCCTATTAGAACCCCAAATTCCATGACATTACATACTGTTGTTTTGATCACGTGGATTTTCACAAGATACTTATAATATGTAAATATTATATCTTCACATCAAATACACTCTAAAAAATAAAACATCATGCACAAAAATTCATAAAAGTTAGTTGTTCCTTGGTGAACCATGCCACCATGTCACCTCAACCTAAGTACATCAACCCTGTTTTGAAACTAATTAACCTCATGTTATAACTTTTATCCATACTCGTTAAAGTTGTGTAAGGATTCAAAACAAATTCTCCCCATACATGAAAATGTAGGGTGGGGTGTCATGCCAAACCCATAAGCCAGAACATGAAGGAACATTTAACATAAATACATCCATAGGCCTTGAATGATCACTTTTCACTCAAGTGGCGTCCATATTTTACATCTCACATCACTTCAATACCAAACCTCTAATAGAAGTTCCACTATTACAACTGGATCCTGCCTAAGGAAATATCATCATCCATTCCCCAACCCACATTTTCCCACAAAATACATGGCCATCATGTCTATATAACTTATGGTAAGTCCCCTTCCATAAAAACTACTTAATAAATCATGGTATGTGTTGAATTTCATACACAACAAGATCTTATACCCCTGTGGAGAACCTATTAATGAAATCTCACTCATGATTAGGCTAGGCCTCTATATAGTCGCCTACACTATAATTTATCTCATATCATAATTACACCACTATTTATACATAAGAACCCAAAAAATAGGGAACACAAACTATCTCATTTATCAATATCTCATCATTATGGCACTTTTCTTTCAAGAACTAGTCCATCATCTCAAACATCTCTATATAACAATCCTGAAAATATAAGAGGTCTTTCAAATAAATATGGTTCAACCATTTTTTTAATGAAAAAATAAGGTTCTAAATGGGATACTAAAAAATGAACATCATTCTATATTAAATATCCCAAATGGAAATCACTATAAAGGGATCATATAATGAACTCGTTATTTTGAAAACATTGATTATCCCACACACAATCAATCAAACAAAAATGAGTTTATTATCTCTATCCTATATTCCATTGAAAACTGATTCAAATAATTTTTAAAGACTTCTTTAAAATAGACCTTATTAAATCATACTAATAATGACCATATCATTTTTCACATATTTTTAAATTATTTGAACAATACTTAACCATAATATACATATAAAGGTTCATATAGTCTAATTACATTATAGGAAATGGTCCATAAATATAAACAATGAAAATAAAATATTATATTATATTACATAATATTTATTATGATCTCCAAATTTTTTTTGTACTCTTACATCTGCATAGAATAACCTGTGGAATATATTAATAATGTGATGAGCTAAAAAACCAAGTAAGGTAATAATCATATGAATAAAGAAAAGAACATCAGTTTGAAGGCATAACCCGATGACATAAAAAGTATTATGTCCGGAATAAACATATCATAAAAACATGTAGAACATGATATCATGTAATCATGTCTAGAAAGGAATGTGGAACCAATATATAACATGACATAATCACGAGTCACGACTGAATAAAAAGACTATATCTCATTGTGAATAATGTCCAATAAAGGAATTAGATTTACTGCTTATCCCAACATGACATGTCATGAGGCTAATAATAACCAAGAGAATTGGGGAACTAACTAGGGGAATCCATCATAATGTGTTCACGTATATTTGTTCCACATGACGAATCAATCATAAGGGTTACCCATGGAAAAAACGGGTAAGTTAATCATTTCATAAGGCATTCCCAATGAGTGAAACATAATAATTTCATTGAAATTATTGATTGAAATTATATATGTACATAAATAAGTAGAATTATGACATGATAAAGTAACAGAATTTATAAATTAAGCGAAATCATGTTAAAATTTGGGTTTATGAATGATTATAAATTAATCACATTATTGTAGTTTAAGGAAAAACATGAAGGATTATTTTAAAGGAAAAATAAATAACTATTTTCAGAAATCAAAATATTAAGAATGTTTTTTAAAGATGAAATGAGAGATTTTGGAGAAATAATCGTGTGTTAAAACTGATTCAAGAGTTCACATTAAAATTGTTTAGATGTTGTAAAGATGCCTTTAATCTGGAATACTTATCAAGAGGAATTGAAAAGGGAACATTATAAAACAATTATTAACCCATCAAATAAATAAGGTTTGAGACAGTTAAATATGTATGTAATATACACATGTGATGTATGATTAGTACATAAGAATAAATAAGAATTATATTTTCTAAACAGAGAGAAAGTGATACCCGAAGGAAAAACATTGTTTTACAGAAAATCGGTTACCATATGTATGAAATTGTTCTGTACTTGTATTGAATTTCATGTATATTAAAATTATATTAATTAAAATTTAACTCACAATATATTTTAAATATATGTTATTTATTAAAAAAATAGATCATTTAGGACAAATTCAATGGGTTATATTACTTAATTTCATAGTTTCATCTGCATTTGTTTCATGATTTTACGATCGTTTCTGTTGATTTTAATCAGGGGATTTCTTTTCAAACTGAATCAAAACAAGAGAAGTTGAATTATATGATATTTACTAAACTATATTACTTTAAAATCTCCCATATATAATTTTTTTCCTTTCTATTTTGATGATGATTCATTAAATAGAACGTAAATGAAAAATGATTAGTTTGTTTTAGCTGTTTTTCTATAATCAAAAACCAGTTTTGTTTTATATAATATAAGTAATATATATTAGTTATAGAAATAAAACCAATTATAAAATAAATTTAACAATATATTTTAACCATTATAATTGTTTTACGACCATTCATGATGGTTTTAATGGAAAAAAACTCATATTCCATGAAGGTGGTGAATCGACTGGCCACAAACAATGTATTTAATTGTTGAAAAGATGATGGAGAGAAGATACATGATGATTTTTATTCAATTAACATAATAATATTTTAGCACATATATATTAATGGAGTTATTAATTTGTTTTTAATAGGGTATGTGAGTGTAGGATACGAAATTTAAATATTAAATAAGGTGGATTTTACCTCTTGAATTTCATCACCTTGATAGCATTCTTAAGGAAATAGGTTTTGGCCTTTTGGGGAGACCATAGAGACCATGATGTGGGGAAGCGTTTTGGGAGAGTTATTTGTAAAACTTTATTAATGAAACAAATATTAGATGGTGTATATAGATGAGGTGGTGAGGGGTGGTATTTTGAGGGGTAGGAGATGTGTTTTTTTATTAATTTATTAAATTGTTTATTATATTATCTCATGACTATCAATAGTGATGAATATTATGACTATTTAATATAACATGTGTATGTAAGTTCTAAATAATGGGTTATTACATCATCCATGACTCAAAAATTAAAGTATTAGGATTAAAATGTTAAATATAATAAATTGTCATATTTCAATATTCAACATAAAATCGCTTATTTTAGAAAAATTCAAAAAAATCACCCCAAATTTTTTATAAAATTTAGATTTCAAAACATATAAATAAATATTTAGAATATTTTTTAAATATGTTATGTTTTATTTTAAATTTAAATCATCATTAATTCAAAAAAATATTGACTTTAATATTATACCAAATATAACAACACATTGAAAAATTAATTTAGATCTAATAAATTATAATATAATTATAACATAACCAAATATTAATTTATTAATATATTTGTGGATATAATGTTTCTTTTAAATCATTATATTAATTATAAAATCATGAATAAAAATTTACATTTTAAAATAATAACAACACAAAATATATCACTTTTAAAACATTTATTCACTTATGCTAATATATAAATATAAATTATCTTAATATAAAATGTTACTATATTTCATTTATACTTTCATAGGTGAAATTAGTATTTTTTGGGTTAGTTTACTATTCTTAATGGTTATATGAAAATTCCAATGGTATGGTTACTATTCCATCAGTATAGATTCATTAATTTCAATAAATACAACTTATTTCTTTATTAATTTATGAGAATAAATTTTTTATTGGGTTCCCTATGTGATGTATTCGTTTTTTAATTTAAAACATTATTATAATATGATAAATTCAATTTATAATATTCTTCATCATTATATTATCCCCCGTTTAGAAATTTCAACGGGGAAAATTTGTTTTACAAACTAATGTAACAAACTAGTGATCATATTTATCCATCATCACTTACCCCAGTTCCCATGTAACCTCTTCAAAATTATGATTCCTTCACAAAAAATTGAAAATATGATTCATCTTTTTGCAAAGGAATTTGTCTCTATAGTCTATGAACATCATTGGCTACTCTTCATACGAGAGTTCATTCTCTAGTTTCCCCACCTTGGGATTCAGTAAATATGAAGGGTCAGATATATACTTACTAATGAGAGATACATATACGACGTCATAAACTTGATCCATATTTTGTGGAAGTGAAATAAAATAGTCCACTACTCCTATTTGATCAAGGATCTCAAAGGGGCCAATGTACCTTTGGTTAATATTCCTTTTTTTCCAAACTACATGGATCTCCTCCGTGGTGTTTTTCAAAGGAAGCTACTATCTCCAACATCAATCTCAAAATCATTTTGATGGTTTTCAAAAAAAATTATTTTCGTGAGTTTGAGTATATTAGATATCTTTTTGGATCACTTGAACATTCTATGTCATCTCATCCACAAGATCTGTTTGATGTAACTTTCATTTCTCTAGATTCACCCTGACAAGTTGGATATCTATAGCACTTCCCATAGAGAGCATCATATCGAGCCATCTGAATACATGAGTTGAACCAGTTTTTGTATGAAACACAACAAATTAGAGATGATGATACCATCCACAATGAAATTTCATTGAGAAGGATCACCAGATGTCCTCGAGTGTCTGATTTTTCAATTCAGATTGGCCATCAGTGTAGGGGTGATAGACCATGATGAAATTCAACTCCGTACTCAAATAACATTGAATAATTCTCCAAAATTTAGATGTTATTCTTGGATCATGACAAGAGATGATCAAAAGTGGAACCGTATATAGCCTCACCACTTCATTAACATATATCATGATATGTTGATCAAGTGATAGATCATCCGAAGTATAAATAATGTGGGAAGTCATGCTGAGTTTATCCGCCACAACCCATATCACTTTATTTCATAAGTTTTATTTCGAGAGACTAGTGAAATTTTATATAATGAAATCCTCCCATTTTAATGGAGGTATATGCAGTGGTTACATTATGCATTTATTATTATATAACTCTACCTTATCTTTCTAACAAACCAATCAACATGATATATAATCCACAATATTCTTTATCATATTTTCTAACCATAAGTTCTCTCTATGAACACAATAAATCCTGGTTCTTCCACGAGGATTGAGAATGATGAGCTACGTGAATTATCTAATAGCTCCTTCTATATCATAGGTAATGGTGTTACATAAATACTTATTCCTATCCTAATTACAATATCATTATAAATATGTAAATATATTATCTTTCCACCCATTAATGGTTTTACCATATTTTGAAGCTCTAGATCACCCCCTTATGCTTCCAATATATTATTTAATATAGATATTTGGGAAATCATTTCAACATGATAGAACATATTACCTACCATTATTAATTCCAAATCCCTTATTTTCAAACCCATAAAGATGGTTGTCATGACCGGTCCCCTGGGGCCCATGTCATGACCACCACAAGTTCGCCTCTCGATGGTTATGGGATAGTAACTGGTGTAAATGGTACTATCTCGCAACTAGGAGGCATGTTCCTGAGAACCTATACGCATAAACACTAAACCATATCTGAAAATTCTGAATTGAAAAAAGGCATGCTACTAAAACCACCAAAGAGTGTAAATGTACAAGTTTATGAACAATGGGATATAATTCATATCCAACAATATTCAAGCTGTAAACAAGAGAGTACAATGGTCACTGAAAATCAATTCATAGAATAACCTACCTAATTGTTTGGAAAAGTGTAGCTCTTGGAAGATGTTGAAATATGCCTCACTTATCCATCCTTAATGGGAACCACTAAGTCCTGGGCCCCCAAGATCTCCGTCAAAACGTCTTTTGTCAGCACAAGACATGACGTGTGCAGGAGAAGCTTGTTTAGTGGTGAGTGACACCATATAGAGTAGGGACCAAAAACCAAAAATAAAAGACCACCAATAATTACACATGATTTAGTTGTCAACTCACATTGGTATACCGTGATGTATAGAAAACAGGACTATCATTCATAATGCTAAACATCTTTTACTACTAAGAAACCCATCCCTAATGAGCCACTGAGGTCTGTCAGGATACTAAGGTTTGATCGTCACTTATTGTTGTAGGGATACAAGGGTATGATTGTTTGTTCGGACACTAAGTTCCACTCGTCTGATGGGACACTATGGTCCTCTCATCTGATGGACCACTATGGTCTGCTCATCTAATGGGCTAGTGAGTTTTTCTTATTTGTTGGGCCACTAAGGTCGTCTTGTCTCTTCCATCTCATCCCAGCCAGCCACATGATTCCTACTCATATAATGCTTGATTTTGAGATAATCTACTCCTATAGCCATTGGTTGTATCTCAATTTCATAAAGAACACAATTGGAGCATTTCAAAAGCACTAGCTCAACCAAGGGTCCCAATTCCACAAAGGATCGTCCAATAGACGCACTATATAGATATTATTCCCACATTAGTAAAAATAGTCGGATTATTAAAACGAAGTATATTGTGTTTCTATGGGTCACATGCCATGCCCCTTGAATCATGGTATTTATCACGGGCAACAACCCAAGTCCAAATACATATCGATAGAAGATGTTATACATGAAATGTAAGAGCATCAAACACCATGTCCTATTAACTGTGGTCTCCTCCATGTAATTTGGTCATGTCTTGTACATGGATTTGACCCATGTCTTCCTTGCTGTGTACTGGTATATAGGGTAACCCAGGTAATTGGCATGGCCTGGCTGTGTGGTGGTGTTGCATTCTATGTACTCCACACTAGGTCTGTGCAGCATCTGAGATACACCCCAAGTCTCACGTAATCACCCACACACTGTTTGATAGTTTTTAAACACCATTCCATCACTACCTACATCGCAAGACCCTAGCCACCACTAAATCGGCCACACATGCCATGTTCATGGAAGAACAGACCGTGTTCATCATGATTTTCCAGAAAACATGTTCTTCTCCATTACTCATCAGGTGATACTCCAATCTTTGACCCGGACATCCAATCACCTCAAAAGTGAAAATCATAAGTCACCCCATCATGATAACACTAAAACAGTATGTTTTAGTCCTTCAATTGGCTCCAAAAACATGTTTTGATACTCTTTGTGAAGAAGGGGCAATGATATATTTTATCTGATCTATGTCAATTTGTCATGTTTCATGGTCATCACACCTCAGTCGGGTATTATCATTTTCAGATCCATAATTTTGGATTTTCACGTTGCGAGATGGATGCACATTGATCCATTGTTTTTAACACCATGAAGAAAGAGTGGGTAAAAAGGTGGAGAATACACACATAGAACAAAATGCAGAATGAGCCACCATTATTGTTTATTTTGGCATTGATCCTCTCTTGTTATAAGGATAAATAAAAAACAAAACAATCATGAATTAATCCACCCATCTAAAACCTGATAATCAGACCCCCACATTGTCGAATGGTCCACGGGTCAACCTATTCATGGGTTTATCCAAGTTAATCATAAAAAACAAGGAACGTGGAAGAAGAGAATCGAAATCACAACCCCTACCTCAAGGATTGAATCGATGGATCATAAAGAATGGAGTCGTGTTATCACGGTACACCATTTTTTGATCCACAACTCTCGTTGATGGTGATATCCTTCAAAGTTGAGATAAGGAATATTTTATTTTTCATTCATTTCCACTCCTTGTTTGCCAATGGAAATTCTCCCGAAGTTCTGAGCTAATTAAACACAATCCAACGATCTTGTGTCCTTGTATAGATATAAAGTAGTGGACGTGTTTGGCCATTTCTGTTAGTTGATTCATCGTTTTTTTATGTTATTTCATTTATTAAATGAAATATTGTTACTATTAGGACTGTATTTTAGAATAGTCATGTTCATTTACTAATTAAATGAAATAGATTCAATATCATTTCATTGTATTGGGTGTCTTTGAATAAAATGTACTTTTCAATGTTATATGTTTTTATTTTATTTTATTTTTAAAATGAAGGGAAATTAATATTTTCCCTCAACCTATACTGGTTGAGGTTAGTTCCCTTATTGGGTAATGTCATCATTTCATAAGCAACAGTGCCCCCATTTTTTTAATCTGGGAACTCATTTTGAAGATTCCATACCCACACATGTGTGCTATTTTAATTACCCTTAAATGGTAAAAACATATTCTAGGCTCACCCGGACTTGGAATTTTGTCTCCTCTCAACACCTAGTCTCAAAATGGTTCCATCTAATTTTCCAAAAAAAATACATGGAATTTCTAGGACATTACATTATCCCCACAATAGGGATTTAGTTCCCCTTAAGGACAATAATGTATAAAGAAACTAATGAGGATACTTATCATGAATTTGAACCTCCCTCTCCCATGTTCTCCCATAGAGATTCATGTGCTTCCACCCAATGTGAACCAGAGGAATCAACCATCAATGATGGATCCACTCATGTTGATCCTCAATATCTATTGGGAACTCTGTGAACATCGCCACGTCGTCAATGACAAGCTCTCCCTAGTCAATGACATGTGACCGATCATGTACGTAATTCCATAGATAAAACATATGTAAGACATCATGCACACAATCCATCTATGGGGGAAGATCTAGGGAGTACGCCACCTCCCCAACTCTACTCAGAATCTGGAAGGGGTTGATTAATTTTGGGTATAACTTGTCACCCTGGCCAAATCTCCCCAATCCCCTTCATGGTGAGACATGACGGAACACATGGTCTCCCTCAATTAACTCCATGGGACTACTTCTCCTATCAGCATAATATTTCTTCATACTCCATGTAATCATCATCTACTCATGGGTAATCTTCACCTTCTTGGTGGTAGCTCATTTTATCACTGGACCCATGAGTATTGACTCCCTTGGGTCTGTCAAGCATAACAGTGGTCTAAAAGGTGTCCCATATAGTGACTATAATGATTCCATACTAATTTTAGATTTTAGTTGTTGTTGTACATAAACTCACTTGTGTTAGGTGATACTCCCAACTTTGACCAATTTCCAATATATAAGAATGATGAATTTCCACTAAAACATAGATATCCCTCTCCATCTGAACATCCGTTTGGGGTTGAAAATATTTTCTCAAATGAAGTTGCATCCCATACACTTACAAATAACCCTTACACTACTAATGTGTAATGTGTGTGTCCCAATCTAATACTGTCATCGATGGTACTCCAAGGAGACAAACTATCTCTTGCACTTAGAGGTTTCAAAATCCCTCTACATAGCCATGCTCTCTGATTGGTAAGAAGCAGGCTGACTTTGTGAGTAAATCCATGATCCCACATACAGTAACATTCCTACTAGATGTGTGTTGTAAGTCAGTCACAATTTCTATCAAGTTATCATCCCACTCACACTCTGCCACCCCATGTGGCTGAGCCAAGCCTGCTAGAAACTGATTGCTCATACTTCTCTTGCTGACAAGTGATGAATCGAGAAACAAACTCATATATCGCCTTCTTCATCCCAAGATACCTTTACTGATGTCAGAGATATTGGTACAACTTTTCCCCTCCTAGATGTTCCACAAAGAGGGACAAGTGGAACTACTAAAGAATACACTCTCAAAAGACTATGGGAACAATTGTGTGCTCCTCAAAAATGATGATGTGATCCCCACTGATTAAATATTCATCAGGGGATTGCCTTGTGGATAAATGAGCACGTATAGTCTCACAATCATCATCCCTATGTTGTGACTACCTAACCCACAATAAGAGTGGGGGAGTGAAAACTATGGACTGAAGGTAGGATTCTTCATCACCATCTCTAGAGGATAAATGAATCAGGTCTAACTACTCGGATACCTCACCCACCCACTATAAACCAGATTTCATGTTGAGTTCATCTTCCAACATGTTTTTCGTCCCACTAGTATATACTATTTCTAAGTCATAGTCCTGGAGAAACACTAGCCACCTCCAAAAGCTCATGTTTAGGTCCTTCATGGAGATGATATACCTGATACATTTTTTTCTATAGAAGATGGTAAACTGCTCACTCATCAAGTAGTGTTGCCCCATCTTCAATTTGAAGTCCACTACTACTAAATTCATATCATGGGTCACAAAATTATAGTTCTGTTTCCTTAAACATTGGGAAAAGTAGGTAATAACTAAATTCCCCTACATCTGAACACAACCAAGACTAGTCCCCACTGAATCAAAAAACACTACATACCTAATGTCATCCTACAGTAGTCCAAATATAGGGGCACTCATAATCCTTTGACTCATCTTATGGAAACTCTACTGGCACATTTATGTCCACATGAAGGGTTTTACCTTCCATGTAAAAGCTGAAAAAGGTGTTTCTATGATGTAAAATTCATGCATGAACCTCCGGTAGTATACTTCCATCCCAAAGATACACTTCACCTCAAACATGCTCTTGGGTGGCTTAAAGAAAGCACCTCATATATCTTTGATGGATCCACTGCAACTCCAACCCCTGAAATGTGGTGTCCCATAATGTGGACCTCCAAAATCAAGAACTGAACCTTTTTTAGTTTTCCATAAATTTGTATCTCATTGTGTGTGTACATGACTATTTGTAGGAGTTTCACATGCTCCTTCTCAAGAGTTGAGTACACCAAGATATCACCAATGAATCCATAATGAACCGGTAATGTTAAGGATGGGAGATATGATTCATGAGTCTCATGAACTTGGTGGGATCATTTTTTATGCCTAATGACTTCACCATGAACTCAAATTTGTCATACCGAAATTTAAAGGTTGTCTTAGGTACATCCCCATATCATAAATGATTATAGTTATTTCAGTACATAAGGTCTATAGTGGAGAACCACCTTGGTCCCTTTAGCTAATCGAAGAGGTAAACTATCCTCATCAGTGGATACTTATTCTTTATGGTCACCTGATTCTAGAGATGATAGTAAAACCCTCTCCTCAATATTTTCTATGACTTCTTGGAAAACAATATTGTGGCCACCAAAGGGGAAACATTGGGCCTCACAAAGCCCTTCCTCTACAGGTCCTCTAGCTCAACCCTATACTCATGTAGTTCCATGGGAGACATCTGATATGCTGGTGTGGATATTGGTTTCTTCACAAGGTATTGGTATATATATATATTAACCTCTCATTGTGGATGTTATACCGGAACATCCTCAGGGAATATTTTTTCGTAGTGGTTCACCGCTGTAGGTAATTGGGAAATCCTCTCATCCACCACACCGAGAGTTAGGTTAGACATTTGTTGAGTGATCGGTTGTACCCTACCCCATGAATTTATGTATTTCACTGCAATAATTCCCTTCTCCTTGATAAAGGAGAACCTGATCCTATCATCATGGATACACTACACTCTACACCTAGAATAGTCATGCTGAGCATGGACGATGGATAATTAGTCCAAACCCATAATGTTGTTGTAAAGAAACAAAGTTGCCACTATGAGATCCCATCCAAATATCTCTCCTCCAAGAGTAATCTCACATGGCCAGTACTAGTGTGTAATTTCCAAATCCCCTCCCATTGGTGTCTATAATCATAAGGATTGAGCCAAAAATATCCACTAGAATCTATAAACTAATAGAAGGGTTTGTGACAATAAAAGAGTTACTCACACATGTGTCTATAAGAACTACAAATATGGTGTATAAGACATGTATTGTACCTCTACCCGTCTATGGAGTTTCAAGATTATAATCCAGCATCTACTAAAGAAGGCCTCTCCCCAATCCACATGCTCTTAGAGACTATGGCAGACCACCTCAAGGATGTGGTAGAAGTACCTCAAAGCTTCACCCACCACCTACCACTCTTCCTACTCCCCCACCACATCTGCCACCATGTGGACCACCCGACACTATACTCTGCCTCTACCTCGGTGGTCCCTTGACTGCCTACTGATCATCTATATAGCAAGTTGCGCAGTCACGAGCCACGTTTCCCTACTCACCGTACTAGTAGCACAATAAGCTCCTCTTATGGCCCCCTATTCCCTAGAAACCATGTACTATGTATCCTACATCCTAGGGTCATCCCCTAAAATATCTAACTATCTTGGGTCTCCGAGTGAGATTCCTAATACCCACGGATGAAGTCTCTGCCGCCTAGTGTCTACTGGTTTCCCATGATGCCTACACTTTATCTTCTAAGAAGCCCTCTATAAGTATAGATCACTATATAACCCCATCCTATGTGGAGATTATATGTGATACAATAGAAATATTTATCTCTTGGCATAGCCCCTTCTCAAAATATAGATCCAAAAAGAATGTGTCTTGTTCCATGTCTGTAGAGTAGCGAGAAATCTGTTTGATTCGTGTCCAGTACTCCACTACTATCATTCTACCCTACTTTAGGTGCAATAACACTTGAAAATTAACAGTGTAACATTACTGGAATGAAGTCTACTCTGAATACCCACTCAATGTCCTTCTATGTGAAGGTCATATCCTCATTCTTTTGGATCATCAAGATCCATCATCTCTATATCGATCTCTGAAGAAGATTCGTGGCCATGATTTTCATTTTGTCAAGAGGCCGCCAAACAAGAAGGATGACTAGAGTAACTTCCTCATGCCAATCCTTGTCCTCATTGGGTTCAATCTCTCCACTGAACAATCGAGTTCTCTACCTCTGGAACTTGTGTAAGGCACTAAGCATGCATGAATCATCTACCTGTAACGTTGGTAGGAACTGATGAATGGTGGGTAGTGGGACCACTAGTGTAGTACTTAGTGGGGTCATCTCTAGTGTTGGTTCTTGAATAGATGCCTAATCACTAGGTGTGCAATCATCCAAGTCACGTACTAGAATCCTGGATTTCTGTATTTGTGGAAGCATCCTAAAAAATATCAAGATTAACCATAGTTAATATGTTATAACATGTGATCTTACTCTGACTAAAAAGGACATGAGAACAATATCAATTCCGATAAGTTTCATGGAAAAAGTGTTTTCATGTACTGAGTCAAAATGAAGAATTTAGGGTCCTTGGGTAAGGATACCCCAGCCACCACACAAACACATGACTCCCCAAGTCTGAATTTCGAACTCGAAATATTCAACCCTATTACCCAAAAACAAAACAACAAAATTTCTTCATTTAAGGTAGAACGAATATCCTTTGACACACCTTTTCTTGACCCAACCCCTAGGGCCCATGTCGTGACTACCCCATGCTTTCCCCCCTATGGCCAGGGGCTGGCGACAAGTGCTAAAGGCAGTATCCCTAATGTGTGTAGAATTTTCCTGAGTACATGTATGCATGCACAGGCAACCACATACCAAAATTCTTAATGGAAAACAAACAAGATACTAAAACAACAAGTATGAGTAAAGGAAAAATTTGAATGTAAAATGGTCTAGAATACAAACCAAGACAATGATAGGCTGTAAACAAGAGAGTATAAAGGTCTCCGAAAATTCGTCCATAGAAAACCCTGAATGAAGGGTATGTGAAGTGTAGATACCTGAATCTGTAGAGTATGCCTCACTTGTCTAACATCATTCGGTGCCACTTGGACTAAGGCCATCGAGGTCTCTGTCAAAATTCCAATCATCTACTAAGAAACGACACATGCGTGCGAAGCCCATTCATGTGTGAGTAACAAAATACTTAGTAGGGACCCAAAACCAAAAAAAATTCCACAATGAAAAGAATTAAAAATTCATAAGAAAAATCACACAGGAATAAGATAATGTATGCAAATAAATACTATCAGTCGTAATGCTACATATACTATACTACTGAGGTACTCACCCCTAATGAGTCACTGAGGCATATTGGTCCACTGAGGTCGAATCTTCACTGAGGTCCGTTGGGCCGCTATGGTCTGCACATCTGTGGGGCCACTCAGGTCTGCTCCTCTGCAGGGATACTAAGGTCTACTACTCTGTTAGGACACTGAGTTCCACTCATCACATCCTTCACGTCACTTCCATCCATTGGATTCCTGCTTGTAGAGAACTTGAATGTGGGATAGTATACTCATTAAGACATCGTTTTTAGCTCCACATTCGTAAAAACTCACTTGGTGTTAGTCAAAAAGACCTCCTCATCGTGAGAGTCCCATATCCCTAAGCATTTCATAAAAAAAACACAAAATTTGGATTTATTTCAAATTTTATTAAAAATTGGATGATTGGAAGAAGGGAGTTCACATCATGAAGATGGGTCACATGCCGTGTTCCAGGACTCTAGGTACTGCCCGTGTGAAACTTCCCATGTGAGAAGACATTTCATGCAGAAGTAGATATACATATCATGTCATAGCATGACACACAATGTCCTATAATATGGGGTTTTCTCTATGTACGCTCTCTATGTTCCCATACAAGGAATCAACCTGTGTTTGCAATGTCGTGTACTGGTACAGAGGGTATCCAAAGTAACTATCCTGGACTGGACATGTGGTGGAGTTACATTCCATGTACTCTACCCCATGTATGTTTATCATCTGAGATACATGTCGAGTCCCACATTAGGACATGTACATTTTGTGGTAGCATGTCATTTCATTGCTTCATGTGTCACGAAACGGCACTGATCTAGTCTCAATTGCCTTATTCTTTTAAGAACACTCTACATTCTGGATGATTATCTAGAAACTATTTTCATCACTGGTTACTTATGGGGATACTCCAATCCTCGATATGAACATCCAATCACCTAGAAATTGAATATATGATGTCTTCCCATAATGATAACACTGAAATGGTAAGTTTTAGGCCATTGATATACTGTGAAAACATGTTTCAATGCTACATGTGAAGAATAGTAGATGAGATATTTCATGAGATTTGTGTTGATTAACCATCTTCCATCATCATCGCACCTCTTATGGTCATGACGATGTCATATCTCCAATTTGGGATCGTTGCGTTGTGAGTCGGTCACGCAATGTTCCACTATTCAAAATCCAGTGGATAACGCATCAGTCAAAAAGGAAAAGAAGAATATCGTAGAACAAAATGTGGAATGATCCTATTCCATTGTTCATTATGGAATTGATATACTCTTTCTTGAAGGATCAAGGAAAATGAAACAATCATGAATCAATCTCCAATGATAAAATCTGACAATCAGAATCTCCCATAATAATGAACTATATACGGATCTACCTATTCATGGGTTGATCTACATTTTTCATTAAATGTAAAGATCATGTAATCATAGAATTTAAATAAAAACCCCTACTTCAAGGATTTTATAAATAAATAATGAAGAACAGAGGCATGATTACATCATTCATCATTCCTCAATATGCAGTTCTTGTTAATCGTGAAATCCTTTGAATAGGAGGGCAGGAAGATGTTCGTTGTTGTTTTCTGCCACACATCATTTCCTAATAATAATTATGTATAGGATGTTATGAAATCATCCACCATCTAATGATCTTGTGTCCATTCTATTTTATTAAGTGGATGATGTGTTTCATAATTTTTGCTACACTGAGTTACCACATCGTTATGCAGTTTCATTTATGAAAAGAATCCGTGTTACTGTTACGCTTATGTTTCATTATCATTATGCTTTTCTAATTATTATATGAAACAGATTCTCTATTTTTCCCTTACAATGGTAGTTTTTTAATGAAATAAACTTTTCATGTTTAAATTATATTATATTATATTAATTTTAAAATTCCTAAAAATAAACATTTTCCCTCGACCCACACCGATCGAGGTTTGGTCCATTCCAAGGTAATGACATAAATCCATTTGTAACAATGCCCTCAAATTTTTTATCTGGAATCCTATTTAGAAGCGTCTAAAACCACATATGTGTGATATTTAACTAACATAAATATTGTTCAAAAAACTATTTTGGGACTCATAGAGCCTTAGAATTATGTCATTTCTTAATGTCTAGTCTCAAAATAATCCAATGTAATTATAAAAAAATTAAATGGATGTTTGGGGACATTACAATGGTGTATTTCTCAATCTATATCATAGATATGGTTTCTTGTTCTTTTCTAATAATAACATCATCAATTGTTTTTCTTTACCTGGATGGTAGTGAATAGAAATATCATAGTTCATGAATATCTCTATCCATATTAATGGATGCATGTTCAGTTCCTTCTATGGGAATTTTTTTGACTGTTATATGTGGTATATATATAACAGTTCTCACCACAGAGGTTGTGTCACTAGATTTTCATTTCACAAATCACACCCTCTAGCTCATTATCATTTTTGGACTAGTTATTCAAATGGATCTTCAACATTTGTGAGGATTACCTGTCACTTTATCATTCGACATTTGTACATAACACATGCTTTTTTAGAAGCATCAATCTATATGAAATAAACTTTTCAACTTAGTGGTTGATTGAGAATATGAGTAGTTACTAAAATAATATAGAGCTCCTTAAATATTTCTTCACATTCTTACATTGATACCTACATTACCCCTTATCATGTTAACTTATTTAGTAGGTTATAAAATCATGAGATATTTCTCACAAAACATCGGTAGTACCTAGCTACGCAATAGTTACTACGGATCTCAATTACAGATTTTGGTCTACTCCAATGAATAATTGCATGTGTTTTAGAAGGGTCAAAAAATATCCCTTTGCTAGTAATAACATACCCATAGAATTATTCATTCTCCATATAGAACTGACATTTACACTACATTTCATATAGATTCCACCATTTCAAATTCATTATCATAGTATTCAAATAATCCCCATATCACTCCTTACTCTTGGTGTGTATCAGAAAATCATTGATAAAGACTACCAATTTTTTAGTAATCTCTATATACACTACTCATAAAGAATCTGAAAATTTATAGATAATTATTGATTCTAATGGGATTCATTCATCTTTTGAAAGTCAGTCATGAGAATATATTGATTCTACACCTGTAATTAGTGATATCCAAATGAATGGCAGACCATAGAGAAATAATTTTACCTACACAGCTGATTAAGAAAATCAACTTTCGATGGTATGTGATATTTTCCATTTATCATGATTTTGATATGCTCATGATAACCTATGAAGATTCATATTCATCCAACTTTTTTTTGGATAAGAGGACTGGTATACCCCATAGTGAACCACTCTGGCATATGAAACCCTTGTCTATATTCTCTTATAACATTCTCTTCAGTTACTCTAACTCAATGTTCTCCATTCTATATGGTTTCATTGATAAGGGAAGTTATCTAGGAATAAGTCCTATGTTAACACAACCCCAAGATCAGTAGGAAAATGAGGCTCAACTTCGAAGAACACATTAATCTAGTCCATCCCAATGGGAATATCTTTGATCACAATTCTCTATTTTTTGTCTTTTTTGTAGCTAGGTATGCTTAAACAAAATTAAATAATATCTATAGTTGAGACAATGATTCTAAATGATATTCTTTCTCATCCTTACTTGTATAAATAATTCGATGATGCATTGAGATGTGAAGAGTGACCTCTTGTTCCTAATAGATGATATTTTTTTGTATAAAGATAGGCATTCCTCAAGATGTCTAGCAATATATTTATTTGATTAGGGGTATCTTCAAGATGGTAGATATTCCTAATTATTGGTGGGTGAAGATGGTGAACAATGTATTTTAGGAACATGTGAGGAGACATTTGATTGTTATGGTTTACGATAATAGGAACATGGGATTATCATGGGAGGTATTTTTGAACATTTTCATAAAATAATTCTTCCTCACATATTTTAATCTTCGATATGAGTGGGATTTAATTGATTTGTAACAGGGGGTTCTATATGTGATAGATTACACTACTAATTTAGTAGATTTGATGTAATATTTTATTGCTCTTTGGTACGGAATAAGGCCCATAAGGCCCATATATTTTATATTGGTGAATATATTTATGTGAGGAACATGGTTAGTATTTTTAACATGATATATTAATCAAATGTGGGTTTTAATGATATCATTTTTTAGGATGTTTTTAAGTGGCCTCTCTTCCTTTTTTTAGTGGGCTATTTGTTGGCCGTTCACTAATACAAAATAACCCTTTAAAAGTTCTAGAAAAAGTTGTTATCAGTTCTAAAAAATAATTTTTATTTGAGGTGTGGTTAAAAGCCTGAAACTTTTATTAGGGCTATGAAATATCACATAAAGTCCCCCTTTAACAACAGTTTTTTATAGCTGTTAAATCCCCTTTTGATATAGACTTTTTTTAACTCTAGACAGGGGGCATCACAAGTTCCATTAAAGACCCCATTGTTAAGGGTGTGTAATTTTTTTTTCATGCACCCCCCTTTATCAGTGCATCCCCAAACCCCTTATCGATGCCCCCCACTATTAACCCATTCCCATAACTTTATCAGTGCATCCCCCACCCTTTTATCCGTGCTAAAGATGATCCCACCCTCCCACACACTCCCCTACCTCCAGTATGTTTCCAACCTAAGCCCTCTATCTTATACACCAGAACTATTTCCACTACCAATACTATTCTGTTTTGCATTTTATGATATATCTATATATTTATATATATATTTCTTCTAATTTTTATCCAAATATTTTTATAAATTCATATTTATATGTTTATTTATTAATAAATAAAATTTATATGTATATGAGATTAACTAATTATTTATAAAAATAAATTTTTTTGCGTTAATGTATAAAAAATTTGTATATGTTATTATATATTTCATTATAAATGAAATTATGTTATGAAAATCCATTAATCAATATGAATGTAATCCCTGTGACTAAATTCATCCCTCACTGAAAAGTGAAAAATGAACTACATAAATAAGCATAAAATCCATCAAAAGTTAAAAAAAATGGACTACCCTCACTAGAAACACAGTTTTGGAGGAATTTTGGGACTCTATGGACATATCAAAATATGATAGATCTTTACCTCTATAATTGAGGGTGTAGATCTCATCACAGGCATCAATTTGATATGTCGTAGAGCCGAAACGGACACCGAGATCAAAATTTATGATTATTTGAATTTTGAGATATGTTTTCAAATTATTTTAAATTATTTATCTCCATAAGGATATTAAATGACTATTAAATTGTAATGAAGTGAAAATAAATAATTAAATTTTTTTTGTCATTTTTTAAACTGTTTTCACTAAATATTTAATATATTATTTTTAAATTCCTATTTCCTTTTCTAAAACATATTTAAAATAATATATAATATATATAAAAATATAAATATATTTATATATTTATATATTATATTTAATGAGGTATAATTTTCGTGATGTATACTTACATTAGTGCATGTAACAATGTGTTGCTAAAATGGGGTCATTATTTTCACTTCTTCAAAATCCCTGATAACCCCCCCCCACCCCAATCAAAGTATTTAGCCAGTTTTGATAAAAGACCCGATTTATCAGCGCTGGAAAAAAAGAATATATAAAGGTCTCCCATTAACATCACTTTTTTATCACTATCAATGGCCCACATTTAGGGTGCTTTTATTCTGACAAAGGGGGTCTTTAAGAGAATTTTTAGCTAGTAAAATTAATTCCCTAGAACTGGATAAACCCATTTTTGTAGTAGTATTTCTAGTTTTTTTCATGGTTCCTATTCAATTATAGAGATGATTAGATCTATTGATATGTTCCAGTGAAATAATAGATAGTTTGGTTAGGTTGGAGGTTCTTCAGTCCCTCCAATTTTAGGTGCTTCCTATAAGAGTTTCTAATGTAGGAAACCATGCTATTACCACAACACATGTATTAGAAATCTGAGGGAGTTAAAATCCCATGAAAGGTAGGTTCACTAGTGGGTATGTTGTTCATGGATGTCTCTATTAGTTATAGTTTTTGTTCATGGATTCATTCTTCAATGGCTATGTAATTTGTACCATATACAAATAGGAATGGCTCGACATAGAGGTCAATCTATAGAGCAATATAAGGCTATAAGGAGTAGTGGATGGTGTATGTTCATCAATATAGAGTTCCCTTGCTGATTCAGGATAATTAATTTATATATATATTTTTAATAAAGGATGGTTATATGCCTTGGACTAGGTTCCACCCTAATGAGTATAAGTTCTTTCTACCACAATTTTTATAGTTCTTATTTTTTCTACAATTCGATGCTCTCTATTTGATATTGTTCTATGTCATTCTTTTATCTCTATGCAAGATGCGTCTAGTTTGGGGTTGTCAATTGGGTTTTTACCTGGTATATTAGCTCCTAATACATATATTAAGAAGATTTTGGGCCATTTTTACAGGTTCTGGTGAGTTCCATGGTGGATGGAGTCTAAAGACACTAATGGGATATCCATATTTGAGATTTTTCGAATTTCTATTTTAGTTATGTAATATATTTATTGACACTCCTCTTGGATAAAATCAATTTCTATAAGAAGTTTTAGTATTTTACCATCATTATGTGGGTATAGTTTATTCATGTATGGGAGTGGGATATGAAGGTTGGTAAGGAAGGAAATAAAAAAATTTAAATTTTATCCATTACATTAAAGGAGGCATGATGGGGTGACATTTCCATCTACATCTAATCTACTGGTGGACCACTTCTAGGATTTTATTATGAATGAATTTTCATGACTACCACCGATAAATAGAGATTAATTTCATGATTGATATCATTCTAGTTGTGAATACATTATTGATTACATTTTAACAAATAGTGCATACTCTGTTGAGAGAGTTGAAGTTACATATCATATACCTTGAGTTAAATGGATTTATTCATATGAGTGTGTCTCCTTAGTGTTCCAAAATATAATTTTATATGAAATCAGATGGTATATATAGGATATATGTTTATTTCCAGGATTTTAATTAGCTTATTATTAGTAATATGTATCAATTTCCCAATATCAATGGCTGATTTGATTAGTAGACAAGAACCTGATGGTTTTCCAAGATTGACATATGATGAGACTATCATCAATTGTTGGTCAAGGAAAAGAATAAACAAAATATATTGTTTTAGAGAAGGTTTATATTATTTTATTACATATTGTTGCTATTGAAATGTATGAATTCAGTAATTGTGTTTATTTTTATCATGAACCAAACATTTTATCCCTTCCTAGACTCTTTGGTCTTGGATGGCATTGATGACATATCGGTTTGCTCACACAATCTAGTGATAGATTCCATGAATGATGTTATTATATTGAGTAGACTTTTAGTGATATATTTTTTTTACAAGTACCCAATTTTCCACCTTTTTATTCATTATTTTGGCATTCAAAGTCACATGATTTGTGATGCAAGGATCATAGTAGATCTAGAGAATGTGAAGAAAATTATTCCTTGGTTGTGACCTAGGAATGGGTTAGATATCTAAATTATTATAAGGAGAGCTATGTACTATGGGTGTTTTATTAAGGACTTCTCTCACATGAATTTCCTCATTTCAGTTCTAAACAAGAAAAGATATATGATTTTGCGAACTGATTAATGTGAATAGGATTCTTAGATTGGAATTAGATATTTACATTTACATTAATTTTTATTCTTCTGTACGAAGGGATTGACTATACAATATAACATTATATATTAAGGGATTGGTAGGTATATTTTTTGATGTTAGGGGATAAGGGTCTTCTTATGGGTCTCATCATATATGAAACCATGGTTGGTATTACCCTACAAATGGTATATAATAAGTTCTTATGGTTTATTATGCGATGTTTTTTATCCATTACCACTTTGATGACACATTTTTCTTATACATGGAACACATGAGATGTCGACACGTAATCTCAAAATGGTACATTAACAAATTATATAAGTATTTATTTTAGTACCTACATACCTATAACTTTGAGATAGAATATTATCTAGTAATGTGTATTATTTATTCAGTTGTTTTTAGTAGCATAACTCTAGAGTGGGGAGTTTAGATGATTGTTGGGGAGTGTAATCCAATAATATTTATCATATAATTGTTTTTTTATGTGTTAGAGGGATGATAGGAAAATACCTAAACTAATTTAGACAATAACATATCATTGGTGGATCTAGTAAAGGATATCCATGAGCCTAATTCAGATTTTATTATAATCCATGAGTGACAAATATGTGATGATCTAGTCTCGTGGTGGTATAATGATCAGGAAGGAATACTATATCCCCTTGGTATAATGATGGTCCACAAATATTTGAATGTTTAAATCTAGATATAATCAAATATCTCTCAATAAGAAGTAAATATTCTGCCAACTAAGATGTATTAGGACATTGGGCGTTGTTTATGATGGTCGGGTATGGGGATGGATATTGTGAGATTTTTCATTTATTTAAGATACATTCAATGGATAATGGTGGATTATTAAAGACCATGGGGGTTACATCAAAACCTTGTAGTTCTAGTACGTATGTGGAATGATGTGCCTATTGAATCTTTCATGGGACTACCTTAGATCATTAGGATATGAGATGTGGTATATAAAGTTGTTCTATCACAAACCATGTATAAAAACTGTTAAAGAGATTTATTTTATTTTTATCTTTATTTTTAGGTGTCATTAGTGCATGTTAATTATTTTTTGGACTTTTTGGGTAACATGTGGCCACTGTCTAGCATATGAGGATGGATAGAATACCATAATATCTAATGCTCTCTCTTGCCAATCACCGATATTTCATGAACATTCTTATGATGTTCCTATTGGTATTAGAATTTTTCACCTCCCATCATCTAGATGGTGGGATTCCATGGATCATTTAGTGACCTATTAATGGGTACCTACAATTTTCTTACATCAATAATCTATATAATGTATGGAACTTGTCAAGCAAGATAGTAACTCGAGATGTGATTTTGTATTGGTAGAATCATGAATTTAACCTAAAATGATTTTTAATATTACTTATTCTGACCTTATGAACCTAATACAATTTATGTTAATTTTGGAGGCCCTTAGGTGACATATTTTTTCTCCTCCCATCTCCTTTGAAAAATCATTTAGCGGATTGAAGTCTTTTCTATACATTCATCAAAATCTGGTGGGGGTAATAAATATTATAGGATTTGATCACTCTTTATCCATGACTTTGATACCTCAAGAGCGAAGATATTTGGATATATCATAGAAATGTAGAATTTACTTTTCTTCGCATCTAATATAGGCTGTTGAGGATTCAACTTAACTATTTCATATTACCAATTTCAATGGGATAGTGAAATTTCTTTGTTCATGTGGTTGGAATATTTTTCCTATGGTCTAGCACTTTTCATGTCATATGTTCATTGATTATTTTCATTGTTTTTTTATTTTTAAATTGATTATGGGAAATTAAAATGATCATCTATGGATTTATTATTGTTTTTAAATGGGGGTTTTCATGGAATCCATTTAAAATATGATATATTAATTTTAATTTTCTCAATGATATTTTGAAAATTGAAATGATTTTAATATAATGAAAAGACATGTATATATATAGAAATGTTTTTATCAAAATGTGGTAATGTATTTCAAATGGATTATGCCTTGTAAATATTACAGAAGCGTTTTTTTCTCATATACAATGGGAAATGTTTGTATAACATTTTTCTGATTATCTTAAATGTAGTGATGTTATAAATTCACACATTACGGACCATAGGGTATAGGAAAAATAAAAAAATATTAGAACTAGTGGTGATAACGATCACTTGGGGAAGTTCTCTTGATGTCTTGGTTATAAGGATTTATCCTATTAAATGAACTGAGGTTCTTAAAATATATGAGTGATGTATTATTTCTATTTTTTCTTAAGTTACATAGTTGTTTGACTGTATAAACCCTTGTGTTGTCATTTCTAACTACATATATTTGAGATTACATTTCATCCTTGATATTTTAATATGATTATCTTTAAACCTTTTTGATGTTATATAAATCAATACTTCAATACTATTTATTTCATGTTATTATTATATTATTTATGTGATATATATTTATTCCATTGAAACTTTAATATGTCATAATAATCTAATTTAATTTTTATTACTCGATTTCAAAATATATTTCATGATTTTTAAATGAAATCAAAAGGATGGATTTTAAATGTAAAATTTTTTTTTCTTTGTGTTTTATAAATATTTCATAAATTTGGAATAATGGTTACAAGTTTATGAGATATTATAGAATCATGGTGGTATCCTACCTCGATATTGGAATCACAACATAATTTTTCCCATGTGGTTCCGGTATATTTTTTTTATAGGATATAGGTTAAGAGATGTTTTTCATGTAGAAGAAGACACTCCTTGCTCATGTATCATATTGGAGGGAGTAAATGGAGTTTGTATATAGTGATGTAGAGATGGAAAATGGTATGTTCCATGATGTATGTATTTATGGACGTAGTACTAAATTTATAGACCATATTTTTTAGATGTAGGGATTGGCCGTTATGGTTGACGTTTAACTTATTATACATTATGTTTTTCTACTAATTTACAAAAAATTATTTATTTTAAGCATCTATTTTTTTTGGGTGAAATCATCCACATCAATTTTTGTTTATACTATTGTTCTTTTTACCAACACATGGTGACAAAGAAAACGATTTGAGAATTGTGGAGGGATAATTTATATGACATTTTGGGATTAACCTGATTGATTAGATTAAAATTGGTATCAAAGGCTCAGGTAGTGTTAGTTATTATTCTCATGTTTTTGTATCACACATATATAAATCCTCATGTCTAAATTTTTCTTGTGAAAACTACAATCAATATGACTTAATCTAAGGAAAAAATAATTAGTATTGAACATAAAGAAATGGTGGATCAGGATTTGGAGTTTACTATGAATCCTCCACAAATCTCTAGTAATGAAAAATTGTCCAAAAGATTCTAAATAATGGATTTAGATATAAAAAATTATTTTAAACCTTCATGAAACACCAAATTACAGTAAGTACATCTTCAATAATTACATTCATGATGATCCAAAGAGGGAAAAATTGGAATCTATATTAAAATCCATGCTTCATGAAGGTATCAGTTTAACTTCCTTTAGGAATGACATTAACATATTGTTCTATCATAGGACACTATGTGAAAAAATGTCTTGGGAGTTTTTAATTTTTATTAGGGTTTTCATACTAATGTGGAGTTTCTTTTCAGTTATTTGACTAAGTTCAAATTTCATCAGTGATTCTTTCCAATGACGATCTCAAGGTGTAGATTATTTAAATGGGTTTAAGGGTTGATATTCAGTATATAATGATTATAATGATCATACAAACCTATTAAAATATACTAGACCATGATATTATGGATGATGGGTAATAAATGAGAAAAAGGGGGTCTTTGTGCTTGAGTGACATCAGGAGGAAGCCATATTTCATTTTCTAGTCAGAAAAGTATGTTTGATGATTACCTCTATGGTGGAAGTAGGCTTGCACAATGAACATCATGAAAGTGGCAGATGGTCTATTACCTGTGTTAAAAAAAGGGAAACCTCAATCTTGATTTTCCAGCATATACCTGGGTGTTTCACACTTGTAGATAATATGGTCGTCTTCTCTGTTTTTTTTTTTGAGAGAGAATCCAAGGGTAGTAGAGGAAGATCCACCATCACATATGGATCTTATTTCAGACCTAAAATAAATAAATGGGTTGGATATAAAACTCATTATAAAGAAAATACATAGGACATAATGAAATAAAATGATGGTATAGATATTTTTATGCAGTAGACTGTTCACCATAGGAGATAGAGGCATGACCGAATACCATGAGAGGAACGATGTTCATATCATCGTCTTTGGTTTAGTATTTTTTTGATATAAGTAAAACTCAATAGTTCAAATCATCAAATATTATTGATTTTTTTATGAATACGATTATTATTCCTTTCCAGATTAATATTTTAACTCATTTGAGAAAGTATATGGAGCCATGATTTAACTTCTCTTGTTTTGAGTGATTATTTAATTTTTCAAAACCATGTGATTCTTTTTAGTCCTTGACCATGAAATATTAGACCATATCATTAGAATGGATTAGATTATTTTCTATAATATTTTTATTGATTACAATCATTATTGTGAATTTTTTCTCTCTCCCGATAGAGTCATTCATGTTGTCCAGGATGAGTGGGATCCATGATATGAATGATTAGATCCCATATATACTATTGCTTATTTTATTTCCTACTAGTTGTCATAGTTTTTTATTGATGTTTTTATCCATGTTTTAATGACCATAATCCAAGAGTTTGTGTGAGTATCCTAACATTTTTCAAGATAATATATTTAGGTAATTACACATTTGTGTACATGAGTTCTCAATAAACTTCTTTACAAGAATAATACCCATATCTATACATTTAAACCATATCTAACCAACTCAAAAAATTAATTAATATTTAGACCGAAGGATATTGTGGCTAGTAGATTTATCCATCTTAGTGTTTCACCTATGTCAACACTAATTCTCTTTGTAATGATATAGAATATGAGTCTCTCGCATTTTGTTTATGACCAAAATTTCTACCATGTGACAGATTAAAAAACAAATATCTCATTCTCAGTATTGATGAACATTTTGATTAGCATTTGGGGGAATCGTGGATTACAAAGATTAATTTGATATTATGTTACCACGAACTAATTTTTTTAAAGGGAGATATTTCTAATTGGTGTTCATGAGTATTTATGGGAATGATGAGTATTTAATTTTTCCATATAGGCTTAAAATTTCACCAATTTTGTTTATAAAATGGATGAGACATATCAATCTGAAGTTCTTATATTTCATTTGTGGTCTTAATTATTGATGATATTATCATTAATTATGGATTATTGAAGGATCATGTTTAACATTTAAAAATGATCCATGAAATCCTGAGTGAACATTTTATATATGGAAATCTATCCAATTGTCTGTTCTGGATACATTTGATGACATTTCTGGGCCATTGAACTTAGAAAAGGGTTTCTTAGTGAATCCAGAAAATATTTAGGCATTGATTTCATTATGGTGGTGTTTAAATGTATGTTAGATCTTGAATTTTTTTTGGGATTACCTAGTTAGTACAATAACATTGTTAAAAACATATTCAATATTTCATATCATATTACAGATTATACCATCAATGTTGCAAATTATGTTTAGATAAATTAATTAAAATGTTATTTATGGGGTGACAGTATGATTTAATTTATCTCTAGTATCAATTCTTTCTGAACTTAGTGTTAATTATGATTTCTACGGATATTCTTTTGGTATGGTATTGGGGTGTTTTGATATAGAGGATACATGTGGAATCGTATACCTCATATCTATTATACACCTATGATAAGTACAATCCCACTCATGATCTTGAGTTTGAAATAGAGATGCATGAACCTGATACATGGTTACACTAGCTATTCAAGGAGTAGTTTCTGTTGTATTCAAACCATAAGAGTTTAATGAATATTAACACTTACAATGATATCAACCTAAGATAGATACATTGGTTGTAGTATCATTATACCTTTTATTTTTATAATTATTACACCCCAAGTAATGTGGATGTTGTTATATATTCTTTGATTTGAAAATTTTTTAATCCGAGTATGAATAATTTTGTGGAAACATGGGGCTTGATGAGAGTGATCGATAAGTTGTGGTTGTATTAAGAGAGAATTAACATCCATGTATTCATCAATTTTAGTGAAACATTATTAATTATGAAGGATAGTATTTGAATTTTTTGGCCTGGGAATATAGATTTTAGCATTTCTGTATTACGTTTGGTGTTAGGGAGACCTCTAATCTTGTGGTAATGGTCTCTTGATGGAATTCTTGAATTTTGTGGATGGGTGGTTTTTCAGATCGACATGAGGAATAATTTGAGGGATAATGTACATCCATCGAATTGGTACAAACATTATTTATCTACTACAGAGTTCCCTGACATGATAAATTATTTTTGGTTGTCGAGAATGAGGTTATTGGTAGCAGGTTTTGTAATATGGTGTCTCACAATTCATAAAATCAAGGTAGAACATAAAAGACCTACAAGGTTGTCATAATCATTATCCATTATAGTGTGGAAATGGGATGAGATATCCACATATATTTTTATTGAGAAACCTCATACACTTAGTGCTAAGGATTTGATATGGATAATTATTGACCGACTTTGGAAAGTAACGCATTTTATATCAATGATGAAACTAATGATGGTAGAGGATCCTATGAAAATTCTTATACTAGAGGAAATCCTACTTCGTTGTGTTTTATTAAATAAAATTTCTGATAGAACCGGTCACTTTATATCCTGATTTTGGAGTGTATTTTAGAAAGTGATGGGTATCCAATTAATGATGATCACAACTAATCAACTACAGATAGTTTTCCTTACTAAGCGAACAATCCCTATTCATGAAAAATTGACCAGTGAGTGTTGTCCTAACTCTAGTGGATCATGGGAGAAACATATAATCATTATACAGTTTTCCTATTAAGATATTTAATATTATTCAATCTAGATAACACCAATTATATAATTATCTAGGCGACCATGTAGGTCACCACTTTGCTAGGAAGAGGTTGGGGACCCTTCCTTATTTACATTGAACATCATTTAGTAGATGGTGAATACTATGTAGTTGAAATGTAAGAGGATGGAAATAACATAGAGTTTCCATAAATATTTTATCAATTAGTGATGTCATTCATTGGACATTGTGGTAGGTGATCATGTTTTTATTAAATTCTCACCGTGGTAGGAACATAAAATCATGGGGTAGTAGGTCATGTTGGAACATTGTTATATTGGCACATTCAAGACAATAGAGTGAATCCTAAATATGGATTATCCTTTTTTATTACCTACTCATTTGGAATATAATCATGATATGTTATATTTTTCTCATTTGAAGATGTATTAGCAGGACCCTTACAACATGCTATTGTGGATGGATATTAATATGGAATCTAAAACTTCAATAGTTTAAAGTCCAATTATGATAGTGTACAAATATGATAATGTACTATATAGAAATACAATACCATTAGGTAATGTGAAATCAAATAATGGTAGGGGAATGCAATAGACATGGTAGTAGGATGAATTGATGATGCGTCCACGACCATACCATATCATGGGTTTGTGAGCATGTGTCTTAATTGAGAAAGAATTGTTTTATGGTGGGAGGAATTTACAAACCATATCACTGTAACTAGATAAAAATATATATTTTGATATTATTTTTTCAGGTTTTGTGATTTCTTTTTTATGATTAGAGAGATTGATTTTAGGTTTTGGGGGTAGAAGACTCTACCGACTAACCGGTGGAGGGAATTAACTTCATGGTGAGGTTGTATAGATCATCTGCATGACTTCATGTGACAATGGGTAGCTATTATGATTTTGATGGGTAAAATATTTCTTCAAACATACATTGTATAGTTTTTATGCTCACTGAGGATGTGATTTAAAATGGGGAAATCATACATTTCATCTAAAATGTAATATTAAACTCCCTTAATCTGACCTTATAACCATATTTTGATTTATGATGATATTGGAGGCTCTAATGTCACATTTTATTTCCTTATACACTACATTGGTGAATAATTTGGCCCATTGGAGGTTTGGATCTATATTTATCAAAATCTGGTGAGAGAAATCTTTTGAATCAAGCTTCTTCTCTTGTTATCTTTAATTTTGATGTCTCATTTTAGTAAATAAATAGATATATCATTGAAAAGGATAATTGAATCTTATTTAAATTAGATATAGGATATTAAGGATCGAACTAATTAGTTACCCATAACTAGTATCAATGTGAAAATTTTGTTTGTCCATACAAATTGTAGCTCTATATCCTACAGTATAACTCTTTTCATTCATTAGTTCATTAATAATTTCGTTTGAATTGGACTGTTAAATTTATTATTGAAAACAGAATTGATATTTCAGGGTAATGATTATGTTTTAAAAAGGTTATTTTTCATGGAAACCATTTTATACAAGTTATGTTTAAGTTTAATTTCCTATATGATGTTTTAAAATTGGAAATTATTTTTCATTCATGAAATGTGGTGTGGATCATTATTGTAATATTTTTATAAAACTTTATGATAGGAAATGTAAATTCTATTACCATGGAAAATTTTCAACAAACATAGTATTGGATTATGACTTAGAAAATGATAAATGAAAATTTTATTATCATGAAAGTAATGATGTTATAAAACCACACATTGGAGAACATGGGGTATTGGGGAAAAAATAATCAAATACTAGCCCTAGTGACAATAATGATCAATAGGGGTGGTTTTATTGATTTTATTGAAACTACGGGGTATCCTTTTATAGGAATCATGGATCCAACAGTATATGATTCCCGATTTATCTCAATTTTTCTTGGACAGTATTAGATGTTTTGTTTTGTATACCCTTATCTCAGGTATCTTCCACTTGGTAGCATTATGATTACATTATGTTCAAGATCATAAAATATGATTATTTTTTCCAATTGTTCATGTAATTATATTCTAAAGTCAAAACATATTCTTGTTCATTTAATACATTCTCTTGGGTGACTCTTTCCACATTACTGAAACAAAGGAAATATAATATTTTATCTTCCATAGTCTCCATTACCTAAACTCTTAGCGAAGTCCTTCCTTCTCTCCCTTTGTGGGTCTGAGAGTCCGTTAAGGTACACATTGATAATCATGTTCCATGAAATCTTATTAGGCATGATCACAACAGATTTCACTATAGTGATAACCCACATGACATCTCATCAAAAAAAATTCCTTCAAATTCATCATTAACACATTACCTTATGGGTCCCACTATTGACTAAAACCAAAATCCTACTGTGATAAAAACTTATCAATAATGAAAACCACATAATAAATAAAAAATTACATATAGAATGTCAAACTGTGGATCATACTATTATCTATAACACATTAGGTTATTCCTATGTTATTATTAATCTTATAAATAAATCATTCATGATGTTTCATAAGGATGTTTTCAATACCCAAATCATATACTTGGGAGTGTCAAACAAAGCGAGAATTAAGGCCCGTTATTGTGTACGAGGTTATGTAGAGTTAAACTTGACACACCTTGTCAGAGTTGTTAATACTAGGTATATATGAGGTGTAACCAACATCACTTTTCGTATATAGATGGATATTTCTTTCTAGTGAACCAATCACTCAATCCTATAAAAAAAATCAAAGAAATTTTCAAAAAAAATTATCTCATTCTTATTCTTATCCTTAGTGACATCCGTATACATATATGCTGAAATATACATAGGGATATCACTAAATATTTCTTATTCTATATTAAAATGGTTAACTAAACCTTTTTAGTGATACCATATATAGAGTCCCTCAATTTTCATAAAATAAAATTGCATATCTTTTGTAGAATTCTTAAAACAATATTAAAACTGTTGTTCAATGACTATATTAGTCTACTTCCATTGGAAACATGGAAAAAAAAGTGGTGCATAATTGAACTACATTATCTCCCACTAGGTTCGTCAGGACAAGAACCCCTCTTAGAAAAAATCACACTTAATTAATTCATACATATACAGGTAAGGGAATGATAAATATGGGTGAGCTCAAATGCTTAGAAAGGGTAATCAATGGAGTCATGTGAGAGTAAAAAAGATCAAAGTGGTATGAAAATTTGATCATAATATTATAAGATCATTCCATTCATATCATAATATAATAAACAAAAATCACAGCATAAATACTAGAAGTTCATAAGACATGAATCATACAGAAATAAAAAACAGAAGACAGGAAAGTAGAAAATCAAAATACGTCACGGAATTATGAAAACCACATAAGCATTTAAAATTATTTCCATAGTATTCATGGAATCACAAAAAATGACGTCTTGTTAGAATCGGTCCAATCCCCATACCATCTTGGTAGCCATGGTTCACTCACATGACCATATAAGTTGCATGATTACACTCCTCCTATCATCATGGTAGTCATGGTTCACTCCCTTCGACTTCTTTTTAGTTGAGGAAATTTCCCAAGACCAATATAGTATATAACATGAAATATAAACCATTACCCAATGATTTAGAGTTTGATATATGTCCCAACAATCTCATAATGAATTTATACATACTTGCATCAGAAAATCATAAACAATCATATCATTATTCATGAAATGAAATAATTATCATAAACATGTAATAAAATTATATCCTATAGAAAACTACACACGATTAAAAATAATTTCATAAGTAGAATAACCTATGAAAATAAGTGCGATGCAAAATCATATAACCCATGAAAAGAAAAAATAGTATGTTAAAACTCATTCCATAAAACATACACCATTAAGTGAAAGTACATGAATAGAAAAAAAAAATTTCCCCATAAAAGAATTTATTAACAGAAATATATGTCATATTATATGGTAAATAATTTTTAAGGTTATTTTAAAAACATTTGTAAAGACCCATAAAATTAAACGGAAATTTTTTCTTAAATTTCTTTGAATTTTACAAGAGCGCTGTTTCTGACGGCACCTGATTCTGAGGCCCGGAGTTCCCGGAATCAATTTCCGAAGTTTGGCTCAGGTACGTTCAGTGAACGAACGAGCGGGAATTCTTAACTTTTGATCCGGTGCTCGGAATTGAAATCTGAGGGCACCGATGAACTCACAGCGCCGATTTTCGCTTAAGGAGACCTTTTCAGAAGTTGCGTTTATTGCGGGACGAAAGTTAGTTTTTGGGAGGATTATAAAAAAGTTGAATAAAAAAATGTGGAATTCTTTTTATTTTACTTTTGTTGGTTTACTTCTCTCAAAGGGGGTTAGGGGTGGGACCCACACCCACATAACCTCCCTTGAGAGGATTAAGTGTGGTGGGACCCACACTAACTTAAACCTTTCGTCTTCTCCCTTAAACACCCCTTTTAAATTAAGTTGGCAAGTTGGGTTAATTAATGGCTTGAGTTGTCTTAATTCAAACCTTTGAAATTCAAATGGTTTGGTTGAGTTAATAAAATAACCCTTAGCTTATTCTTTTTTTTGGGTTAGACTTGTTTAACCAACTTGTGAGGATTTTGGGAGCTTCTCCTTCTTCTTCTTCTTCAACTCTGACGAAGAACACGAAGAACCTTCGAACTCCGACGAAGAACGCCGCTCCTCTTTTCTCCTTCTCCCGTGACGACATAACCGCGACATCGACGTTCTTCTTCCACGACGCTCGACTTCCGCGAATCGTTGTCGATCATCGAACTTCGTTCTAGAACCAAGGTAGGGGATTGTCCTTTCAAATTACGTGTTTCATTCCCTCGATCATGTAAGAATAATCCGTTGGGCATAGTTCCAAATTTTATTAAAAATTTGTGAAACGTTCATGGTTGTGTTTATACGATTGGCCAATTGTTATCGTTTTAACGGGAGGAGACCAGACCGCACGAACACAACCGATTCTCCTCCCCCTTCTAATCTTTCGTGTTGATTTAGCGGAGACAGCGCGGTGTAGTCGCACCGCGCAGGAACAAAAGAATTTAAGGTCGGTTTGGGTCTCGACGAAGAAATGCGGGGCTTTAATGTCGTGCCTTTGAAATCGGATGAGACCGCGGCCAGAGACGGGCCGCGGCGGAGGGGCGTGACGCCATTACGCCGCGCCAATCGTTCAAGGGCCGAGCAAGAAGGGGCGGCCGGAAAACCGGCCGCCGGCGGAAGAGGAAAAGCCGTGGCCGGACGGCCGCGACGGAGCAGCTAGGGGCGCCGGCCTCGCCGGCGCCGGAGATCAGGAAGGCTGCGGCCCTACGGCCGCGGCGGAGTAGCCAGGGGCGGCCGGCCTTGCCGGCCGCCGGAGATCAGAGAAGAGCCGCGGCTACGGCCGCGACGGAGAAGAGGAAGGCGGTCGGCCACGCCGGCCGCCGGTTTGGACAGGAGGCGGGACCCGCGGGTCCCGCGTGTGTAAAGAAACGGCCGGCCTTAGGCCGGCCGAGATCCGGAAAAGGGGGGGTTTCACCCCCCGCGTGCGGCACCTGCGCGGCACGGTGGCCGCGCCGCCGCTGGCCGGACCGCGCCGCCGCTGGCCGGGCCGCGCCGCCGCGCCGCCACCGGCCGGGCCGGGTCCAGCGGACCGGGTCGGGTCGACCCGGTTCGGTCGGACCCGCTTCGGTCCGACCCGGGTCGGGTCGACCCGGTTGGGGCCCACCCAGGGGGGGTCGGGCCGGGTCGGCCCGGACCCGGACCCCCCCGTTTCGAATCAGTTTCGGTCTTTTGGCCATAACTTGAGCCACGGACCTCCGATCGACGAACCGTCTGCGGAAACGCGATCCTTGGATCGGGACGGTCGTTTCAGTATATCGCACTCAAGGTTTCAGATTACTTTGAGTTCGGCCGGGTTGGTTCGTTCACGAAACCAACCGGGCCTACGGAGCGGAAACGCTTATATCTTGAGCTACGGACATCCGATTGACATGCCGTCAGCTTTGTTGTGTTCCTCTTAGTGAGACGGATCTTTTGGTATACTCCGCCTGAGGTTTGGATGCAGGTGGAGTACGGTCGGGTTGGTTTTGCCTTAAAAACCAACGGGGCCCCGGGGACGAAAATGCCAATAACTCTCAGACCGGGCGTCCGATCGACGCGCCGTCTGTTGCGTTGAGTTCCTGTTGACGATACGAAACTTTTGGATACATCAACTCTGGACCTTGTGACAGTTGATGTATCAGCCTCTCGGCTCGTGGAGCGGACCCTCCGAACGAGCTTGTTGTGTGCGGGAACCCTAGTGCTGGCTGCGACTGTTACTGTGACTACTACTGCTACTACTGCTACTGTGACTGTGACGACAACAGTGCAGAGATCCTATGTGGATTCGACGGCGACGACTACTGCACTCAGCGATCCTACGTGGATCAGTGCTACAGGTCCTGCGTGGGCCCGATCCTGTGTGGGTCTGATCCTGTGTAGGTCACTGCGGGGGTTAGTACCTATCGATCCTTCGTGGGTCCGACGACTTAGATGGTTCTTTGATCATCTTTAACGTCATCCAAAGAAGAATACATGTGTGAGCTGAATCTTCTGTTTTACTCGATAGAGGTGGTGCGCTTGGTTGTAGCGGCAGACCCGCGATACTGGAGTCGAGCGTACGGAGTACAGAGACCGTGTAGCCGGCTGAGACCTGAAGTCTACTCGACCGACTCGACTTGGAGTGAGTCGACTAGCCCAGTGGACGGAGCGCCCGGTATTTGGCGGCAGACCCACGGCGGATGGAGCGCCTGGTCGTTGGCAGCAGACCTGCGGTACTCGACTGGAGGAGTACCTCTATAGGCTATTTGGGTGAGCGCCCGGGATTTGGCAGTAGACCCTCAGCGGACGGAGCGCCCGGTAGTTGGCGGCAGACCCGCGGTACTCGACAGGAGGAGTACCTCAGCAGTCTTAGGTTAGTGAGCAGTATCTCAGAGTCGTGACAGGACACTGTACACTTCAGAGATGGGGCTCTTCAGTAGTTACGTTTTTGATAATGAAAATCCTGTGTGAGCTGAAACCTATTGCTTTCCTGTGTGGATTGTGTTGTGCAATCCTGTGTGGATTACGTTTTGCTTTCCTGTGTGGAATACATTTACTTTCCTGTGTGGACTGAGTTGTACTTGGGCTCGGAGGTTGGAGCGTATTTGAAATTGGTGACTTAGGTATATGTATGGGAATATACCTAAGCAGTGTCGGTTGTTACTTCGTGATTGTACCTTTCTTTGTGGTTTATCCTTTGTGGATTTTGGGAGACCTTCAGGGGTCTCGGGGTCCCTACTGAGTAGCTTATACTCACCCCTGCACGGTCTTTGCCCGCACTACTTTGTGTTGGTTGCAGACGACGGACATCGTTGATCTTAGCTGAGGCTTGCAGAGCAGGACGGTACCTGGAGGAGGATCACTGGGCGAGACGTGCTCGGAGCGGACGGCGGGACCCGTGGAGCAGTGGAGCTATCTGTACCCACCCTTCAGGTGGGATTTCCAGTGGACAGCTCGGTGTAGCGGCTTTTACTTTTCAGTTGCTGTTTTACCTTTCGAGTTGTACTTTACTTTCAGTTTGGGTTTGTATACTGGCCCATTTACCTTTCCGCACTTTCAGTTGTACTCTGCTTTTGCTTAGTATTTACTTTCTGCTTGCTTACTCTGTGGTTTTTTTTTACTTTACAAAGGTAATGCCTTCCCTTTTTACCGGGATTTACGCCTTGGTGCTAGTCGCCAGCCCCAGGCCTATGGAAGGAGGGCTTGGGGTAGTCACGGCACGGACCCCGATGGCGGGTCGTGACAAATTGGTATCAGAGGAGTTCGGTTCTACCGCGAACTCTGATCTTTTCTATGTGAAGCAATAATGTTTAGCGTATTGAGTGTGGTTATCAGTCCAGGGATTCCAGTGTTGGTGCGGCGGCCGACGTATCCGTACACCAGGACCCTGACTTCTGATTTCCGACTTAATGCACGAAAACATTTATTGCGTGTGTGTTTCAAAGTATTCTTTGTGATTACTTAAATCAGCTCACCAGGTATACTATTCTGACCGTGGCGCACCTGTTTCCTTTTCAGGATGGCCCCACGATGACAGCCAGCTAGGGTTCTGAGAGTTGAGCGTGACGACAGCCCACCGAGCGACGAGGCCTCGGTGTAGGGCCCTTTGTCAGCAGTGGCACCGGCGGTAGCACTACCCGCCGAGCCCCCGATACTTCCAGCACCAGCCGCTGACGATGCACGTCGCCTCAGCGCACTGCATGAGTTTCAGCACCAGCGACCACCCAGGTTTCGCGGGGAGACGGATCCCCAGGCAGCAGAGGACTGGCTGGAGGCAGTGGTACGAGTTTTTAGGCTAGTGAGGACACCAGCAGACCTCATGGTGATCCTCGCTGCGAGCCTACTACACGCAGAAGCAGGACGATGGTGGAGCTTGATGCTCCAGGTGCACGATGAGGCATCTCTACTTTGGACGGACTTTGAGAGCCTTTTTCGCTCGGAGTTCGTCCCAGCCACCCTTCGTGCGGTGCGTATCCAGGAGCTTCTTCACCTGCGGCAGGGCAGCATGACGGTCGCTCAGTACTCGGCGAGATTTACCGATCTCTCGCGCAACTCGACCGACATGGTACGGGACCCATTCTTCCGGGCCCGGACCTTCGAGCAGGGTTTGAGACACGAGATCAGGGCATCGCTGATCTCCCTCAGCATACCGACTCAGACAGGAGTACTGGAGCGAGCCCTCCTGATCGAGAGTTTCCTGGCTGAGTCCACAGCGAGACCTACCGCAGGGTGGCAGATAGCGGAGTATTCGGCAACAGGTAGCCGACGGATGACTCGGGGTTCCAGGCAGACCAGACCTACCGGTGGCCGACTGCACGACTCAGGCTCAGTTGTACGGGGAAGCCGGGGTGGAGTCAGAGCCAGGCGTGCCGAGAGTGGGCAGTGTTACTCCTGTGGCGGGATTGGTCACATGGCTCATGACTGTCCGACCCGCCATGCTGATGATCAGCAGTTAAGTGAAGAACCTCCCAGGCAGAGGCAGAGGTTCGACCATGGCAGTCCGCAGGGAGGAGGCGGACGAGGCAGAGGAGCTGGACGAGCAGCCGGTGCTGGGAGACGCTTTGAGGCTCTGCCACCACCACCACCAGGAGGTCCACCCCGACCACAGGGAGTAGGTGAACATGCAAGAGCTCAACTTCAGGCAACTGAGGACTTTGATCATGGAGCTCTGGGAGCCGATGGACAGGAGCAGAACTAGTGGATACATCCTTTGTACTTCTGGTTCCTTGTTGCATTTGTGTAGCGTCTTGTATTATGAGCTTCAATAATAAAAGACGCATACCATTGGGATATTTTCGTTCCTGTCCTCTTTCGTGATGTTACTATGAGGTTCCAGTTTTGGTTGTTGACTTGACCCTCACTTGTGAGACATCTACTGGAGGAGACCCAGTTACCACACACTGATGCCGACAGTGTGACTCAACCCTTGGAGGCGAGAGTAACGGTTGAATCTCTTAGTAGTAGCGTCGAGGCCTTACGACGTCATCCTTGGTATGGATTAGTATCATCGATGTTAGGATTGACTGTTTTAGGCAAAGAATGTGGTTCATCCAGGGGATGGGACCAGATTTCTCTTATCGGCAATGAAGAAATCTTGCAGCTCTGGTGGGACCAGAGATGGTCCAGGCCACGACAGAGAAGGTCCAGGTCATCCAGGAGCGGATGAGTACAGCTCAGAGCCGGCAGAAGCCTTACGCTGACAGGAGGCAGAGGCCACTAGAGTTCGAGGAAGGCAACCACATCTTCTTGTGGGTCTCACCTCGACGTGGTATTCGGAGATTTGGCTGAGGCGGCATGTTATCTATGCGCTTTATCGGACCCTTCCAGGTCCTCAGTAGGGTTAACGAGGTGGCTTATCGCCTGGCTCTGCCACCTCAGTTGCACCGGGTGCACGACGTCTTCCACGTATCCCAGCTGAGGAGATACGTGAATGACCCGACACACATCATTGACCATGAGGATCTTGACGTTGACGATGGGGCGACTTTTACGGAGGTCCCGGTGGAGATAGAGGATCGACAGGGGCGGGTCCTGCGTGGGCGATCGATTCCTCTTGTGCGCATTAGATGGCAGCACAGGAATCTCCAAGAGAGCACATGGGAGCGGGAGGCTCACATGCGTGCTCAGTACCCTCATTTGTTTCCCTAGTTTTTGATGTATCTTTACGGGGACGTAAAGCCCTGAGGTGGGAGTAATGTAAAGACCCATAAAGATCAAGTGAAATTTTTTCTTAAATTTCTTTGGAATTTTACAAGAGCGCGGTTTCTGACGGCACCTGATTCTGAGGCCCGGAGTGCCCGGAATCAATTTCTGAAGTTTGGCTCGGGTACGTTCAGTGAACGAACGAGCGGGAATTCTTAACTTTTGATCCGGTGCTCGGAATTGAAATCCGAGGGTACCGATGAACTCGCAGCACTGATTTTCGCTTAAGGAGACCTTTTTGGAAGTTGCGTTTATCACTGGACGAAAGTTAGTTTTTGGGAGGATTATAAAAAAGTTGAATAAAAAAATGTGGAATTCTTTTTATTTTACTTTTGTTGGATTACTTCTCTCAAAGGGGGTTAGGGGTGGGACCCACACCCACTTAACCTCCATTGAGAGGATTAAGTGTGCTGGGACCCACACGAACTTAAACCTTTCATCTTCTCCCTTAAACTCCCCTTTTAAATTAAGTTGGCAAGTTGGGTTAATTAATGGCTTGAGTTGTCTTAATTCAATCCTTTGAAATTCAAATGGTTTGGTTGAGTTAATAAAATAACCCTTAGCTTATTCTTTTTTTTGGGTTAGACTTGTTTATCCAACATGTGAGGATTTTGGGAGCTTCTCCTTCTTCTTCTTCTTCAACTCTGATGAAGAACATGAAGAACCTTCGAACTCCGACGAAGAACATCGCTCCTCTTTTCTCCGTCTCCCATGACGACATAACCGCGACATCGATGTTCTTCTTCCCCGACGCTCGACTTCCGCGAATCGTTATCGATCATCGAACTTCGTTCCAGAACCAAGGTAGGGGATTTTCCTTTCAAATTACGTGTTTCATTCCCTCGATCATGTAAGAATAATCCGTTGGGCGTAGTTCCAAATTTTATTAAAAATTTGTGAAACGTTCATGGTTGTGTTTATACGATTGGCCAATTGTTATCGTTTTAACGGGAGGAGACCGGACCGAACGAACACGGCCGATTCTCCTCCCCCTTCTAATCTTTCGTGTTGATTTAGCGGAGACAGCGAGGTGTCGTCGCACTGCGCAGGAACAAAATAATTTAAGGTCGGTTTGGGTCTCGACGAAGAAACGCGGCGCTTTAATGCCGCGCCTTTGAAATCGGATGAGACCTCGGCTGGAGTCGGGCCGCGGCGGAGGGGCGTAACGCCATTACGCCCCGCCAATCGTTCAAGGGCTGAGCAAGAAGGGGCGGCCGGAATACCGGCCATCGGAGGAAGAGGAAAAGCCGCGGCCGGACGGCCGCGGCGGAGCAGCTAGGGGCGACGGCCTCGCCGGCGCCGGAGATCAGGAAGGACGCGGCCCTACGGCCGCGGCGGTGCAGCCAGGGGCGGCCGGCCTCGCCGGACGCCAGAGATCAGAGAAGAGCCACGGCTACGGCCGCGGCGGAGAAGTGGAAGGCGGGCGGCCGCGCCGGGCGCCGGTTTGGACAGGAGGCGGGACCCGCGGGTCCCGCGTGTGTAAAGAAACGGCCGGCCTTAGGCCGGTCGAGATCCGGAAAAGGGGGGGTTTGACCCCCCGCATGCGGCACCTGCGCGGTGCGCTGGCCGCGCCGCCGCTGGCCGGACCGCGCCGCTGCGCCGCCACCAGCCGGGCCGGGTCCAGCGGACCGGGTCGGTCCGACCCGGTTCGGGTCGGCCCGGACCCGGACCCCCCCGTTTCGAATCAGTTTCGGTCTTTTGGCCATAACTTGAGCCACGGACCTCCGATCGGAGAACCGTCTACGGCAACGCGATCCTTGGATCGAGACGGTCGTTTCGGTATATCGTACTCAAGGTTTCGGATTACTTTGAGTTCGGCCGGGTTGGTTCGTTCACGAAACCAACCCGGCCTACGGAGCGGAAACGCTCATATCATGAGCTACGGACGTCCGATTGACGTGCCATCAGCTTTTTTGTGTACCTCTTAGTGAGACGGATCTTTTGGCATACTCTGCCCGAGGTTTGGATGCCGGTGGAGTACGGTCGGGTTGGTTTTGCCTTAAAAACCAACCGGGCCCTGGGGACGAAAATGCCAATAACTCTCAGACCGGGCGTCCGATCGACGCGCCGTCTGTTGCGTTGAGTTCCTGTTGACGATACAGAACTTTTGGATACATCAACTCTGGACCTTGTGACAGTTGATGTATCAGCCTCTCGGCTCGTGGAGCGGACCCTCCGAACGAGCTTGCTGTGTGCGGGAACCCTAGTGCTGGCTGCGACTGTTACTGTGACTACTACTGCTACTACTGCTACTGTGACTGCGACGACAACAGTACAGAGATCCTGTGTGGATTCGACGGCGATGACTACTGCACTCAGCGATCCTACGTGGATCAGTGCTACAGGTCCTGCGTGGGCCCGATCCTGTGTGGGTCTGATCCTATGTATGTCACTGCGGGGGTTAGTACCTATAGATCCTTCGTGGGTCCGAAGACTTAGATGGTTCTTTGATCTTCTTTAACGTCATCCGAAGAAGAATACCTGTGTGAGCTGAATCTTCTGTTTTACTCGATAGAGGTGGTGCGCTTGGTTGTAGTGGCAGACCCGCGATACTGGAGTCGAGCGTACGGAGTACGGAGACCGTGTAGCCGGCTGAGACCTGAAGACTGCTCGACCGACTCGACTTGGAGTGAGTCGACTAGCCCAGTGGACGGAGCGCCCGGTATTTGGCGGCAGACCCACGGCGGATGGAGCGCCTGGTAGTTGGCAGCAGACCCGCGGTACTCGACTGGAGGAGTACCTCTGTAGGCTATTTGGGTGAGCGCCCGGTATTTGGCAGCAGACCCTCAGCGGACGGAGCGCCCGGTAGTTGGCGGCAGACCCGCGGTACTCGACAGGAGGAGTACCTCAGCAGTCTTAGGTTAGTGAGCAGTATCTCAGAGTCGTGACAGGACACTGTACACTTCAGAGATGGGGCTCTTCAGTAGTTACGTTTTTGATAATGAAAATCCTGTGTGAGCTGAAACCTATTGCTTTCCTGTGTGGATTGTGTTGTGCAATCCTGTGTGGATTACGTTTTGCTTTCCTGTGTGGAATACGTTTACTTTCCTGTGTGGACTGAGTTGTACTTGGGCTCGGAGGTTGGAACGTATTTGAAATTGGTGACTTAGGTATATGTATGGGCATATACCTAAGCAGTGTCGGTTGTTACTTCGTGATTGTACCTTTCTTTGTGGTTTATCCTTTGTGGATTTTGGGAGACCTTCAGGGGTCTCGGGGTCCCTACTGAGTAGCTTATACTCACCCCTGCACGGGCTTTGCCCGCACTACGTTGTGTTGGTTGCAGACGACGGACAGCGTTGATATTAGCTGAGGCTTGCAGAGCAGGACGGTACCTGGAGGAGGATCACTGGGCGAGACGTGCTCGGAGAAGACGGCGGGACCCATGGAGCAGTGGAGCTATCTGTACCCACCCTTCAGGTGGGATTTCCAGTGGACAGCTTGGTGTAGCGGCTTTTACTTTTCAGTTGTTGTTTTCCCTTTCGAGTTGTACTTTACTTTCAGTTTGGGTTTGTATACTGGCCCATTTACCTTTACGCACTTTCAGTTGTACTCTGCTTTTTCTTAGTATTTACATTCCACTTGCTTACTCTGTGGTGTTTGTTTACTTTACAAAGGCAATGCCTTCCCTTTTTACTGGGATTTACGCCTTGGTGCTAGTCGCCAGCCCCTGGCCTATGGAAGGCGGGCTTGGGGTAGTCACGGCACGGACCCCGAGGGCGGGTCGTGACAACATTTTTTGGGGAAAATATCATTTCTGCATTGAAAAATGATTTTTAAAACATAAGACATTTTTGAAAACCTTTTCTTCTAAAATAGAATTCCAAACACATCATGGGGTCTGTGAAAATAATAAATCATTTAAATTCAATTTTTTTGGAAATTATAATCATTTATCCTTTGAACAAAAAATTCAATGTATTTTTTAATACACTTCTTTTAAATAAAATGGATTTTCATTCGAATAGAGGAATACGGTTAGATTTTTCTAAAGAAAAATTTCTTAATTATATTATGTACAAAAGAGTGGAAAAGTAAAATAATACCTGGAAATATCTTTAAAACACATAAGATTGGAAAAATCATGGTTTTTCATGATATATAGATTATAATATTTCATCAATAGGAGAATAAACATAAACAATCCTGATAAACAATGAAATTATTTCAATAATATCTTACCACATTCTAACATGGGATCATACTCTCCATCTAAGAAAAAATAAATTACCGGAAGCATAAAATACCATCAAAGGAAATATATTAATTAAATAACTTTTAAAAGGATTTATATACACCTCATATAGAAATATAGGTTCAAAATATGGTATGTCTCTCAAAGAAGGAAAATTGAAACAAAATTACTTGTCTAATTTGGAGTCTTTTTAAATGTAAAAATCATAAATGAAATTGATTATAATAGATATGAAAATTTTCATAACTTTTGAAATAATAATCATAGAATACACTCATGGGTTGTATGAACACCACACAAATTAAATGAGTGGTGAACATGGCTTGTAACTCACAGAAATAAAAAGTGACATAAAATTACAATACCATGTGTATGTACTCTCATAATACTCGTACAAGATATGAGAATAAAAATTATAATTTTATTATAAATATTTTACCGAAACTGATTATTATATATTATTCCATATATGGTGTTATTATGACTTTATATTACCTGCTTCTTATCAATTATATGATATGTTTTCAATTAGTGTATTATCCAATTTTTTTTCGCAAGTTTCCAAATTTGTTATATCTTTGTTTACAATACATATATAATAATTTTATGTATGTAAACTATGATATAAATAAAAATTATATTTATTATATTTTTCTTATTATAATGTATATAATATAAATTTTTGAAATTTAATAAATCATTCATGGAGTCAGTAGGCCGTATATACAGATGAATGATGTTATTGTTTACTTCTTGTATTGAAAGAATGAAAATAAATGATATATATATATTTATTTATATATCATTATTAATGTATCATGATTATATAATAAAATTTCATTAAACCAATTCTTAATACATACCATGTAGAGTGCGAGTGAGTTGCATAACTCTGAGGAGGTTGTAGTGTACACATCGACCAATGATATTACCATATTTTCACATGATGGATGGTACAAAGGTATGTGATATATACGGATTAAAGAAGAATAAATAAATTATAAATATAATATATATTATATAGATATATATTTCCCAACATAATTCCCACCATGAGAGGTGGTAATGGAAGAATGAACAATAATCGTTTTGTGAGATAGAAGTTTTCCGTACTCATAAATAGTATGTTCATTAACCATTAGATGGATGTGTGTGTAATTGTAGGTGAAAACAATATCATGAAAAATCTCATCATTTTTAGGATACTAGTTTTATTTTATAATCATGGAATAATAATATTTTAGGGGGTGGAAAATTGAAATAAAACTAAAGATCTTGAGGAAGGCTGTTACCTCTACTTTGCGTAACACCTTTTGGTTTGAACCTAAGGGATTATTTGGATGGAATAATAGAAAAAGTTAGGATTTTATAATTTGGGGAATTATTTTGAGCGGCTATTATTCTGATAATTTTTTAACTAATGTTATTTGATTGGAGTGAGGAAGTTGGAGGATAGAAGGCTCTTTGTGGAGGAGAGACACTCTTGTAAATTTTAAATAAGGGATTACATCCCATGTTTCTAAATTGTAAGGAGGATCCAATAATCAATAAAATTTGATAAAATTGTGTATAATTTCTATATATGGCCATAAACGGGATCTTAGAAATGTTTCTTGGTTATTTTGGACATTACAATTATGGTTTATTCCCTTATTAGTTAAAATCTTTCCTTAATCATTGTTGTTAATTTTAATTACATTTACTAATATTTTTTGTCATAAATAAATATTAAATTATTAAAAATTATAAATAATTATGACTCCAAATATGGAATCCATTTTTTAAAATTTCAATCACATTCGAAATAAAAATTAACTTATTTTTAATCCCACAGACGGGACGACAATGCATGTTTTTACAGTATATACATTCAAAAGTTATATATGTTTTTATGTTAATTTTCAGATTTAATGTGATTCCAATGAACTATGTTGGATTATTTTATAAATAATTTTTCAATTAAACATTAAAACCAATGAAAATTTTATTTTACCCTTATAATTAAATGAGAATAAAATCTACAGGGAATTAAAATTCAGTATTTATGACTATTCATCAAAAAATAAATCTTCAAAGAAAAAAAACTACCTAAAATAATTTTTATGGTTCTATTTAAAATATGAAGTTTATTTTTACATATTAAATTTATAAAGGCTTCATAAATAATATTTACGCTTGTTTTTACATTAAAAGGTGGTAAAACTGCCTTTACATAAATATTGATTTTTATGTGAAATATTATGTCTGATATTATCATATGCTTTTCCAATTTATTGGATGAACATTAAAAATATTTTATTGAATATATAAAATATATATTTAATTAATATCATTAACCAATATTAATTAACTTAATTTATTATAATAAAATACCATGGTTATCATTAAAATTGATAATATAAAAACATTCCCCATATATTCAATTGGTTCTTTTAATCATTTCTAATTAATCCAAAACCAATTTATTTAGTAATTTATTTTCATAATTTAGTTAATCCTATTTATATAAACATACTTAATGGATATTTTACATCAAATTATATTAAATTATAAAATATTATTGTTCGTTGAAACTCAATCATGTGTGTTATGCCAGCCATCAAGAAAAGTAAATCTTCTATGTAACGTATGTTAACCTCAAAGTTCCATTTAAAGAAAGATAAAAATTATATGTCATGTGGTTCGCAATTAACATTGTTTTTCATATAATTAAAGAAAAACATATTAATTCTATATAAAAAACAATTTTCAGTGATGTGTGAAATGAAATTATAAAAAAGATTAAATTAATTCAAAACAAATATTTCACAAAATCCCAGGGTATTACTTCGTCTGTATCGAACCTTTTCTATAGGAATCCCTATATCATCATTACATTAAACTAAAAAAATAGACCAGTGTTTGTAGGAAAATTTTCTATTACTTAATGTTAAGACTTTTTTGAGTGTTTATTTACAAATGGATTATTGCAATGATTATGTATTGTAATTTATGAAATGCATATATCAATTTTATTGATTCATGATTTTTCATTAAAAAATAAGAAAATACTATGCTTTCACATGGATTAGGTGTTTAGGAATTCATCCAAGAATCCTATGTTTTATAATCACCCTCTTCATGGGTATCTCAGTCCACATGTATATGGTATTATGTTTGAGTTGCAGGTTCTTGAGTTTATGATGTGGTGGCAGGGATGGGAAGTTATCCTTGTATTGGAAGACTAATGATTGATGTTTAATTTATTATATTATGGTTTAAAGAACCCCAAACCTTATATATTGACATTACTGCAAACAAATATACATTACGTACTATATTTGACAATATATGAGAGACTCATGTATGAAAGATCTAAATTTAACATCAACTACATCTATAAAGTAATAAAAAAATCTCAAATCAGAAATTTTTTGTTTCTTTGGATATTAACTATATAAATATTTTATTATTCATTTTTCTCAACATTGGATATAAAATTTTCCACACATGAAATCCTTATAATCATAATCATCAATAAAATTTCCCGTGGAATGGGGAAAGAAAAGAGGGATTAAGACAAAATTAATATTATAGGAAAACATAAGAATGATTTATAAGGATTTTAGTTCATAATATTTCCAGAAAAAATGATCATGGCGGAAATGTATTTTTAAAATAAACATGGAATCAAAAGAGTTTTCCATAAATTATTAATGGAGGATATATAAACTAAAAATGTCAAACATATACCATGGAAAAAGAATTCAATATCATGAAAAAATAATCATGAACGCTGAAATATGACATAAGAATGTAGAACTATAAATAAATGAGGCATAAAAATTAGTATAGAGATTCATAAAACTGTGAACATAACTAATCACAATTATTTCCATACACATGGTTATGAACAGAGTAAACACAATCATATCGAAGCATAATGCTTTCATCATATCTAATAAGATGTCATGTCTAATCATAATTTTATGAACATATCTAAAAAAGTCATATCTACTAAAAAGGATATTAACATAGATAATAAATAGTGTCTTAAAAATGGTTGGGGACATATATAATCAATAATCATGTACACAGAAAATGATGTAAAAAATCTAAACAAAGCATGTCCAAATAAAAATTATTTTCCACTTGTGATATAAAAATTTATCCAATGAATTACAGGGCAATATAGGACACCATCAATCATATAATAATAAAACGTACTATTTTTACTATATGAAAAAAATCATATAATAAAAACCATTGGAAATAATAGAAATTTCATAAGATATTTAAATAGTTTCACATAACGTTACATAAAAAAATAGAATGGTTGATACCAAAAATTAAGTAACCCAATATCTGTCTTTCACAATATCACTTAGAGGGTGGCCATGAATTTTACGATTAAGAATATATATATATATATATATGAAAATTGAGTTGAAATTATAAAATTTTCTATTTATAAAATATTTCTTACAGTTTCCTAAAATTATAAAGTTATAAGTCACTTTAAAAAAAATAGTTAAGATGGTTATTGGAATAATTATTAAAAATTCACATAAAATGAATACGAAATAAATTTACATTTAAAAAAAATTGTTTTTAAATAAATAATTTTTTATTTTAATATACAAAGTTAATGAACATGAAAATAAATTCTATTTTAAATTCCTTTTAGTACTTTTTTAAGAAAAATCCACATCGATAAAATAGTTAAAAAACATCCCTTTTATAAATCGGTTTAAGTAACAATGAAAATTACAGAAGATAATATATTTTAGATATTAAAATAAAAAATTGATAAATTAAATGAATTATGATGGATATGGATGAGAAATATTTATTATAAAATATGTAATTATTCTGCATAACGATATTATTATAATGAAGAATTAAATTCGTCAAAAAAGTAGATTTTAATTAATATTTTATTACCCTGAAGGGAAAATTTTATTCAATATAACAAAATAAATTATATATATTATAAAATTGTAATAACATAACCACATGAATGTTATTATGACCCAGTGGTATAGAAATCCATTTTACAAAACACTTACAACATTGATATTAAATTAAATCAAAGTGTTTTATGGAATTACCTTGAAAAGAAATAAAAAATAATTGAAAAAATTAATATTTAGAATACAAGACATTTGGATGTATGTACCCCATATAAAATAATAATATTATTACAAAATAAAAACATGATTCAGTGATATGAAATTGTGATTAAATCACTTAAATTGGATTCCTTATTGGTCATATTTTATCACACTTGTTGTATAATAAAACTTAATCATTACAATTTAATTTAAAATTATTAAAAATATTTATTAACTTTTTTTAAATATTTTATACTAATTCATTTAATTTTTATATATGATTTTTAATATTGATCATCATATTGGTATAATCATTATGTAGTACATTATTTTTGGTATAATGATTTTAGATAACATTATTTGTCCATGAGTTTATCATAAATAGAATATCCAAGTTATTATAATATAATATCCATCATGTGTTATTAATGTATATGTTCATTCCATGTGAGTTTTTGTATGATTTGAATAGATGAACCCTATGATAGGTATTTGTTATAAATTTATAACGAACAAAATATGTTGTATTAATAATTAGTTAAATATTAATATTAACCCTACATAATAAATAATTTACTTATAAGTAAAACATTTTATCAATAATTATGTTTCTATATCCATCCATGATATAAAATAATATCATCATTCATATATGTAATAAAATGGAATTGAATAAAAATATTCATTATTCAATGGGTGAGTATGGTTATAAAAGTGATTATTTTATCATAATATCATTAATAAAATAGGGATAATGATATTATTTTTATTTTTTAAGGTGATTAATCATATTGTAGAAAATTATGAAGGATAAATATATATTAATAATGATTAGGTATTTTATAATTCCCATGTTAAGATCATGTATCTTCTCATGGATGGCCTCTTGGAAATGGAGAATTTGGGACACCTTCTATTGAGGATATGTAAAAATATGGAAGTGGGATTTTGGATTTGTAAAATGGTTCTGTAATAAAGAATTATTCAATGGATTGTTTTTTTTTATTTTTTGGAGGAGAGTTCTTTTATAGGTTAATATATTGAATATTTCCTTAGAAAAATATGTAAAGTGAAAGATAAAGATGGAATCATGTGGGTGTTAGGTAAGTTTGGTAATGAAGATTTGTAAATATAAGTGGTATTAACTGTAAAACATAAAAAACCCCATATAAAGTGTTTATTTAATTTTAATTATAAAAAATTCATTCCATTTTGGGTTATCCTTTTTAACCCCTTTTTAACTCACCTAAATATTTTCCCTGAATATTTGTTTTTAGTAATCCTTGTTATTCATCCCTATTACCAAATTTCAATTATATAATTATATTTTTCATACATTTAAGTTTATTCAATTTATATTCAATATAAATTAACTACACCTACCCATATATATTAGAGACTAAATATTTACCAACTAACCTTCATGTACAAACTCTAAGGATGTGTCACAGTTTTCTAGGAACAATATAAGAGTGAAACCAACATATTATGGAACTACTGCATATCTGGGGAAAGGAACATATCATTATGAAAACAACCAAAGTTTAATATCACCATGATCAGTATGAGCATGTGGAAAATCTAGAGCATGTGATCATTATTGTTCCCATACAAGGTGTAATTAAAATATTATAATAAAATATGAGGCCCATAAATTGGAACATACTATCATTTTGATTGGGGACCAAGAACATAGATTGAAACATCCCTCAGGACTAGAAAATTATATTTTTTAAGAATTAAAATGAAATATTCTATAGGTACATGACTATTATCATAATCCATCTCCAAATGATTTATTTTTTCTAATTTAGAAATAACATAAAGTAAGACTGATATCCATGCTAATAAAGATCCATGAAATATTCCAATAACATATTAATTCAAGGATTATATTTCCACTTCCTCTATTGATTAACTAAAAAAATATCCTACATAGTATATACAAGAGGAGTTTCCTATCCCATCTCCCATTCAAGAGGTATATCAGCAAAATTTGATAGGGAATATAAATTTGAACCAGAATCCTAACCCTGCTTCTACCAAGAATGATAAAAATATTCTGAAAACCACTCAGAAACTAGATCATATTACCATATTTGATGTATAATATCACTATAGTAGTATTTTATATTCATATTAGAGGGATTATATATGTGAGGTAATAAATTTCCATCAGTAAACTCTTATGACCATCATATAGCAGGATCATATCCTTTCTCAACCATGAAAGGTAGGCTAGAATATCCCTTCTACGATGCAGAATGTGGCTCATATCCAAGATTCTCTTGATTCTTATACCCATGAGGATGTATGATTCATATCTAGAAAATTTTAAGTGTTTTTCATTTCATTAACCAATTAAGAAGGAAATCACTACCAATATAGTCCTCCTCAAGGTAGTTTAGCGATTCATCCCAAAGACTCTACTCCTGATGTACTCTGTGGAAAACATCCCCACCTGAATATATCTCCCAAAAATGGAAATCCTCCCTTTTAACTAATAAAATCTTATATAGATATTCCAAAAATATAGAGGTTTAACCATATGTAGTTCCCAAAAATAATAAAAAACTCCTCAAATCGATTATTTAGAAACCGAGAGTAGAAACCATTGTTCTCGGATTTGGTGGAGATGTATAAAAAATGAAAAGTGATCCGACATAAATATAAGGAATAATTTACCCTGAACAAACCTCCCAACTATGTTCTCGACCATCACATATTTTGACTATGAGGTCCAAGGTGAGCTAGAGGAGGAGTGAATTATTTACTAACACTAAAATATGTGGTCCACACATCATTTAATCATGGATATACACCTCTCCTTCCATGGATACGAGGGCCTCCTCCAGGTCAAAAATATATTTTGTTGACATATAGATATGGCCTCATTGTTCATAGACTAAGACCCAATATTATAATATCATAACAAGTTCCTATGTCGTGTCTTCCACCACATTATGGAAAATCACTAGAAAGTGATTTACAAGTCCTTGACGAATGTTTGTATCAAATGATAGTGAATATATGGATAGTTTCACATCACTATATCCCCTAAACAATGAATCTCCCTATATATGAAATCCAATAGTTTCATAGCCATAGGGGAGATCAGGGGACCAGGTAATATGTGGTCCAATTTAAAATGAGACTCTTCCACATTGAGGATAAAAACACAAGTTTAATAGAGGGAGAGGGCTGCCAAATGACTATTAGAATGGGCCTATCAATAAAATGGTAACACACCTCAAACTATATGCCGATGTGATAGATCGATCCATGGATTCCTATAATACATAACCCCATCACTTACTGCCATTTCACCTAGCCCATGCACTAATGAAATTGTGCCAAATCAAATAGATCACAATAGAAGGTACCATTGATTTTGTGTGGGAGAAAACCATTCCCAAAAGGATGGGGTTATTTCCACCACAACCCCCACCCTATGGTCATCAATTCCTAATACGGTACTTGAAAAATCATTGGTCAATTCACTCCTACCTAATCTTGATGGGCTGGGGTAATTTTTATCTAAATCCCAACCATAAGGGTCATCACACCTCTGGAAGGTCCTTGAGGAATTAGTGGAAATTCCATATCATCCCCCACCACTAGTGTTGGAGGAATTTATGTCATAATTAATTTTCTAGGAACCGTTATATCTTTGACTGGAATCATCAAATCCTCGACAATATGATTAGAAAGTGCCTATAGTGGCCCCGAATCTACCCCAACCCACAGTGCATGGAGAATTGTTATCCTCATCATCACCCTGAATGGAATAAGTCTTCAACAAGTAAGGAGATAAATACCAATGGGTGAAATCCTAGTCAATCCTCTTATCATTTGACACACCTTTATCATTTGGGGACCACTTGGAAATTATGGATGGAAAATCCATTTAGGTTTTCTTTCAATAATTGAGATAGTGTTAGTGTATGGAAAGTGAAATCAACACCCATAAGGGTTGTACGCCAAGTTAGTATAATATGATTATAGCTAATTTGAATTACAATAATGAAACCCTTGAAAGTTGAGAAAGTTGTAAAAAACTGTCCAATTTAACATATAGTGATGGGGTATCCACCATTCCCAAATACACCTTAGTGAAAAATGTCCCCATTAATCAAAAAAATTATGTGGATCAAAAAAAACATAGAGGGATGTAATTATGAATCCATGGCTTCATAGTTTTGTGATATAAAAACACAAATTGGGGCTCCACATAGACAAAATCAAAGAATGATCCAGAAAATGGAATTTCTGATTGATGAATTTCCACCACAATAGAAGAACTATATCAAGGATAAATGGAATGGTGGAATTATATTGTACTGACCAATCAATTGATATGAAATCACATTCATTGAGGATCGGTTGGAAAAATATGAGAATGGGATACATATTGCAACACCATGCCCCTACTTCATAGTCTTGAGGAGTAGGTGAGGGTTACATGGACTTAAGAGATGTTCCCAAGGCACCAAAGGCTGGCAATAAATGCCGAGGGCATCGAGAACAAATTGTGGAACGATTTTACCTTAAGAAAAAACCAACCAAACCATACATTATCAATTACTATATGATGCATAACAACAAAAACATTCAATCATGTGTTCCCAAAGGACAACCAAGTTGTTCCACAGTACAACCCAAAACCAATACAACCAATACCATATCAGGTTACTATGTGGAAGACTCAACAAAAGACCCAAAATAATCTAAGGAACACTCCATGGCTCCAAACAAAGCTCCATGATCCAGGCTCCACCCAGAAAACATGATGCACCACTAAAGGAGGGTGATGCCTTACCTTTTCCCACATCATGATACACAACATCTGCATAGACACCAATGTTCTAAAGTAGGGTGTGAGTACAACTACTCAGTAGGATTTCCCCAAATAACTTCCCTACACACACCACTAGGATAAAACCATTAGCACATTTATATAAAAAAATTTATATAAAATAATCACAAGTACAACCATTTCCATAGGCCAAACATTCCCTTACCAAGCCATCACACCGAACCTATGCAACCAAGGGAAATCCAACCAAACATGGCACGAACCATTTCATCATTCACACACTAGAACAGCAATTTAAAACATGAAAAGAAATGTGCAACAAATATCCAAAACAACCAAACAATGGAGATTTCGTCCCACCCATTCAACCATTCACACCTAGTGGCACTTCCTATCCACTTATCCTTTGATGGTTTCCCTTCCGTCCACTATCCATACACTTTTATAGTGGTATTTACCGCCTCATCCACATTACATTCCTATAAATCAAAACTAAGCATATAACCCACCTTGGTCACAACAACATGTAATCAACCAAATTCCATTGCAATTGAATCTAAATCAATAAAACACCCATTTATTGAAAATCATTTTCCATGCCAAACAACATTTCAATAAAACAACCTATTTTTTGAAAACCCATTTCCATCAATCATTTTCAAAAATCAATAGTATCATCCCATTTTAAAATCTCCATTTTAATATCCACAAAAAAAGCATTTCACCATAAAACCCCCATTTTCCCAAAAATCCCCAAAAGGATTTCCATCCAACTTTCTACATCAAAAACACAATCAATATCAAGCCACCCAATTTAATTGTAACCAAAAACCACTAGCTCTAACCATGTGGAGTGGAGAGAGAAGACACCTACCTTTAGGGTTCCTGAGAAATCGACCCACATGCAACCACACCTCAAATCTGGGGAACGCACCACTAAAACCTCGGTAGATACCATTCCCTAGCATTCACAGGCCTTAAAATCATCAACAAAGGCAACCCCAACCCATGATCTACACACAAAAAGTGTAGATCTAGAAAACCAAGAATGAGGGAAGAGTATATATATAGGAAAACACAATGAACCCAAGAGTAGAGACTTGCCCTGGAGAAACTTCTTTCAAACCGCCTTGAAACCGCTTTTAATCGCTTCCAAAATGAGTGGGAGAGCCCCTCCAATCCTTGAGAACCAAAAATCCCGAGTGAGGCTAGAGTGGGAGGATGTTTGGAGATGAATGATGCAATCCTAAGTGATACTATGTTTTTAAAAAATATTTTTATGTGGCCGCACGGTTAAACCACATGGTTTGGAAAACCATGCACAAACCATACACATGCAACAGCCCTAGGAGCAAGGGTCCGCACGGTTGCCTCGCACGGTTTGGAAAACCTTGCGTAGGCCATGCGAAGCGTATTATCTTTATTTTAATGGTTTCTTGGAGAATCTGCATGGTTTCCACTAACCGTGATTCAACCGTGCACCCATAGAAAAGCTTCCAAACTCTTCCAAAACCTTTCATAACTCTCCCAACCTCTTCCCAACTCATCCGATGAACATTAAAAACAAAAAAAATCATAAAAAATGGCTATACACCTCAAATCGGGGGTACTAAATTCTCTCAACCATTGTTCTTTCCATCCTCAGAATGTATTGAACCCATCCTTTTCCGAAAGAGTTCAGGCCATTTCTCAACAATCACTTTTTCCCGCTCACATGTCTCCTCTTGATTCTGACCATGTTTCCACAAAACACGAACTAAACTGATTCTTTTACAATGCAATAGTTTCTCTTGCCTATCCACAATCCACACTGGAGCATGCACCAATGAAGCATCTGGTTCTAGCTCAACATGATCCCATTGAATCACATGGTCACGATCCAGTTGATACTTTTTCAACTACGACACATGAATCACATTGTGCACCACACTAAACCTAGGTGGCAAAGCCAAACGATAAGCCACCACACCAACCTGCTCTAGAATCTCAAATGGTCCAATATACCCCGGAGATAACTTTCCCTGCTTCCCAAACCGATGATGTCCCAAACTAGGAGAGATCCTCAAGAAAACATAATCTGTCACCTCGAACGACAACGACCGTTGACGATGGTCCACATATGATTTCTAACGACTCTGATCCATATCCACTATATTCCTAATCATCTTGATCTTCTCTGTAGTCTCCTGGAAAAGGCTCGGTAATACCATCAAGGACTCACCCATTTCCACCCAACATAGTAGAGAACAACACGACCACCCATACATTGCTTCAAAAAGGAGAAATATGAATGGATGTCTGATAACTGTTATTGTATGAGAACTCATCCAGTGAGAATTGATCCTCTCAAGAACACCAAAAATCCATGACACAAGCCCGAAACATAACCTCCAATGTTTGTATAATCCTCTCAGATTAACCATCCATCTAAGGGTGATAAGTTGTGCTCATGGTCAACAGAGATCCAAGGTCTTGCTGTAAGGATTTCCAGAAATGAGATGTAAACCTCGTATATCTATCAGATAGAATGGAAACTGGAAATACATGCCTCATTAGCACCTCCCATATATAGATTTTGGAAAGATCATCCACCGTATGAGATTCATGAATTAGGATGAAATGGGCCGACTTCATTTGTTGATCCACTATCTCCCAAATGGTATTGTTCTTTCTGACCGTTCATCGGAGACCTATAAGAAAATCCATTGGTATTTCCTCCCACTTCCAAACAGGGATTGGTAAAGACTACAACATTCCTGCTAGCCTCTGATGCTCTGCCTTGACCTGCTGACAAGTCGTGAATCTCAAAAAAAACTCAGCCACTCTTCTATTCATACCATCCCACCAGAACTACACTTTCAACACTTTATAAATTTTCTGAATTCTAGGATGAACAACCCACCTATAATGATGATATGCCCTAAGAAGATCCTCCTGACAAGTAGCATGTACATTCATCTGATTTCGAAAACACAAAACTGAATCTCCATTAACATGCAAACAATCAATGGTCTCCCCACCATTGAGTCTCGACCCCATGGTCACACACTCAAAATCATTTATATGTGCCGCTTTAACCAAGACAACTATGTCAGGAATCAACAAAACCAGAAAGAAGACCTCTCTATCACCCTAGTCCTCACATTCCAACCACATTTCTGCTATAACCAACATCTACTACCACTGGTCCGATGTATTTTCGCCATCTGAGCATATGATTTTATACCGAATTAATCCACAACCAAATTTCCCTTACCTAGTGTGTACATTAAATCAAAATAAAACATCTGGAGATATTCTATCCATATCCTTTTCCACAAGTTCAAATATCTATGAGAGAAAATGTGCTTCAAGATCTTATGATCTATATATACCGTGAATTTCGCATCAAAGAGATAATGACGCCACACATTCAAAGCATGAAACACTACTTCCAATTTCAAATCATGAGTTGGGTAGTTCTTCTTAGGCAACCTCAATTGTCGTGATCCATAAGCAACTACATGATTCCCTTTCATGATAATGCACCCCACCCCTGATCCTGAGGCATCACTATACACCACATACCCTTTTCCTAGTTCTGGAAAAACCAATATTGGGGCTGATTTAAGGTGACCCTTTAGATCTTCTAAAAAATGCTGACACTATTCATTCCACTGGAATGTAACATTATTTCTTTTCAAAGCTGTCATCGGCAAAGCCAAAAGTATAAAATCATGAAAAAACGCCGATAATTCCCAGATAGAACAAGGAATCTCTGTATATCCATCACATTCCTTGGCAGTTTCCATGTGATAACAACCTCTATATTTTTTGGATCCACTGAAACACTCCCTTCAGAAATCACATGGCCAAGAATACAAAATTCCTGTATCCAAAAGTCATGCTTTGACAATTTGGCATACAATCGATTATCCCTCAAGATCCTTAGCACTATCTCCATGTGACGCTCATGCTCCACCCTTTCCTTTTAATACACCATAATATCATCTACAAACACAACCACAAATGAAACCAAATATATCTGAAATATCTGATTAATCAATGCCATAAACATCGATGGTGCATTCGTTAGACCAAAGTGCATAACCACATATTCATAATGGCCATATCTACTTTTGAAAGTTGTTTGAGGAATATCTCCCTTCCTCACCTGCAATTGATGATTTCATGGCCTCAGGTCGATCATAGAGAACCACTAGGCTCCCATCAATTGGTCGAACAAATCATCAATTCATTGATGTGGATATCTGTTCTTTTTTTGTTACTTGGTTATGTATACGATAATCAACACAGAGCCTCAAAGTTCCATCCAACTTTTTCACAAACAACACAGGCCTTTCCCACGGGGACGTGCTAGGCTAGATAAACCCTTTTTTTTCTAAGTCTTCCAACTAGACATTAAATTTCCACAATTCAGTAGGTGCCATTTGGTACGACGGAAGTGAGATGGGACTGGTCCCCAGAAGAAGATCAATCATCAACTCCACTTATCTTATGGGAGTTACCCCAGAGAATTCATTAGGAAAAACATCCATGCACTATTCCACCACTTCCAGAAGAACACTCTACTCAACACCCATTACTGATTCCAACGACAATACCGCCAACTGATTTGATAACATGCCTATTTTCAGTGCCAACAACCTTGTTGCACCGTGCCTTTCCAGTCTCTATACTCTAAGGAGATGTCTAATGCCATCGTGTGTCGTAAAATCCATTGTTCACGCATCACAGTCATTGTGGGAATTAAAAGCACCAGCCAATCCATTCCCAGGATTACATCATAACCATCCATCCCAAGCATTGAAAAATTTCACATTAGCTCAACCTCGCCCAAAATGATACAACATGATATTCACAAGAACACTTGAAACTCTCTTCAGCCTAGAAGAGTTTGATGTTTTAAAAACAGGGGCATCATTTCTACCCTTAAACCCATCAAATCAACCACACATGTAGCCATTATAGAGTGTGAAGCACTCGTATCAAACAACACTTGCATCAAGGTAGAATTTAAAAGAATACTACCTCGCACCGTGGATGATTCCGTCAGATCATCCACCACAACCTACTCATCTTCAAACACCTGTTTTATTTCCACCCTCTGCTCTTTATTTCTCTACTGGGGTGTCATGGTGTTCCTAAAATCACCATGACCCACTTTACTCAGCTGATGAGGGGTGTGCTGTTATCCCAGTCCCGTTGAAGCATACAACGTCTGCGATCCCTGAGGAGTGTCACGCGCACCCGAACTTGGAACAATATGATAATAACGCTGTAGATGCCACATATTCTTAAAATTATGAAATCCTTGAGGTTCTGTCGTTCAATCCCGCTTGATGTGGCTCGAATAACCACACTGAAAAAATCTCATATTTCTCTGGAGATTCGGAGGAAGATTCACTGATCCTGCTGTTGGATTATCTGTCATGCCCCCACACTGGGAATAAGTGTCCCTCCTTCGCTTGAACCCAGAGTTAGAGATACCACTATTACCCACGGTTACCACCATGTTTCCTCCGCCCGGAATGCCCAACAAATCCCTCTCAGCCACCGAGGCTCTATTCACCATCTCTGTGCAATAATCTATACACAGTACTGCTATCTTTGAATGGATTTGTTTCTATAATGTCGCTTCAATGATCCTTGCCTTCAAGGACATGTTACCCACCAACTTGGGGGAAAACCTCACTATGTTCATAAAAATAGCATCATACGTCATCACGGACATATGCTCTTGCTTCAATGTGATGAAATCAGTCGTGCGTTGAATTCATAACGTATGTGGGAAGAATTGTTTATTAAAAAATTCCTCAATTCCTTCCCACATCATTCCCTGGTCTGTTCCAGCTTGAACCGCCAACTCCATCCTTTGATGGGCAAGATCTTCCCACATATATGTGGGCAATGTCACTTTTAACTCTACTGGTGTTCCCAAGAACTCAAAAATAATTTTCATTCTATTCAAACATGCTTCTGCGCTCTCCATCTCTGAATCACCCCTAATGATGGGTGGATTCTGCTTTTGAAAATGCACTGCATGATCCACATGCCTTGGTTTATCCAATTTATTTCCACTTTCCACAGCATAAAAATCCTGAACTATACTCTGCACTAACTACTGGTTCCCCTGAGGCTCAGGTGCAAAAAGTTTCTTAGTATCCTCCTCTAGTTGGTCTCTACGACACCTACCCAGTGCCATTTCATTTAACAGAAAACAAACAACCATGAGCTCACTTCTGTAGACATCACGAAATCGCATTTCAAATCACTTTACATAATACTATCATAACGAGGCTTTCCACATTTCCACATTTGGCATGTTTTAACTATTTTGAAAACGAAACCATTTTAAAAATATCGTATTTATTCGCATTACAATTTCACACAATTGCAAAAACATTTCTCAATTCAGCCCATAAATCATTATGCCCAATGAAATATGCATCCTAGTGGGAAGTCATTTCTACCATGAAGTCCATCCTCATCTCATTGGCTACACCCACGACAATGAGATATCCAATGCCTATAATTTTCTCCAAAAAACTTATGTACGCAAATCCCTGGGAACATGAAATTCAACATAAGAGGGTTAGCTACATCCTTTTATATTATACATTCCATATCCGGACAAGCCTATTCCTTGCTTCCATACCTACTCAAGGAATATACCACGACAAATGTCAACTAAAAATCTGAGAATCAACTCCAAAGGAAAAAACAACCAGATACCACTTATAAAACCCCGCCCCTACCTCATTTTCATAAGTCGGAGGTGACCGTTACTTGTCCTTAAGAGACGTTCCCAAGGTGCCAAAGGCTAGAAATAAATGTCGAGGGCTTCAAGATCAAATTGGAGAACGATTTTCCTTCCATACAAAACCAACCAAACCATCCATTATCAATCACTATATGATACATGGAATCCAAAACATTCAAACATGTGTTCCCAAAGGACAACCAAGATGTTCCAAAATACAACCCAAAACCAATACAACCAATACCATATAAGAGTTTTATGCAGAAGACTCAACAATAGACCCAAAATAATCCAAGGCACACAACAAGGAACCACACCAAGCTCCATGTTCCAAGCTCCTCCCCGACATCATGATGCACCACTATAGGAGGGCGATGCCTTACCTTTGCTCACATCACGATACACAACATCTGCAAAGACACCAACATGCCAAAGCAGGGGGTGAGTACAACTACTCAGTAGGATTTCCCAAAATGACTTCCCTACACATGCCACTAGGATAAAACCATTATCACATTTATATAAAACATTTTATATAAAATAATCACAGGTACAACCATTTCAATATACCAATGATGCCCTTACCAAGACATCACACCCAACCCATGCAACCAAGGGAATTCCAACCAAACATTCCACAAAACATTTCATCAGTCACACAATAGAAAAACAATTTCAATCTTTCAGTGCAATGCACAAAAAATAACCAAAACAACCAAATGGTGGAGATTATGTCCCACCCGTTCATCAATTCAAACCTAGTGGCCCTACCCATCCACATATCCTTTTATGGTGGTCATTCCGCCCACTATCCATCCCCTTTTTATAGTTGTACTTCTCACCACTTCCACACAACATTCCTATCAAACCAAACAAAGAGTATAACCAACCACGATCACAACATCATTTAATCAACCAAATTCCATTGCATATCAATCCACTTCCATAACTAACCCATTTTTTTAAAAATCATTTTCCATGCCAAACCAAATTTCAATAAAGCAACATCTTTATTGAAAAATCTTTTCCATCAATCATTTTCAAAAATCAACCCTAGAATCCCATTTTAAAATATCCATTTTAAAATCCACAACAAAAGCTTTTCACAACAAAACCCCAATTTTCCAAAAAATCCCCAAACGGATTTCCAACCAACTTTGCACATCCAAAACACATTAAACTTCAATCCATAGAAAATGATTGTAACTAAAAACCATTATCTCTAATGAAGTGGATCATGAGAGAAGCCACCTACCTTTAGTGTTCCCGAAAAATCGACCCCTAAGCAACTGCACCTCAAATCCGTCGAACACACCACTAAAACCTCTCCAGATCCATTTCCCAAGCATTCTAAAGCATTAAAATCAGAATCCAAGGCAACCCAAACCCTAGATCTACAGACAAAAAGTTTTGATCTAGAAAACGAAGATAGAGGGAAGAGTTGATCTAGATGAAAACACAACAAAGCATTGAGGATAGACTGACCCATGAGAAACTGGTTTCAAACCGCCTTGAAACCCGTTTGAATCGCTTCCAAAAAGACTGGGAGAGCCCCTCCAACCCTTCATAACCGAAAATCCCTGTGGAGGCTCGAGTGGGAGGAAATTTGGAGTGGAATGAGGCAATCCCGAGTGAGCCCGGGTTTTATAAACCTATTTTTAAGTGGTCGCACGGTTAACCGACACGGTTTGGAAAACCGTGTGATAACTATGTGCATGCTACTGCCTCAGGAGCAGGGGTCTGCACAATTTCCTAGCACAGTTAGGAAAACTATGCACAGGCTGTGCGAAGACAATTGTCTCCTCCTACACGGTTTTCTGGAGAATCTCCACGGTTTCAACTAATCGTGCTCAAACCGTGCACCCATGGAAAAGCCTCCAAACTCATCCAAAATCCTTCCAAACTCTTCTAACCTCTTCCTAACTCTTCCATTGAACGTTAAACACATAAAAAAGGAATAAATAATTCTACATACCACAAACTGGGGGTACTACACATATTATCAAATACCTTAATGGTAACTAATTAAAGGAAATATTCCCACTAGGTATCATCTTCAAATTGATGACCATGTCCAACCTAATACATATCAAATGTGAGATAATCCATATGAAAGGGTGGTAGTTGTGAATTAGGCTGACTATAGTTACCTGAAATAGGACTAAATAAATGAGGAATGTGAGGATTATTGTGTCTTTCCTCCTTTATGGATGTAGCCTCTCACCAATCATGGTGATAATTCATCCCTAGAATAGATCATCAATCAGCAGGATATGAAAGAAAGGACAACACATCTATCCACTCCCACTCATTATTGAAATGATGGGATTTATGTAGTGGGAAATCTAAAACCACTAAATATCATTGACATTATAGATGCTCTAATGGATTTCATGGAAGGGTGTTGATCCCACCTATGAAACCCAAAAAGAATCTATATCCCTAATGGGTTGATAGCACATTGCCCCAAACAATTTTTGTATTCTTATATTCTCTTCCTTTTTCATTGAAGGAGATCCCGAATAGAATATCATGCATGTCGTGTCCTGATGTTTTCTAATGATGGGCCATCAAGTAAAGAAAGATGTGAGAAATATGAAATGTTTTAAATAGACAATGGTAGATCCAACCATCAGTTTGTATAGAATCCTTCTAATAGGAACCTTCCTTGATTTTGAAGATCCTCATCACCAATTTCATTATTATTTCACATCTATGTTAAGTAAAATTATGATTACTGACTTCAAAAATTACAAACAATGTTAAAGTGAAAGATTATCTAAAATCACTTCAATGGGGGAAAGGGTTAACATACACAGTCAGAATCATAATTTTACAAGGAAAAATCCTTGATTGTTGTACTGATAATCTTCGAGACTACCTCCAAAAAAATTTAAACCAGACAAAGTATCCATTTTGATTCTGTTAGATCGATGTGATAGAACGACACATGGAATATTCCATTCAGATAAATGGGGCTAAATATTTATTCAAAGTCCATACAAAGATTAAAATACTGGGTTTGTTTGATACTACATTTGTTACCATAAAAACAGGAGCAGTTATCATTCAAGACTGAGATAAGACATGAAACATTTGAAACCTCTACCTATGTGAAAGCGTAAAAAATAACCCTTTGATAGAAAAAAAGATATCATGGTCGCTCACAGTTTGAGGAACGTATAAACATAATATATTCATTTTTAAATGATTAATTTTTTTAGTTATATCCCCGAAACCACAGAAGATAACATCCTTAAGCTACAGGAAGCATAGGAAACACAATGAGATCAACCTCACCAATCTTAATGACTCGTTTATTTTATATAGGTGATTGGGATACACTTTTTAGTACTACATGGCTTTCAATTATTTCCACATTTACATTGTTGTTTCTAGATAGTGATACTGGGGAATTCCCGAACATATGTGACCTACATGAAAATCACCTAACCAGAAAATGAGGGCGACTTGAAGTAACTCCCACTTAGGCATGGAAAAATTTAAATAAATAGATGAATCGAAAGGAAAATGTCCAATATCATTTCACAATGTGATAATTGATTTATAAAATAGTAATATTTTCAACTCCTAGAGAGGTTTCATTGACTATTCATCCTAAAGTATTATGTAATCATTAAAGTCAGAAAAATAAACAAGAAAATGATTCATATCAAACTCATACATGAACACTGACTCTTTCTTATATCATTCAATTAGCACCTATAGAATAGGAAATGGCCACACAAATGGAACACTCATTAAATGAAGAGCTAATAATTGGTTTAGATAATTTATTTTGCTTAATAGATCCCTTATCTAATGATTAATACACCCATGTATACGAGTTCCCTAAACCTGTCCTGGGGAAGGATAAGTTGAGGATGTATAAGCTAAGGGTATATATGGAAACATGTTCATGGTTAATCCCAATATTCCAGTCATATACGCAGGGAATTCATACATGTGGCAGAATCATTAATTGGTAAAACATGAAGTGTGTAATTATTTATTAGGCCTAATTGAACTAATACAATGTGAGTATGAGAATTGTTCTATAGGGAATAATGTGTAATCAAAATGTAATAAAAATCTAGTTCATACAGTAGTATAAATTTTATTATGTATTTAACGAAAAGGTGTTTTTCAAACAATATGTGGTGTGATAGTTGATGAAAAAATAATGATAAAAGATATTCATAAAAATAAAGATTGGTTCATACAGAAAATTGACACTACTGGTTGAAATGAGTTATTTTATTAATGCAATACTAAGATAATTTTCATCCCCAAATATTTATTTGATAAATTTCCCTTGGCAGGTGATTAAAAAAAATTTTAATTAATTATGGAGTTCACTCTTTCAAGAAACATAAAAAATAGGGGATTTTTGGGAAAATATCATCTGAATCAATATTGATGATTTATTTTTTTATTTTAAATTAAAGATCAATGGAATAAAAATATTATCAAATTCAAAAGAAATATCTCCAATAAATTCTAAGAATTGAAAATTTATAATTTTGATGAAGTAAAAAATAAAACCCACGCTATTAAAAAAAATGTGAACAAAAAAATTACTTGTCAATCATTTAAATGTTCTAACATGAATAATTACAATTAATAAGGAAAAAAACTACAAGTGAGAAGTGTTCTATATTAGGAAATATTAAAAAAAATCTACTTTTCTCATTCCTCTCATCTAGGTTTGTGTTGTTCTGTCACACTCTTCACTATCCTCGGATGTGTTCATTCATTGAATTCCCTACTGTTCTTCAATGATCGTCAGACCCAGAATGTGGACTCTGTCATTTTTCGATTCAACAGTGACATATTTCGCGGACTTTGTTCATCCTTATCTAATTCCCTGAAAACTTATATCAACCCATATGGTTGGTTAAATTGCACATGAATTTTATAGAACCCATCTACGAATTGGGGAATCCACACTTGGTTTTTGTACCTATGCATGTTCAAATCTCGTTCAGCACAATTACAAAAAATATAATAAATGATAAATAATAATTATTAAATTTATTTATAAAAATTTAACTTTAATAATAATATAAAATATTATTACTATTAGGATAAATATAAATATTTAAATAATAACATAAATTGTTATATGTATATACTATTATATATTAAATTAAAAATAAAATATTTATAAATTAATATATGTCACTATTATTATTATTATATAAAAATATTATTATAATTAATTATTTATTAAATCTTTATTTTATTATTTATTATTCTTATTATTAATCATTTCCTCGTAGCGCGTTCTTCTTCTCAGGTGGTGCATAACACTGAGTCTGCGGTATACTTGTGGATGGGTGTGGTTCAGTGATCATGGACAACCGAGATGGTTCGCTAGGGCTCTGGTCAGTGACATCACTTACTCTATAGGTTAAGGTTTTTCAACATCTTCCTTTTCATGGTGGTTGACATCATTGGTTCTCATTGTAGATCCAGTGTCGGCAGCTCGTCTGGTACATGGAGAGGGTTGAACAGCATTACAAAGGCATGAATTAAGATGTTGTGACCGAAAAATGATTGGATCATCGTGTAGAAATAATCACGAGATAAAATAATGTGAAAAATACATAAATAAATGGATATTAGATGTAACATGAAAAAACCCCTTAATGGAAGGGGTAAAATCCCACATGAAGATAAATGGATCACTATAGGGAAAAATTGGGCACACACTCCTTCAATTTTAACAAGGTAAAACCCCTTGTAATATTCTATCTTGAATACATAGAAAAACTACCTCAAAAAAATAGTGTAAATAAAAGGGGAATTTGAAAACCCGTTGAGATGATGAAACTAATGTGAGAGAGCCCTTTATATAGAATTCATCTCCCACTTCCAATAGCCTTCTCATGAAGGTGGTTTTGTGGGGTTTTGGTCACCCACCAAATAGCTACCATGCCTGCCCCCTTGGACAAATTTGGGGGGGGGATCACAGACCTGTGGAAAAAAATTCTCCAACACATCTCTTACGTGGATGTTGATTGAGAACCAATCCCATCTCCTCATCCTTTATATCTACAAAATATGATGCTCATGTCTCTGTGAGGCTGCACAATGATCTACACCATCAGAATATATTAGAGTTAATCTTCTTCGTTAGGAAATAATCCAAATTTTCATTATTTTGAATCTTATGCATTTCCACACATCCTTCCTCCACCACGTCATGGAAAAAGTGATAATGTACACCAATGTGCTTCATCCAGGAATGAAAATATTGTTTCCATGTAATGTTCATGGTGCTCTACTATCACAAAACAATGGAATCTGCTCATGTATGTTCTCAAACTCCTCCAGAAAAATTCAAATCCAAATTGCCTCTTCACATACCTGTCTTGTTTCCATGTAATCTACCTATATTGTAGAAAATTCCATAACTAACGAGAACATTGAATTCCGGATCACATCTCCTCCTTCTATAGTAAACATATTACCGGTAGTGGATTTCTTCCGACCATAATCACCTGAAAAATATGAATCAACCTAACCTCTGATAGTGAAATCGAATCCCCCATAACATAATGATGCATTTGAGGTCTCATTGATGTATCTAATGATCCTCTTCTCTGTTCTCTAATGCTCCCATCCTTGATTCTCCATGTACCGACTAACTGATTTAATTTTATGTGCATTGTCTAGTCTAATACAAACCATATCGAACATTACACCACCCATTTTTGATGAAAATGCTACTCGAGACATTTAAATCCTCTCTGCTTCGATGATAGGACTCATTTTTTAGGGTAACAAGAAATTAATGGGAAGAGGTGTTAATATTGTCTTATAGTATTGCATGTTGAAGAATTTCAAGAAACCCCATAAATAACTCTTATGCGATAGACATATATTCCAAATATTTCTGCCTTGGTAAATCAGCATCCCAAGAATCTTATTTGCTGGTCCCAAGTCCTTCATATAAAACTACATACCAACTATGCCTTCTTCTCCTAGATCTGATCATTGTAGGGCCTACAACCAACATTTCATCCACACACAATAGTATAGTGATGAAATCATTACAATATAAACCATTGAAATATGAAAAAGCATCTTAATGAAGTATGATGTATCTATGGATCATGATATATGAATCAAATCTCTTATAAGAAAACCTTGATTCTTGTTTGAGACCATACTGAGATTTTTTCAACCTGCAAACCAATTTCTCTTTACCTTCTCCTATATAGACATGTCGATAGAGAACATAGATTTCTTCACCAATATCACCATGTAGAAATGATTTTTTCACATCCAGCTACTCAATATAAAAGATGTATGTAGCACACATGGCATTAACTAACCGAACAGTCACCAATCTGACAGAAGGATAAAATATTTCATTGAAATCAATACCATCTTTCTTTGAAAATCTTATGAATAAAAATCATGCACAGTATCATTCAACATGGACTTTTCCATACCTCTTGATCTTAAAGATCCATTTTTTTCTAATATTGTTCCTTCTATAGGGTAATAAAACATGATCACAAGTCCTGTTTCTATGAATGGATTCATGTTCCTCTTGCATCTCCACCATCCATGGGAATATATCTAGACTCAGGGTTACCACTACAAATGAATATGGCTCTCAATCCTATGTAAGTAAGAAGTAAAAAATATTTCTCTCAGTGACATAGACTGAGTACCATAATTTTTCTCTTTTCCCCCATGTTGACCATCGTGGTCCAGACTCAACTGATACTTGATCATTGTGCTCTGGTAATGCTTCAGAGGAAACTAATTCTTCCTGGGATTTTCCCTCTACTTAGACTATTATAGTATCTATATTTTCCATATCCATGTATTTATCAGTTTTTATTTCAACCTTGTCTTCTACAAAAATGATATCTATGAAGATGATAAATTTGTTAGTAGTGGGATTCCACAAACGATAACCCTTCGCAACATCATCATATCCCAGGAAGATACATTTCGGATATCTAAAATCTAGATTGTATCATTCCTGGTCAATAATTAATGTATATAAAAGATATCCAAATTTATTTAACTGAGAATATCAGTGATTTTATCTATCAACATCTTCATCGGTGTCTTCAGCTCAATAACCATTGAAGGAGATTAGTTGATCACATAACCGGAAGTATTCACTGCTTCTTCCCAAAATGATTTTCCAATTCATGTAGTCTTTAACATCTCTCTTGTTCTATCAAATAGATTTCAATTAATCCACTCTACCACTCCATTCTGCTGAGGAGTTTACGCCACCATGAACTATCTCTTGATTCCTTATTGTTGAAAAAAATTATCAAAATTTTCACTTGTATATTTTCCACCATTTTATGTCATTTCAAACATGATGTTCATTCCCGAGTGAAGCTCCTTCTGAGCATTTTATGTTTTGAATTCTTCAAAAACATCTTCTTTTTTCTTGATTGGGTACTCTCGATTTCTCTTGTAATAATCAACAATGACTGATAATAGGTACCTTGCTCTACCAAGGGATATAACTGGTGAATGCCCAATATCAGAATGGATCAATTCCAAGATCTCCTGACTTCTCGATATTGATGTCCAAAAAAATAACTAGTATTACTTGTGCAAAACACAATGCTCAAAAAATGGTAAGGATACCCTTATTAGCCTAGGAAGAACCTTCTGATCTGGAAGAGCATTCATGCCTCGTTCTGACATATGGAGAAGCCTCCGATGTAATAACGTCATCAATCCTTCCATCGAGGTAGTTGATACAACAATTATCTCTACCTCCTTGTAAGTTTAACCCATAAGAACATAAAAGTTTGTTGATATATTTTACGTCTTTTTTACCACAAGCTTCACCTTCACAATTCTCATCACTCTATTCTCAGTGCGAGTCTTTCATTCAATGTCATAAAATTTTCCAATTGAAAATATGTTCTTCTTCAGGACCATGGCATTATGTACTCTATGGACAGTCCATACTATTCTATCATACATCTTCAGTTTTATGGTATTGACTCCAATGATCTTCAGGGTGTGATTGGTCACCAAGTACAAAAGTCCTTCTGAGATAGTTTGATATTGATCAAACCATTCTCATATATATTTCAAGTTCGATGTTTCTCTTGAGTCTATAATCTATACATCATATAGATTTTTCCTACATCTAGCTGTCATTGCCGCTTCACAGTGTAGTATATCTCCTTTTCCATATGTACTTTTCACATTCCCTTAAGACCTCTTTTCACAAATCTTGCAATTCCAAAAATCCATCTAAATTATTCCCTTATTTTTACAATTGAAAGATGTAACATTTTTCTTCTAAATCCATTATTTGGTCCTACCTTGATTTTGGAACCCATTGGAATCATTATCCATCATCCATACTCTCTCTATTGAAAGATAATTTTCCTAGTGTAATGTTTTCTATCTATCATCCTTGTTTTTGTGATGAAATTCTTCTTCAAGAAACACATCTTCACCATCATGGAAGTCCAACATATCCATCTGCATATTGTTGGTGAGGTTGACGATGAGTTCTTCATAAAAATCTAGGAAACTCTATAGTAGAATCTCTGCACTTTCAATATCAACAATTTTATATCCCAACATCGTGAGCTGAGAAAACATGGTATTGAGGTTGTCGATATGTTCATTAACCGATGATGACTCCACAATATTATGATTGTACAATTTTATCTTGAATTTTTTATGTAGTGACTTGTCCTCGTATAAGATCGTCAGAGTATCACATATTTCCTTTGTCATGTTTTTCTCTGCAATGCTCAATAGGACCACATTTTCCAAATCCAAATAGATATTATCAATAGATATCCAGTCCATATCATTCGATTTATCCTCTATCACACACTAGATCTTTTCACCAATTTCTAGTAGGAAATTATCCTTATGCCACAATTCATGCATCTTCATTTTCCATAGCAAAAAATTATTCCCTTTTAATTTTTATATCTCAAATTTCATTGCAATCTCGACATTCTGTCAGTCCAAAACCACCTCCATTTCACAATGGTGTATTCAATAATCTTTATAATTTTTTCTGATGTAAAATATCAACCAGTGTCGAAATCACATTGAATACTAAAATTTTCAAAAATTATTAATACCCAAATATGTCAATAGCACTGATCCAGAACCTTCCCTCTGATACCACATTTTTGGAATGAAAAATTGTTGGACCACAGTGCTATAATAATCATGATATAAAATAATATACAAATTTTGGAAATAAATCGACACCAGATGTAATGTGTAAACCCCCTCAAATTGAAGGGGTAAAACCCCATAGGAAAATAGAAGGATAATTATGGGGTAAATGTGGGTACACACTCCCTAACATATTAGACCGAGAAAACCCTCATAATATTAACTCTGGAATAAAGGGGAAAAATGCCACACAATACCCAGCTAAATTAAGGAGAATTTGAGAACTAGATTAGATGATGAAACTAATGGGAGAGATCCCTTTATATAGGCTTCAAATCCCCCCCCCTCATATTTTCTTCTCTCAGAGGAGGTTTGGAGGGGTTTTGTCCACCCACATAGTAGATACCACCCGTACCCCCTTTGAAAAAATGGAGGGGTGACCTGTGGAGGAAAATCTACCAATAGCAGATGATATTATTCTGATCTAACATGGAGGCTGGATAGAATCATCTCATAATAGAACTAGTGCTTTGGTTTTATTCCCCAACAAGAGGCTTGATTGTAATTTCATTTACATCATGATCGAATGGAATTAGTTTTGTTAGATATGATTGAAGACTTCGGTCAGTGTCATCACCCTTTGAACAGTTTTGACAGGTTTAGTTGGATTTGGATGTTCATTTCCCACACTCGGGTTTGATAGCATTGTCGACTTCACTAGTTTGGTCATCTTGAATTGAATATTCATCTTAAAAATCCAAAATGAGAATTGGATGACTGGTGCATTAGTTGTAGTTTTGGTTGGTGGTCGACTTGTGGATGTGGAGAAGTAATGAATGAAGAACAGTGGATTGATACGTGATACCCGTAGATGTGGAATAGTGGACCACAGTTAAATCTATCAGTTGATGTGTTCCCGTGAGAATGTAGGGAAAGTGGTTGATGTGAAGGAATAAAATGGGGGAAGCCACCTGTAGATCTGATCTCTGATCCAGTAGTAGATTATCAGTTGTTTTGGGGAGTGGTAGATTATTTGTTTGTGGTGTTTGTTAATTATGAATTGTAAACTGAACCACTATGAGACCTTCATTGAAATATTAAATATTAAAAATTCAAAATTAATATTTACAAATATATAAATTAAATTAAAAATTAATGATTCAATATAAATTCAATTATTTATTAAAATGATAATAAAATTAACATTTCAATTAGAAAAAATTTTAGGCCTACTAAACAGTTAATTAAATTTAAGTTAATATTATTAAAATTTTATAAATATGTGTAAGTAATGATCAATTAGTTACCACATTATTATTCAAGACCTATTTCCACGACCTGTTGCGAGAACATCATCACACCCAATCGAAGCATTTAGATACTTAAGATCCCTCCAGTAGATGTTCAAACCCAATTATTTTAAATGACTGACTGGTGGGTGTGTACTTATTTGATCATCCCTAGAAAAGTGTTAATCTTTCACGACCTATGCAACTTGTAGATATTTTCCCTCAACCTATTCATAAGCATGAAGACTATCCACCATAAACACTTCAGTACCTAAGCCACATGATTGGGAGAAACCCAACTTTGTTATTAACAGACCATTGACACAATAATATGACATTATGAATGATTTGGAATTATACCATCAAAAATCTCAATCTATTACACTCTTTCTCTTTTAAAAGAAACCAAAGAGGCACTAATCATGTCCCCTTGTTTCCCATAGGTGTTTTAATAAACTATTCTACAAATGAGGCTTTCCAACTGGAGACTATACCATAAAAATTTCATAGCACCATCTCATTCACATAAAATGACTAGGAAGAAGTCATCTAGGTATTTAATATATCACTATATGTTTGAAGAAAACTCAAAAATGTTGGATCAAGTTAAAAATGGTTCTTGGATCAATCGTATCCTGATCCAGACCCTTCAACATTTGGGATATAGTGATCAATACTTTTTTTGACAAAAAATAACTGTTCATGGGTACAATAAGTGAATGAAAAGGATGATAAAGAATACCATGTTAAAATCATTTTTTGGGGATCATATATTTAATAATTAGTTCATGGTTATCTATATTGAAACAATATATAATTTCCTTCTTTGAAGACATTGGATTCATGGACATATAGATGTTTCATCAACATTTCATCAATTATTGAAATACCACATTAACAAAAAGGTAGGAATACTACATGGGCACAATAAAACCTTAATGTCGTGAAAGTTCATATATGTTGAGGATCATTTCTATAAGAGGGATAGAAAACAAAAAATCGGGGACAATGACGTTCAGTTTAATCCAGTCAATGGCTTGGGGTCCCCCGGTGAATCCCTAGAGCATTCTAGGCAATGACTATGTGCTATTTGTAATCAATATCGAGGAAGTAGATATAAAATAGTGAAAGGTACATGTATCGAATAAAGTACTAGAAATCACGGAAGCTACAATAATCCTTCCATGAAATGTATATGGTCATGTCATTCCACCTCTAGGTGGAGGATGAACTACATGTAGATGAATTGTCCATATACTCTGGGCTATATTCTATGTCCCTAGTGATGAACTAACTAGATGATAAGGATCTCCTTTTCCTATAGCACCACATCTACTGCCTGAAATGGTATGACCAATAGAACTCCAACTGCCATCCTAGTATGAGGAAACTAACCCCTACCTTCACTATTATTTATCTTTGGTCCTTCTTCACTAACCTTCCATAAATAGATTCTATTGAACCTTGAAACATGACCCATCCTACCACATGCATGGCAGTGAAGTGTGGGTCACCACAGTGGTCATTACCATAAGGGGTCAAACCAATTCCCTATATATGTTTTCTACCCCCTCCCTAATGATAATTTGCAAAATGATGCTTCCTACATTATAGAGTCACAGTAATGTATCATCCAACTGGAACCACATGATCCCAAATAAAATATTCATTTAGGTTCCCTTTAGAAATAATTTCTTAATCGTCCACCTCTAAAAACCTCTTAAATATAAAATATTATACTAGGAATTGATCTACGAATTATTCACATCATGAAAATTTATCTGTATAGAAAACTAATATCCGACCAATGCTAGAACAATGCATTACAATTTGTTGAAGTGGCCAGGATAATCTATAAATCTCGAAGTCCCATTGGTCAAGCTTATAAACTGTGTAGCGTTGTTTTGCCTCACGGTCACTATGTAGAAATGTTCCAAAAAAATTCATGAAATATTTCCATAACATACATACATTCTGCTCAGTCTAAACAAGAATATCTGACCATATGTTTATTAGTCCATTTAACATATAATCATCCATCTAGACTCTCCTCATTGGTGGAGTCTTAAAATGACTTAAAAGTAACTGGATGCACTCTATCCCTTACTCAGCTACCTCAGGTACACCCTATCATGCAAATGTCGAAGGGTGTTACAAATTAAACTCTATATTCTAGTCAGACATATATGGAATAATCCTCCATGGGTCTTATTCCATCTTTTATATAAAATGAGTAAATTTATCACATAACTGCTCCTCCCCTCTTTTACAATATATAAATGGGGGTTCCTTATCCAATAATGGAGCAGTGTTCTTGGTGATATCTTCATGTCACCCAACTGGTAAAAATATTCACGGTATAATCTCTCTTAAATATAAACACACGTCTCAAAACAGAGAACATAATTCTTCAAAATTTTCATTAAAAAGGATCTCTAAAAGATTGATATAACCCATTAATAATTAATTATCTCCATGAATGTTGTCACATATATATCACTATTATCGACCACCCCTACCAGCGTTTATGGTCATAATGGGGTAATCTGACTCACATAATCACAATACATTCATCAGAAACCCTTTTTCAAACAATTTTACATCCACAACATAAATATTTCTCATCCAGTTACCTTTATGTATTTCCAACTTGTTATTATAATATATTAAATCATTTAGGATTCATTATTAGATAATATTATTTATACATTCTTTCATGTTCATTCCCTTAAAAAATTCCATTAAATTCACTAGATAATAAATCCTTCAGATTTCAAGGAAAATGATATTCATTTTATCCCTCACATCCCACAAGTCCATACCATCTGTTCCTACCATAATGCATGTCAAATATATCCATAGGTTCCAAAAATGTGCATATATGCCCAAACTCATGACATTTTGGATACCAATAAAATATAATAGAATATTAAAATAAAAAAACTAGTGCATCACCCATGGTGAACTATCATCCAACTATAACAGCAAAGATCATGAACAATAATCCCACCATGGATTCTTGGGTTTTCCATCCTACATAGGTTAGGTACTCCCTTGAATGATCTATTTTACAAGGCCAGAAACATCATAGTCTTGCATCTACCATACCAAAATAGTATGATAATTGAAAGTAAAACCCTTTTGATAACACTTTATTAGGTTCTGACCTGGGTACCATTGAAACTGTTCCCCATGATGGTTTTTCAAATTACCTCATGTGATCCTCCCAATACGATAGAGGCTAGTGAATAGCATTGAGGGTCAATGATTACATGTGGGGATAGTATAATCTCTTTATAATACTAATTTACAATAGATAAAGTATGAAATAAAGGGGAAAATAAATAGTAAACATACATATTTAGTCCATTTCCCAAAATAGTTTACGTGCTCACTACCAAATAATGAATATTCATTGTCATTTCATATAGATCTGAGTGTTAGGAAAACCCAAAATAATGAAAAACTATAGAACCCACAAAATATCTCCTTAATCCATGACTGGATCAATCATATAGGAAAATCACAAGGCCAAATCCACCATCTGCCACAGGTCCATTTCCCTCCTCTAGAATTGCATCCAAGAAATCTGATCAAGTACCCTAAAGAGGCCTGAGCAGTGTGTGAATACAACTAGGTAGGAAACCACTAACATTTTTTTTACTAATTTACCATTCTAAATAGATATTGTATGTTGGAACAAAATGAATATCAAGATAACTATAATTTAAATAGGATGACATTAATTAAAATGGCTCACTTTAGATGCTTTCATCATTTGTTACATGGGTATTACATTTTCCCCCAATACACATCGACTTATGAAAGTAATGTAAACTATACATTAGGGTGGAATCATGTTATCTACATTAAAAAGGGAAATATTACAGAAATAAAACATAAGACGTATCTCATAGCCTTAGTCTAGGTATTCCAATCATGTGCATTTGTTAGTGGTATAGAGCATCAGTCTAACTCATGAACCCATGCATTATAGGTGAGGTTATTAGTGCCTCATTCTAAATTGTCATGTGGGAGTGGAGCCTCAAATCCAAAACCCCACTCATACCAATAATATTTATACATATTCTTCTTTAACCATTTGAAACATATACCATTTTAAATCATAACACATTTAACACACTCACCAGTTAAAACAAAGAGTTCATTAGACACATATACAATCTTCATTCCTTATCCCATTAACACATTGATAATTTACATGTCATTTACCATAAATTCCTTTGACATTTAAATGTCTCATTACAACAACAAAATTACCATTTAGATCTAATAATTCATTAATAAATTCTATTTTTATGAAACATGCCCTAATTCAATGAAAACCACTAAAAACATTAATCATTTGTTCCACATCAAAACTCATATTAATATTTTTAGATAATTATAATGGGTTATATATTATAACAATTCCATTGTGCACATAGAAACTATATTCAATGTTAAGGAAGTGGAACACACCATTGTAGATTTAACCCAGTTTAGTTATCATCAATGTCGCCAAGGATGCTCATTGGTGGTTCAATTCAGAATTTAGCCCTCCAATTCATCATTACTACCTTGAAAACCGAACCAAAACAATAACAGAGCAAGTTCCCAACCACATACACATAGATTTAACCACATTTCAATAAGATATAACAATTCAACAACCTACATTGATTCCATTTATTCATGCTCTCTTATCCATGGACTCATATTTGATCTAAAACCACTTTCTAAGATCCAAAATATAATCTATAAGAAAATATGTTTTTTAGAGATTTAGATGGATTATAATGAATTAGTAATCCCTAATCTAAAAATTTAATGTAAGTGAAGTGTTAAACTAATCCAAATATTCAATATTCACCCAATGGTGCTCCAAACAACTCATAAATGAGGGAGATCGATCATTTGAATGTTTGGGAGGAAGGTATCATCCACCTTGAATATAGTAGAATGAATGAGAAGGGAATATTGGTGAGAAAACCTAAATATTGAGGTGGTAAATTGGTAATTTTTCCCTTCATTAATGTGTTTCATGGTTTTCCCACATACTTGGCCACACCATGAGTCAAAAGTCTACAACCCTATTCCCAAGAGAGGTCTAGGTTGCACAACATCTTGGGAATCACACTTGGTCTGACAAACCTTTAAATATCTGTGTAAGAATGATCTATCTTAGACCGCATAGTTTGGTATCTCCCCATGAATGGCCTCACCAACCGTGAACCAAATCTTTATAGAAATCAGAGTTCTAGAGCATGGTTGTTATTAACTATGAAAAAATTCTGTAACATGCCTTCAATGGCCACTTCTCATCATATTTTGGGTCTTGAACCCCTGGGAAACCCACTGAGTCACCTCATAAACCTGAGAAACACTTAAGCAACCAAATTTAAATTATTTAAAAAAAACTTTAATCAAGAATATACCTCATTAAAATTCTTGGATCTTATATATCTCATAGTTTACATCATATTATTGATGTTAGATTTCCATTTGAACCAATAATTCATCATGTTCTTCCATAAAAAGCTAGTCATTCCAATTCACTAGGCAATGGGGCCATAGTCTTGGCCCTTCGTAATATTGACAATGTGGCTTCCTATATCACACACTAAATAGTTCTCTCAAAAATCTTCATATGTGATATCATGGAAACTGATTAGGTAAAAACTACCACAAAGCCCAATGAATCGATATACACCATTGGATAAATTTATCCCAAAGTATATTACCTCTAAAATGGGTCCATCCCATCAGATCAATTAAAAAGGGAACAACATCAAAAAAAAGTGTCAATCTTTACCCATTGGGATTTTCCAAATGAGCATAAATACATTTCTAAAAGAGGCTTTAATTGAACCCACCACATATGCATAGTAGAAGGACATATTAACAATATCATAGAAGAAGTCCATACATGCTATTTTTATACTCACCAATCATAAACCAGACTCTCCCAAAAGATTAGGTTACTTGGTTAATACTAGATAACAATGATTCATGACTATATGGAATTCACTTGGAAATGTCATGCATTCTAGATTCATAAAAAGGTCATCCATAATCCACTAAAGCAGCTTCATATATCTATGTTTTACGAAAAAAATTTCATATGGGGAATAGTCATTTTGTGTCCGTATCCCATAGCTAATTTTATTATGTACATATTTATCACTACGTAATTCTTTTCCAAATCGTTTGGGGATATACACTTAATGGACATAGGGATTAAGAATATATTATACTTTTTAATGTACAACAACATCATCAGATTCAGTATCTCTCATATGATACTGATAGTTAACCACACCAACTTATGTTATTCTGAAATTATGAATCTATTACAAAAATAAAATATCATTTCCAACAATTAATCCTATTATCATGACTTGGAAAATGGCTACATAGAGGCCTCCAAAATAACACTATAAAATATAATCCCGAAAATGGAGGAGAATAACTGGATGTCTTAGCCAAATAGTCTCCCTTTTTCTCTATGGTTATTCCATAAAACAACACAAATAGCCATGAAAATGAACCCGTATTTATTAGTATATTGAAAAAAACAGTGTTTCCCTTTGATTTCTTGTTTCCCTCACAGTAAATAGCTATCTATGGATAACTTTTGGATGAAAAAAAATCATAGAATAATCTCAATAAGATTGAAGGAATTGTTGAGAAATGATATGAACACTAGATAAATTTAAATTTTATCAAAACTATATTACACATGTACTTAATAAAGTTCACCTCTAATCATTCCTTTACGTACACCTTGTATTTGTTTAATGAACCACAATTATACCATAAAATAAAACTCAAAAGTTGGAAGCAATGTAGGGAATGTATTACAATGTAGATAAGTTATTTTGTAATTTTGATTACTCCTTGGACACAATATACGAGGAAACCATTAAACCCCTACAAATGTGACATTTCTCAATAATTACATTACATACCTGCCATCAAGTATATCAAATCTCAGTGAAATGACATTAAACTTCATAGCATACCAATTCTTGATGCATGTCTCTAACCTACATATAACCTTACATCTTTACCACTTGATGATTAACTACATGGATGATGTACATAATATATGAAATTAAACTAAATAGAGGATATTAATTTTGGAATGATTCATTATACATGAGCTATAAATATGTTGTTGAAAAAATAATATACACTCAACCATATCTATGAGTAAGATATTTGTAATGGGCGTATACATGAAATATGAGTGGCATGAATCTTCTCATCACATGTTACATAATTATAACTAGTTCCAAATACTTTTTCCCATTTAAATATAAAAAAATACCTCCCCCTGAGTATATTTCATATTAGTATAGGGAATTTTTATTTAATAAATACATGAGTCTTGATTGACATTTCTACAGGGTACATAGTTACACCAAGATCCAAAATCCTTGGTAAGACCACAATATAAAATTGAAATTTTTTCCCACTCATTGTATCAATCAAACATGCATAGGGGATTTTCCATTAAAGGACTACATGTGGCTGGACTACCATTTCTACAGGACCCTTAGTGAATCCAAGATCCTAAAACCATGTCCTAGACATTATATAAATGGAATAAATGTCCCCAGGTTGCTCATAGGTCAAAAAAGTATCGGGTATTCACCAAATTAGAACCATGTGCGGATTTATTAATGCCATCACAGGATATATTATGACACATGGATCTTAGATCATGGGACATGGTACATAATTTAAAATAGTACACCCCTACCAACATACGGGATAGACCTATACAGTAAAATTTCATGATAACTAAGTGTGGATTGATTTCTATTACCACAAGGTACATGTTGATATTCGTGTCCCCAATATGAGGCCCAAAACAATATACATATAGAATACCCCTTCTCTAGGTATGGGTTGTAACTACACAAGGATTTTTACATATAAGAACTACATATGGATATATTTCTATTATCTCAGGATACATAGTGACCCAATTTCAAAAATTCTATGTCAATTTGCATGATAGTAAAAATTACCTCTCCCCTCAAAAGAACTCAAGTAGTGTGTAGACTATTTTTATGTTATATTTGTGGCTTGATTCATATTAATAGATAATACATAGTGACCCCTATATCTTCGTTTTTAGGCCCAATGATGAGTTATTTTCACTCACAACCAAACCCATGCTTGTTTTCCGGATCCATGTAGAGGAAAATGTTAATATTAAATTATGAACACCACTACATAGTCCTTATCAAAAAATCTCATCAAACATGTCTAATACCCAGTTATCTATTATTTCTCATGGTGAGTGCGACTCATGTGAGATTATGGAACAATTAATGTCTCTATTCGGCATGATCATGTTTTGATTTATCCTAAATGGGGAAAACATCCTAGTCACGTGACATTACACTCTATAATATCATACTAGTATCATGATGTAAAAATACATGACAATGTATTAGTATCATGATGATAATGAACAAAACTACATCATTATCACATGACATTGATCTTCATGACAAGGTCCCTTCATGTCAAATAGATTGTCACCCTAATGGATTTGTATTCATGAATTTTATGTTTCATCCATTTGACCCAAAAATGTGTTCAATACACACTAGTGTAACAATAATAATTATCAAAAACCTCTTGAATCTTATGTTGACCAAGAAACAAATTCATATCACAAATGCATGTGGTGATAACAACCATTTCCACGAGATTATATTCTTTTCATGGAACTTCATGATCATTGAGATCCCCAGCTCTCAGTTCTCCCATACTAAAAACTAGTAAAGGATTACTAGTTAATAAAAAAGGATCCCACAAGTATTTTATTGTTGAAAAATAAAATTCCTCAGATATTACACTAGTGGATTCCTTCATAGATGAGAGGCCACATTAAATCTGTGAGTTATTTCATTACCTATGTGAAATATAGGTTTCCACCATTATTGATGGTTGACATGTTCACACCCATCAAAATCTCCCATTGGAACGTAAATTTAGGGTTATGTTTTACACTTTCCATAACCCAACTATAATTTTTTATTTGGACACAATCAATGTTACTTATTCATGCTTTGTTCCCATTGCCAATGTAGAATTATGACAACAAATTCTTGTACCCTTTAATTTCAATGTACGCATCTCCCTTTATGAACTAATATCCCTATGCTTAAAAATCCATTTGGAAACTCTTTTTTTAATATTCTTGAACCCATTTTCATGTCTAAATAACCATATAACCAGAGGACATATTCTCTATGAATTTTATTGGAAATTGGTAATAGGGAATGACCAATCCCGAGTGACCCAACTGGGATTCACTAGTGAATGCAAAAATGTATAATTTCATATATTTTTATCCCAATGGAATTGAAACTCTAAATTCCATGATTAATTTCTCTAATGGTGTGGTGTGGATCACAGTAATCGTTGAATTTTCATTGTCAATATACGAATTCAATGTCATGATATAATTCACCCTTTTTTCTTATTTCCAAAAGGGATAAAAATATCTTAGTTTTTCAGACCTTTATATTCAATGTCTTGGTGGGATGACTAAAAACTGTATAAAATTTATACCAGAAATTGGTGTAGCTTGATTCATGGTACCAAATATATATATAGTGACACCGAAATCAAAAATCGTGGCCCCAGTCGTATGATAAAAAACCCCTCCCTACATATGGGATAGTCTTATATAAATATTTTCATATATATGTACTATGTATTGATTGATTTATATTACCACAGGACACATTGTGGGTCTTCAATCTCCCATTTCATGTTGAGCTATAAATTCTCATCACTCCCAACTATGTTACATGATGGTAACCACATGTGTAGGGATTCCTTCTCATACCAAATTGATAGTACCGCCAACATATCCCCTTCCATGAACTATCTCAGAAATCAATATTCTATCCAAATGTCTCTTTTTTATCATGTCAATAATATATCAATTGAGCTTACGAAACCTAGAAAATCACTCTGATCTCTGTGATCGGGGATAATCATATATAAATATAAGTAATAATGTCCTTACCATATGATGTTAAACTATAAAGAAGATTTTGTTACCACATGATCTTAAAATGCATGAAAAATTGTATTCACATTGATTAGCTCATTCCCATTTTTTAATGTGTATTCAAGAATCACATATTGTATCACATTTCTTAATAATTTGATCAATTCATAGTGAATAATCCTTTAGAGTTATTGAACTCTTCTTGAATCTTGAATTCTCTATCAACCAACTGTATAACTATGATTTGTGAGTTGATATCCTTCTCAGGAATACCCATAGACCATGGGCTCCGCTAATCCTGGTTCTTCCCACTACAATGCTAGAAATAGGGATTGGATATTCCAAAGGGTCACCACTCATATTAATTAGTGAATAAAAAAATTCCATCGATAGTTTTACTAGTTAGCCTTTTATTCTTATATGAAAGGGAACTCTTAAATCCAGGAGTTACTATCCAAAATGCATAGAAAATGGGCTTATGTGATTCTCAATGGCTGGAATGTACCCACCAATGTCCACCTCTTATCACTCAAATATTATTGGTTTATGCTTGAAAATCCCCATAAACCAACTATTCATGTGGATTTTGATAACCCCAATGTGATAGATCAATGTGTCATCCCCATTTTCATAGAATGAATGTATTATCATATTCTTTTGTCCCTCTATCATAGGGTATACATCTTCTATGAATATCCAATTTAACTATGATATCCATTCTTATAAATGTAATTTCCCCATGCACCTGATGTTAAAAACTATAAAAATGTTTTATACATATGATGTTAAACTAAATAAAAAAACCATTTTATTATGATTTTAAACATCATGGGTATTTTAGTGTAACATGATGATAAAAAGGAAAAAAACGTCTTAGTTTCATGATGTAAATCTTCAAGATATATGGTCTATCCCTCTTGACCTAAATGTTTTTAGAGTTTACCATATTATCCATAAATATATGATAGATCTTAATGTTTCATCTCCATACCACAATAAAATATATAAATTACCATTCCCTAAGTTTGAGCCTGGTGTACATAGAGGACAACTTAACCAACCCTAATTTTGAGACATAGTATGGGAAGAAAAACATGCCCCTCTCCACTATATATGTGTCAGATCTACACATAGTGATTTTAAAAAAATATATGAATATGGAATGATTCATCCCTTAAAAACAGTCATAGTTAAACCCAAATAATTCCATCCAAAAAAATATTATATCCTCTTCTTATGGATGGATAATTAATGCATTGTTAATTTACCTACATATGAATCCGATTTTTATATGGATTATTTTCTGTTCATATTGATCCGCACTTATAAGGATACAAAATATAGATTCCTATAGGTTAGCCTATGTAAGGATAAAATATTTATCTCTCATATAGATTCTGACATACATGACATAATATCTTTAAGGATATCATGCTAAATTTGACACCAGTTCCAAAGCCCATACCATATGAAGATAAACAACAAGGGTGAAGTCCTTGAATAATGCTATTAAAAGCAATGATTTATGTGTTACCAAATCATAAAACTAAACTATGAAGACAATATTTCATCATCAACTGTTATCATAAGATAACCAAAACATGAACATGGTCAACTAATCTTCGGGGTGCTTCTATCAAACATCATTCATGGGGATTCCATCATCCTTATGATAACAAAAATCATTAAACAAAACATATTTTATTGAGTGAATTAGATTTTTAGGGACCTACAATGGACCATGGAAAATGAAACATGACTTCAGGGGACCCTTTTTATGACTACGAATGCTTACCCCTTTCATTGATATATAACCTTCCTTCAATCAATTAGATGCATCTTTTTCATTCAATATGGGATTCTTATCCTCATGATCCATGAAATCATCAAAGTGGAGATCATCACCATAAAATGATATGTGATCATCCCTATAATGTCTATCCCATACAATTATTTGTGATTCAGGAAACATAATCAATGATTTAAAACATTATCATATCCCAATTGGGATACTGTTGGAGTAATTCTTACCCTAAAAATCCTAATTAGGATGTTGTGGAACATTCCATTTTTATTATGTCCACATACATACTGAACATAAACCACCTAAAAATTAGTAAAATATTTATAACAATAAACATTTTCCATATTATGATCCAAATCACAAGACCGTAGAAATCTTGTCAAAGAGACATAAAACTTATTAGGTTTAAAACCCACTAATGGTGATCTGATAAAAAATAAAGTATCCTCTCACTAAAATCATCATCCCTAGAGTGTAGGATAAATTTAGAGTGTAAATAAAAAAGTTAAAAGCTTTTGTGGCTTATATTTAGAACCACATAAAATATGATCACTATTCATCATTCCCCCTTATTCCTTATTGATGATAGGGTTTTGATTTTTAACATTCCATTGTAGTGATAACATTTCTACTTGGACAATATAGTTAGGGTTCCCAAAACCTTCATGAATAATACAATTACATCAAATAAAGATCATGACTTTGATGAATTAGTCATTGGTCACAAATTACTTGAGTTGATAACCTTATCAAGGTAACCCATAGCCATGAGTTTTTTTATTGGTTCACCCATTTAGTGTATTTGTAATAGGGACTGGTTAATCGGAAAGGCCCCCTAGGATTCCCTAGTAAATAATGAAACATCATGAATCTTGTTCGAAGAGGATGTTTTGATTTTTTTCATAAATGTACCCCTTAAAACTATGATATATTTCCTTAGTTATGAGTGATACTTGCTTACAACATTATAATATCCAAAGTGTATCTACTATCCTTATATTCAGTGGAATAAAATACCTAAATGATGATTTTCAATCCCCATAACTAGACTATTCAAGAAGATCCAATATCCTCAATGTTAGATCTCCATGTATTATAACCATTATTAATTAAATAAATTTGATATTAAATTCTCTATACATTTGATATCACAAACCATGTGACCCAAAATGACAGGGTGTAGGCCTGAAGCTTCACTATCATAAAAATAACTAACCTAGAGTTCCAAAACATAACATCAATAGTATTTACACCATAAAAAACACCACTCTCCGAGTGTTTTAGTCTTCATAAATCAATTATGTCACTTTAAAAGGATATAGGACACCACTATTTGACCATTTATGAGAGGGATCTAAATAAGGGCCTCAGAATAATCTACTAGAGATTTCTTCTCTTTATAGAGAAGGATCTCCAATCCTAATGAGTCCTAGAACCATCATACTAGATTTTGAAACTATGGAGTATTTTTTTATCATCATCGATGTCAATACCCCCACTCTATCACACTAGGTTCCAACTTTTATATCAAAAATTAAAACAACCCATATTACATCCATCTATGTGGATTTGGAATTCCCGAAATTAAACAATCATACATAAAATCCTATATTTCCAAAGATGTAGGGTATAAAAACCCTTCATTAACACCCATACATCACAATCTTATTAAGGATTCATGGGGCCAAAATCCATTAGTAATACCCATCCTTCATTGTCTCATTTATTATTCATGTTGTCACGACCCTTCATGGATTCCCATACATCATCATCATTGCAAGGATTTAGGGTCATCAATCAAGACATGGATATCCATTTCTCTCTCATTTAATGTCTTAGGCACACACATCAATAGAATATATTAGAAAATATTTGTTAAAAAAATATATAAATGTTATGATATAGAATATCCTAAAATAAAATAATAAACTTCCCTATATAGAATACCATAAACATCAAAATAAGATAGTTCAAGATAGACGAACCTAAACTATGTCAATAAATGTTCAGAGATGCAATAACCTAAAATTAAATAATTGATTGTCCAAAAAATGTACTAAACTAAAAAAATATTGTCTGAGCTAAAGTACCCAGAAATATATAAATATTCTATTTGGTATGGCCTTACAACCTAAATTGAAAAAGCAATATCACTCGTCATGTTGAAAACCCACAGTGGGAACACTATGAAAATGTCAAGTCTTTTATTGTTGGATACACACTTTTTTTTATTTAGACAACATTGAGTAGTAATGAAATTAAGAGGGAACACGTCTTGTCATGTTGAAAATCTGCAAAGGGTAGCATGAGAAAAATCCAAGTCATCACATACTAATAAATCCCTATACAGAATGTACACAAATTTTTGTTGGAAAAAAATAACGATATAAAAATATTTTGTGATCCATTTTATTTTCCTAGAAAAAATATTTTTATGCTCGCTAGGTCCATTGATATAAGAAAAAATTAGTTCACTATGTCTCTAGGATCCATGCAGAGGATTAATTCAAAATCATTAATTTTATGGAAATGTGTCCTACATATTCGGTAGAATTATATAATTTTATTTCTAAATAATCTAATTAAAAGGGGGAATTTGGTTGATGACACTAAAATTGTGCCTCTTTGCTTTATAGGGAAGGACACTTATGATATGTTATTGGACAATCACAATTTATAATGATATATGATAATAATTATTTAGGTGAGAGTATTGATTAGATTAACGGATTTTATTGTAAATAATACTATTATTATTATAATGTCTTTACAAATATTTATAATTATTAAATATAAATTGATGTAAAAATTAAACAATCCATTTTATTCATCAAGGGGAATATATTTTTACAGATAAATAAGGATACATGTCATTTCCAACATAGCACTCGACTAATAGGATTTTCACCATTAAGGATCAACCAAAACTCTCAATAAATAAATTTACTACTAGAAGAGGTTGTCCTGATGACCTCAATGATTGTATGGGGTAGGTTTTCTACTGATGACATAATCACATGCATCAATACATCATTACATGATTCCATACATCGTCATCTATGGGGAATCATGTGATGTGAATACCATATTCATGTCATGTTTCCCACTATAAAGAAGGAGTATAATACAAAGTTCCCCTACATCTACGATCATGTTCTTGTTAACATTTATTGTATAATAGAGCAACTAAGGTATTTTACATTTCGAGGATTAAATCGTCATGATGAAATTACCATCATAAAAAGATCTTGTGCTAGATATGTTATCATGTGAAGAGAATAAGCAACCACATATCTTATTACATGAAGAAGATGCATTTTCTTTGTGACTAATAATCAAAGGAAATGAGAATAACATACCATCCTGGATTTATATGAATTTAACTGACAATGATATGGAATACCATGGGGATATTATGGGAATATATTGTGAGAATGTAGGTTTACATATGGTAAGTATTTGAAACTATCCAGTATTTGTAGAATCCATGTAACACATTTATTAATCTCTTGATATAGGTTATTTGGATATCTTGTTTGTGATATATGAGGTTCTATGTACACTCGCAAGAAGTATATTCCAAAAAATAGATTGTATAGTTAATCATAAAATTCGATATATCATGAGGATAATATGAATATATTCATACAATAATTAATTAAAAATCACTGTATGTGGTTGAGAAAAAGTCATGATGATGATATACTTGAAGTCCCAACATCATGATATTTAGTATCACGTGATGAATCTAATCATATAAATGTAGCTCCTAAAGAAGAAGGATGATACACAGTCATTAATCATCACTATGCTCAAATGATAAATATTTTGAAAATTACCGATTTTTATACATTTCCCTGATTTATCTTGACATGACACCATCCTTTAATCTAGGGAACTGTATGTCATTTTGATCTTTGGTGGAACTAAATTATAAAAAACACTACCTTTGTCAGATGTGTAATGTCATGATGATAATTTTTTTATAAATTCCTAAGGGAGATTGAGAGTTCAATGGTGAGTTCTATTATTTAGAAGTGATCTATCATTTTCCATAAAAAATTGAGCATCATATTTCTATAAATGGGTTACGTTAGTAAGTTTATGGGAGATGCAAGATGTAATTGTTTACATCCATGATAACATTAAGATTCATTCCATCATGTAATAATTAACAGGAAAAGTTATGGAATCACATAATCATTTAGGATAAGGGTTGCGACACTATATAATAAATCAATAATAAGGATAATAAATAGTGAAAAATTATCAATCATAAATAAGAAGAAGATATATAATCACATGACACTTTCATGTGGCAGCCTCATGAAAAACATTAAACATGAGAAGAATTCATGTGAATGGAAGAACTGAAAAGATACCCTAGGTCATGGGATTGACTTATATGACTTTTTTCATGTGACCTCTGTATGTAAGAACAAAATATTTAACATAATGAGATTCCATGAAAAATCATCTATTACATGGACTTTTTCATGTCCCTTCGTGTGACATTGACCAAGTCATGGGATTGAACAATGTTTTCCATTATACTTGGACTCTTTGACAATGAAGACAAGTGACTCACCAAAGAAGATATATTATCCCTAAAAAATGGTTCAATGAAATCCATCATTGATTTCACAACACACTATATAAAAAATAGGGATTATCCATGAAAATGCATGTATACCACCAGGAGATCCAGTATAGATCCCCCAAATTTCAATATAAAAGAATATATATTATCTGTAACAATGTTCACAAACCATCAAGAGATCCAAAATTGATCATATGATTACCAGATATAAACCCATTAGGTGAACAACATAGGATTGATATAATAATTTCTATAAATGTTGGATGATTCATGCGAAGGGAGTTACATTGATTTTCAAGAGAATGAATGATAATGTCCATATGATAAGTGCATGGATCACATGAAAGACCCAAGGATATTTGAACCTCATCAAGTGAAGGCCCTAGGAAATTTCACCTTCTTAATGAAGAGGAATTTAAAAATTTCTGTTCGATCATGTGATTCCATAATTGGAAACTGATGGGAGAATGTAATAGGTATTATAAAATAAATGTTGAATGATATGGAACACATATACAAAAAATATATATTCTTTTTAAAAGATAAGGGGTTATACCCATCGTGTGATCAATTTAACCACAACTCAATGACCCTTCAACATGCCAACCCAATCATGTAAATTCCATCACACATTCCATTATATTCTCATGAATGTATCCATACATGCTTCCTAGATCTCATGGGGTGCTCTAAACATGTCGACCTAATCATTCGAAGGCACATTGATAATCCATGGTTTTAATAAACATTATAATTATGGAGTGATCATGTATTATTTATTTATCAATTTATGAAAACATAACCTCATGGATGACCCGTGGTTTGATAACGAAATTTTTTTTGATGTGATGCTCCCTTCATAGACTGAATCCAATATTTTCAATTTAAGTGCCATGGTATGTGGAATAGATAAAGAGAAGCGATGTCTCTAAATCCATCATCGAATAGAAAAAACTCATATGGGATCACAAAGGAAGGATATGACATTATGATGTGGAGAAATATAAAATCATAAGAGACATCCACCAGGTAACCCCTTGGAACAACATAAGTTTTTACACATTATGTGTACACAATTAATTTGATCACTCAATTGATCACATGATGGACTTCTAAAATGAAGGAAAAATAATAGGAAGGTGTTCCTACATGTTGAATTGATCATGTAAGGCGTCAAAATTCCAACAATAAAGAAACATTAAGGCACTTATGTGATAAATATAAAAAATTACAGAAGCATACTACAAAGATGAATATTATAATTTCCCTATGGATAGGTCATGAGATTAATATCTTATATTCATAGATCACTTAATGAACCATGAACATTTCAACCGTGTAATGAATCATCCTTTGGAAGTATCATCTAGGTCACATGATGTCCTTTGGACATGTCATCCAAGGAACACAATGTTCTCCAAACATGCCAACAATGTTACACAACTTCCTCCAAATAAGTCATCCCAATCATGGGAATTCGACTAGAAATGTCATATAGATCATGAAGATTATTCCATATATGTTATCGTGATTATGTGAATCCCTCTAAACTTGTTAGTCTAGGAACATGATGTCCCCTCAACTATTCATAAAGATCATGTGAATTCCACTTAATATATTATATTTAATCATGTAAAGCACCATGGACATTACATATTCAAATAGTTCAATTGGAATTAGACAGTACAGCTTGGATTATAACAATTCGACCAATACATTTCATCCTTTTCATCAGGAAATCCTCAAAATATTAGGAAGAAACATTGGAAATGTCCTCAATATCATGCAATGTCCTTTAGATATGTCATCCTGGTCAAACTAAGTCCTTTAGAAAAGTAAGCGATATCATGAAATTTTCCTAATACATGACATCTTCAATCATGATAATAAACTTGTTAATTTCCCCTATGAACATTAAAATAACCCTAGAAAATTAAGTACCATTTATGTTGAGAATCGCTAGACATGTCAATTTTTTCTACATGACAACCTAAGACATGTCAGGAAGACACTCTAGAAAAGTCATCCAGGTCATGGAACAAACCTAATACTTGTCAGTTGGTTCACACAACATATTATATACATGGAATCTTGATTTTTTTAGTACACCAAGAAATATTTAGATGATATTGCTAGGAATGTTAGACAGAAACTCTGGACATGTTACACATACATCTTGGACATGTTAGGTAGATACTCCAGACCAATCATCCTTTCCCAATAGGAATACCCAGTCTTATTATCTTATACAACATGAACCCTTGACCATGATGATTTAGTCAAAAATCCCCCTTTATATTGGTTTTTTTCATAATGAACTATGTCTAGGAAATCAAGAACCATTATTTATGTTATTGGATAATCAGGGCATCTATGAAAGACCAATTGGCCAATCATGGTCCCAACTCTCTATCCATTAGAGCATAAGGTCAAGATATCTCCAATGGGAATCCATTATAGTGTAAGTCCACTGAATTAGAATGAAATCTAACCCAAGGAATTCAAAATATCATATGATTCTATCATTCTTCCTAATCCATTAGCAGATGATATGTGGGATTATACACATGCATCCATTTCAGTGTCGTCCCCAATCATTCCCTAACGTACCATAAACCCATTAATAGTTTTGGTACCAAACTAAACTATAAAGAAAAAAAATTCCTACTATAATTAGGATACATAGGAGGCGTTCATAGGGACTAATCTCAATATAAAAATTTATATTAGGAATTATTCAATATGTATGTCCTGAAACCATGATTATTGTTCCCATTCATGTTTTTTCTCCTGATTCTCAGACCAAACATGGATCACATAGGATTGGGGAATTGAAACTATAATATCACTAGAATCCTAAAATCACCCTAATCAGGACAGCCTTATTGTATAATAACAATTCAATTACATGATATAAATACATCCTTATATGGGTATCCAGCATGGTATAAATCCTAAATGATTCTCTTATTGTTAAAATCTTGGGAAATTACCCTCATGAGTATAAATTATCAATCCTTTCTTATTATAGAGCTTTGAGAAATAAAATCTCTAAAATCATTGATTCCTATTACACGAAGGATATGTAAGACATATTACAAATGCTCAAGCTCAATACCCAATGCCTATGTTCCCTTATACACATCCATTCTCCTTGATTTCATACTAAAAATATTAGACCTAAATGAATCATATGGGATTTGATTCGTATTAAAATTGGATATGTTGGATGCATATTGGAGTTAAATCCCATTCTTGAAACACCAATTTCCTTCCTATATGGTAGTAAACTCCAGAGTTATAGGTCATATGGATTCAAAGATCCAGTATCTACCCATTGAAAAAGAATAATGATAGAAAAATGGATTACCAATAATATATTCTTATGTGGTCACTAATAGAACCCATTTTTCATTTGTAAGGATTGAACACATTTTCATTTTATTACGCTAACCATCCCCATATCAGGATTTTGGGGGATTAATGAATATATATTAAATCAATAATAATGTCTCTGAGTATGTTATAATTACCCCCAATGGGGTGTGATGAGACTAACCTACCATCCTCTCCCACAATTTGATTTCCTAATAATTGTTGTGGTTTTAACCTTAAATGATTGTCTTACCTTGAAAATCAGTCCATTAGTTCTTTATGGATGTTGAATACATTAAGGGATTCTATGGGAAAAGAAAATGTGAAAACCGATATGAAAGATTGTGTAACCATGAAAAACCTACCTCATAATCAGTTATAAAAAATCATTGGATTAAAAACATGGTGAAATTAATGTGAATATGGAATCAATAAAATAAAAATAGATCTTCATGTGTTGATCCATTTTTCCTCCAACCATTGATAGAAACAATTATTTTTATCACACAAATAGAGAATTTTACCATTTATTTTTATAATGAAATGACGACAAAACAATCTTAGTCGTTTAATAAATGAATTATCATTATAATATATATTTTATGGTTTATTATTATTTTTTATCATATTAATATTTGATTTCTGAATATAAATATTTTTCTAAATAACATGTATCTAAAAGTATCTATATGTATAATATTTGATCTCTATTATTTACACCATCTAAATCAAACATATATTTCATCATTCATATAAATATTTGTGTTTTGATTTATATGTTGAACTAAACTCATGATTAATTTTATTATCTTCAAATAAATATTTAAAATTCCCACTTGTATATTATGGACCATTATCAGTTCAAATATTCTTCATGGAATATCCACAATCGTTATTTTTACTTCTCCTGATACTATAAAACATTTTGAGAGCCTGTTATTTATGATTCTGTAACATTATTCATGTAATTTTAGTAATTCAGTTAATAAAATAAAATGATTATATATCTAAGTTTTTTTATTGTTTACTTATGGACTAAAAAATGTTTGAATGAATCAGTTTTAAGGGATGAGTAGAATTTATCAAAAACTTCTTTTGAATTTATTTTTTGATCTCCCATTTCTGGGATATTAAATAACAAAAAATATGATATTATTTTCTTGTCAAGAATATAATGAATTTAATTTATCATTGTTAGTTTTCATATATTCCTCTAACACAAATTACCCAACCACTTATTTAATAGATAATTTTCTACCATCATTCCTACATAGCATGAAAATTGTGTATCAACAACTTGAAATAGGTTCCTCCTAGATCATTGGTCTCTAATAAATAATTTCCTATCATCCATTCATTTAACAGTGGTGTAATATATTTCTGAAAAAACTTTTTTACCTTCATCACAGTTTGGTGAAAAATTGACAAAGTTGGGATTCAACCAATAATAATTCAATCCTCTTTGGGATTTTAAATTTTCATACCCAATGATAATAGATCGAAGACCATCGATTCTATGAGATACATTGTGGAAAAAAAATCATTGAACCATTTTCATAATTATTTTTTTTCTATTTAACAAAAATAAATCTATAATAATTTTGGAAGAAGACCAAATATTAAAAATCCAATTCAAATATCCATTTATAATATTTAAAAGATTTTAAATATCTATATCATTCTTTGTTTTGGTTGTTTCCTTCTCATGCAGGTTTTGAAATTTTTTGTAAAATATTTATTGATATAGTAACATGAAATTAAATCATTTTATATGTTTTATAAGCTGATCAGACCTTTCAAAAATTGTTTCCAAGGGTTGGAATATATATTAAATATAGAAAATAACATTCTCAATATATCTTTTTAATGTTGGTTGACTCCCACTCAAACTATTCCACTAGGCTCTCCGAGATTCATTATATAGATAATGTTTGAAAAAACATATATTAACCATATATCAAAATCATCCACAATATTATCATTGGTTGTAGAAAGAATATTTTTATTTATTACTTATATAATGCTTGTATTTTTTTTTCTACATTCATAAAATTTATTACCATTCAATTCAGCATTTTTTTTTGTGAATCAATTTTTTGGTCACCTTTATAAATTGAATTTTTATAATTAAAAAAATCTCTACTCATAGAATATATTTTTTCATACATTAAGAAATTTTAAAATTTATGATTTCAAAAACTACATGTTTTGGAATCATATATATTATTGATAACATACATTTAATTCCACACATCTTCATCCATTATATAAACCTTTTAAAATACTTTTTTGGTTAATACGTAAATTGTTTACAATTATTTGATCATTGAACAACATTTTTTCTATGTTATACAATTTTTAAAATCCTTACTAAAAATTTTCAAAAAATTTGACATGTTCTAACTCTTCCTTGTTCACCTCCAAATATTCTATAAAACTCAATTCTATGTTTTTATTTTCATCTGGAATATTTTTCATATCAACAATTTATTTTTGAAACATGGATTGTTTATTCATGAGAATATTACTTTTTGTTTTTTGAATTATTTTATTTATTTGATGTCTTATTTTCCTTCTCATGTCTAAAAATCATTGTATCAAATTTTTTGAAGTATATTTTTTCCTAAAATTCATAAAATTCTATTTTTATTCTTGAAATATGAATAATTCATCACTAGTGAATTATTATTTATTTATATTTTTAGTATATTATTTTGTCATCATCATCACTAGGTTTTTAAAATTATTATATACTATCTTTATCTCTCTAAAATGCTGGTTTTTTCACTTTTTTTGTTTTTATAACATCATATCCCTTCAATTTTAATTGGAATTGTTATTTAGCCTTATTCATGAAGGATTATATTTACTTTCTTTCATAATCATTGATATATTAATTTTCCTATAATCATGGATAATTACTAGAAAAATTTCCCACAAATACACTACTATAGAATTTCATATATAAAAATTAGGTTTCCCTTTCATGTTCTTATTTTCACCAATTTAAATGGAAGAGATATATATTCATAAAAATATTTAAAGGACTCATATTCATTTTCCTAGTCACTAGATGTTTCTTAAATTTAATCATTGATATAAATTTGATGCATTTAATCATTAAAAGATATTTACAATTCATATTCATCCTTAAAGTGATTATTTTTTATGCTCTTTTCATATGAGATTAGAGTGACATATATATCATCCATATGAAGAGTTTCAACATCATTTTCATTTAAGTATGAAAATTTTGCATCAATGTTTTCAAGAATAATTTTTAGTATCTTTTAAAAAATGGGTGAATCTTCCATCTTTTAACCAATAAATACTATGGTGCATTCAATATCCTTGAACTTTGTAAAGAAGTATGCAAAAAATTCATTATCACATATCATAAGATCTTCTTAATCATGTTTCTATATTTCTAACATTACATTCTCCATTTTTACATTACCATCATAAATTTTATCCAACATATCATTGATTCTCTTAGTTTTTGAAATTTATTTAATTATATAAAACTATATTTTAGAGAGTAAGAAATGGACTTAATTTTTGTCTCACCCATTATTCTAAAAAAATTTCTTGTTAGCAGCTATCAAATGATAACCTTCACCCCTAGGAGAGAAATCCTCTATAAAAACTATACGAACATGATAAACAATGGATATAAGATAAAGAAGCATTCAATATTTCTAGATATGATAGGTCATCCCATAAAAAAATTAATTCCCTTATTGCTCATGCAGTTCTAAATATCAATAGCTACATATATTTTCCTCAAAAATTCATAAAGAGTTAATAAAAGGATTGAAGAATCTAATAACACTTTAAATGTTTAATTATGATATGTGTTGTCCATGAGCGGTAGTGGGGTGAATCATTGATATTTATTTTTAAATTTTCATCCTTATGAAACAACCATTGTATCTTCTTATATATATGCGACTTTACAAAAATAAGAACAAAAAAACCATAGAAACAAATGAATTTACAGGTTTCACTACTCTGTAATATTATCCTATGTATAGAATTGATTAGAAATAATACAATACCATACAATCCACTAAAAACCCTTTCTATATGGATGTAGTAACCTTGTGTTATCATTACACATTATTTATTCAATAATAATTTAATAGCTAATATGATTACCGAATAGGTAAATCTTGTAACAATGATTTCCATAAAAACTGTATGAGACATCACTAATAGAATTATTTATATTCTCCCAATTATTATTGATATTTCATTACACATTCACTTATTATATTTAATTCTACTAAATTTAATTCCAAAAATTAGGTAAAAATGTCCTTTAGTTTGATTACTATACTTATTATGAGTTCGTTTGATGCGTTCATCCAGTCTACTGAATCGGATTCCTTCATTTAAATTGAAACCAATTAATTCAAACTATCCATCTGATCTCATCAGTGTAAAATCATTCTAACAAAACTTGATATAAAAATCTCTCCATTTTCATTTAACTGATTCCACACCATCAATTTGAATGGGGCCACTTTTTTCTTATTTTCCTAATTGTTTCATCACAAAATATGCCTTTTAAAAATTATGGGAAGTCTACATATGATAATATTTTGAAAGAATTTTCTTATAAATTCTATCTGATCGACTAAATAACTATAATTTTTTGTTAAATTATTAATATTTTGATTTTATACCCCCTATACTATACATTTTCCACCAATTTATAAGTTTCCAAAAACTATTAATGTAGGAAAACAATTTTACTTTCCCACTCAATGAAAACTCAAATATCAACACTCTGAGTCTTCTTAATTCACAAGATTCTTATCAAATATTCTATAATATTCAGGAATCGTTTTTTAAAATCCAGTATCAAACATTTCAACTTTGTTATTTATGAAAAATTTATAATCAAAAAAATGGAATAGTTTTATATAACTCATTTTTATAGTAAAAATTCTTGTGTTAGTTTATCTAGATAACTCTTTCTAATGTTCCTATATAACTTAATAGTTTTTTTCCAAGATTATCCACCGAAAAATTCCCCCATTCAATAATTTGTATTAGTACATTTCGTTATAAAATTTTTAGACTTTCATAAGATCATCCCATATAAAATTTTCTTGATCATAATATATGTGATCTAATGGGTTTTTTTAATAGTTCACACATTTAAACAAAAAAATGACTTCATGATAGACTCGAACTATTTATCCATCATCTTATGAAATTTTTCAGTATCTTCCATTCAGACTTCAATTACATTCCTATAATATGAAATATTCACTAAATATAGTCTAATAAGATTTCTTTATTATTACATTTACATTTAAGTAGTGTATGTAAATTATGTGTTACCCTTATTAAGAATTTTCATACTGACTTACATAGAACATAACATTAAACTACCCTAAAATCTAAAATATCATAAATATTGAAGATATACTATGTTCAAACTGAGATCTGATTGAATGTATTTGTTCAGTGATATTCCTCATTACCTTAATGTATAAAATTTTTACATTCAATGTAGTTTAGCCCCCCCCCATTAAAATACGTATTAATTGGGAGTACAGTCAATTACTCATGATGTTTGTAGAATTAATAATAATATTTAATTAGAAAATATTTTTTTCTAGAAAATGATTTTATGAAATTTGATAAAAACATCAGAAAAACATTACACACAAAATACCACACTGAAAACATAGTCTGATAATAAATGCCCGATGAACATGGTTTGGATATCTGTAGATGATATTATACTTCTGACAAATTTTTTTATAACATAATAATGTAAAATCATTTATGTTTGGAATGAAAGGTAGTACATCTTCATCATTTTTTATAACAACTTCCAACTTAATTAAAAGACATTCAACAATCATGGTCCCCAAGAAAGAAGAATAATTATAATGGTTCTAGAGATATTAAGAAATGTTTTTAATATCCCAAATAATAGTTTATTCAATTAAATATGTGTTAGATTAGATTAAATGGGATCAATTTGGTGTTATGAGAATATTTATTCTATAAAAAAATTATTTGAATTTTTTAATCTATCTATTGTGAATTAGATTATGATGTAGCTATTTATAAATGTGGTACATGGTATAGATAAAGTCTATATGGCACAAAAATATTTTAATTGAATACCATAATTTTCTGATGAATAAGTTTTTTCCATTTCACTGAGATTTTAAATAAAATAAATCTACCTATATGATAGAACAATTAAAAATATATCATAGAGGAAGTCATGATGTCATTTATGTGGGATGAATGTCAGATATCAAAATGCTATGGAATAAATGTTAGATATTTCTTGGTGACCATTTTGAGATGTTGGAATCCCATCATAGAATGACCTGCACTATATTTCACATCATAAACCATTTTTAGAAGATTGAAATTGGTGAGTTATTTTATTGAGAATGAAGGGTGATGTTTTGTATATGGAGAAGTTGATGAAAATGATAACTGGTGATCGAGGATTAAAAATATAATACACGAGAATATATTCATCCATGATTATTGGAATGAAAAAATAGAGAGATCACTATTGGTATTATATAAGATATATCTGAGTAAGGAAAAATAACAACAATGAAAATAGAGAATAATCCACCATTTGTTTGCTTGAGAATATAAATGAGACAACGATAAAAAATCCACATATAAGATGTTGAGAAAATGAGAATCCAGGGAATCAAATATTATTAAGATAATATATTTTTAGAATATACGGATTATCATTTTTATATTAAATATATGTAAAAGGAAAAATAAAAAATATGTAAAAGGAGTTTTCTCAAGAGCATATGAGTTGTTGTGTGAAATATTAAAGGTAACCATCAAGGAGGAGTAAGATAAAAATATTGATCCTATAATAAATATGTAATTTCATAATTGATGATGATGGTTTACAATTAGACAAACAGCATTTAGTGTTCAAATATAAGAAATAATATTGATAATATTAAATAGAGATAATAATGTTAAGGATATATCAAAACTGTTCTTCGTAGTATTTTTCTATGTTTTTATCCATTTATAAAATGACTCGCTACTATGTTGTAAGAAAAAAATATCTCATTGAGTTTGCAATTGGGATGAACTTTTTTAATTATTGTAAATAGATGCTACATGTAGTGATATTTTATTATAAATTTTTTTGGAGGAGTTATTAGAATTATAAGGAACTACATTTGGGAATATAGAGATCATATTTGGTTGGTAACGAAACATATTGTGATGAAATGGTGATTGAATTTAAGGAAGGGAGATCATGTTGGGAACTTGTGGAAATAATGTTAAGTGACTTAATATTCCAATGGGAGGTATAAAATTGTAAAATTTTTGACATGCAGTGTTGTAGTGTGATGATTTAGTTCTTTTTCATGATTTTGGAAAACATCACTTCTATTTAATAAAATATTTCGGCAGAGAATCTATGATATGAGAATCCCAAGAATTTAAATGAGAAGTTATATATATTATAACATTTTAAATAATGTGTGTTGGTTTTACATTCATAATTATATATATATTAGAGGTACATTCTAAATTAAAATTTTAAAATATCTATTTTTAATAACCATAAACACCGTTCAAATTACAATAGGGATAAAATTTTCCACATGAATACAAATTTTTAGAAATAGGTAAGACCTTATTCACTACCCTCTAAGGTTACTACACTGATCATATAAGCCAATTATATTCATAAAAAATAATACATTACACAAAAAAAGATTTATTGTTAAGCCCCATAGAATTTAATTATATCATATCATGTTAAATATTGAGTTTTTGGTGTACGAATCATAAATTGTGAAATATTTTTTTATTCAAATTACTGATGAAATTGAGGTATTATCAATGGATTTGTGAAATAGGATGAATAAAGATGAAAGGAATGTAATGAATAATTAAACTAATGACTAGAATCAACGACTAATTTGATTAATTCTATATTGTATGTTCTAATATTCTAAAACAATATTAATTTACCCTTTTATGATTTACGTTAATTATTTTTATACCACTAACTTGAGGTTAATTTCCATGATAACTCAAAATTTTTGTAATATTATGCTTTAATGAAAAGGTAATTGGATAGAAAATTGAAAAAACGTATCTCTATCATCATTTTACTAATAAAAAGGAAACCATTATTAAAAAAGATTATAAAAAATTTTTCATGGGTAGAATAAAACAATAAATTCAGTATTTATTAGAATGTTAGGATTTTTAGAATATCTAAATAGTTGATCTACTATATGGGAAAACTCATAAGCTTGGACTTCATGTCACAATTGGTTAGTTATAAGTAAAATCTAAGAGACTCAAATACCTTTATAACTCTCTTAATAATTTTATAATGCTTCATTATGGGAAATTAAAATATTTTTATGTTAATTAGATGATATAATGAACTCAGTTGTGTTATAGACAAACACAGTATGCCTAATGTGGCATGAGTTCGATGTCAAATTGAGAAACAAGAAATTTTTTCATGCTATATCCTCCCAAACATATGTGATGTGAAGTTAAATCAATCAGGATTTAGAGGATTCCATTCCACACAAAGGGATTCATATTAGTAGTAATGATTTACTTAGGAATCATAAAGACCCATCCATTTTAGTATCAAGGAGAATGGTCACCCAATGTCCAAAAAAAATTGCATCTATAGAATCTATATTGTGGAACAGTTCTAGAAATGGGTAATATTGTTTATATATTTGTGTTGTGAGATTTTCTGATAATTGTACAACATAATCAAAGGTTGATTTCAGAAATTATTGAAAGTTATGTATTAACATTCAAGAACTATTTCAATGGTATTTGTCATTAATTTCTATGATTTTTTTGTTTGTGGGGGTTTACTATAAATTTTTGCAGATTGGGGTTGTTACCTTATGATTTGGAACAAACTGTGATCCAATTTATAGATTTAAAAGTTAATTTTTTTCTTTTATAACACTTTAATTTTTTATAAATATTCATCCATTACACTTCCCACAAGGCCTTCCCTTGCCTATTAAAATCACCATAACCTTTTTGACACATTTTTATCTTATAATTATGATGGATTTTGGTGATTTATTCAGGCACAGAGACAACTCGGGATTCCATATCCAGTTTTTAAAAAATAAATTAAATCTTTTATATCTCAATCATTTTTAATTTTTTTTGTCATTACACCTATCAATAGAGACCATAATCCCTAGACACACCCCCATGTTCTATTTTCCCTATTTGAAGCTCATCTTCATTTGGTATTAAGGAAAACATCATCATGTTTTCACAAATCTTCATGATTTGAAAAGGTAATTTGTTTCTTTTATAAATCAATTATTTTTTACTCCTTTTCCTGCATTCAATTCCAACTTTTCCTCCTCGCCCTTATTCTAACCACCATTTCAATGTTGTCTTTGGGGACATTCAACTAATACTGTATTTGTGGTAATTTATTCAATGTTTCTCAAGTAAGTGATTTTCCACTCTTTCTCCTTCCATTTCCATAGAGATTCATCCAATTTTATTGAATCCCAAATGGTCCAAAAGTTATTGAATCATAAGTATAGTATGTTTTTCATTATCTTCGTCTAATTTTGCAGTATCAGGTTCATTTTCACTCCCTTTTTTGGCTGTAGTGGTGTAGTAGAAGTTCCACATAAGGATTTGAGGGTTTTGACATATATGGCAGGTGATTCCATATGTGATCAATGTATAATGAGTAATATTTATATATTTATATTTATTTTAGTTTCCAATTTAATTATTTTTTGTGCAAAAAATATTTTTGGTAGCAATTATTATACTGTTGATTTTAAAGATCCTATTTTGTGTTAAAATGAGTGTTTTACTTGTTCAATCCATGTTTTACAAATGGGTGTTGTTTTATAATTCATTTAGTGGAATTATAAAATATTTAAGTGATCCCATTTCTATTTTTCTAGAAATATTGGTATGAATTTGGTGTTAAAAGAGTGGTTTTATATGTATTTTATATGTAATGATTTTTATAACTTGTGAAAATATTTTATGTATATTTTAAGTGTTTCATTGAGTTATAAAAATGGTGAAAAGTGTATTAAGATAAAATATTTAAGGTATATAACCATAACAAGTGTTTTTATGTTTATATTGAATTTGGTAGCATGTGGAACTAGATTTACCATAAGAGGGAAGCCGAGGTATCTAGGTGGGCGGACGTGTACTAGCAAACTAGTGATCCAGAGTGGTTTTGTCCCTCTTTCACTTAGAAATTATTATGTTGACAACAATAACATAAATATGATGACGATGATGTTTGGGACCACTATTTTATGGGTGATTCCCCTACTAGAGGCTCATGGACGCTAATAGTTATTGTTTGGGTTACTTTCCCACCGAGATATGTGGCACCTAGGGCTCACAACTAACTAGTTCCTAGAGGTGTTCCTGTTTTGAGTGCTCATTTACAATTTGGAACATAACATTGGATTACGTTATGTTTGGATGTATTATTCATTAGCATACATGTTTTATTTAAATATACCCATTTTTAATGTTACCCACTTTGAAAAATATTTTTGTTCAAAATATGTACCTTTAGAAACTTTTTATTTCATCTATTGTTTATAACACATGCATTATTTTTATCTTATAATGCATTCCATATGGATTATTTTGGTTTTTATAATATTGGGATTAGGATCAGACCCTACATATAACATTGGGTGTATTTAGACATGATTATGTTTGAAACATGAAAGGTAAAGGCCATTAGAGATAGTGGTTTGAGATGTTAGTTGCTTCCATGGTGTGATGTTGTGGAGACAACTATTGTTTGATAACCCCTTTTCATGTGGTATTCAATGGGATTTTTTATACTATTTTTTTGGACCTCCCTTGTATTTTTTAAAACCATATATGCATTTTTGACTTTTAATTAAGTCTATTTTTTCAAGAATTTTCATATTCGATTTATTGAATGTTTTTTGTTGTTATTTGTTTCCCAACAGAGGTAAATAATTTCAAACCCATTGTATAAGATACTCGTGAACTTGTTCCATCCCGTGGCGATAAGGATAATTCTTTCAGACTTTCCATAGACTGGGTCAGGTTTGGGTTTTAATGGAATCTAGATTTGGTTCGTGACTGAATGGTATCAAATTAGGATTATATTATTGGATAATATAATTATTTTTGGGTAAGATTGGTTATACAAGAGTTTTGATTATCTGGGCTCAGAGTTTTGATTTTGATTAGGGTAATTTTCTAGTACATCTCATGACAAAATTTAGTTTCCATGGGATATTGGGATTGATTTGTTTGACTTATCTTCTAGGAGGGACATGTGTGCTGCAGACAGCACGTAAACCTTTGGTGGGAGTGAAGTGGTTGTTTATTTCATTATTGTGATGTGTTTGAGTTATTGATTTTTGATATAATTAATGAAATTTTTCACATGTGTTTTGCTAATTATTTCTTTTTTTATCTTTTTCCTTAAGTAGCAACATGCCTACCCTGAAAGATCCCATGAACCCATTGGAGGAAGGCAGAGAGAGTGCTCCCTCACTGATTGATCAAAGGAGAGTAGAAGATGGGGTCAAGGCAGTCCAAGCCCTAGGATAGAGAGTTACTCCTTCTCCTGCTCTAGCAAGGGAATAGGAGTCTTGTCCTACGAAGGAAAAATCCCAGGAGTTCCTAAAGAACAAGCATCCAACATTATGTGCTATCATAAAACCCTAGGAAGTAGAGGAGTGTCTAGAGAATATCTAGGGCTTGTCCAAGATTCTTGACACACTTGAAATGACCCATCCCCTACGGCCCATGCCACGACCACCCCAAGCCCACTTTCCATAGGCCAGGTGTTGGAGACCTGCATGGGAAAGGCTTATACATAAAACGGGAAGTCATTTCCATTGATCTTGTACAATCACACAAACCAAGAATACCACAAGATGTAACACCAATGTAAAACTGTAGTAATTAAGGTGTGTACTGAAAGTAAAGGCGTTAAAATACATGCCCAACTAAAAAGTAAAACTACAACTAAAATATAGAAAACAACTCATGGAATAGTCCACTGGGGATCAAAATTGATGGGTAGGTACAACTTGTCTGCACTGCTCTCCACATCAGCCAATCTACTATGTGTACCATCAGGTCATAGCTCCCTCATGTCTCGGCCAAATAGCGCGCCATCTTCATAGGAAACAACAAGGTGTGGGAAAAGATTTCGCAGGGGAGTGAATAAAATTACCCACTAGGGACCCTAAGACCATGAAAGGTCTTACAGAATTATACAAAGAATGATCTCAATCACAAAGCACAAAGCAATAGACACAGCTCAAACCAGGTATAAGTAAACCACCAAAGTTCATATGATTAGTCAAGAAGATAGATCATCTTACTCTGTCGATAGACACTTTTACTAACCATACCGAGTCTAAACCACATAGGATCAATATTTACTAACCCCCGCAAGTTCCAAAAATGATTTTACCCACCTGGAGGTGAAAGTTATTAACCCATATTTACCCACACAAGATTTTAACCACACAGGATTGCTGAGCACATACCCACATAGGATTTGACCAACCTAGGATCAGTATGTCGTTGATCCATGACAGGATGCCCAAAGGGTGGTCCTCATAGGGTCGTGAACTAAAGATCCACACAGGATTGCTAGGTGTTGTTCCACACAGGATCGATGGATATTAAAATCCATATTATTTGTCTCCAACCTAAGCCACACTGCTAGCCACCGGATTCCCGCTCATAGTATGCTTGATTCTGGGAGAACCACTCCTCAAGCATCTAGTCATATTTCAACAAGAACGAAGTCCCACGAAGATGTATCCTGATGATATTTCATGACATAAGGGCCCCAACACAATAGAGGGCACATAAACCAGATGTCCAGTCTATAAGTTATTGGAATTTTAGTGTTGATGGCCCGGACAAATTCGGAGTCGATACATCCTAGCCATACTCCAACATTATTCAAAACACTCATGGAGTATCTCAAATGGACCACCTCACTCCATGAATCCATGTGTCATTGATAGTTGGTCAAATGGACATTCAGTTCGCATGATACAGTCATTCAAGCATATTTGGGCCCAAGAGGGGTCTGTGTCCAGTCCTACCTGACCTAGCACGGGCCGACCTGACCTGGCCCGACCTGCCGGCTAGCGCGACCCATGTGGGGTCGTGTGGTCTGCTTCATCCAAATGGCTCAACAGAGACATTTAGATCCTTTATTGGTTGTGCCAAGTGGCGTCGCCTCTTCACCCATGGGACACGCAAGGAGCGGGTCCACTGCATTGATGTGACACCATTCAGCACGGCGTGTGATGGCGTACTGCCTCCACCACCCTTGCTTGCTGCTACCTACCGCCTGTCTAACCACCACGACGTCGAATGACACCACACATCCACCATGTATCGTTGTTTCTATTTGTCTCCCTCATCTGTCAGTGCTGGTCATCAGCACCACCATGCCAGTAGTCGGTGCTTCAGTGCCGGTGCCACACCAGCGCTTCTTCCACCGGCCATCGGGTGAGATATGGTGAAACATTCATCCATATGAAAGCACCTACGGTCCTCACTGGATGTCGCAGTCATTACATGCCTCTTAGATCGAATTTTCTATCAAGTTATAACAACCCACCTCTGATGAACGTAATGAAAAATAAGCAGCAGAGTGTCCATGCCTTATTTGGTTGGCTCGCAACCTCTTCATTAGCCTTATAATGAGTGGAGGAAAATTATACATCACATTAAAAATAATCATATACCACATTAAAATCCCCCGCATCGACCTCCTGAATGTTTAATGACAAGGAGAAGAAATGTGGGAATTTTATGAATTAAATGACAACCCCTACTTTGTGACCCATCAAAGGAATCATGGTCATTGGTGGAAGGAGATTTCCCATTGAATTGAGGATTTCGACGTTCTTCAATCCCTGATCGTAACCCACCAAGCTTCTATCCTCCATTGGTTGAAGACGTCACGCCACTTACCCATAGGTTCCTTGCATGGTTAATTCAATTCAAAACCCCACACCGAGACTCACTTAAATAGAGGTGGAAATGTTGATTAACACACTACGGAATTAATGAGGTTTATTTAAGGAACGATCCATTAAATTCTGGAATGGTACAGTTACAAAAAATGTAGAGTAAAGACATTAATTGGCTTGACAAGTAATCGATCCCCACCACCGGCACTCATCCACTAGAGAAATTGAAATGAAATAACTGGTTATGTTATTTTATTATTTTCATATAATGTCAAAAAAATTAACTTTTGCTACCAACTACTGCGGTTGAAGTGAATCTTATCTTAAGCGAACCATGCCGCTGCGGTTTCATTGGTCCCCATGTAATTTTAATCTGAGCTCCGGTTCAAAATATAGAAACTGCCACTAATGGGTTTACTGAACGTACCATTAAAAAATTCTATAAAATCATTCCTGGGACACTGGGCCTCGAAATCACATTCCTTCAATTTTCATAGTTACTTAATAATCCAAAATAATTTAAAAAAATACATGTAATTTTCAAGTCTTTACATTATCCCCACCTTAGGTATTTTTATCACCAAAATCTACAAAAAAATTAGGGGAAGAAATGGGGGTACTGAGCACACATTTGATCCTCATCCTCCCATGTTCCCTCCTGGAGATTCTAATGCTACCAATAAACTCTCACCAGAGGAATCAACTACCCCTGAATGACTCGCTCATGTTAATCCTCTGTCTCCACTAAGAAATATTCTAAATGGCGCCCCATCATTGATGTCTTGCTCGCCCCAGTCGATAATGTGTGATGGATCATGAACCTATATCCTTAGCTGCGACACGTGGAATACATTATGTACCAGGTGCATCTTTTGGGGAGGAGCTAGATGGTATACCAGCTCGCCTACTCTCCTAAAGATATGGAATGTTCCAATGAACATAAATGATTACTTCCCACCCCAGCCAAGCCTCCATAATGCTTGTCTGGGAGAGACCCATTGGATGACATGGTCTCCCTCCTCATACTCCAAGGGTCTCCACCTCTTATAAGCATAAAGCTTCTGCCGGATTCATGCAGTCTTCATCCGCTCCTAGATGGCCTGAACATTCTCTGTGTTAGCCTATACCATCATTGGTCCCATAAGTGTTGACTCCCCTGGGTCTGTCAAGAAAAAAGGTGCTCTAAATTGTCCCTCGTACAAGGCCTCAAATGGTGCCATGCCAATGGTGGAATGATAAAAGTTGTTGAATAAAAAATCTACCTATGCAAGGTTGTCCTCCCAACTGCAGCCAAAATCCAGGGCACAAGTATGATGTTTTTCATCGAGTGTATATAGGGTCTTCTCTGTCAGACCATCTATCTGATGGTGAAATGCTATGCTCAAGTATAGATGATTTCTGAATGCCTCATGCAAGCCCTTCCACAAAGAGGGATATAAAACATGTTTCATAATCTGAGACTATTGTCGACGGAACCTCGTGAAGTCACACTATAACCTTCATGTAGAGGCATCCCATGACATCTATTGATCCCTTCCCTATGATGGGTCGGATGTGGACCGACATAGTGAGTCAGTCAACAATCACCTAGATGACATAGTGGACCATGGATGTATGTTGTATCCCTGTCAGAAAGTCCATGAGGATACCGTCTCACTTCCACTCAGGAACATCAGGTTGTTATGCTAAGCCTGCTTAGACCTGATACCTGGCCTTAACATGCTAATAAGTGAGGCATCACATTACAAACTCTTGCACTGCTTTCTTCATCCCAGGCCACCAGTCCTAACACCAGAGGTCGTGGTACATCTCTCTACTAATGGATGTACATCCAAAGGGGATGTGTGAAACTCCCTTAACACCTACTCTATAATATTCACTGGTAACATAGTGCATCCTCTGAAGAGAATGACATGCTATCCACCTTTAAAAAATCCATTAGGGGCCAAAACTCAGTATAGCAGAGTTGTTTTGTCCTCATTGTCTACATCCCCATGATGTGCCTCCCGATCTCATTGATGAATTGGTGGAGTGAGAGTTATATATTAGAGGTAATTTTCTTCATCTCTATCCACAAAGCATATCTAAAAAGCTGCTATCTACTACATCGCCTCACTTCGAAACCGTAGGCCAGAACCCTTACTGACTGTGTCTGCTACTATGTTCCCCATACTAGGAGTGTATTATATCTCAATGTCATAGTCCTAGAGGAACTCTAGGAATTTTTGATGTCTCAGGTTCACGTCCTTATGTGAGAATATATTCTTGAGACTTTGTGATCAGAGTAAACATTAAACCATTCACCCATCAAGTAGTTTCGCAATATATTCAGTGAAAAGACCACTTCTACTAACTCCAGGCCATGGGTAGCGTAGATTTTCTCGTGTTGTCTCAACTGATTTGAGCCTTATGATATCACCACCCACTCCAAGATCATGAAAACCCTAGTCCAACCCCTAATACGTTGCAGTGAACTACATAACCAAATACCTCTTCTTTTATCCTTAAGATTGGAGAACATGTCAATCTCTGCCTCATCACTTGAAACGGTACCGCCACATCTCTATCGACAAGAAATTATTCCCCATCCTTTTCAAGTCATACAATGGTGCCTCTGTCCTGGATAAGTCAGGAAGAAATCTCTAGTTGTACCCATCCAATCCTGGGAATCTACACTCCTCGGTTGCAGTCATGGGTGGTTTCCAAGCTATATCTACCTCTATCTTTGTTGGATCCACAGTGATTCCAGCCTCGAAGATAACGTGCCCTAGGAAGTGGAATTCATTCATCTAGAACTAGCACTTTTCAAGCTTTCCATAAAGAAGTTTCTCTCAGAATGTATCCAGAACTGTCTCCTAGTGCATTGCGTGCTCCTCTGGCGACACTGAGTATACCATGATTTCATCGATGAAGACCACCACAAATCGATCAAGATATGGCAGAAAGATCCTTTTCATGAGCCCCATGAACACTTCTCGAGCATTGGTCATGCTTAATGGAATCCACAGGAACTCATAATGGCGATACTAAAATTAGAAGGATGTCTTCGGTACGTCCTCTTCCCATACTCTAAGCTGATGATAGCCAGATCTTAGGCATATATTTGAAAACAAACGAACTCCCTTCAGCGGGTTGAAGGGATCATCGTTCCTCGGGTGTGGATACTTTTTCATCATGGACACTCAGATTAGGCTCTAATATTAGACACAAATCCTCAATCTCCCAATCACCTTATTGGAGAACAAGATCAGGGATTCCCATAGAGAAACAATGGGTCTTGTGAACCCCTTTCCATGTAATTCCTCCAACTGTACCCACAACTCTGGAAGCTCCATGGGAGTAATCTGATATGATGGTGTAGTTATAGGTTCCATCCTGGGGAACATGTTGATGTAAAATTATACCTCTCTACATGGAGGTAGTCTTGGAACATCGTCTGGATAGACATCGACATAACGCTCCACCACTACAAGATAACTCGGGCACCTCACATCAACTACTATGAGGGTCAGGCTAGCCAAATAATGAGTAATCGGTTTCACCCTCCTCAGAGATAGCCCATCCTATGCTGCAAAGGTTTCCTTATAACTAGAGAAGGTAAAATCGATCCCATACTCTAGGACACACGACACACTGCACCTAAAATATTCGATCTGATCATGGACTGTGGATAGAAAATACATTCCCAATATGATGTCGTAAGGCCTCGACGTTGCTACTAGAAGATCCCAGCCAAAGATCTTGAATCCTAGAGTAAGCCCGTACTTCCATAAATAGTGTGTATTCATCTAATCCTCTACTATATGAGTCACTAATCATAAGGATAATGCCAACGTATCTATCATAATCTCTGATCTCTGAATGAGTGTCCTGAAAATGAATGAGTGACTATTACATGTGAATATATGAACTGTATCTATGGTGGAATAGACATAGATAGTATGACTAATCATATCTGGAGTTCTATGGATGTAGGCCTCAACTACTGGATGATGTGCTCGCACATGTCCACCTGCTCCTTGTGGGTGGGGTGGACCTCCTGGTGGTGGTGGCTATAGAACCAATAATCGCCACCCACTTCTTAAATCACAACATACTCCTCTGCCTCATCCACTACCATGTTGGCCACCTCACTCAAATCCCTACCTCTAACTCAGTGGTCCTTCGACCTCCCTCTGATCATCAATATGGCGGGCTGGGAAGTCGCAGGCCAAGTGCCCCTACCCCCTGCATGTGAACCACATACTGCCTCCCTGCTGATCTTCTCTGACTAATAAGATCTGATCCTCTAACATTGCATCTCAGGGTCATCCATGGGTAGGTCTGGCCTACTTGGACTTCTATGTTATCTTTTTACTGATCTTGCAGATGTCTCTTTTACCTGTCGTCTAGTGTTGGCTCTCACCGTCGTTTCCTTCTCAGCTATGATGTTATCCACCAACAGCGCTCGGTCGATCACTCCAACCAACGTCGAGATATTCAATGATATCATCAATGCTCTAACCTCTCATTGGAGACCCGTATCAATAGTCTAGGACCTGAAGATTGGGTCTCGTACCGTGTCAGTGGAGTAGTGCAAGAGGAAAATGAATCTCACATATTACTGGGTCACTAATAAGCTGCCATGTTGTATGTGTAGTTTCTCCTGGATACGCATTGAGCATAGTGTCGTTGGATCAAACGCTTCCCTGAAGAGGCTCTCAAGGTCCATCCAGAAGTGGGGGGGCATTGTCATGTTTTTGGGGTGTCAGGCTCCACCATCTCCCTACTTTTACCAGGAAAAGTCTAGAATCTTGGATAACCATCTACTATGATGGTGTCTCAAGCGAGTGAAAAACACTAGCCATACCCTGCAACCAGTCTTCATCTTCCTATGGATCTATCTTACCTTGAATCATTCAAGGGATCTGTATCTGGAATGCGTGAAACATGCTCAATCGACATGCACAGTCTACTGGTGGGGCTGGTGGCATCTCATACCCAATGGGTGGTGGTGCTGTTGGTGCACCACCCAACGATGCAACCACTATAAGAAGACCATGTACTGAAGCATCGTCGCTCGATGGTCCGTGATCATGTACTCTCTCATGAATCATGGATGGCTTTCTACATGGCACATCATGAAATGAAATAGGTTTTTCATGGTCAATATGTTATACCTAGTGTGCTGAATCAAAATTGATCAAATTAAAATCATTTTCCAATCACACACAATCAATGTTTTCATGCACCAAGTCAGACATCAAAATTCACTATCCCATGGTATGAATACGTTGTCCATCGCAGCAATACTGGACAACCCAAAATGAAAACCATACTCAAAACACTTATCATCGCTTCTCCATTAAAAATATCATTGTCCCAGTTCTTTGGTATAACCGACTCCTCCGATACCACATGTCACAACATATCCCCTGGGGCCCACGTTGTTAACAACTGATGATCATCTTCCATGGGTCATTGGTTGATGATGAGCACGGGAAATTCGTATCCCTAAAAATGGAATTAATTGGATTTAAACCTATACAAACACACAAACGAAGATCCTAACAAGGTGAAACCACAAAGTAAAACTGTAGTAGAAAAGGTGTGTACTAAAACTATAGGGGTTGTAATATAAGCCCAACTAAAAGATACAACTACCACTGAAAAATGGAAAAATTCTCCATGAATCGTCCACCGATGATCCTACCTGATGGGTAGATATAGATTATCTCCACTACTCTCCATGTCATCCAATCTCATCTATATACTGCCATATCCTAGATCCCTTTTGTCTTACCCATGCTGCTCATCATCTTCATAAGACACACAATGGTGAGGGCGAAGCCCATGCAATTTTTAGTATATGAATACTCAGTAAAGACCCCAAGACCCCCAAAGGTCTCATAGAATCCGACAATGTTAAACCACAAAGCATGATCTCAATCACAAAGTTTAAATTAATTGACATAGCTTAAACTAGGTATATATAATGAACATAAGTACTAATGATTAGTTGTGAAACAAGATCATATTAGTCTATTGAGAGGTGCTACTACAGACCATACGAAGTCTGACTCACACAGGATCAGTTGGTTCAATCCCCTGAATAACCCAGAAATGATCCACCAGCCTGGAGTCGATATGCACAAAACCCTGCTAACCCTCACATGATCTAACCCACACAGGATCGTTATGCTCTAACTCGCACAAGATCGCTAAGCGCTGACCCACACATGATCTAACCCACATAGGATAAATATGTGCTGATCTACACAAGCTCGTTGAGCACTGACGAACACAGGATTTGACCAAACATGGTCAATATGTCACAGATCCCCGACAGGATGCTCTAGGGATGTTTCTCATCAGTTCTTTCAATGCTGATCCACATAGGATCTCTAGGTGCTAATCTACACAAGATCGCTCCATACTAACCATAATATGATTTGTCTACAACCTCTGCCTCACATCCAACCATTGGATTCACACTCATAGTATGCTTGATTCTTGGAGAAATGCTTCTCAAGCCATTGGTCATATTTCAACTTTCATGAAGACCCACAAAGAGGTATCCTAGTGATATTTCACATCATAAGGGTCTCAATGCAATAGACGACGGGTCAACCAAACACCCTATCTATATGTTATTAGCATTTTTCTATCGAGGGCCTGATTGGGATTGGAGTCATTCCAAGACCGATGTAATCCATCATTCTATATATCTCTCGTGGAGTATTTAAAACAGACCATCTCACTACAAGGATACAATCACAGGATATGGTTCATACAACGGATGTTCGGTTTGCAAGATTTGGTCAGTTAAGCGTATTTGGGCCCAAGAGGGTTCGGGGTCCGGTCCTACCCAGATAGACCAACCCGCCCCAGTTGGGTTGGGCTGTAGTTGAACCGGACCACCATCCCTAGCTGGGCTGCTCCATGGCTAATCTCACTACCAGATGGCGCGACCCATGTGGGGTCGCACATTCTGCTACACTCGAACGGCTCAATGGAGTTGTTCAGCTCCTTTATTGGCGACTCTGCCTCATCACACAGAAGACCCTTTGGGATTGGGTGACCTACATCGCTGCTACTTCAATCTACATCACCCTCCATCAGGGTGCATGAGGACACACTACCTCCACCACTGCGGTCGTCAGCTGCCAGCCGCATATCCGACCACCGCGACACCGAGCAGCGCCACACTTCAATCGAGGCTGATGGTTTTTATCCACCTCCATCGTGCAACAGCTCTGGTCACTGGTTCCACACCGGTGAATCTTATGCCTGACACCAGGTGAGCTCATGTGGTCCGTTCATTCTTCTGGATGCACCTACGGTCCTCTTGGGATGTTGTCGTCGCTATACGCCTCTCAATTACATGGTTCTGTCAAGTTGTAACAACCATTCTAAGAATAACTCAATAAAAAACAAGTGGAGGAGGGTCCAAGACTTATTCATTTAGTCTTCTCCCTCCACGTTATCATTATTACATGCATGGGTAAATTATACATCACATTAAAAATAATGATAAACCCCATTCAAATTCACCGCTTCGACCACCCAAAAATTCAAGAACAATGAGAATAAACGTGTGGATTTCTTGAATTAAATGAAAACCCCTACCACGTGAATCGTCAGAGGTATCACGGTCTTTGGAAGAATATGAGTTACCATCTGATTGTGGTTGTTAGTGTTTGTCGATCCTAGATCATCACCACCAATGCTTCTATCCTCCGACGGTTGAAGACGTCACATTAATTTTCAATAGGTGCCTTTAATAGTGAATATGTGTCATAACTCCACACCAAGATTCACTTAAATAGTGGGAGAAATGGTGAGTAACACAACAAGGAATTTATGAGGTTCATTTAATGAACGAACCTCTTAATTCCACAATGGTGTGGTTACAAAAATAGGAGAGTCAAGCTATTAATTGTCTTGAAAAGTCACCATTCCCCACCATCGCCGCTCATCAGCTAGTTAAAATGAAATTAAATAACATGTTATGTTATTTTATTATTTTTATATAAAGTCCAAAATTTAACTTTTTCACTCGACCTACCATGGTTGAAGTGAATCTACCATTAGGCGAATCTCGGTGTTTTGGAATAAATGGTGCCATCATATTTTTAATATGTCCGCTGGATCAAAAGATATGAAAATGTTTCCCACTCATTTACGGAATGTACATTAAAAAAAGTTCAGAAATTCATTTTGGACACAACAGGGCTCGAAATTACGCGTTGTCAATTTTCTCATACTTGTAATAATCACTAATAATATAAAAATATTATATGGGATTTGTTGGTCTTTACATCACATAAGTAGGTCAAGGTGATTTATTTCTCTCTTATATTATAGGTTCCCCACCACATGTGGTGGTAATCAGAGCTTCAATATGGGAATCATTAATAGAAGAAATAGAATGACATAATGGTTACCTTCAATTACTAGTATTTCCCTGATGTCATTGAATATGCTTGATCCCATTAGATTATGGAGCTAGTTCAGGGGGACCATTATGTGATGGTGTAAGCAAACCTTTTTGCTGAGCTGGTCTGATATTCTCTAGATATTGACCCTAATGTGTAGATGAAGGCCCAAAATATTTTGAGGGGATTGCGGCCATAGATCTATTCCCAATACATCATGTTCAAAGTGAAAAAATATGCATAGGTGGTTGATCAGGCATATATGGTGAACATATCACAGAATGGGAGGGATGGTTTATCGTGGATAATGTCAGGAATGGGTAGATAAAAGTCTCCTATGAACAAATAGAAGTAGGAGGAGCAGGGTAATAAATGAGGTGGCAGCTCAGGACAATACTCAAGGAAGTATTCTTCGATGGATTAGGATTCGAGGTCGGTTGTGTTCCACCAATGTGGGAGGATAGGTCACATCTCACCAGAATTCACATCTCATCTGAATACCTATTATTAGGGTGGTGGTATGGTACACTTGCATCATTTTTTCAGGATGGCACATCCACTCCAGAGTGGGGAATTATTTATGGCTTCTAGGGGAATGTCAGCCCAGTCGAAGCAATCAAGGATGCGGGGAAATTAGTTTTGTGGCTACTATTGTATGGGTATATCATCTTTTAGGTAGATCCAGTTCTACAATAATTCTATAGGAAAGTGGTTGTTCTCAGTTGGAGACTAGGCATCTTCATGTGGTTTGTCTGGAACTAGTGGGATCTGAGTCGGGACCATCAACAATTTTGAGGTACCATATTGATTGAATATTTTTTTCTACTACTCTTTTTGATATAGGAGCTTCAATTTCATTCAACACTACCCATTTTTTGAAAACACATAATTTTCCAACCGAGCTTTAGTATATTGCGTTAGACTTGATGACACTATTGGGAAATAATATGGAATGGGTTCTGTGGTTCCCATCTTGTTTTCATTCCATGTTTGGGTTTGAGATAGAGTGGGTCCTCTTGGTCATCTATATGGATCAATTTCATGTGATACTTGGCATGGATCATATGGTACACCTTCAATAGAACATCGACTGTTATAGGTGTCAGTTAATTTTCAAAACACCTGATGAGAGTCTTCATGTTTTCCATGGGGACTAGGATCCTCTTTCAGGTTATGCATGACCTCCCCTCATAGAGTTCATGAATAATGACTTTTAGTTATCATCACTTGCACTATGGGATGATGGTTGTGCTACTAGATGTTGACTACCTCATGTATTGGATGAGTTTCTTGATTTATTCCAAAATTATTGTTCATGATATCCTCCAAAACGGGACGTAGAGTTCTCTATTGATTTGGAACTGGGAACACATTATTCCTCTTTTCCCTCTTATCATATGACCACAACCAAGATGAGGGAATTAACGATACAATTGGATAATTTAGAATCCCAAGGTTTCATCCACATGAGTATCTCTCCTAGGGAAGCTCCTGTTCTTTTTCGAAAGAAGGACGATATATCCCTATCATAGTGTATTAATTTTTTTTAACAGAAGAAGGTGACTATCAAGACCAAACATAGTTTTCCCTGAATATATTACTTCTTTGATTAGTTAAAGGAGGAATTTGGTTTTCTAAAATAGGAATTTGTTTAGGATACCATCATCTTTTGGTTAAAGTTGTAGTTATCCTGAAGACAGCCTTCTGAAGCAGATACTACCACTTTTTGTAATTGGTCATGCATATCAAATTGACCAATGTTCCAGCGGGCTTTGAGGCACTCAAAAATAGGGTGTTCCGCCAGTATCTATATTCTTTTACCATGGTATTCTTGGACGACATCCTAGTTAGCATTGGATATGAGGAGAAACCAGAACATCATTTTTGGATCATGTCAAGAACCTTGTGTGATCATTGAATTTATGGAATGTTTCCTATGTAAACATTTTGGATCAGGGAGGTGATGTTTCTTGGGAATTTGATCTCAGAGTAGGGGGTTTGGTGGAACTCGAGAAGACCAATAAGATATTATCATTAGATCAGCCGAAGAACGTGTTCAAGATCGGGAGTTTCCTTAGCATGGTTGGTTACTATTGGCAGTTTCTTTGGGAAGTCTCTATGCTTGCTTCCCCTATCACCATGCTTAGATTAAATGGGGTCGTGATTTTATAGGGCCCAGAGTGTTAGTCATCCATCATCGAATAGAAACAATTTTTGACTACATCCCCCTTGTTGATATTTCTAGATGTTGGAAATGGTTATGTGGTGTATGGTGACACTTCAAGTATGGGTCAGGGGTGTGTGCTTATGTAGGGTGATGACATGGTGGCATATGGATCACACCAACTGCAACCACATGGAAATAATTATCTAAACCATGACTTGGTGTTAGCAGTTTTTATTCATCCATTGAATAGATGGAATCCCTATCACTTTGGGTCGAATATTATGGTATACTTTTATTAGAAAGGCATGGCCTACATCTTCTCATAGTAGGATCACATTCTGAGGTAGCGCCACAAGATTGAGTACTTGCAGGGGTTTGACTTTGACATTGTTTATACCCTTGGTATGGGAGATGTGGTAGTGAATGATTTGAGTATAAAAGTATCAGTGAAAGCTTTGAGGAATTCTAGTTATTAGTGGACTCTGATGAGTCTCTATACTCAGATTCTTGTGGAGACCCAGCAGCACAGTGTAGGTGTGTTCATAGAGAAAATTTTGTTGGCTGATTTTCTCATAGAGTTGATTCAGGGAGAACAGCCCAGTGATGATCCTTTTCAGTGGTCTAGGGAGTTTCTTTATAGTGGAGAGTCATCTTTTGATTGGTCATTTTCTCCAGGGGGAATCTTGTGATTCATGGGACGATCTGTAGTTATGTCATCTCTGTGGAAGGTAGTGATGAAAGATAGCCACCAGTATCAGTGGGAAGTCTGTCCTGTTTCCACCATGATGTATTCTGATGTACGTCGGTAGTTCTTGTCATCAGGTATGAGACCATAGGTAGACGACATTGTGTCTACGTGCTATATATCAGCAGGGGAATGCATAGCTTCAAAGGCCCTATGATTTTCTCCATCTATTACCCATTTCGACATGGAAGTGGGAAGTGGTCTCCGTGGACTTCATTATTGGATTTCCGCAAACACCTCTAGGTAAGAATTCTATACGGCTAGTAATTTATCATTTCACTAAATCAGAACACATCATTCTAATCAAGGATACAAATAATGTGGGTAAGTAGGGATGATTGTAACTTCAATAGGTGGTAAGGCTTAATGGTATTCCAACTAAAATTGTCTCATATAGAGCCCCCATTTCACTTCACGGTTTTAGGAAGGCTTTCAGAAGACCTTGAAGTCACAGATTAAGATGAGCAGGTTAAACCATCTACAAATAGATATTCATAAAGAGTAGGTGAATCATATACTAGAGGAAATTATTTTTTGATGTTTTTTGGACTTAAGAGGTTCTTGGGATAGGAATTTGGGATTGGATGGGTTCACCTATAGTAACAGTTTCCAATAATCAATCCAAAATGGATCCTATTAAGGCATTATGTGTTCTTCCTTGTAGGTCTCCCCAATGTTGGGCTGATGTAGGTGAGACCTCACAATAGGGGCCAAGTCATATGGGGGAGAAATATTAGAAAGTAACATTGATCAGGAAGAATTTATTGATAGCTCATATTTTCCAGAAATCATACGCTGATCAGAGGCATCAAGAATTAGATTTTTTGGTGGGTGATCGAGGGATTTTGGAAGTGGACCCTCATTTGGGTCATCATCTTTTGCGAAAGTATGGAAAACTAACATCGAGGTATGTCAGAGCATTTGAGATTATTTAGAGGTTTGGAAAGTTGGAATTCAGGTTATCTATTCCTTCTCAATTTTCATCTATCAATTAATTCTTCCATGTCTCACAATTGAAGGTGTATTTCCCAACGCACTCCCATGTGCTAAATAGGGAGTAGTTGGATATAGATCCCAAATTGTCTGTGGTTTAGAGTCTAGTGTGTATTGTGGACTCCCAAGATAATGTTCTTTAATTTAAGACTATTACTCTGGTTCAAGTCCTCTGGAATCATGGGTTTTATGTTCATGATACATGGTATCATAAGTATGGGGTCGAAGAGTATCTTCTAGTTCTCTTATCTGATTAGGCATCAAACTAACTTTAAAATGGCTTGTTGTTTATTTATGGTGAGGAGAATTGTAAGATACATGAATTCTTTGAAGGGTATTTTTCATTATTTTCTATTATTTCATTGTTTTCGTGGGGTTTCCTATATTTTTTTTGGATAAAGGAGTCGTTACATCACGATTTGGGAAAAATCATGAGCCCATTTCTAGATTTAAAATTAAAATTTTATTTTTTTTAACTCCTTTGTTTTTTTCACATTTTTCATCCATTCCACATCCCAAATGTCCTTCATATACCAATTCATATCACCATAAATTTTTTGACACATTAGAAACTCATAATCATGATGGATTTGGGTGATTTATTCAGGAATTGGGCCAACCTGTGAGCCCATTTCTAGTTTTCAAATACATAATTTAATTCATTTATATCTATAACGTTTCCGTTCCAGAAGACACAAAAAGGCACCCCGTACATGTTTGTTCACATGGCCTCTAGAACATTTCCCCAAATGCCTTAGGCTGTAGACTAGAAACAAGGGACTTGGGTGTGATAGTGGGGAAACTATGACTTCATTGGAAGAGTATCAAATCAACAATAAAACAGATAGACAATAGTAGAAGCAATAATAATACCATACAATAGTAAATAGTGGAATACTGAAAGAATAATTTAGAGCACATAATAGTAATAATGCATGTTAAATATTTCTTGGAATGCATCCAAACACATCACAATCCTGAAATCTGATACTAAACCAATGTTTCGAAGAATAGAAAGTAAACAACTCCTCAGCATCGCAAGATGCATCTTGGTCCTGTGCTCCCCAGATATACAAAAATCAAGTACCTGACGTAGAAAGGTGATTTCCCTTATCTAGACCTGCAACAATATAATCTATTTCAGCCCAAAATAAGTACACAGACACGCTGTGTTACTAAACCAAGTAGGAAACCTCCTAAAGATCTGTGACTAATAGTCAGTGAATATATATGGAAGGAAAAAGACAAAAAAGAATATGTAAACAAGGAAGTAATTGAAAGTAAACAATCATACAGTTTCAATGAAACATTTACATTCAACAATTTAATCAACCAAACACAATCCATGAAACCCTCTGGGATGTTCTCCCAACCTATCCCCTCTTGATCAGCCAACAATCTAGTGTAACCCTCTGTGTAGTTCTCACAGCCTAACCCCTCTAGTCAAATATACAAGAATCATAAATAGAAGAATCTATGAGGAACCAATCATTGTCAATTCCACATATATTCTCATATAACCAAAGACTCTCTGAGGAATCACTCACCGTCAATTCCTCCTATATTCTTGTAACGGTAAACTACAAACACTCTGAGGAAGCACTCAAGGACAATTCCTCTTGTTGTCTCGTAACGTATCTATTGACACTATGAGAGAGTAGTCAACATCAAAACCTCCTTTGGTCTCATAGTTTAATAGTAAAAAAAACACTCTGGAGAATCCCTCAACATCCATGCTCCCTATTGTATACTACATCAAGTTCTCATGGACCTGTTTATGACAATCGAGCAAAGCAATTCATAGAGGTCAATGTAAACTTCGATAACTACATGACTAAACAGTCTAAAACATAAAATCAAGTCATATAAAAATGAATCCATCCTAATATACTAGGAATGGAATGAAAAGTGGTATCTTAACATGAAAACTAGATCATACGGTCAAAATAATAAAAAATGGGAAAAAATCAAAAACAGAGAAAAGAAAACACTATTCTCAAAAATTATCCTCTATCTAATCGGACTAGGCATAGAAAGAGAATAAGAGGGATAAAACCATAAACACGCAATACCCAGATCATGGGTATTGGGACCTTTTTTACATATAAATCAAAGACTATCTACGGAGAGGCACAAACAACCTACCTCGGTGCTGTGACATCAATATACGTGAATCTCAGGCCATGAATCACCTTCGAATGTCGTGGATCTAAAAACATTTCTCAAAATAAAATCAAAGATGTCACAAAATAGGAAGGAAATTAGGATATAAGGATCAATAAGAAGGAAGAAATCACCGATGTGATTCCAACGTGATCGACGATGGTTGATTTGAAGAACAGACCACAAATTGGGGGCTCGGAGAAGATCTGCAGCTATACAGATGCTCCTGGATGAGACAGATAAAGATGAAGTTCATTCTATCTATTAGACATGACCCCGATCTGTTATATGAAAAAAGTACATGGTGTTTACTTTATAAGTACACAAAATTTATTTAACATTATCCGGCCCTACTTTAGGTGGCCTCTAGGTCACCACAAAAGGATTTCTGCTCGGCAGTTGCAAGGCTAACAAACAGCTACATGCGACAACTGAGTGCACGATATGTACATATAATTACTTGTCGTGTACTGCAAAATTTTCCTTAAACTCCTCTTTTTTCTCAAAAACACCAGAAAAAGGAGAACATACCTCAAAATAATATCCTAGTTCATACAACAATCCCCTTAAAAAATTTAATCCCTGATTTTCTTGAGAATGGAGGTTTAGAAGATGAAACCCCAAATAGATCCAGCCACTACAATCGTACATCATCCTCCCTCTATCAGGACTTGTACTTTACTCGCATGTGCATTCATAGAACTCGTACTAGAGGAACAACCCTTCCATAGAGAACCTTCACACTTCAATAAAAAATCCGGATATGATTCTCCTCGAATGAGGAATCTTTCTCTAACCCAAACTCCTCAGGTAGAAAAACATGAGACAGGTTTGAGAAGTATCTTCAAAGCTAAGACCGTGAAAGACGTTATGCATATTCTGGTACCTCTAAGGTAACTACAACAGATATACAGCCATCTTGACTCTCTCTAAAACCTAAAACGGACCAATGTACATTGGAAAAAGCTTACTGTGTCTCCTAATCCTCTTGTGTCCCATCCTCAGTGTGACACACAGGAAAACCTATTACCCTAACTCAAACAATAGTGGTCTTCTCCGTCGATCAGCATATGACTTCTGTGGAGACTGTGAAATAACCATCCTCATCTGAATAAAATTTATCTTTTCTATGGTCTCCTGGAAAAGACGAGGTCCCAGCATAGCTGCATCTCCTGCCTCCTACCAACATAAATGTGATCAGTATGGCCTACTGTACAAAGCCTCATAAGGTTCCATCTGAATAGTTTCCTAATATATATTACTTTAGGGAAACTCTACAAAGAGGTATGTTCTCCTCCCAAGAACCTCAAAAATCTAGGATGCATATTCGTAACATGTCCACAAACACCAGAATTGTACGCTCAGACGATACATCTATCTTAGGGTGTTAAGTCGTACTCCAAAGCACTTATTTACCCAAGTCCTTCTAATTTCCCTTCCATACCGGACAAGTATAACATTAATCCCTATCTGGAACAATGGATTGAGGAACTCCATGCAGACGTAAAATCTCTAGAATGTACAGTCATCCCTGTTAATCAACACTAATGGCCTCCTTGGTCAGTAAGAAGTGAGACACCCTTGTGAGTCTGTCAATGTCAATCCATACTGCATCATTCCTTGGAGGTGACCACATAAAACCTATCACGAAGTCCATAGGGACATCAATCCACTTCCACTTCAGAATGGATAACTACTTAAAAATCCTTGCTAGCCGTTAATGCTCATCCTTAACCTACTAATAGGTGGAATACTTTATCAGGAATCCAAAAAAATATTTCTTCATACGTGTCCACTAATACTGATGTCGTAGATCACAATACATTTTGGTGACACAAGAATGAGCTGCACAATCTGGGGAATGAAAATCCCACATCATCTCCTCACGTATGTCTGCTAACACCCATACACTCCCATGAAAACTCAAGATCTCATCATCACCTATGGCCTATCCATGAATAGGGTCTTCTCTTGACACACTATCCCGTAGGACTATGCCTTCTGAGTATGATAGCTACCTCATTCACATTCGATCAAGAATTGTTGAGGTAACCACTACAAAAGATAGATACATTTTTCATAGTCTATTGTTCACCTCAAAATACATCTTAGAGAACATCTCCATAAGCTAAAACTCACTGCTTCTCTTCGGAACTGCTTATCTAGTCCTCCTACTCATCGCATCATCCACTGCGTTTCATTTCCCAAGCGTATAGGCAAGCTCAATGTTAGAGTAATGAAGATACCCAACCCACCTTTGTTGTCTCAAATTCAGGTTAAGCTAAGTGAAGATATACTTTATAATTTTATGTCTAGTAAAAACAATGTAATGATCCCCCTAAAGGTAGTGTATCCAATAATGTAAAGCATGAACTACTATAGCCAACTAGAGATTGTGCATCATGTAATTCCTCTCAGGTGGCCTTAACTGTTGAGACCCGTACGCAACAACTCCATCCACCTACATAATCCCAGCTCCAAGGACGATACCTGATGCATCACAGTAAACAATATATCTCTTTCTCGGATTTGGAAATACTAGTATAGGTGCTTGTGTAAACCTCCCTTTCATCTCCTAAAAGGATGACTCATAATAATCTGACTAGAAGAAATTTTCACCTTTCTTTTTCAATCCCTTCATTGGAACTGTTATGCGTGAAAATTCTTATATGAAACATATGTAGTACGCAGCCAGCCCTAGAAAACTCCATAACTCAAAGACAATATTTGGATTCTCCTAAGAATCTACTACTCTCACATTCGATAGGTCTATTGATACTCCTCTATTTTAGATAACGTGACCCATGAAGTGTATCTTGTCTATCCCAAAGTGGCAGTTTGAGAGCTTATCATATAACTAATGCTCTCTCAGTGTACTCAAAATGATCTCAAGATGTGCGGAATTGTTGTTTAGAGTGTGAGAGTAAACAAAGTCTTCATCCCCAAAGACTACCATGAAATAATCAAAGTATGGATGGAACAAATGGTTCATCAGTGCCATGAAAAATGCAGGCACTTTCATGAGGCCGAACGACACAACCACATACTTGTATATATCATACTTGCTCCGAAAGGATGTAAGAGGTATATCATATGGTCTAATGTGAAAATGATGGTAACTAGATCACAATTCAATCATCGATAATACCTGGTAATCTTTAAGTTAAACAAATAGATCATCAATCCTCGGCAAATGTAACCAGTTCTTTACTGTCAACTGGTTCAGCTTCCGATAATACACACAATATCTGAGAGAACCATCTGCCTTAATTGCAAAAAGGACATGCGAACACCAACGAGAAGTACTGGCTCAGATGAAACCATTTTTCTGCAACTCCTCCATCTCGTTATTGGGATCATGTAACTCAAGTGCAACCATACTATAGGGAGGAAAAAACACCGATGTTGCTCCTAGAACAAGTCAAAAGAAAACTCCACCTATCATTCCAGAGGAAAACCTGAAAATTCCTCTAGAATGATATCCCTGAAACAATCCAACCCTAGAAGAACATCCATATGTTAATTCTCCATGACTTTCATTTACAGACTTGAAATCCGGTCTATAACTCCTCCAATCCCAAGATTCTCGGGTCCCATTCTGTTCGCCCATACATCCCATTCTCCCTTATGAAAAATCAATCCACCCTCTGGTGTTGTGAAACTCACCCTACAATGATAGAGATCGACAATAGCCTTGAAGTGAACTAACCAGTCCATTCCGAGAATGACGTCAAATCACGTTATCTCATAGACTTAGAGGTCCCATAAGAAGTCACACCCAACATCCTCAAGAGGGAACTCCTTCCACCGATGTACACTAGAAATTCATGTCCCCAACGAAGTGTCTAGCATCAAGATATCAAAAGAAGAAATGATACAGAGCCCAAGGCTATCCATAATAGAAATAGATATAATGCCATGGGAATCTACTGTATCAAAAAGAGAAAAAGATAAAACTGAGGCAACTAGGATCTTAACTCAAATTGTGGAGGGTCCGGGATCCTGCTCATGCTGGGTATACTCCACTGCAAATGTCTGGCCAGTGCCATGACACTGTGACCCTACCTAAAAACTCTGATCTGATCAACCCAGTTGTCACTGAAATCTTGGAAACTGACTACCGCAACCGCAACCTCCACCTTGGCCTGAATGACCAGAAGAACACCAGTTCCATGATTGGGGAGAAACTAGTTGAGCTGATCCAAAACATGGAGTCATAGAAGAACCCTTATCATCAGATATTGGTGAGATGATCTGACAGAAGCAAAGAAGGTGACCCATCTTTCCACTTGATCAACACTCCACTAGGTCCCGCGAGGAATGTGGCCTCAAATTCCTGACCATTCCACACTAATTGCATACTACCTGGAAACCTGACGGTACCACTTGCCTACACTGATCTCCATGTGTAGTCTCCATGTGGTGCTTCCTACTATCTATTGGAAAATCACTAACTTCAGATGTTGAACCACCCTGGCCCACAGCTCCAAAAGCTCCTAGATTATGCTATGTGATTAGGGCTTGATTGAAAATAGAAGATAACAAAGTCAACCTATTGATGTTCATCGGAGCCGAATGTCATTCTTGAGACTGTCCAAAATCTTACTTACCAGGAACAACTCATCCCCCGCCCCTAGAAAGGGTGTAAAGTCCTAAAACCTTGTGAAGCAAGAAGAAAAATCCATTACATAAAGAGTGCCCTGCTCAAGACTCATGAACTCTTGGGCTTGATTGGCCCGCAAAGACTCTGGATAACGGTAATCTTATAAGGAATGCTGGAACTCATCCCAATCCGTATCCTACTGGCATACCACATATGAGATCACATCCCACTATCTCTTGGAAGAATACTAATCCAAATATGTAGCGATATTGACCCTCCTCTATGGAGGCGTCTCAAGATGCTCGATGATCATCATGACGACTTCAAGCTAGGACTCTGCTGCATGGGGTCCTCCATCTTCTGATAAAGTGCGAGGATGCTGCTTTTGAAATACCCACGTCAATTCTACATTATATGGGGTAGGGGGAAGTGATCCCTAGAAGGTCTGCATCATCCTCCAAAATCCCTCTCAGAACTATGCGTCAGCACCTGTGTCTGGAATGATGGCTGGTGCCAAGTTCGGAACAACTGGAGGATCTGCCGAAGTCTCTAATCAGCCCTGTCTGGTTTCTGATCACTTCCATGAATCTAGATAAAAACCATAGGATTTCTCGGTGGTATGACTCTTCATGGTCATGGGAACACCTTATATCAAGATTATCAAGGACTAAAAACTAGAATTGTAAGAAGAGAATATGAGAAAATAGGAATTCATGTTTTTCATAACATGGATACACAGTGTATATAATTTTTAAACAGTGTGTTCCCTTTAATCCATAACATGGGCATGTACATCTGCCATAACTGGTCGTGTAACACCCCAAACACATGGCATGTTATCCTTACACACATATTTTAATTGAATACGCTTCCCCTGCATGAGTTCTTCTACACGCCTATGCCACACTGTTCTCCTAGAAGAATACTACACAATATGTTAGTGCGAGACACAGTGTGTACTAGACAAACATCACTGCCCCGTGTTGATAGTTACATGGATGACTCTACATGGCATGTTCCAGATGGACACATCCTGTTTTAGAAAAGATTCCACTTACCAATGTTGTTAGTGACACATCTAGTTAAATGTATGACTCTACACGAAATGTTTTTTATAGACACGATGTATACCAGGATAATTTCACCAACTCGTGTAATCGCTACAGGTCCAGATACATGGGTTACACTACATGGCGTGTTCGGTCTCGACACAACATGTTTGAATTTTATTTTCATTTATCCGTGTTGTTAGTGACATGGGTGGACTCATTGACTCTACAAAACATTGTGTAAATCCAGTACACGACATGTTCCCGCATGATTCCCTAACCCTGTGTCTCAGACCGCATATCCAGTGACACGTTTAGATACTACACGACGTGTTCCTATAGGACACGGTGTGTACTTAATAAAAACAGTTCCTTCCCAAAAATAAAGAAACAAGGTGTGTGTTCATCACTACACGCCGTGTATTCTGGGTTTTTTCCGGACAATAAACCTCTGAAACTACTCCAGAACCCATAAAAACACTGAAACAAAAATTAAAGTGACAAATTTCAATTTGTGAGGCCCCAAAAAACCATTGGAACCAATTCTTGGAATCCTATATATGTCATAAATAAGGATAAAATTTCCATGATCAACCAAATTTTGATCCATGAGGGCCTATAACACTTTAAGATCTAATGTTTGGCGTTCATTCAAAAAAACCTTACACAAATCAATACAACATCAAATAGTAGGTATATTATCAAGGAATGAATCACAATATCATGAATATCCATCACATTATCTATCAAAACAACATGAAATCACTAATGCACCCTAAATGGATTGGAAGGAATGAATGACATGTAATTTCTAGCAAGTTATTATATGATTCATGAAATGGAATACCCTCATATAATTAGGTTGCAACAGAAATAGAACCTCAATAACATCCACAACAACAACACGATACATCTGAGTGACCCAAAAATGAAAATCAAATCAACTATAAAATTTAAAACCAAAAAAAAATTAAATAAACATGGTAGAATGGCTTTTCCCTATATAAGGGTTTTATACTCCCAGGAACAAAATATTACTATGTACCTATTAAGTCCTATCCCAGGATATAGGATCCAAATAGATAGTCAAGAAAACAATAATTCCACAGATACCACTTTGTAAAGTCCTAGTTCAGGAATCCACCTAGAGGCCCCCCGTACCTAGTTGGTCACATTGCCTCAAGCGCATTTCCCAAATTGATAGAGGTTTCTGTTTAGCAGTGAGGGTCATGGGTGTGATTGTGGGGAAACTATGACCTCATTGGAAGAGTGAAACAATAGGTCGAAAAAAGATATAAAATAGTGGATGAAGTAATAATACCATACAATAGTAAATAGAAGAAGACTAAAAGAATAAACTGGAGAACATTTATAAATTGATGCAGTATAAATATGTATATGAATGCATCCAAATACATCACAATTCTGAAATACATTACTAAACCAATGTACAAATGAATAGAAATTAAACACCTACTCAGCATCACAAGCCTCAACATGTTCTCGTGATCCCCATCTATACATCAATAAAGAACATGGAGTAGAAGGGTCCTTGACCATATCTAGACCTCCAACTATATAATCTATTTGGGACCAAATGCATGACCAAAACAGGGTGTGAGAATAATCGCAGTAGGAAACCACCCAAAGATATGTGCCTAACAGTCAGTGAATTTATATGGCATTCAAAATAAAAATGAAGAAGTTGCAAACAAGTAAGTACTCCAATGTAAACAATCATACAGTTTCAATGCAACATTTACATTCAATAATTTAATCAACCAAACATAATCCAATAACCCTCTGGGATGTTCGTACAACCTATCCCCTATGGTTCATCCAGCAATCTCAATTAACCCTCTTGGTTGTTCTCGCATCCTAACCCCTCTACTTCAATTTAAAAAATTCATAAAGTGAAGAATCCCCGAGAAATCACTCAACTTCAATTCCGCATATAGTCTCACAGAACCAACTACTCTCTGAGAATGCACTCACCATAAATTCCCCCTATAGTATTGTAAGGGTAAACTAAAAACACTCTGAGGAAGCACTCATGGTCAATTCTTCTTATGGTCTCGTAACGTATCTATAGACACTCTGATGGATCACTCAACATCAATCCCCCCTATAATATCATAGAATAACAGTAAAAAATACACTCTGGAGAATCCCTCAATGTCCAAGCTACCTATGGTCAACTACAGTAGGTTCTCACGGACCTCTGTAAGTAAATCAATCATTGAAATCTATAAAGGACAGAGTAAATCTCATGAACTAATATGATAAAGAGTCTATAACATAACATAATGTCAGATAACAATCACTCCATCCTAATGTACTTGGCATGGAAATCAATGCAGTAGCTAAATTGGCAAACTAGACCGAACGGTCTAAATAAGAAAACAAAGGGAAAAAACTCATATCCTAGAAATGAGGACCATATTCTAAACAATTTTCTTCTATCCAATGAAACTAGGCATATTAGGAAAATAAAAGGGCTAAAACCATAAACACGCAATACCCCGTTCAAGGGTAATGGGATCTTATGCACATATAATTCAAATATTAAATATGAAAAGGCACAAATCAACAAAATCGGCTTCATCAGATCGATATATGTGAATCTCATGCCTTGAATCACCTTAGAACATCATAGATCTACAAAAACATCTAAAACATTTAACTGATGATACCTCACGAGAGAGGTGAAATCAGGTGATGAGTTAAATGAAGAAGGAAGAAATAACCTATTAAATTCCAATGCAATCGACAGTGGTCGATTCAGATAATGGATGACGAGTAGGGGACTTGGAGAAGATCCATAGTCATACGGACACTGTTGGACAAGCCAAAGGAAGAAGAAGTTCATTCTGTTCGTTAGACGTGACCCTGTCACTTTTAATAAAAAAATAATGTACATGTCGTGTACATTAGAAGTATACAACATTTATTTTCCCTTAATGGGCCCCACATTAGTTGGCCTCCTTGTCTCCACAAACAATTTTATGCTCAGTCGTTACATGGCCAGCACACAGTTACGTGTGGCAACTGAGTACACGACGTGTACTGAATAAATTTCCCGAAATTCCTTTTTTTCTCAAAAACATTAGAAAATAGAAAACAAACCTCAAATTAGGAGCTTGGTTCTTAAAATATTTGATTCATATTCTAAATTTTTTTGGTCATTACACCTTTTAATAGAAACCACAAACCCTAAGAACACACCCAAGCTCTATTTTCCCTCTTTGGAGCACATCGTTATTGGGGATTAGGACATACTTCATCAAGGTTTCTCAAATTGTCCAAATTTCAAAATTAATTTCTATTTTTCATAAATCACTCATTTTTATTCATTTTTCCTCATTTTCATCCACACATTACCTAATATGACTTATTCTATGGTCCCTTTCAATTTTGGTTTCTTGGAGATTCAACTACTATAATATTTGGGGTGATTACTATAATGATTCTCTAGTAAGTGGGTTTCCTCTATTGTTACATCAATATCCATAGATTTTTATACACTTTTCATGAATCCCAAAATTTCCCAAAGTTAGGTCTTCATTCCTAGGTTTTGTTTTTGAGTTTAATGGTCTAATTTTTTGGTTTTAGGTTCATTTTCACTCCCTTGTGGTACGATAGTGGTCTGGTTGAAGTTCTGCACAAGAATTTGAGGGTTCTGACATATATGGTAGTTGATTCAATTATGTAAGAATTTTATAATTAGTTATAATGCTATATTTATATATATTTTTTATGATCCATTTTCAATTATTTGGTGCAAAAACTATTTTTGGTAACATTTTTTATGTGGTTGATTTTTATGTTCTAATTTTGTCTGGAAATGGGTGTTTTACTTGTGCACTGCATGTTGTACCATTTGGTGATGTTTTATAATTCATGTAATGTCCTTATAAAATGTTTTAGTGCTACCATATATATTTTGGTGATATATTTATATTAATTTGGTATTAAAAGAGGGGTTTTGAATGTATTTTATTTGAAAATATTTGTTATAACATGTGAAATTGTTTTAGGGAAATTCTATGTGTTGGTGTCGGTTATACAAATGGGGAAAAAAATTCAGCTAATATTTTGAGATTGTATTATTAGAACTGGTGTCTTTACGTGTAAATGGAAATTGGTAGATTTGGAACTTGTTTTACCATGAAAATGGAAAACCAGGTATCTAGGTGGCTGGACATGTACTAGCATTCTAGTGATACAGAGTGGTTTTACCTTGTTTCCCATAGTAAGATTGAAATCGATAAAGGAAACATGAATATGATTATGATGATGTGTGGGACCACTAGGTTATGGGAGATTCCCCTACTAGTGTCTTGGGAATGATAATAGATATTGTTATGGTTACCATCATGCCGAGATGTGATGTACATGGGGCTCACAACTAACAAGTGCATATGGGTGTTCTCGTGTTGAGTTATTATTGAATACTTGGAATATAAGATTGTATTAGGGTGTTTTTAGATGGAAAATTTTGTATCTTACTAGTTTTATTTAAATGAACCTAGTTTTAAATTTACCCACTTTGAAAACAATTTTCATTCAAAAGATACACCTTTAGAAATTATTGCTACCAGTTTTTCTTTATGACACATGCAAGGTTTTTATCATATAATGATTTTCATATGGAGTATTTTTGGTTGTATCCTATTAGGATTAGGATATCACTCTACATAAACCTTTAGGTGGAAGTATACACAATTATGTTTGACACAGGTACTAGAATGGCCTTTGGATATGGTTGTTTGGGTTGTTAGTTGTTTCTGTTGTGTGGTGTTGTGGAGACAGGTCATGGGTCATAAACCTTTGACATGTGGAATTATTTGGGATTTTATTGTAATATATTTGTTGTTTTGGAAATCCCATGTCTTTTTAAAATCCTTGTATTCAGTTTTGAATTTTAATTAATTCATTCTTGGAATGGATGATTATATTTGGTTTATTAATTGTTTTTCATCATTTTATGTATCCTAATTTGCATAAATCATTCCCAAAATATTGTTTACGATACCTGGAAACATTTTCCAACCTGTGGGGATAGGGAAAGCAATTCATGAATTTCAATGGACTGATCTGTATGATAATTTTATGTAGAACATATTCAGTTCGTGACATATATTCCTAGAATTAACCCCAAAATTTTGTTGAAACAACCCAATACAACTTGAATTTAAATGTTGATAAATTGAGATAAAAAGATAAATAATGTAGTTTTTTTTGGAATAGTTAGTACTATTAGAGTCTCGAGAATATGGATATTTATTTTTAGTATAACATGTCCAAATAGTCATGTCAAAAAGATTTTGATAAATGTGGAATAGACAAAGTGTGAGAAATACATGTTGGTCATATTTATGATCTGTATAAAAATGAGTTTTCATTCAATAAATACTATTATTCTGTTAATTATATTAGTTTTATATTATACTTGTCCACACATATAAAGAATTATATTTTTCTACAACAAACCACAACTCCTGTATTAATGAAATTTAGAGGGAATACAAATATAAGAAACAACGAAGAAATGAAAATCCTTCATTATCGAGAGTTAATGTGAAAAAAGTTACTATAAGAGACACTACCAAGAATTCATTGATGATATATGACGATCAGGGTGTCCTCATAATGAAAAAATTCTTCTACTATGTAATTGATGTTCAAATCATGAAAAATTTCTTGTTGAAGATGAATATTAATTATAATGTGAGTCATCCAAACAACAAATTGAATCCATACAAGAGAGACACAGAATTATTATACTAGATATGAAAACTCATATAAATGAGTTTTAAATGATAAAATATAAGGTTAATGTGAAGTATGATAAAGTGCGGTATGGAATTTATGCGATGCTGTGAAATGTATCCAATAAATGGATGACATTGTTACCTAGTCAATAATATTAGGAAAGTGATAAGAGAAAAACAAAAGTGGATTTTAGATCTAAATCTCATCCAATAAAGAAGAATCCCACAACTAAGAATATGGTGGTTCTCGTGCCTATAAATAAAATATCCATATTTAAATAACAATATAAAGTGGAAAAAATTAACAAGATGAATAAAATAAAGCTAGTTTTATATATTATGAAATGAAACCAGGTCAAACAATGATGAATTAGGATACAACAAAATAATTCAACCTACCCCATGGTAGATATATTTGAAAAATTAATAGGTAACATCACATGAACTAGGGAAGGAATTTATGTGTTTCAAAGATACATTTTAATAAGATTAGGAAATTTTATCATCCACACATCTACAATTGAAATGAAGTGTATAACCCAATTTATTATTATATTTTATTGGATATGTCTAATTAAAATTGGAATTTAAGGTGAGAAATGAAATAATATTTTATGAATAATAAATATTTATTCATCCTTAGAAAAACCCATCATGGTTTATTAAAACATAATATTGTAAATAATATTCAAATGGTATAATGTTCGAATTTGCATAAAAACATCCTAAAGACTAATTGTGGAATAAAGTTTCCATGGTGGTGATGTATAAAGATAATACATTTTTGGGGGATCCTTTAGAGGGATGATGTTTAAAAGAGATATATCCGTTGTACATCAATTTTTTTATAGCCCCAACAAATGATATTGTTAGAGTTATAATAATCTCTATCTTATATTTTTTTAATTTTGATTATTTTAATAAGAATGTTGGAACATTTTCTTAATTAAATGATAAATTAAACACCATAAACTTGCGAACACATATTTATTTGTTAAAATTAGTCCATGTTCATGAATTATCATTAAAATTTTATTATATAACACTATAAAAATGATAGACTGATTGGGCACACGTAAAGAAATATAAATGGATATCAATGATTCTTTGGTAAAATATATCTTATATTAAATAATATGGTAGAGAATTTATAAATAGGTATGTTTTACTCATTTATCATTTATAATAAATCTACATTCCCTTCATTTTCTAAAAGAAAATATCAATCTCTAGAGAGTAGAAATTTCATGGAAAAAAGGTTGGATATGATTTTACCCCCAATTGAATCTTACATTAAGGGGGGAAACCATTTCTAAAATGTTGCCATTATTAATTATTGGGATTGTTGAAACATTTACATGATAATTTTATGATTCATTGAAATCAAATCCAAAGGGGTATATTGAAGTGTAACTGTGGATTTCATGATGAATTATCATATTTTTTTAATGTATTAATTATATATCAATTTGTATATGGATACATGGGTGATGGATTAATGTTTATACCCATTTAATAATAATAATAACGTTTTAAAAGAAATGGGGTTATGTTGATTTAGTAGGTTGTTGTTGAAATGAAAAATAAATGTCATAAAACAATGAAGTACATTATTATAATATAAAAAGCTAGACATTATATCGTCAATTTGGTAGCCTCTAAAATAATATTTAAAATTTAACTAATATATAAGGAATGAAGGCATGGGCTGAATGGATGATTTTAGTTATTAATAAAATAGTCCAACATGATGTGAACCCCGTGTTAAAAGTGCAGTGATGTTTTTGAATACAAATTATCTTGAGTATATGAACCATTAAAGAACACTTTGGAAGCTATGCTAAGGAGTTTGAAATTATAGTTATGATTATTTTAATTATTTTACCCAGTCTATGGTTATCTAAAAAATATATAAATTGAAATTTGTATTTAAATGATGATTTTAAAATGTTATACCAATTCTTGAAAATAAAAAACTCCCCAACTAACAAATATATGAAAAAAATTAGAATATTTGTTATCTACAAATGGTTAATATTTTTTTGTGGTATACATATGTGTCATTAGATATCTGTATAAGTGTTTATTATGTTTTATATGTGTGATTGAGCAATAAATCGGTGTCCTTGGTTTCATTTCATAAGGGACATCCTATTATTTTAATCGCATACAAATGTTCAATCAGGTTTTTGTAAGGGTAAAACTAGAATTCTAGAAACTATATTAAGGTAGATCTAAAACAGGGTTTGAAGTTTAATGCTAAACTTGACACCACATAAAGGTAAACCCATTTTTCCATTAGCTATATTTTTGTAAACGAAGACCTATATAGAAGTCACATTGAATAATCTAGAGCTACATAAAATTCATGGTTTTTATAGAATATGATATTTCTAGAATTAATATTCTAAATAATTATCATTTCTAATAATAAATGGAAGGATTCTTAAAAATTAAAATACCAAATTTCAATTATAAATCTTTATTGATGTTAATTAAAATTTGAGAAAAAATTAATGAAATGTAAATATTGCTTCAACTCAGAAACTAAAGAAAATGATGAAGCGTAACTCTAGAAGTTCCCCAGATGAATTGAAGTGATTCAAATATCCGAAAAAATATATTATTAAATATTTTATATACATGATGATTTATTATTTATTTAATGGGGGTATTATGATAATATTTATCCAAACCAATATTTAAAGGATTTTTAGATTCACTCAAATGATAATTCAATAATTATATATTAGTTACTAAGTGATATCCAAAGAACGTAAGAAGATTATACACCACATAAATAATCCATGTAATGTTCACCATTCCATATTAAATTTAGTGTGATTATTTAAGGTGAGTTTGAAAAATTAATTTTACCTATGAGATATAAGAATTTATACTATGTTGTAATGGATGTCATGTGGACATGCATGTGTATTGATGTCTGGATAAAAATGTAGCCTATACGATGTTGCTTTCATTTCTTAGTGACCATTTTAATATGATATTATTATAGAACTAGTATCTCCATGCCAAATTTCTTGTTGTGAATGATGGTCTCAGGCCCAATAAAAGTGATTATTAGGGCCATTATTAACACAGTGAATGTTATACTTGAAGGATCATTAGAATATTGAACAAGATGATAATTCCTTGAAAAAAATGAATTTTTCTAATTAAATATATAAATGGAATTCTATAAATCCCTGATTATATCAATTTCTGGTTAAATTTATAAATAATTTATTTAATTGTAAAAAATTATTACCACCTTCTTAAGATATTTCTTCACAATATATGATGATATTCCAAATAACTTTTTGACAATATTTCTTTTCATATTTAGTATAAAAGTGTAAAATACTACTGTAGATGATCAACACATGTTCTGCTGATCTCCAAATCATTCTAATGAATCACTAAGTGCTAGAACAGTCAATTGATCATCATATAAGTGTTTTCCAGATTGTATCACCATTCATTGATATTGATGATGTTACCTGGATCTTATTTTTCTTGATAAGATGTGAGAGATAATAAGAAGATTTATAGAGACCAATTTTTTGTGTACAATGATTCTAAATTATCTACTCCGATAAATTATATGTGGCGTTTTCATAGACCTAGGGTAAGGTTTAATTAATATAATTTCACTAGTTCCATTTTAAACATTTCAAACCCTTATCGGACCCCATTAATTTTATGAATATAATAATATTATATTCACACAATGCACTATATAGAGAAATGGAATATATTATTTTACTTCAATATAGAAAATATTTCCAACCAAAAATGAACATGTTCAAATCATCTTCACTATGATTTATCAAATATCCAAATAAATATTTATTAGTAAAATAAACACTTCATTCACTTACTGAAAATAAATATTTATTAAATATTCAATAATAAAAAATAAATATTTTCTATTTATGAATCATAAATAAAATAATTCCTTAGTCTTGAGAATAATATTTATTTGACTAATTAAATTTGAAAAGAAAAAAAATGATATCAATGGAAAAACATAGTGATTATCTCTAAATGTTTCATTCTCATTGGAAATTGGAAGTCTTTCCTAATGTAAAAGAATACTATATTGAAATGAGTTAAGGTGCCCAATAAAAAGAAGCTAAAGGTGTAATGATGGAAACAGAAGGTGAGAGATCACAATCTAATATGATCTCCTTATCAAAATATATAACTAGGTAGGTTGACCACCATGTCATCAACCTCCATGTGTAATACATATTTTTTTACTATCTAAAATAAAGTCAAAATCCCATAATGGATTCCAAACATTCATATCAAAGTTATAATACCAATAAAAGGAACTGATATAAACATCCATTAATATGGAATGTATAAATCTTTCTGTGAGTTGTTCCTTAATAACACATCATTCACGATTCAAAGATCATACCCAATGTCAATACAAACTAATATCATCATGGTATATTGTAACATCCTAGGTAAATAAAGAATATGAAATTTTCATATTTATTAATATTTTTGAATAAAATGTTAATATTACTTTAAATAAAATTGTATGTTAGATAGCGTACCCAATACGCAAGAATGAGTTTCTTTGAAATCGTACATTGCACATTAATAATATAATATTATTATTTTAAATGGTACTTAACACATAACCATTTTAATTGCGGGAATGAGCATAAATTACTACGAAGTTAATATATATGTTTGTTAAATATTTTAACAATTACCCAATAAATGATAGAGGCTTAAAATGCCAATGAATCCAATTTTAAGCATAAATATTCTAATATTCATTAAAAGGTAGATTAACTGCCTTTTGATGGAGAACCCTTTTTAAAACTACTTTTTTTCAATTCTATATGTTATATTTTACAAAATAAAACACTTCATTGGAATCATGACATCAAAATTTATGTTTTGTAATTTTTTTTATTTTTCTGATAAAGAACATTTTTAACGAATAGTGAAAATTTTGTATTTTAATTCAAAACCTCCTTTTAATCTAACTTATTTATATGGTTAGATTATCTTTCTGATTGGGTTTAAAGTGTAGTTAAAATATATTTTTACAATTTAATCCATTTGTGGTTATGGGAATTAATTTAACTTTGAAATTGGACATAAACAATTGTCAAACTTTTGAAAGATATTGTTTCTCAAAAACACTCTATTTGTTTTGACAGCGGGAATTAATTATAAAATTAATTATTGAACCTTCTATGTTTTGAGATTGGTAAAATGGAAATAATTTTTGAATTTGTAATATCAAATTTACATTGGATAAACTTTTGGTATTTTTCTAACAAATGTTCATTTTTTTAATGAATAGTGAAAAATACTACATTTTATTTCAAAAATACTTTTCATCTAATTTATTTATATAGTTTTATTGTCCTATTAATTGGGTTTAATGTGTAATTTATTTATGTTTTTATCATTTAATACAATGTTGTTCTTTAATGTAATTTCACTTTTCAATTGGATGTAAAAACATGTCAATCTTTTTATAAATTTTACTTCTAAAAAACCCGTCTTTGGTTGTGACAACGAGATTTATTTTTAAGTTAATTACTAAAATTTATGTGTTTGGAATTTGGTAAAATTGATTAAATATTTGGAATCAGTGGGTCTAAATTATGTTATTAATACTCTTGTTTTTGGAAATTATGAATAGTAACGACAACAATTATCATTAAGTATCATGATTAATTAGTAATCGGTTAGTTAAGGGTAACAAAGAAATATCATAATATTATAAAATGATCCCAAAATGTGTCCCAATCCTCTTGGTTGTGTCCTGGCCGACCATGGAATGCCATTTTCCATCTTAGGGGCCCCATGGAATCACTTTTGTGTGATAGTGACCTTTTATCCTATTATTTTTTAAGAAAGGAAAATATTACCAAACCATGTAACACCTAAGTAAAAAAAAATTAACTTTGTTTACATAAATCGTCTCTGAGTATATAAATATTCATTGGAAATCTAAAAATATTTCTTACATCATGGTATTTTTTTTATAATTCTTAGACATTACAAAAATAAATTTATTTATGACACCATGGTGATGCAGTGATTACATCATTAATGAACGAATTAAATAAAATGAAAAGTTGAGTCAAAATGTAAGACATAAACTTGTCGAAAACCTATTGGATGGGTGTATTTCGAACCGTTGTAACCTTATCCTAGAAATATATCATTTTGGGACCTTTAAAATCCGAAAACCATTTTATAATAAAGTAACATTTCAACGCTTTCCAAAAGAAACCCTCCTCCATCTAATAAAAGGCCCCCACCACTACCCCCTTAACCACAACTCTACAGCCCTTAGATCATCCAACCTATGCTCATATTATCTTTCCACATCCCTCTATCACTTTTAGAAGCCTCTCATTGGATAGAAGTCTTTCCAAAGAATCTTTTGGCTCAAATCAAAATGAGTTACCCGATTTAGAGGTAATGTCTTCACTCATGTTTCTTTCTATTATTTTCCTTCTTCACTAACCAATATATTCTTATTATTTTATCCCATAATAATATCAGTATCCTAAATATACTAGGATGTTGTTATGATAAGGATTCTACCTACACTTACACACACATCCGTCTAACGGTTAAAGAACATATTGTTTCTGTAGGTGGCGAATTACTGCCTCACTAAACGATGATTTCACAATCTTATTTTAACACATTTCATTGAGGCCATTATGAAGCCACATTATTTATATATGATATATATGTTATTGATTTTTTTTATATTCTTTTGAATTTTATTTCTAAATCACATCATTATTCTTTTCATGTTGTGGCACTGAGATAATTTCATCTAAGGAAGTGTGGACTACAGCCCCCTCAAGTATTGTGACTCGTTCATTCCAAACATGGAATTTATAAAGAATGTAATTAATGAACATATGTTACCTATATAACATATATATTATACTGTAATTATAATTTATCTATCTCTCATTTAGTTTTAAAGTCCATTAATATGACAAAAAATGAAAGTAGCGTTCATGCGTACGTACGACCTACCATCTCCAAGAACAATACATTTCATATCTTATCTCCAAAATTATGGAATAAATATATACTAGATATATATGATATTTAATTCATTAACACCATTCCAAAGATGATTTAATTATATCTACATGGAAAATGTTCTTCAAACAAGTTTATTTTTGACTCATGTACCGAACATCGAAAAAACATAGGATATGGACTCACATAATTAACTAATTATTATAACATGATAATATGTGATATGAAATGAGTAATAAACATTAAAGTAATTCATTATTAAAATATAAATTGGACAAGGTATATTATTCAGTAATATAAATAAAATAACAAGATGAGTCAGACTTGAGGTAAGGGGATTTCTTATCTCACTTTTAATTCCATGAGATTTACATTGTTTGCCAATTATTTATTGAATATGGTGTATTCTGTACTTCCATTTGATATATATTATCATTAATCTATTTATATTCATGGTATTATGTGATTCATTTGGTTCTTATTTTCTTTTTTTCAAATGACATAACTGATTACAATGAGGTAATAGGTTTTCATCTCACTTTTCATTCCCGTGAGATTCAGGCTACATTTGCCACTATTTCCATTTGTGTGGTGTATCTACTGTCCATGATTGCATTCTATATGTAATATAATTTAATTTATGGGTATTTACATCATCATTTGATGACCCTTAATTTATGGTGTGTACATTTTGAAAGTTACCCAAATCGGTAAGGGAACCTTTCACCCTGCTTTTTTTAAAAGACTTCTTTTTGTTAGGTATTTTAAATTACATCTTATTATGTTGGGATATGTTCCTATATATCCATAGTTCTGTAAATTTTATGTAAAAGTGACTGTATACCCTTTTTATCTCTCATTAACTAATTTTATGAATTTTAAAGTGACATAGTTAGGCTGTCAAATTTTTATAAGGGAACTTCTTAAGACAATTTCAACTCTTTGGGTTACACCCCTACTTATTAATTATGTTGTGATACGAATATGTGAGGATGAACTTTGACTATTTTAATCTTAATATCCACTTATATTGAATATATTTAAATATTTTACACATAACTAGGTAATTAATTTATCCTTAATCTAAGGATACCATCATTGTACAGAACTTTGTCTCAATCTCCTTTTCATGAGGAATCTTTAGATTTCTACATGACTTTATATTATATGGTGTATAAAACACTTTTTAATTTTAACTTCATTCAAAAGGAATCTTTCTACACGAATCGTTTTACAAAACAACAATAGGAATTTTTTTGTCTTATGTATGTGGCGACAATGACTTCTCCGCCGCCGTGACCATTATTTGAGTTTCGGCATCCTCAACAAGCGATAACTTTTTTTAAATGAAAAATAAATACCATGTTTTACTTTTTTTTATTTTGATATTTAAAATGGTTTTCATAATGTTTGGATTATATCAATGTGTTGTATTGATATCATGTGATTGAAATGTGGAAATGTTATGTTTCTTTTATCCATGTTTTAGGTGAGACAATTATGTTATGGTTCTTGGGAATTTTTTATGAAGTCGTGTGGTTCCATGGTAAACTAATGGTTGGTGAGCCCGAGATAGATATGAAATGAATTGGGTAACACGAAGGAGTTAAAATCTAAGGTTTCTTCGAAGAGATTAAGGGAATATACTATGAAGGGTATTCCAAACTTAACCATGAGGTTTACTCCCTGTGTAAGAATGATTTGAATGCCTCATGTTACCTTTATGTATTACAATTACATTGAGTTATTAATAAATATTATGATTTCATGTGGTATGTTAAAGTTCATATGTTTTGTGATTGAAGTTTGATTTCATTGATTCTTATGTATACATGGAAAAATGTTTTCCTTCCATATTTTTATATCCCTTAATGAGTTTTTTATGCTCATCCCATGTTTTTGAAATGTTTTCCACAGATCGTAAAGATGAATAGGGTCATGTATGGGATCAAGGAAAGACATGATGTCTGAAACATGGAACTAGTCATGTATTTTTAAGAGTTTTTTTTTGGAAAAAATGGGAACTGAGTAGAAGTGTCTAGTTTATAATCTTTTGAGATGTAATAGTTATGGCCTAATTCCCTAAAAAAATAAAACTGAAAAGATCCTCAATGTGAATTATTTATTTAATTCAAGATTATGTAATGTTTTATTGCTGAGTCCTTATAGTTTTTATCAAAGGTCGGATTAGATAAATTCAGAGGTTATTGTTTTTTAAGCACTAGTGACATTACCATAATGGTTAGGATTTTAGAAAGAATCATAGTTATTTTTATAAAGTGAATGAGTTTAAGCTAACATGAATAATTTTATCTTTGTATTTACACTCCTCATAAGATATTATATGTTGATTTTACGGATATACTCACACTGACCTTTTTGGTTTTAGTAAATGGTTGGATCTTGTAGGCACCAAAGTAAATGTGGATGTGAAGAAAACTGTGACGACTTTCTGAACAAGCATCTGAATGATATGGGAGCTACAATGAGAACTCTTATGGTTATTATCAAAAAAATATCTAGAGTCATGATTGACCACATAAACCTTAGTTATTTTTATAAGGAATTATATATGAGAGAAACAAATCCCAACGTAAGTTCACGTAATAATCATAAAGGTAAGTATGTTAAAAAACCTATGTGTCAATGTTGTGGAAAGAAACACATAAGAAAATGTTTCAAAGGGACATAAAGATGTTATAGATGTGGAAATGAAGGTCATAAAGCAAGAACCATCCATGTAAAAAGGAAGCATCTAGTTGACTATAGGAAAGGGAAAGAAGTCCTTTCCGAGGGATCAATTGAATGTCTGAAATATGGTGTGCATGGTCAATATGCAAACACATGTCCTACAAAGATGACTCGGGAATGGGATCACCGGGATCGTGAAAATATTCATTTACCAATACCTAATTCTATTCTGATTGAGGATGAAGAAACTGACAATGACCAAGGAAAGGTATGGATTATTTCTTGACATATGTTTTCTTATTATTGAAATGTTAAGATATGATTCATGATTTTGTTTGTAGGAATGAAGTAGATCAGAATAAGTTGGAAAGGAATGGTTAATGGATCACGAATAATGTTGAATGAGTAAGAAGTCAACATATTTGTGATTCAAGAGTAATGGTAGATTTTAGGATAGTGAAATTCATAAAAGTATTAATGATATTTTGATGATGGGATTACAATAGAAGACTTTTTATAGTATGTGTAACCCTGATGTTTGATATATGAAAATTTTGATCAAGGAATAATTATCTTTTCTTTTGTGTATATAGATATAAAGAACCATTTGGTTTTATATGATCCTTGAATTTGAGGCAATAAAAGGTTAATACATTTTTGGATGTAAAAAAAAGTTATTAGACAACCTTCGTGGTTAAATTATATTATTGTTATTTTTGATGAATTTATCCCTTTTTGGTAATGTTATAAAATTATGTAGTTTTTTAGAAGGGAAAACACGCAAACCGTGTGAGAACCCTTCTTTTCAGACGAAGTTGCAGGAATCAAACCCACAACAATAGTGCGACTAGTATTTGTCACCTACCACTGTGATACGTGAAGTCCCTAGTTATTATGAGTATATATTTTTTTATATGATCTTATTAATCAGGAATAATTTTATTTAGGGTTATCTATGGAAATGATTAACCAATCAAGGAGGATATGTGATTAGGTTAATTATTTTTCAGTATGAGACTTTAAGGGTAACTTATGTTATTTGGAGCTAAATGTTAAGATTTACCTTGGAAGACTATAATATTAAATACTTCAGAGATTTGGGTTTCAATATTAGTTTGGATTAATTTGAAGAAATTTTTGGATAACTGTTTATTGAATGGTCTTTGTTTAACTTTGAGTATTGTTGGACACATTTTGGGGATTTAGAATAGTGTTTTTTTCCCTTTGAGGATTATATGATCTCGTACTAACCATTTTGGTTTTAGTTGATGTATAAATCCAAGGGAAATATACAGTACTAGAATTTCGTGTTTTCAAGGTGGGGCACCTATAGCGGCCGCCATTTGGCGGCTGCTAATACTATCAACAGCGGCCGCCAAATGGGGGCCGCTGCACATTACTTCATAAAAATACCCCATTTTCCCCTCCCTCCCCTCCCTGATCCTACGACCCCCCATTCCCCGACCCCGCGACCCCGACCCCCACGACCCCGACCCCTCGACCCGGTGACCCCGACCCCCAGTGAGGCCGACACCCGGTGACCCGTCCCCGACCCCCGGCGACCCTCCCCGACCCCCAACGACCCTCCCCGACCCCCGACGACCCCTCCCCGACCCCCGGCGGCCCTGACCCCGCCGGTGACCCCGACCCCCGTTGACCCTGACCCCCGACCTCCTGGTGGCCTCGGCAACCCCCAGCGACCTGACCCCCGATGACCCCGACCCCTAGAGATCCCTACCCCCTTGCCTCCGTGCGGTGCCACCGGCAACCCCTACAACCCCTACTGCCATGCCTCCACCCTGCACCCCCGTGACCCCGACACCCCCTGCCCATGCTACACCCCGGCAACCCCCACCGCCTTGCCTCCGCGTTGCGCCCCCGTGACCCTGACACCCCCGCGACCCGGCAACCGCCACCCCTGCCCGCGCTGCACCTTTGGACAGCCCCGCCGCCGCCGTCCCCTCGCGGCCCCATTGCATCCCTTTGACAAGTCCTGCCTCCATTGGACCCTTCCAGTCCATTGTGCACCGCCGTGTAGAACCCTCCACACTTCGTCTAGTGGTTCTGCTCCATTCGAGTCCGGCCGTCGAACCTCTGTCGTCATGTAACTGTGCCTTGATGGATCCGCAATTGAGTCAGACCCCATTACCCATGGTTGAGTCCTCCGCAGGTAATGTTTTTTATCCAAATTTGGTTTTTATATTTTATTTATATGTATTTTTTTAGAATTTAAATAAGATATTTCACTTTTTATTTCTATTAAATACAGATATGGATAGGAGTTGGACTGATATGCAATATATATTTTCAGCTAAATATTATGAGGGGATTAAGCGATTTATGGATTTCAACAACAAATTTCCAAGTGATATTATTTGTTGTCCATGAAGAAAACGTGCAAATAGATATCTCTTCAAACGAGATAGTGTTAGAGAACATTTGTTTTTGAATGGGATTTTGAAAAACTATAAGACATGGATGCGTCATGGAGAAGATTTTGTTTCATGTCATCTCTCATAAAATATTTATATGAATGTTGATTTGAGAATAGTTGATACGATGAACAAAATGATGAATGTTATGATGCAACATTTTCAATATGAAGACAGTAATGTCGTAAATGACGACGTCGGATTGAGTAATCCTCGTTCTTTTGCAGATGGAGAAGCATTGAAATTCTTTGAAATTCTTGATGGTGCGCATACTGAATTATATCATGGATGCACTAAATTTAGTAAACTGTCATTCATCGTTGAATTGTTACACCTGATGGCCTTGAACCAGTGGTCAGACACCTCATTCGACGTGTTGTTGGTATTATTGAAGATGGTACTCCATGGTGGAGTGAAGATTCTGGAGTTATTCTATCAAGCTCGCAAGTTAATCGATGATAATGGTTTTAAATATGATACAATTGATGCATGTCGCAATAATTGTATGTTGTTTAGAAAAGAGAATGCACAATTAAATAATTGTACTGTTTTCTATACATCCTGGTGGAAGACTAATGAGATTAATCAAGGTAGTCAGATTCTTCCTGGGAGAGTCTTGAATCAAGGGAAACAAGTTGCCTCTAAACATATGTGTTATTTCCCACAGAAACAGAGACTGAAGTGATTCTTCTTGTCCACTAAAATTGATAAATTGATGACTTGGCATTCATAGAGAAAGAAAGAGGTTGATAAATTAACTCACTCGGAAGATTATTTGGCATGGAAAGAGTTTGATCAAAGACTCCCAGACTTTTCCCAAGATGATCGTAATATTCGACTGGGTTTGGAAGAATATGGTTTTAACCCATTTAGGTCCATGGTTGGTGCGACACATAGTACATGGCCAGTGGTGTTGGTTCCATACAGAATTTACCCATGGGTATGTATGAAGCAACCATTTTTACTATCAATTCTAATTGATGGACCGAGAGGACCTAGTGATAAAATCAATGTTTATATGAAAACTTTGATTGATGAGCTGCAATAATTTTGGGCCGATGGTGTAATGACTTTTGACTCGGTAGCAAATGAAATTTTTAGACTTCGGGCTGCTTTGTTATGGACAATTAATGATTTCCCAACGTATGTTAACTTATCAAGTTGGAGTATAAAAGGAGAATTTTATTGCCCTTGTTTTAATAAGAGTAAGAAATCTATATGGCTTAAGCACTATAGAAAGTGGGAATATCTTGGTCACAGACACTTTCTTCCTCCATTGTAAGGTTCAAAAAACACCATGTATCATTTGATGGGAAGAGAGAGTCTAACCCATCACCACAAATATTCTCTGGGGTTGAAATTTGTGCACAACTTGATGATGAAAACATCCGTACAATGTATGATTTTCAAGAATTATTGGTCCCTGCATTTCCTTCTATTTCTGCTGCAAATAGACAGCGAAGTCATAATTGGAAGAAACGAAGTATTTTTTTGAATTGCTTTATTGAAAATATAATATTTTAAGGCATAATTTAGATGTGATGCACATTGAAAAAAATGTATGTGATAATATTTTGTGCACCATTTTAGGCGTCAAGGGGAAATCAAAGGACAATGCTAATGCTAGACGTGATTTGCAAGAAATGGGATTGAGAAAACCATTACATTTATAACTGGGTGAAGGTAATCAGGCATACATTCCTGCTGCACAGTACACAATGAGTAAAAAAGAGAAACAAACATTTCTATAAATTTTTAAGACTGTTAAGGTGCCAGATGGTTATTTCTCTAATATTTCGAAGTGCGTGAATATGACGAGCATGATATTACAGGGTTTGAAAAGTCATGGTAATCATATTCTACTTCAATAGTTATTTCATATAGCAATTAGTGATTTCTTACCTTCCCAGGTTGTTGAGCTGTTGATTGGAGTTTCTAATTTTTTCAGACAGCTCTGTTCTAGGAATCATCGCATGAGTGATTTGAAAAAGCTATAGGATATGATTGTACTTGCACTATGTCACCTAGAAAAAATCTTTCTGCCGTCTTTTTTTTGATGTCATGGTTCACTTGACCGTGCATTTAACTGGTGACGTCATTGCTGGTGGTCCCATGCAATTCAGGTGGATGAATCCCATAGAGCGATACTTAAATACATTGAAACACTATGTGCGCAAAAAATCTCGTCCAGAAGCATCAATTTCCAAGGGTTATTTAATGGATGAGTGTACTAATTTCTGTGCTTCATATATTTATGAGATTGAAACAAAGATAGATAAACCGTCCCAGACTGAAAAGGGTCCAATTGGAGAAGGAATAACATTTTATATGTGGAACGATGAGTGGGTTCAAGCTCATCGATATGTGTTGTTCAACACTCCATCAGTTATGCCATTGATAAAGTAAGTATCATAGTTGATGTGTATTTTGTTTCTATATTTATTTTATTGCTTACTTTATATTGTGTTGTTATTTAGGATGCATATCGATGAGTTGAAACGTGAAAGGCCCCGTGCAACTATGTATCAAATCCAAAAACATCATTTCAACACATTTCATGAGTAGTTCAAGACTCATGTACGTATAATTGATTTAATATTTTTATAGTGCAACTTAGTTGTATTTTCACAATACTTTATCCATTAAACTATATATGTGAAATTTTCAGATTCAAAAGTTATGTGATTTAACCCAGCATGTGAGCGAAGAACTCAACCAACTAGCTGATGGTCCATTTATTACAGCTCGTCGCTACAAGTCTTTGTATGCTAACGGATTTTGATTTCGTATTAGCGATGTTGACATGAATCGAGCCACAAAAAATAGTGGTGTTGGTTGTTCTTCTGTTGGTTCAGGTTATTATTATGGATTGTTGAGAGATATTATTGAGGTTATTTATGATCGTGGCTTAAAACACATATTGTAAAGGTGTGATTGGGTCGATCCAGTTCCTTGAATGGAAGTTGATAACTTCCAATTTACATTAGTAAACTTTAACAATATGCTATATAAATATGGTCCGGTTAGCAATGAGCCCTTCATACTGACATCGCAGGTAGAACAAGTTTACTTTTTCGGCATTGATTCTTATTGGAATGTTGTGGTGAGAATGTCTAGAAGAGGGGTTTTTCTGATTGACCAAGAAGAAGATGAAGATTTTTCATTTCCTGATCAAACACTTGACCAAACAACAGTAGCTGTATGAGATGAAGATATACAATGGACAAGAGAGACAATTGAAGGAGATACGATAGACTTGCATGATTAGTGGATATTGTAATTATATCGCTAGTTATTATTTATAAATATATTTATGAGTTATATATCTTTAAAAATTTCTTAATTTAACTGTAATTTCTTTTAATGTAGGTATGTCACAGGGTGGTCACAGTGGTTCACCTAATGTTGTTGGTATGTATGTTTTCATTTTTCTAAATTAATTGATTGTAATTTTCTATTAATATTCCCCTAAATGTTTCTAATCATTAATTTATATTGTAATTGAATTATGAATTTATGTTTATTAGGATCTACTGCTTCTTCCATCAGACGCAGGGGTCCTAGTAGAGGGGTTCGATCCTGGAACTCTGGAGCCCGATTGGATGTGTTATTTGACGACACATTTCATCTAGTTGGAGATGGTGCTACTGCATTGAGTCATCAGTTTTGACAGATGATACGAGACTCACACAGATTCCCTCTGATGACTCATGACTGGAGTTCTTTCCCTCAGGATATGATGGACAGATTATGGAGGGAGGTTCAGGTAAATTCAATGTTTAATTTTTCATGATATTGTTATTATTATTGTCCCATCTACTGACAATATTTTTAACAGGATAATATGACATATTTTCCAGATGCGTTTCGGGTTGTTTGTATGTCCAAATGCCGAAAAATACGGAAGGATTACAAGTCATGGGTGAAGAGAGATCACTGGACACCATTTGCAGGTGTGCCAGACATTCTATAGCGAGTCCCTGCGGGCATTTTTCCTGCGCAGTGGCAGGATTTGGTTGCGTTTTGTTCGAGTGAGGCAGCGATGGTAAGATTTATTACTTTTAATCTATAATTGACTAATTTTTAAAATATCTATTAAGTAAATACGTTGAATGTAGACCGAGTCTGCTCGTCATTCACATAACCGGGCGATGCAGGGAACGCCTTCCAGACTTAGCACTCGACATGTATCACATCTCAGACATGATGTAAGTTCAGAATTCACTATTTCATTCATATTTTAAAAATATTGTAGTATAACATGGTGAACCCCTTTATTATAGTTACACCAACGCGGCGATCCAATCGATCGGATGTCCATATGGATGAGGACTCATAGGGCGGGTGATCCCGATGTTGCCGGTGATATAGTAAGAAAATTATTTACTAATAAATGTATTTTTATTTTATATAAATTATTCATATTTGTTCATTGATTCATTATATGCTAGAGGCTCAGATTGACGCTCAGTTAGTAGAGTTTCTAGAGGAGCAACGTCGTAGTATTGTGCATAGAGATGAAATATTTCACTGTGTCGTGGGGCGTGACGGTCATGGTTATTCTTTGACTTATGGCGGTGGTGTCCCACGACGTGTAGTTGTTAGAGCTGATGTGGTGGGTGCATGCAGAGACTCAAGGATGTGCACATAGTATAAGATAGATGCTTCCATACAGGATATGCAGCGCAATATTGATTCACAGTTTTAGCAGTTACGTACAGAGTATGAGGAGAGGTTGTCATAGATGTCATCACGTATTGATGAAATGACGACGCAACAAGTGGTGCCACAGGTAAACAATAAAACAAACCATTCTCAGATTGAATTTTATTGATATGTTAAGATACATAATACTGACATATATTGTAGGCTCTGAATAAATCTGGTGGACATCATAGTGATATTGGTGATTCAAATGAGAGTGAACCCCATGCATGAGGTGATTTCATTTGTGTTGATGAATTCTTTAGAATTTTTTATATCCTTGATGAATATAATTTTCCATTTTTACCTAGAATAGTTTGTTTTAGTATTTGTGGATGACATCTTTGTGCACTCCAAGACTGATGATGATCATACCCAACATCTTCAAATCATACAGATTACACTTATTGACTATACGTCAGGTTATATATATGTCAGTTTTGTATTGATTATATAGGTATAGTTATTGGGTCAAATAATTTCAGAGGAAGGTGTGTCAGTGGATGGAGAGAAACTCCAGACATTTGTTTCTTGGGAGAAGCCCAAGAACTCTGTCAATATTTTTATCTTTTTAGGGTGAGTGAATTTTGATGTGGTCGAGTAGGCGGCATGTCAATCGGACGTGTCGTGTGCCCACGGTGACCGGGAACGCCGTTCTGGTGTCATAAACGGCCAAAATGGGCGTTTACCAGTCAAACTCATATCCGACGACATCGGATTGACCTGAAATCACAGGAAAAAAATCCAATTATTATTTGCGACGTGCACGCGTAGACGGCACGTCAATCCGACGTGTGGTCTGCATTGTAGGGCTCATTATGCGTTCTTTAAGTGTTGTGCACGCTTGATAAACGCACACGGGGGATCCAAATGGGCTGAACGAAGTCCGAATGGCCTGAAATCAGACTAAATCAAAGGGTGAGTGAATTGTAATGTGGTCGAGCAGACGACACGTCAATCGGACATCTCGTGTGCCCGCGGTGACCAGGAACGCCGTTCTGGTTTCATAAACGGCCAAACGGGCATCTAACGGTCAAAATCATAGCGGACGACATCGGATTGACCTAAAATAACAGGAAAACAATCCAATTTTTATTCGCGATGTGCACGCGCAAACGGCATGTCAATCGGACGCGTGGTCTGTGCCGTAGGGCTCATTATGCGTTCTTTATGTGTTGCACGAGCTTGATAAACGCACGCATGTGGTCCAAACGGTCTGAACGAAGTCCGAATGGCCTGAAATCAGATGAAATCAAAGGGTGAGTGAATTTTGATGTGTTCGAGCAGACAGAACATCAATCGGACGTGCCGTGTTCCCGCGGTGACCGGGAACGCCGTTCTGTTGTCAAAAACGGCCAAAACGGGCGTCTAACGGTCAAACACATAGCAGACGACATCGGATTGATCTGAAATCATAGGAAAAAAATCCAATTATTATTTGTGACGTGCACGTGTAGACAACATGTCAATCGGACGTGCGGTCCATGCTGTAGGGCTCATTATACATTCTTTAAGTGTTGTGCGTGCTTGATAAACGCGCGTGGGGGGGTCCAAATGGGCCGAACAAAGTCCGAATGGCCTGAAACCAGACGACATCAAAGGGTGAGGGAATTGTGACGTGTACGCGCAGAGGGTACGTCAATCGGACGTTCCGTGTGCCCGCGGTGACCGGGAATACCGTTCTGGTGTCATAAACGGCCAAAACGAGCGTCAAATGGTCAAACTCATAGTGGACGACATCAGATTGACATGAAATTACAGGACAATAATAAAATTATTATTCGCGATGTGCACATGCAGACGGCACATCAATCGGACGTGCGGTCTGCGCCGTAGGGCTCATTATGCATTCTTCAAGTGTTGTGGGCGCTTGATAAAGGCGCAGGGGGGTCCAAACGGGCTGAATGAAGTCTGAAAGGCCTCAAATCAGACAAAATCAAAGGGTGAGTGAATTTTGATGTGGTTGAGCAGATGAAATGTCAGTCGGACATTCCATGTGACAGCGGTGACTAGGAATGCCGTTCTGGTGTCATAAACGGCCAAAACGGGCATTTAACGGTCAAACTCATAGCAGAAGACATCGAAATGAACTGAAATCAAAGGAAAACAGTCCAATTATTATTCTCGAAGTGCACGCGCAGACGGCACGTCAATCGGACATGCGGTCTGCGTCGTAGCGCTCATTATGCGTTCTTTAAGTGTTGTGCGCGCTTGATAAATGCGCGTGGGGGGTCCAAATGGGACAAATGAAGTCCGAATGGCCTGAAATCAGACAACATCAAAGGGTGAGTGAATTGTGATGTGTTCGCACAGACAACACATCAATCGGACATGCCGTGTGCCCGCGGTGACCGGGAACACCGTTCTGGTGTCATAAACGGCCAAAACGGGCGTCTAACGGTCAAACACATAGTGGACGACATCGGATTGACCAGAAATCATAGTACAACAATAAAATTATTATTCGCGACATGAACGCACAGACGACACGTTAATCGGACGTGCGGTCCGCACCGTAGGGCTCATTATGCATTATTTAAGTGTTGTGCGCAATTGGTAAACGCGCGCGGGGGGTCCAAACGGGCCGAACGAAGTCCGAATTGCATCAAATCAGACGATATCAAAGAGAGAGTGAATTTTAATTGGGTCGAGCAGAAGTCACGTCAATCGGATGTGCCGTGTGCCCGCGGTGACCAGGAACGCCGTTCTGGTGTCACAAACGGCCAAAACGGGCGTCTAACGGTCAAACTCATAGAGGACGACATCGAATTGACCAGAAATTACAGGACAACAATAAAATTATCATTCGCGACGTGCATGCACAGACGTCACGTCAATCGGACGTGCGGTCTGCGCCGTAGGGCTCATTATACGTTCTTTAACTATTGTGTGCGCTTGATAAACGCGCGCCGGGGGGGGGGGGGGGGTCCAAACGAGCCGAATGAAGACTGAATGGCCTCAAATCAGATGACATCAAAGGGTGAGTGAATTTTGATGTGGTCGAGCAGATGACATGTCAATCAGACGTGCTGTGTGCCTGCGGTGACTGGGAACACCGTTCTGGTGTCATAAACAGCCAAAACAGGCGTCTAACGGTCAAACTCATAGAGGATGACATCTGATTGAACTGAAATCATAGGACAACAATCCAATTATTATTCGCGATGTGCACGCACAGATGGCATGTTAATCGGACGTGCGTTCTGCACTGTAGGGCACATTATGTGTTCTTTAAGTGTTGCGCGCACTTGATAAACATGTGGGGGGGTCCAAACGGGCCGAATGAAGTCAGAATGGTCTAATATCATATGAAATCATAGGGTGAGTGAATTGTGATGTGGCTGAATAGACGGAATGTCAATCAGACGTGTCGTGTGCCTGCGGTGACCGGGAATGCCGTTCTGGTGTCATAAATGGCCAAAACGGGTGTCTAACAGTCAAACTCATAGAGGATGACATCGGATTGACCTGAAATCACAGGAAAATAGTCCAATTATTATTCGCGACGTGAACGCGTAGATGGCACGTCAATCGGATGTGCGGTTTGTGCCGTAGGTATCATTATGTGTTCTTTAAGTGTTGTGTGCGCTTGATAAACATGCGCAGGGGGGGTCCAAACGGGCTGAACGAAGTCCGAATGGCCTGATATAAGACTACGTCAAAGGGTGAGTGAATTGTGCTGTGTTCGAGCAGACGGCACGTCAATCGGACGTGCCGTGTGCCCGCGGTGACCGGGGAACGTCGTTCTGGTGTCAAAAACGGCCAAAATGGGCGTCTAAGGGTCAAACTCATAGAGGATGACATCGTATTGACCTGAAATCACATGAAAACAATCCAATTATTATTCGCGATGTGCAAGCGCAGTCGGCACATCAATTGTACATGCGGTCTGCACCGTAGGGCTCATTATGCATTCTTTAAGTGTCACGCAAGCATGATAAACGCGCGGGGGGGGGGGGGGGGGGGTCCAAACGGGATGAACGAAGTCCGAATGGCCTCAAATCAGAAGACATAAAAGGGTGAGTGAATTGTGATGTGGTCGAGCAGACGACATGTCAATCGGATGTGCCGTGTGCCTGTGGTGACCGGGAACTCCGTTCTGGTGTCATAAACGGCCAAAACGGGCGTCTAACGGTCAAACTCATAGCGGAAGACATTGGATTGACCTGAAATCACAGGACAATAATCCAATTATTATTCACGACGTGCACGCATAGACAGAACGTCAATCAGACGTGCGGTCTGCGCCGTAGGGCTCATTATGTGTTCTTTTAGTGTTGTGTGTGCTTGATAAACGCACGCGGGGGGTCCAAATGGGCCGAACGAAGTCTGAATGGCCTCAAATCAGACAACATTAAAGGGCAAGTGAATTGTGATGTGGTCGAGTATAAGGAACATCAATCAGACATGTCGTGTGCCCGCGGTGAGCGGGAACGTTGTTCTGGTGCCATAAACTGCCAAAACAGGCGTCTAACGGTCAAACTCAAAGCGGACGACATCAGACTGACCTGAAATCACAGGACAATAATCCAATTATTATTCGCGACGTGCACACACAGACATCACGTCAATCGGATGTGCGGTCTGCGCCGTAGGGCTCATTATGCGTTCTTTAAGTGTTGCGCGTGCTTGATAAACGCGTGCGGGGTGGTCCAAATGGGCCGAATGAAGTCCGAATGTCATAAAATAAGACGAAATCAAAGGGTGGGTGAATTGTGATGTGGTCGAGTAGACGTCACGTCAATCGGACGTGCCGTGTGCCCACGGTGACTAGGAATGTCGTTCTGGTGTCATAAACGGCCAAAACGGACATCTAACGGTCAAAATCATAGCGGACGACATCGGATTGACCTGAAATCACAGGACAACAATACAATTAATATTCGCGACGTGCACGTGCATAGGGCATGTCAATCGGACGTGCCGTTTGTGCCATAGGGATCATTATATGTTCTTTAAGTGTTTCACGCGCTTGATAAACGCGCGGGGGGGGGGGGGGGGTCCAAATGGGCTGAACGAAGTCCGAATGGCCTCAAATCAGAAGACGTCAAAGGGTGAGTGAATTGTGACGTGGTCAAGAAGACGAAACAACAATTGGATATGCCGTGTGCCCGCGGTGACTGGGAACGCCGTTCTGGTGTCAAAAACTGCCAAAACGGGCGTCTAACGGTCAAACTCATAGATGACGACATCGGATTGACCTAAAATCACAGGACAACAATCCAATTATTATTCGAGACATGGATGCGTAGACGGAACATCAATCGGACGTTCGGTCTACGCCGTAGGGCTTATTATGCGTTCATTATGTGTTGTGCATGCTTGATAAACACGCGTGGGGGGTGGTCCAAACTGGCCGAACGAATTCCGAATGGCCTGAAATCGGACGAAATAAAAGGACGAGTGAATTGTGACGTGGACGCGCAGACGGTACGTCATTCAGACGTGTTGTATGCCCGTGGTGACCGGGAACACCGTTCTGGTGTCAAAAATGTCCAAAACAGGCATCTAACGGTCAAACTCATAGTGGACGACATCAGATTGACCTGAAATCACAGGACAACAATCCAATTATTATTCGTGACATGGACGCATAAACGACATATCAATCGGACGTGCGATCTGTGTCGTAGGGCTCATTATGTGATCTTTAAGTGTTGCAGGCACTTGATAAACGCGCGTGGGGGGGGGGGTCCAAACGGGCCGAACGAAGTCTGAATGGCCTCAAATCAGACGACATCAAAGGGTGAGTGAATTTTGATTTGGTCGATCAGACGTGACATCAATCGGACGTGTCGTGTGCCCGTGGTCACCGGGAACGCCGCTCAGGTGTCATAAACGGTCAAACTCATAGCGGACGACATCAGATTTACCTAAAATCACAGGACTACAATAAAATTATTATTCACAATGTGCACGCGTAGACGTAAAATCAATCAGACATGCGGTCTGCGCCGTAGGGCTCATTATGCGTTCATTAAGTGTTGTGCGCGCTTGATAAACGCGCGTGGGGGGGAGGGGGGGGGTCCAAACGGGCCGAACGAAGTCCGAATGGCCTGAAATCAGACGACATAAAAGGGTGAGTGAATTGTGATGTGTTCGAGCAGACGACACATCAATCAGACTTGTCGTGTGACCGCGGTAACCGGGAACGTCGTTCTGGTGTCATAAACGGCCAAAACGGGCGTCTAATGGTCAAAATCATAGCGGATGACATCAGATTGACCTGAAATCAGAGGACAACAATCCAATTATTATTCGGGACATGCACGTGTAGACGGCACGTCAATCGGACGTGTTGTCTGCACCATAGGGCTCATTATGTTTTCATTAAGTGTTGCACGCGCTTCATAAACGCGCAGTGGGGGGGGGGGGGTCCAAACGGGACGAACGAAGTCCGAATGGCCTAAAATCAGACGACATCAAAGGGTGAGTGAATTGTGATGTGGTCGAGCAGACGGCACGCCAATCGGACATGTCGTGTGCCCGCAGTGACCGGGAACACCGTTCTGGTGTCACAAACGGCCAAAACGGGCGTCTAACGGTCAAACTCATAGCGGACGACATCAGATTGACCTAAAATCACAGGACAACAATCCAATTATTATTCGCGACGTTCATGCGTAGACGGCACATCAATCGGACATTCGGTATGCACCGTAGGGCTCATTATGTGTTCTTTAAGTGTTACATGCGCTTGATAAACGTGCACGGGGGGTCCAAATGGGCCAAACGAAGTCAGAATGCCCTCAAATAAGACGACATAAAAGGTGAGTGAATTTTGATGTGGTCGAGTATACGACATGTCAATAGGATGTGCCGTGTGCCCGCGGTGACTGGGAACGCCGTTCGGGTGTTATAAACGGCCAAAACAGGCGTCTTACGGTCAAAATCATAGTGGACGACATCGGATTGACCTGAAATCACAGGACAACAATCCAATTATTATTCGCGATGTGCACGCGTAGACGACACGTCAATCAGATGTGCAGTCTGTGCCATAGGGGTCATTATGCGTTCTTTAAGTGTTGCGGGCGCTTGATAAACGCACGCGGGGGGTCCAAACGGGTTGAACGAAGTCCGAATGGCCAAAAATCAAACGACATCAAAGGGTGAGTGAAGTTTGATGTGGTTGACCAGACGACACATCAATCGGACGAGCCGTGTGCCCGCGGTGACCGAGAACGCCATTTGGGTGTCATAAATGGCCAAAACGGGCGTCTAACGGTCAAAATCATAGCAGACAACATCAGATTGACATGAAATCACAGGACAACAATCCAATTATTATTTGCGACATGCACGCACATATGGCACATCCATCAGACATGTGGTCTGTGCCGTAGGGCTCATTATGTGTTCTTTAAGTGTTGCGCGCGCTTGATAAACACGCGCGGGGGGTCCAAACTGGCAGAACGAAGTCCGAATGGCCTCAAATTAGACGAAATAAAAGGGTGAGTGAGTTGTGATGTGTTCGAGCAGACGGCAGGTCAATCAGACGTGTCGTGTGCCTGCAGTGACTGGGAACACCATTATGGTGTCATAAACGGCTAAAACAGGCGTCTAATGGTCAAACTCATAGCGGAAGACATCGGATTGACCTGAAATAATAGGAAAACAACCCAATTATTATTCGAGATGTGCATGCGCAGAAGGAATGTCAATTAGACGTGTGGTCTGCGCTGTAGGGCTCATTATGCGTTCTTTAAGAGTTGCGCGCGTTTGATAAACATGCGTGGGGGGTCCAAATGGGCCAAACGAAGTCCGAATAACTTCAAATCAGAAGACACCAAATGGTGAGTGAATTGTGACGTGTTCGAGCAGACGACACGTCAATAGGACATGTCGTGTGCCCGCGGTGACTGGGAACGCCGTTCTGGTGTCAAAAACTGCCAAAACGGGTTTCTAACGGTCAAACTCATAGCGGACGACATTGTATTGACATGAAATCATAGGAAAAGAATAAAATTATTATTCGTGACGTGCACGCGCAGGCGGAACATCAATCAGACGCGCGTTCTGTGCCGTAGGGATCATTAAGTGTTCTTTAAGTGTTGTGTGCGCTTGATAAACGCGCGTGGGGGGGGGGGTCAGAATGGGCAAAACGAAGTCCGAATGGCCTCAAATCAGACGACATAAAAGGTTCAGTGAATTGTGATGTGGTCGATGAGACGATAGATCAATCGGACATGTCGTGTGGCCGCGGTGACCAGGAACGCCGTTCTGGTGTCATAAACGGCCAAAACGGGCGTATAATGGTCAAACTCATAGCGGACGACATCGGATTGACCTAAAATCACAGGAAAACAATCCAATTATTATTCTCAATGTGCACGCGTAGACGGAACATCAATCGGACATGCAGTCTGTAACGTAGGGATCATTATGCGTTCTTTAAATGTTGTGCACGCTTGATAAACACCCGTGGGGGGTCCAAACGGGCCGAACGAAGTCCGAATGGCCTGAAATCAGATGACATCAAAGGGTGAGTGAATTTTGAGGTGGTAGAGTAGACGTCACTTCAATCAGACGTTCCGTGTGCCAGCGGTGACAAGGAACTCCGTTCTGGTGTCATAAACGGCCAAAACGGGTGTCTAACGGTCAAACTCATAGAGGACGACATCAGATTGACCTGAAATCACAGGAAAACAATCCAATTATTATTCGCGATGTTCCCGCATAGACGACACGTCAACCGGACGTGTTGTCTGCGCCATAGGGCTCATTATGTGTTCTTTAAGTGTTGCGCGCGCTTGATAAATGCAGGGGGGGTCCGAATGGGCCGAACGAAGTCCGAATGGCCTGATATCAGACAACATCAAAGGGTGAGTGAACTGTGATGTGCTCGAGCATACGACACGTCAATTGGAAGTGTCGTGTGCCCGCGGTGACCGGGAACACCGTTCTGGTGTCATAAACGGCCAAAACGGGCGTCTAACAGTCAAACTCATAGCGGGTGACATTTGATTGACGTGAAATAATAGGAAAACAATCCAATTATTATTCGCGACGTGCACGCAGAGACGGTACGTCAATTGGACATGCGGTCTGCGCCGTATGGCTCATTATGCATTCTTTAAGTGTTGCTCGTGTTGATAAATGCACGTGGGGGGGGGGGGGTCTAAATGTGCCGAACAAAGTCCAAATTTCCTCAAATAAGACTAAATAAAAGGGTGAGTGAATTGTGATGTTGTCAAGAAAACGACAGGTCAATCGGAGGTGTCGTGTGCCCGCGGTGACCGGGAACGCCGTTCTGGTGTCACAAACGGCCAAAACGGGCGTCTATCAGTCAAATTCATAGAGGACGACATCGGATTGACCTGAAATCATAGGACAACAATCCAATTATTATTCGCAACGTGAACGCATAGAGGTCACGTCAATCGGACATGCGGTCTGGGCCGTAGGGCTCATTATGAATTCTTTATGTGTTGCGCGCGCTTGATAAACATACGTGGGGGTCCAAATAGGCCGAATGAAGTCCTAATGGCCTCAAATCAGATGACATCAAAGGGTGAGTGAATTTTGATGTGGTCGAGCAGACATCACGTCAATCGAATGTGCCGTGTGCCCGCGGTGATCAAAAATGTCGTTCTGGTGTCATAAACGGCCAAAACAGGCGTCTAACGGTCAAACTCATAGAGGACGACATCAGATTGACATGAAATAACAGGACAACAATCTGATTATTATTCGCGACTTGCACGCACAGACGGCACACCAATCGGACATTCGGTCTGCGCCGTAGGGCTCATTATGCGTTCTTTAATTGTTGCGCGCGCTTGATAAACGCGAACGGGGGGTCCAAACGGGCCGAACGAAGTCCGAATGGCCTCAAATCAGACGACATCAAAGGGTGAATGAATTGTGATGTGGTCAAGAAGACGACACGTCAATCAGACATGTCGTGTGCCCGCGTTGACTGGGAACTCCGTTCTAGTGTCATAAATGGACAAATCGGGCGTCTAACGGTGAAACTCATAGCAGACGACATCGGATTGACCTGAAATTTAACACCCGAGACTTTTATGTTATATAAATCATCAAAGGAATCTTTTTCTACACAACACTTTCTTGGATTTCTTTACACGCAATCGCGACCTTCCTCGATAGCTTGGGTCGTACGCAATACCGAGTTTCACTAAACAACAATATGCTATTAAAACTAGCCATTATGAATAGTAATAACCACTTTTGGAAATTTTGTAAATTTTATTTTTCAAAATGGAATTCATTTTTGGATTCGTAATATCGAAATTATCTTAGGGTGAAATTTTGGTACTTTTCGGATAACTTTCATTTTCTCATGAATAGTGAAAATTACTAAATTTTAATTAAAAACAATTTTTTTATCGAAATAATTAATAGTGATAAATTATTAATTTGAGCGGTTTTAAAGTATATTTAGAATATATTTTTACAATTTAATACAATGTTGGTCATTGGATGTAATTTCACATTTAAACCAGTTATAAACTAGTGTCAATCTTTTGATAGTTATTATCTCTTAAAAACACGCTATTTGTTTTGACGACGAGAATTAATTTTTAAATTAGTTAATGCAACTGATATGTTTTTAATTTGGTAAAATAGACATCATTTTTGAGTTCATAATATCAAATATAGCTTAGGCCTAATTTTTGGTATTTTTCTGAAAACTTTCAATTTTTGATGAATAGCGAAACCACTAAGTGGTAGGTTAAAAACTGAAATTTTCATAAAACTTAATTTTACTGCTTCTGTGAATGAAATTTCGAAAATCCGACAGACACGGTTGATATCAGTAAGTAAATTTTGGTTCAATGAGATAAAAATAATTTTTTGGTGAATAGTAACTTTTTACTTTTTTTACCGCGGTTAATAGTAAATAGGGTAACTAAGGGTAAATATGATATTATTATTACCCTAAAACATGTACTAATTCTATTGGATAAGTGTAATTCGACCAAAAAACAACCTTATGAATAAAATATGACCATTTAGGCCCATTTGGATTAGATTAGGACATTTATTATTAATTTATTTAAAGAAGGGTTAAAATAGTTTAAATCAAAGTTTAATAAGTAAATCATTTTTAATATGGGGTTATACATACGATAAATTCGACTATAAATATTCATTAGAAAGCTAAAAAGATTTACTACATGATGGTATTTTATTTGTAATTTGTAGACATTAAATAATGTAATTTATTTATGACACAATGATGATGCAGTAATTATCTTATTAATGAAATATTGACATAATTGATGTTATAAACACCAAAATAAATGTAATTTAAGACTTTTTATGAATTCCACTAATTTTCTAGGTTACTATGATATATTAGTGTTGATTAAATCAACTTGGTTCGAACATATAATTCTGTTATGACTTTAACAAAAATCATATATCAAATAGTGTCAAAATTGACACAAAATAGTTTTTAAATAAAATATTATAATATTAATTGATATTTTATTCCTAAAAATATAATGTTCGGCCAAATGACTTAGATAAGGGTATATATATTAATAATAAACAATTTGGGGTTCGTTTGGCATGTTATAGTAAGTGTATTAACCATATAGTGAAAGAAAACAAAAAGACATGGTAAAAGTTAAATTATTTAACTTAGAGTTAAATCTAATTGATAAGGTTAAAATAATACCGTAAACTTGTCTAAATACTATTGGTTGATAGGATTTCGACCCATCCCCACCTTATCTTCGAAATAAGACCCTTTGGAGCCATTATAAACTGATTTTGACTTTAATATAAAATAATATTTTGAGATATTACTAAGGTGCCCCTCTCCTCCCTTATAAAAGGGCACCTCCTCCCCCTCCTCCTCACACCAATTTGAGCTCTCAAGCTCGGACAACCCCTGCCATTTTCTCCTCTCCACTTCCCTAGAATAATCCTAGAGGTCCTGGTCTTCTTCAAAGACCAATCTTAGTTCCCTAAGTGGAGGATTCAAAGATGCGTTCCAAAGAAGAGGTAATATCCATTACTGATCTTTTCAATTTCGTTTTTCTACAACTTCTTCTTCTTTAGTTGTTTCATGATAAAGTAACAACATCAGTATTACTTACATAATGATATGTTACTATAAATATGAAACAACCCTAATTCACCTTCTATCCATCCTACGGAAAAATGAAATCACCGCGCGTGCGTACGTACCGAATACCGTCTCCACGCTGTGGTGTAATCTATTTTTCCACCATCACTTTACAAGGATGGGTATAATGGTGTAATGAGTAACTATTTATGATTATTATAAAGTAATATTTATACTGAAATAATTTATATATACTCCAATATAGTTCCACAATCATAGGAATGATATCATCACTCGTGCGTACGTACGGAATACCGTCTCCACGATGTGATGCGACTCTTTCTACATGATCATCATTACATAGTAAATATATAAATGAATTGAATGAATAAATATGATATATGTTACACTAATACCATTCTGGATATAAGGTATCTATAACCTTAAAAGAAGAATAAGAATGTATTCAGCAAAAAACGCATAAGAACAAAAGGTAATAAAGACCCGAGTAACAAGTAACAATGAAATATTACTAACAAGAAGTTAAGAATATGACCATATATGATATCATATCAATATGTATGATTTTGGAATAAGTCAATAACATTATTTAAACCATTATACAGGAGCTTCAGACACGTATAAAGAAAATCAGACCTAAGGTAAGGGAAATATCACATTCTCATTTTTATCCGAGATTGTTTATTCGTAAGTATTTACTGGGGTGTATTTTATCATCCACATCCATGTTTCATCAATATTTAATATTACTTCCATCCACCTACAATTGTTTAAATCCATTTTTACCCTTCGGTGAGTTTTTAGTAATATGTATGAAAGGAATCTTTTGTCGTTTTTCGTATGAAGTACTATTTGACTTTTCCGACAAAAGTACGATGAATGTTTTTTTAACTTATACGGCATGAATGGATTTCTAAAACATTATTTCCAAGAAGCTTCCTTTACAAGTATTCAAGTTTATTTTTAATCAAATTCTTTTAGTTTAAAATTGTATGACATGTTAAGAAAGGAAAAGTGTTTTTGATGTAGAAAGCATATTTTCCTCAAGAATGAAGTTCAAGTATTTTATCAAAATTATTTTCCATCTAAGATAATAAAAGGGTTCTGTTTTTATCCCTATTATTACATGGTTTTGTTTATGTTGTGATGGAATCCTTTTTATGAATTCCTTTATCTTATATGAATTGTTTTATGATGTCATGTTGTTTAAGAATCCCATTTTTATTACATGGGTTATGCGATGATGTATGATTTATGATTATGTGGCACACATAAGAAAGGATTCATTATAAGATGGGTGGGACCTATATCTCCCTCCAATTCATTGGGTAAATATTTCATATCTCATGAGATATACAGGGATGGAACGGTAGGTTATACCGATTCAGTGAAACAGGACTGAAACGAGGGTTACTCGATTCAGAAAGGGACTTTGTCCACTAAGATAGTCTTGGCATTGAGTCTTGACTAACAGGAAATGATTATCTATGATTATGTGTGAATGCCACAAATTTCATGTTTTATGTTATGATTATTGTGATTACATTTCACTGCCATGATTTACCCCATGTTTTGAAATTATGATCTCTTTTGCAGGTTAAGATTTCCAAAATTATGTGCTTATGTATATGATGTGATTGATATTTCTTTTTTTTACCTTTACTGAGCATTTGAGCTCACCCTTTTATTTTTTCTTTTCCCCAGGATATAAAGAAAGGTTTTAGGTAAAAAAAAGGAAGATCTTTATGGGAGATTTTGAAGATCTTTCACCACGATTAGAAGATTATATTCCGAGTTTCCAAAGGCACTAAACTATTACGATCCTTGTGAGTGTGTTTTTTTGTTATGTACTAAGTATTCCGCAAATGTAATGTAATGTCCATGTACGTCAAGATACGGGTCTCTACAGTTGGAATCAGAGGAAAGGTTTAGTCAACCTTTGGAAACTAGGATGCAAAAACATTAGTGATATCCCTAGAGATATTTCTTCGGTATGTCTAGGGATGTCCCTAAGGTTATGTATACGTATAGGTTATAGTAATAGAACTACACTAACGATCATAGAATTAAACCTAAGATGTTAGATATTGAAGGTACTCCCCCTTTATTATGTTGTTTTCCCTATAATGATTTTTGCCTCTCACACTATTCATTTTGGGTTTTAGACGATGGCAGGAACCCGAAGGAACCGTGTTGATCAATGCAATGGACAATGCAATGATTATCCTCCTGAACAAACAAATTTTATGGGAGATGGAGTGCAAAATCTTATTGTTATACTTACACAAGCTATGAATCATTATGGACTTCGAAATGAGCAGAGAAGGGAACAATATTCTATAGAGTCCTTTATGAGGAAACGTCCTCCTTCTTTCAGTGGGTCTTCTGATCCACTTGTTGCTGAACAATGGATCAGTACCACTGAAAAGATATTTTCAGTTCTTCAATGTTCTGAACATGATAATGTCATCTTAGCAGTATATCATTTGGAAGGTTAAGATGATCAATGGTGGAATCTTATCAAGAATACGAGGCCAAGAGATGAAATTGAGTCCATGGAATGGGATGAGTTCAAGAACTTATTTTTCAATAAGTACTTCCCTCGTATTCTTCGAACAAAGATAGAGAAGGAGTTTCTTGAACTAAAGCAAAAGTATGATGAATCTGTTGGTATATACGAAGCGAATTTTATAAGACTTGCAAGGTATGCATCTGGCATTATCATCCAACCTGAAAGTAAAGTTGATCGATTTTTCAGTGGCTTAAAACCACGTCTTCGAAGGGAATTATCTATAAGAGACTTCAGTAGCTATGATGAAATTGTGCGTTGTGCTATCAAGGTAGAAATGGAAGTTGGTGTTACATATCCATCTCATGGTTTTGACAAGAAACGAAAGATGGAGTTCAAGGAGAAATCTCAGAATAATTGTGAAAAGAAGATGAATGTTTCCTTATGCACAAAGTGTGGAAAGAAGCATGGTGGAGATTGTCTTAAAGGGACCAGAAAATGTTTTAAGTGTGGAAAAGAAGGTCATCGAGCAGCTGAGTGTCGAAGTAATGGAAAAAGGGTTTCTAATGATGTGAATAAATCAAACACTGCAGAGAACGCACCACCAACACTTCAATGCTTCAAGTGTAAGGAAATGGGGAATTATGCTAATAAATGCCCTAATCCAAGGGTTAGTGATGATCAACATGAGAAACCACTGAAGGCAAAGGACAAAGGAAAGTCACATGCAATTTCTATCATCAATGTGGAGTACGATAACGAAGTGGTGAAAGGTACACTTACCATCCACTCTAAAGTAGCAAATGTTTTATTTGATTCTGGATCCACCCACTCTTTTATTTATAAAGAATTTTCTAAGGGTATCACCGTATTACCTCAAAAATTAGATGTTGAGTTAGCTGTGACAACACCTAATGGCACAACAGTCGCATCAAAAGTTTATAATTCTTCTCTGATTGATGTTTGTGGGAAAGTGCTTCCGGAAAATCTTGTGATCCTTCCTTTAGTGGAATTTGATGTGATTCTTGGCATGGATTGGCTTTCTCTACATGGAGCTCATATCAATTTCCAAAGAAGGGAAGTCACATTTCATATTCCAGATCAATCTACGATCGTATATTAATGAAAGGATGAACATAATATTCCAGTGGAAATTTCTTCCATCTTATGGGTATTGATTCCACTAAATGAAGGTTATTTATCTCAAATGGTTGGTGAGAAACTCACGATTAAAAATATACCCATTGTACGGGAGTTTGATGATGTCTTTCCGGAGGAATTACCGGGTCTTCCACCAAATCGTGAAGTTTAGTTTTCAATAGAACTCGTACCGGGCGCTTTTCCAATTTCAAAGACACCTTATAGAATGGCCCCAATTGAGTTGCAGGAATTGAAGAAGCAACTCCAAGAGAATCTTGATAAGGGATTCATACGCCCAAGTGCGTCACCTTGGGGAGCACCTGTTCTATTTGTTAAGAAGAAAGATGGATCAATGAGACTCTGCATTGATTATCGAAAACTTAACAATATCACTATCAAGAACAAATATCCTCTCCCACGAATTGATGACTTATTTGACCTACTACGCGGAGCTCAATACTTTTCCAAGATTGATCTTCATTCAGGGTATCATCAATTAAGGGTCAAAAGGGAGGATATACCAAAGACGGCTTTCCGTACAAGGTATGGACACTATGAATTTATAGTGATTCCATTTGGTCTTACTAATGCCCCTGCTATCTTCATGGATCTAATGAATAGAGTCTTTAGAGACTATCTTGATCAATTTGTGGTAGTTTTTACAGACGATATTCTTGTCTATTCAAAGAGCAAGGAAGAGCATGAAGATCACTTGAGAATTATATTGAAGACCCTGAGAAAGGAGAAGCTTTATGCCAAATTTACCAAGTGTGAATTTTGGCTTCAAAAAGTTGCATTTTTGGGTCACATAATCTCAAAAGAGAGGATATCTGTTGATCCAGCAAAAACAGAAGTTATCGAAAGATGGTCAAGACCAACAACAATAACTGAGATCCAAAGTTTTCTTGGTTTGGCTGGATATTATCGACGTTTTGTAAAAGATTTTTCACGATTATCTAATCCACTCACCAAGTTGACTCGGAAAGGAGTTAAGTTTGTCTGGACAGAGGAATGTGAAGAGAATTTCAAGGAGTTGAAAAGAAGGTTATCCAGTGCACCTGTGCTCACACTGCCTTGTAGTGGAGAAAGGTTTGTGATCTACAGTGATGCATCCAAGAAGGGATTGGGGTGTGTTCTTATGCAAAATGATATGGTGATAGCTTATGCCTCACGACAGTTGAAAATCCATGAGCAAAATTACCCAACACATGATTTGGAGTTGGCTGCGGTAATCTTTGCATTAAAGATTTGGAGGCATTACCTTTATGGTGAAAGGTGTGATATTTATACTAATCATAAAAGTTTAAAGTATATTTTCACACAAAAGGAGCTGAATATGCGTCAAAGAAGATGGTTGGAGCTGATTAAGGATTATGACTGCTCAATCCATTACCACCCTAGGAAAGCAAACAAGGTGGCAGGTGCATTAAGTCGACAAGACCATGCTAGTTTATCCATGATGAGGATCACAAAATATCCAATATTTATGGATTTACAAAGGATGGATCTTGGAATTATAATGGAAGGGGAAAAATCATATCTTTCTCAAATGAATGTTCAACCATCTATACATGCGAAGATTAAGGAGGCACAGAAAGAAGATGTCGAGTTACAAAAGAAGGTGAAAAATGATCCTGAATTCATCCTTGATTTTGATGGGATAATAAAGTTCAGGAATTGGGTTTGTGTTCCTCCCATCCCCGAATTAAAGAAGGAGCTGCTGGATGAGGCTCATAGTTCTTCATTCTCTATTCATCCTGGAAGCACGAAGATGTATAGGGACCTGAAATAGTACTTCTGATGGGATGGCATGAAAAGAGATGTTGCTGAATATGTCTCTCAATGCTTGGTTTTTCAACAAGTTAAAGCTGAGAGACAGAAGTCTTAGGGGATGTTACAACCATTACCCATACCCGAATGGAAATGGGAAAACATCACTATGGACTTTGTCATAGGACTTCCTAAAACATCCAAAGGCAATAATGCTATCTGGGTCATAGTTGATCGTCTTACAAAGTCTGCACACTTCATTCCTATTAGAGAGGATTTCTCTCTAGATCAGCTTGCCAGGATATATGTAAAGGAAGTGGTAAGATTGCATGGAGTACCACTTTCTATTATAACTGATCGGGATCCGAGATTTACCTCGAAGTTCTGGCGAAGTCTTCAGCATACTCTGGATACAGAGTTGAGTTTCAGCACTGCTTATCATCCCCAGACAGACGGTCAGTCTGAGAGAAAAATTCAAACCCTAGAAGATATGTTGAGAGCTTTCTCTATGGATTTCAAAGGAGGTTGGGATCAACACCTACCTTTGGGGGAATTTTCTTATAATAATAGCTTTCACTCCAGTATTCAGATGGCGCCTTATGAAGCTCTCTATGGAAAGAAATGCAGGACTCCAACTTGCTGGGAAGAAGTTGGGCAAAGAAAGCTATTAGGACCTGATCTAGTTGATGAAATGACAGAAAAGGTCAGATCTATTCAACAACGCATAAGCGCAGCTCAGAGTCGACAGAAAAGTTATGCCGACAACCGATGAAAAGACCTATATTTTGAAGTGGGTGATAAAGTGTTCTTAAGAATATCTCCCTGGAAGAGGGTTATGAGATTTGGAAAGAAGGGGAAGTTGAGCCCTAGATATATCGGTCCTTTCGAAATACTGGATCGTGTTGGAAAGGTAGCTTACCGATTGGCGCTTCCACCGAATCTCTCTCAAGATCACGATGTGTTCCATGTATCTCTCCTGAGAAAGTACATACCAGATCCTTCACATGTACTCAGCTTAGAAGTTGTACCGCTGGAGCAAGATCTTTCTTATGAAGAACAACCGATAGAGATTCTGGATCGCAGCGAAAAAGTACTACGAAACAAGACCACTCGATTGGTGAAAGATTTATGGAGGAACCGCCAACTTGAAGAAGCTACATGTGAGCTTGAGGATATGATGAGGGAGAAGTATCCTCATCTGTTTGTTACAAAGTGACGAATTTCGAGGGAGAAATTCTTTTTAAGGGGGGTAGAATGTAACACCTGAGACTTTTATGTTATATAAATCATAAAAGAAATCTTTTTCTACACAACACTTGCTTGGCTTGCTTTACACGCAATCGCGACCTTCCTCGATAGCTTGCGTCGTACGCAATACCTAGTTTCACTAAACAACAATATGCTATTAAAACTAGCCGTTATGAATAGTAATAACCACTTTTTGAAATTTTGTAAATTTTATTTTTCAAAATGGAATTCATTTTTGGATTCGTAATATCGAAATTAGCTTAGGGTGAAATTTTGGTACTTTTCGGATAACTTTCATTTTCTAATGAATAGTGAAAATTACTAAATTTTTATTAAGAGCAATTTTTTTATCGAAATAATTAATAGTGATAAATTATTAATTTGAGTGGTTTTAAAGTATATTTAGATTATATTTTTACAATTTAATACAATGTTAGTCATTGGATGTAATTTCACATTTAAACCAGTTATAAACTAGTGTCAATATTTTGATAGTTATTATCTCTTAAAAACACGCTATTTGTTTTGACGACGAGAATTAATTTTTAAATTAGTTAATGCAACTGATATGTTTTGAATTTGGTAAAATAGACATCATTTTTGAGTTCATAATATCAAATATACCTTAGGCCTAATTTTTGGTATTTTTCTGAAAACTTTCAATTTTTGCTGAATAGTGAAACCACTAAGTGGTAGGTTAAAAACTGAATTTTTCATAAAACTTAATTTTACCACTTCTGTGAATGGAATTTCGAAAATCCGACAGACACGGTTGATATCAGTAAGTAAAATGTTGTTCAATGAGATAAAAATAATTTTTTGGTGAATAGTAACTTTTTACTTTTTTTACCGCGGTTAATAGTAAATAGGGTAACTAAGGGTAAATATGATATTATTATTACCCTAAAACATGTCCTAATTCTATTGGATAAGTTTAATTCGACCGAAAAACAAACTTATGAATAAAATATGACCATTTAGGCCCACATGGATTAGATTAGGACATTTATTATTAATTTATTTAAAGAAGGGTTAAAATAGTTAAAATCAAAGTTTAATAAGTAAATCATTTTTAATATGGAGTTATAAATAAGAAAAATTCAACTATAAATATTCATTAGAAAGATAAAAAGATTTCCTACATGATGGTATTTTATTTGTAATTTTTAGACATTAAATAATTTAATTTATTTATGACACAATGATGATGTAGTAATTATCTTATTAATGAAATATTGACATAATTGATGTTATAAACACCAAAATAAATGTAATTTAAGACTTTTTATGAATTCCAATAATTTTATAGGTTACTATGATATATAGTGTTGATTTAATCAACTTGTTTCGAACATATAATTCTTTTATGACTTTCACAAAAATCATATATCAAATAGTGTCAAAATTGACACAAAATAGTTTTTAAATAAAATATTATATTATTAATTGTTATTTTATTCCTAAAAATCTAAGGTTCGGCCAAATGACTTAGATAAGGATATATATATTAATAATAAACAATTTGGGGTTATTTTGGCATGTTATAGTAAGTGTATTAACCATATAGTGAAAGAAAACAAAAAGACATGGTAAAAGTTAAATTATTTAACTTAGAGTTAAATCTAATTGATAAGGTTAAAATAATACCCTAAACTTGCCTAAATCCTATTGGTTGATATGCTTTCGACCCATCCCCACCTTATCTTCGAAATAAGACCCTTTGGAGGCATTATAAACCGATTTTGACTTTAATATAAAATAATATTTTGAGATATTCCTAAGGTGCCCCTCTCCTCCCTTATAAAAGGGCACCTACTCCCCCTCCTCCTCACACCAAATGGAGCACTCATGCTCGGACAACCCCTGCCATTTTCTCCTCTCCACTTCCCTAGAATAATCCTAGAGGTCCTGGTATTCTTCAAAGACCAATCTTAGTTCCCTAAGTGGAGGATTCAAGGAGGCGTTCCAAAGAAGAGGTAATATCCATTACCGATCTTTTCAATTTCTTTCTTCTTCAACTTCTTCTTCTTTAGTTGTTTCATGATAAAGTAATAACATCAGTATTACTTACATAATGATATGTTACTATAAATATGAAACAACCCCAATTCACCTTCTATCCTTCCTACGGAAAAATGAAATCACCGCGCGTGCGTACGTACGGAATACCGTCTCCACGCCGTGGTGTAATCTATTTTTCCTCCATCACTTTACAAGGATGGGTATAATGGTGTAATGAGTAACTATTTATGATTATTATAAAGTAATATTGATACTGAAATAATATATATATACTCCAATACAGTTCCACAATCATAGGAACGATATCATCACTCGTGCGTACGTACGGAATACCATCTCCACGATGTGATGTGACTCGTTCTACATGATCATCATTACATAGTAATTATATAAATGAATTGAATGAATAAATATGATATATGTTACACTAAACCATTCTGGATATAAGGTATCTATAACCTTAAAAGAAGAATAAGAATGTATTCGAAAAAACACGCATAAGAACAAAAGGTAATAAAGACCCGAGTAACAAGTAACAATGAAATATTACTAACAAGAAGTTAAGAATATGACCATATATGATATCATATCAATATGTATGATTCTGGAATAAGTCAATAACATTATTTAAACCATTATACAGGAGCTTCGTACACATACAAAGAAAATCGGACCTAAGGTAAGGGAAATATCACAATCTCATTTTTATCCGAGATTGTTTATTCGTAAGTATTTACTGGGGTGTATTTTATCATCCACATCCATGTTTCATCAATATTTAATATTACTTCCATCCACCTACAATTGTTTAAATCCATTTTTACCCTTCGGTGAGTTTTTAGTAATATGTATGAAAGGAATCTTTTGTCGTTTTTCGTACGAAGTACTTTTTGACTTTTCCGACAAAAGTACAAAGAATGTTTTTTTAACTTATACTGCATGAATGGATTTCTAAAACATTATTTCCAAGAAGATTCCTTTACAAGTATTCAAGTTTATTTTTAATCAACTTCTTTTAGTTTAAAATTGTATGACATGTTAAGAAAGGAAAAGTGTTTTTGAAGTAGAAAGGATATTTTCCTCAAGAATGAAGTTCAAGTATTATATCAAAATTATTTTCCAACTAAGATAATAAAAGGGTTCTGTTTTTATCCCTATTATTACATGGTTTTGTTTATGTTGTGATGGAAACATTTTTATGAATTCCTTTATCTTATATGAATTTTTTTATGATGTCATGTTGTTTAAGAATCCCATTTTTATTACATGGGTTATGCGATGATGTATGATTTATGATTATGTGGCACACATAAGAAAGGATTCATTATAAGATGGGTGGGACCTATATCTCCCTCCAATGCATTGGGTAAAGATTTCATATCTCATGAGATAGACAGGGCTGGAACGGTAGGTTATACCGGTTCAGTGAAACAGGACTGAAACGAGGGTTACTCGATTCAGAAAGGGACTTTGTCCACTAAGATAGTCTTGGAAATGAGTCTTGACTAACAGGAAATGATTATCTATGATTATGTGTGAATGCCACAAAGTTTCATGATTTAAGTTATGATTATTGTGATTACATTTCACTGCCATGATTTACCCCATGTTATGAAATTATGATCTCTTTTGCAGGTTAAGATTTCCAAAATTATGTGCTTATGTATAAGATGTGATTGATATTTCCTTTGTTTACCCTTACTGAGCATTTGAGCTCACCCTTTTATGTTTTCTTTTCCCCAGGATATAAAGAAAGGTTTTAGGTAAAAAAAGGAAGATATTTATGGGAGATTTTGAAGATCTTTCACCACGATTAGAAGATTATATTCCGAGTTTCCAAAGACACTAAACTATTACGATCCTTGTGTGTATGTTTTTTTTGTTATGTATTAAGTATTCCGCAAATGTAATGTAATGTCCATGTACGTCAAGATATGGGTCTCTACATGAAATCACAGGAGAACAATCCAATTATTATTTTCGATGTGAACGCGTAGACGACACATCAATCGGACGTGCGATCTACGCCGTAGGGATCATTATGCGTTCTTTATGTGTTGTGCATGCTTGATAAATGCGGGGGGGGGGGGGGGGTGTCCAAATTGGCTGAACGAAGTCTGAATGGCCTCAAATCAGATGACATCAAAGGGTGATTGAATTGTGATGTGATCAAGTAGACGACACATCAATCGGACGTGCCGTGTTCCCGTGGTGACCGGGAACTCCGTTCTGGTGTCATAAACTGCCAAAACGGGCGTCTAACAGTCAAACTCATAGAGTACGACATCATATTGACCTGAAATCACAGAACAACAATCCAATTATTATTCGCGACATGGACGCGCAGATGGTATGTCAATCAGACGAGCGGTCTGCGCCGTAAGGATCATTATGCGTTCCTTATGTGTTGCGCGCGCTTGATAAACGGGCGTGGGGGGGGGGTGTCCAAACTGGCCTAACGAAGTCCAAATGCCCTGAAATCTGACGAAATCAAAGGGTGAATTAATTGTGACGTGTACACATATAGGACACGTCAATCGGACGTGCCATGTGCTCGTGGGGACCGAGAACGCCGTTCTGGTGTCACAAACGGCCAAAATGGGCGTCTAACGGTCAAACTCATAGGAGATGAAATCGGATTGACCTGAAATCACATGACAACAGTAAAATTATTATTCGCTTCATGGATGCGCAGACGGAATGTCAATCGGACGTGCGGTCTGCGCAGTAGGGCTCATTATGCATTCTTTAAGTGTTGCGCGTGCTTGATAAACGCGCGTGGGGGGTCCAAACTATCTGAAAGAAGTCCGAATGTCCTGAAATTAGATGAAATCCAAGGGTGAGTGAATTGTGACGTGTACGTGTAGACAGAACATCAATAGGATGTTCCGTGTGCCCGTGGTGACCAGGAACACCGTTCTGGTGTCAAAAACGGCCAAAACGGGCGTCTAACGGTCAAACTCAAAGAGAACGACATCAGATTGACCTGAAATCACAAGTCAACAATCCAATTATTATTCATGTTTTAGACGCGCAGACGACACGTCAATCGGACGTGCGGTCTACGCCGTAGGGCTCATTATGCGTTCTTTATGTGTTGTGCGCGCTTGATAAATGCGTGTGAGGGGGTCCAAACGGGCCGAAAGAAGTCCGACTGGCCTCAAATCAGACCACATCAAAGGGTGAGTGAATTTGGATGTGGTCAAGTAGACGGCAGATCAATCAGATGTGCCGTGTGCCCATGGTGACCGAGAACGCCGTTCTGGTGTCATAAACGGCCAAAACATGCGTCTAACGGTCAAACTCATAGCAGACGACATCAGATTGACCTGAAATCACAGGAGAACAATCCAATTAGAACAATAGAATTAATGATTTTAAAATTTTAAAATGGTAATAAAAATTATGTATATTATTTTGAAAATAAAATACTTTAGATCTGTTACAGTAAGTTTGAAGTTAAATATGTTAATTTGTTTTCTAGGTTTTATTCGGTACTAATTTTGTTATTAAATTTTGTTATGAAGTTATATGTGATGATGGATTTGGAGCTTGGAAGATGACAGCCGAGATTTATTTGGGTATATATTAATGTATAATTGTATTGTTTTTTAAAAAAATCAATATTTTATAGCGGCTACCATTTGGCGGCTCCTATAGGTCCAGGCATTAGCGGCCGCCAATTGGAGGCTGCTAAAGCCTACCCTGGCTTGCCTACAGCGTCTGCCAAATGGCGGTCGCTGATAGCAACAACGAAGGGGCAAAAGTGGTCACTGTTTGGCGGACGCTATGCGGCCGCTATAGACCTTTAGCGACGACTTTTGGTGGCCACTAAAGGTCATTCTTGTACTAGTGATATACTTCTCCTTTTGTGGATTGTGTGATTCTCTAAAAGACGATTCACGTGATTTTGATATGACCAAGTCTTTTTGAATGCTCATGATTTGGAGAAATGATTAGTTTTTGTAGAAACTTATTAAATGATGAAAGACTACTCAATGGTAAGTATATTTCCTTATGTTTTGGTTCTATATAGTAAATGAATTCCTTAAAATTACGAAAATGAATGTAAAACAGAAATTTTCCAGTTTAAATTTCCTATTGGGTAATCAACGACCATTTACACTCATCATAATTTTGTGATTTTCTGGTGGTTAACATTCTCATAATCATGTTTTCTATCACTCTCCATCAGAACAAGACCCATTTTTTTCTCTTTCATATCCATGTTTTTCCTACATGGAATCCTAGTATGGGTTATCTTGGATGACCATTTTACTTCTTTTTCTTTCTTTTAATGTGATGATTTTATTTACTCCTTTTTTGATGTGGGGATTTCAATAAAGTTTCTATGCCCAATTTCAAAATTGTGAGGACGCAAATCCAAAAATGGGGGAAGGAAGTAACATCCTAGGTAAATAAAGAATATGAAATTTTCATATTTATTAATATTTCTGAATAAAATTTTAATATTACATTAATGTAAATGCTATGTTCGATGGCGTACCCAATAAGCAACAATGAGTTTCATTGAAATGATACATTTCACACTAATAATATAATAAGATTATATAAAATGGTACTTAATGCCTAACTGTTGTAATGACGGGAGTGAATAGAACTAACAACCAAATGATTATATATGTTTGTTAAATATTTTAACAATTAAACAATAAATGATATTGGATAAAAATGAAAATGAATCCAATTTTAAGCATAAATATGCAAATATTCTATAAAAGGTAGATTAAACGGCTTTTGATGGAGAAACCTTTTTAAAACTACTTTTGGTCAATTTTATATGATAAATTTGACAAAATAAAATCTTTCTCCAGAATCGGGACATCAAAATTTACATTGTGTAATTTTTTTTATTTTTCCTATGAAGTTCATTTTTAATGAATATTGATAATGTTGTATTTTAATTCAAAATATCTTTTTAATCTAATTTAATTATATGGTTATGTCATATATTTAATGGGGATCAATGTTTAGTTAATATATATTTTTACAATTTAATCCAATGGTGGTAATTGGAATTAATTTCACTTTGAAATTGGACATAAACAAGTGTCAATCTTTCGATAGACATTGTTTCTATAAACCACGCTATTTGTTCTGACAGTGGAAATTAATTATAAAACTAATTAATGCAGCTTCAATGTTTTTAATTTGGTAAAATGGAAATCATTTTTGAATATGGATTATCAAATTTACATTGGATGAATTTTTGGTATTTTTCTGAGAAATGTTAATTTTTAATGAATAGTGAACAAATACTACATTTTACTTCAAAACTACTTTTTCATCTAATTTAATTATATAGATAGTTTGTCTTTTTAATTGGTTTTAATGTGTAATTGAATTATGTTTTTATCACTTAATACAATGTTGTTCATTGGATGTAATTTTACATTTCAATTGGATGTAAAAACATGTCAATGTTTTCATAAATTTTACTTCTTAAAAAACCGTCTTTCGTTGTGACAACCAGATTTATTTTTAAATTAATTACTGAAATTTATGTGTCTGAAATTTGATAAATGGATTCCTTGTTTGGAATCAGAAGGTCCATATTATTTAATTAATACTCTTTTTTTTGACATTATTAATAGTAACAACATCAATTATCTTTAATTATCATGATTAATTAGTAATCGGGTAGTTAAGGGTATAAAATAATATCATAATAATATAGAATGACCACAACATGTTTCAAGATCCTCTTGGATGTGTCATTCCCGACCATGGGATTCCGTTTTCCAACTTAGGGACCCAATGGAATCACTTTTGTGTGATAGTGAGCTTTTATCATATTATTTTTAATGAAAGGAAAATATAACCAAACTATGTAAAACCTATGTAAAAAAATTTTAATTTCTTTTACATAAATGATCTCTTATACTATGAATAGTCATTGTAAATATAAAAATATTTCCTACATCATGGTATTTTTTTTATAATTTTTAGACATTAAATGATTAAATTTATTTATGACACCATGATGATTCAATGATTACCTCATTAATGAACTATTTAAATAAAATGAAAAGATAAGGTAATATATAAGACATAAACTTGTTGAAAACCAATTGGATGGGTGGATTACAAACCCCTAACACCTTATCCTAGAAATATATTATTTTGGGTCCTTTAAAATTTGGAAGCCTTTTTATAATAAAGTAACATTTCAAGACTTTCCAAAAGTAACCCTCCTCCCTCTTATAAAAGGTCCCCACGTCTACCACCTTAAACACACCTCTAAAGCCCTTTTATCATCCAACCTCTATTCATATTACCTCTACAAATCCCTCTATCACTCCTAGAAGCCTCAATTTGGACAGAAGTCTTTCCAGGGAATCCTTTTGATCAAATCAAAAAGTGGTACCTGATTTAGAGGTAATGTCTTCTCTTGAGATTCTTTCTTTTATTTTCCTTATTCACTAAAAACTATATTCTTATTATTTGATCCCCTAATAACACAAGTATCCTAAATATACAAGGATTATGTTATGATAATAATTCGACCTACACTTACACACACCTCTGTCTAATGGTTAAAGAACATAATGTTTCTGTTGATGGTGAATTACTGCCTCACGAAACGATGATTGTTAAATATTATTTTAACACAATTCATGGTGGAAATTATGATGTCACATTATTTATATATGATATATGTGGTATTTTTTTTATTCTTTTGAATTTTATTTTCAAATCATATCGTTTTTCTTTTCATGTTATGGAACTGCGATAATTTCATCTGAGGATGTGGGGACTGCCTCCCCCTCAAGTGATGTGACTCGTTCATGAAAAACTAGGAATTAATAAGTAATTTAATTAATGAACATATGTTAAATATATAAAAAATATATCATACTGTAATTATAATATATATATGTCTAATTTAGTTTTAAAGTCTATTAATATTAAAAAAATTGAAAGTAGCATTCATGCATACATACGCCCTATCGTCTCCATGAACTGTTCATTTCATATCATATCACCATAAATTATGGAATACATATATACTGTATATATATGATATTTAAATCATGAACACCATTCTGGAGATGATGTACTTATATCTACATGGACAATTCTCATCAAACAAGTTTATTATTGACTCATGTACCGAACATCGACAAAACATATGATATGAACTCACATAATTTCCTATTTATTATAACATGATAGAATGTGATATGAAATGAGTAATAAACTTGAATGGAATTCCTTAAGAAATTATAAATTGACCAAGGTATGTTATTCATGAATATAAAGAAATAAACAAGTCGAGTCGGACTTGAGGTAAGGGGATTTCTTATCTCACATTAATTTTCGTGACATTTCCATTGTTCGAAAATTATTTATTCCATGTGGTTTATTGTGTACTGACATTCGATATATATTATAATGATTCTATTTATATTCTTGGTAATATGTGATTAATTTTGTTCTTATTATCTTTTGGTCATATGACTAGATTGATTATAATGAGGTAAGGGGTTTTAATCTCAATTTTTATTCCTGTGAGATTTATGCTACATTTTCAACTATTTCATTTTGTGTGGTGTATGTACTGACCATGATTGTATTCTTTGTGTAATATACTTAAATTTATTGGTAATTAGACCTTCATTCTATCACCCTACTTTCATTGGTTGTACGTTTCAAAAGTTACCCAAATCGGTAAGGGAACCTTTAAACCTCATATTTTTAAAAGACTTATTTTTGTTAGGACCTTTAATTTACATCTTCTTATGTTGGGATATGTTATTATATATGCTTTTTTCTATAAATATTATGTAAAAGTTATGATATAACCTTTTTATCTCTCATCAACTCATTTTCTAATTTTAAATTGATGATGTTAGGATGTCAAATTTCTGTAAGGTAATTTCTTAACCCAATTTCAATTCTTTGAGTTAAACCTCTACTTAATGATTATGTTGTGCTATGAATATGTGTGGGTGACCTCTGATTGTTTTACACGTAATATCCAATTATATTGAGTGTATTTAAATATTTCACACATAATTATGTAATTGATTTATGCTTAATCTAATGATACCGTTTTTTTTACTTGACTTCGTATCAAAATATTTTCATTGAGGAATATTTTTATTTATACACGACATTATTTTATATGGTGTATAAAACCCTTTTGATTTTTAATTTCATTAAAAATTAATATTTTTAAATGAAGTGTTTTACTAAATGAAAAAGGAATGCTTTTGTCTTACGTATACTGCAACAATGACTTCTCCGCATCCGTGACCATTATTTGAGTTTCGGCTTCCTCTACAAGCCATAACTTTTTTAAATGACAAATAAATACAATGTTATAATTTTCTTTTATTTTGTTATTTAAAATGGTTTTGATAATGTTTTGATTATATCAATGTGTTGTATTGATATCTTGTGATTGAAATGTGTAAATTTTATGATTCCTTTATGCATGTTTTATGTGATACAATTATGTTATGGTTCTTGGACATTGTTTATGGAGTCGGGTGGTTCCGTGATAAACTAAGGGTGGGTGATCCTAAGATAACAATACAATGGATTGGGTAATGCGAAGGAGTTAAATGCTAAGGTCTGTCTGAAGAGATTTAGGGAATATACTGTGATGGGTATTCCAAACATAACCATGAGGGTTACTCCCTATGTAAGAATGTTATGAATGCCTCACGTTACCTTTATGTGTTATTATTTCTATGAGTTATTAATTAATCTTATGATTTCGTGAGGTATGTTAAAGTGATTATGTTTTATGAGTAAAGTATGATTTCATTGATTCTTATGTATACATGGAAAATTTCTTTCTTTCCGTATTTGAATATCCCTTACTGATCTTTTTATGCCCATCCCATGTTTTTGAAATGTTTTCCACAGGACATAAAGATGAGTATGGTTAAGGATGAGATCAAGGAAAGACATGTTGTCTAAAACATGGAACTAGTCATGTTTTTAATGAGTTTTTATTTTATAAAAAAATGGAAACTAATTAGAAGTTTCTACTTTATAATTTTATGATATTTAATAGTTATGTACTAATTCTCTAAAACTCTAATCATGAAAAGATCCTCAATGTGAATTATTTATTTAATTCAAGATTATTTAATGTTTTAAGGTCGGGTCCTTATATATATAATAATAAATCTATCTAAATTAGTAATGAACTTCATTAATAATAATACTAATGTCTAAGGTCCATTATATATGCATACTGATTGAAATATAAAATGACAAAAAAACATGTTGAATTCCTATTGAAATTTATATTCTCATAATCTCACATCATGGATATTACCAAGTTCAACTTTCATGAGATGAAGTTTTATTTTCTTATGATTACTCACACATGACATGCAATATTCGATTAGAACTATCCTAGAATTTTATCCAACTATATAATTAGATTTAGGTATATAATCATGAATTTTATTTGTTCTCAATATAGTGGGGAACTACTATGCCCTTTTAATTTCATAGATTACCTTGGAAAATATTACATTTTATCCATTCAGAACAATGTAGAATATCTAATTAGATAATTTATTAATAATAATATTAATTAATATACTTGAGATCCATATTATAAATAGTTTTTTCTAGAATACCAAATCCAACAGGAACCCACATAGACTAGAGGAAAATTCCTATGACTATTGTTTTCCAAACCTCCAAGGATAATCAATTTTCCGCTAAGATAGTTATTTAGTCACGTAGTCCACCACATTTTCTTAACTTTAATTTCTTATAACTATAAATTCACCTCTTTTAGAAATATATCTAAATATATTATATTTCTAAATAATTATTCTTCATCCACTGGGGTGAAATTATTCCATTTGATAGATCAATAGTTGTGGTATTATCAATATAGAGTATGATTGGTTCATTAATGTTGGGTACCACATCATGATCATAGGGTAATTATTGTTTCTAAATGGTTTATTTAGCTACCGTAGATGGTATATTATACTAAGACTCCTCTGTATAATATTTCACCATAGGATTCATTGAGCTCTTCCAGCTCACAATAAATCTATTAAGATGTATTATGTGTCACTTATTAAATTTAATATTATCTTTTTCTGTTTGGAAAATAGAATATACAAATCCACTAATGAATAGTTCTTCATCCCCCCCATGTAGTAGGAATATATCCTTAGTACATATTTTATAATTTAGGACAGTCTTGATTTCCATCCAATAATGGTCACTTGATTTAACATGATATCATCTTACCACACATATGGTTTAAAAGATATCTACATTAGTAAATAGAATAACATACATGACAAACCCAATTGTTTAGGAATTTGAAATCCATTTCATCATTTTCATTTCCCATGTTTTTAGGTTTAATATTCCTATAAAGACTAATTACATGTTGCATTACAAGAAATTTTCACTTGGTTCGTTTAATACCAAAAATCATCAGTGTTCTGTTAATATATCTACCTTGACATAGAACAAGAAACCTCTTGTATCTATAATTATGGTTCTTGATCATAATAATATATTCTTATATTCTTATTTAATTCATTTAGAATAATTTATTTCATGATTATTTTTCACACTACATGACTATTTTCTTATTTACAATGAAATATATCTTAAATATACATTATTATTAATAAAACTATACTCCCACAAAACCATTTATAGAAAAAAGGATCACCATAAATCTATATGAAACCAAATAACATTATGGATTCATAAAACAACATATTCCAATACTGTGATTCTTGATTCAATCAATAAATTGATATTTTCAATTTTGATAACTTATTATCATACTTTATAGTCCCAAATGCTTCGGTTTTTGTCCCATATAAATCTTCCTGAAGGTTCCTGTATGGTAGCCTAATTAGAAATCAATTTTCAAAATCTAATAGTTCTAGATATCCATAATGGAATGTATATTTTTTATTCATTTCAGTATAATAACTTTTGAAAATGATTCATTTTATTCTATGCCTTGAATATATTTGAACCCTTATCAACCAGTCATCCCATATAAATACTAATATGTCTATATAGGTCAAATTACTTCTTGAATATAAATTTACTACCTATTGTATTTACATAAAGTTGAGGATCTTCCAAAATCAAAAATTAGTTTTTGTAAATTTTATAAATGAAAAAATTTATTGTTTTTTACCATTTCACAATATGTGTGACACATAATATTTCTATGTATGTGAGAGGATCATTTTCATCAAATAATAATAATTTAACATCCTTAGTTATTAGAAAACTATATATTTCATTTTGTCAAACCTCCCTTGTACCCCAATATAGTACTTGTATCTATATAAAGATGTCTTCCATGGGCTTATGGGTAATTTGTTCGCCTTCCAACTATTATGTATCTTAATCTTCGACTTCATAAAAGACTATATGGGTCCCACTAAATCTTTAAGTTATTTTATTAGTCACCAGGAATATAGGATGTATTTCAACTAATAACATTGTATATGAAGGGTTGTGTAGCTGTTATCCCCTTGTTTCAATGGGATACCCAATAATGATACAATTAGTTCATCAGGGTGTTAGTTTGTTTCAATGAAAAGCCTTATCAAACATTTTAAATCTACATAATGGTAGATGTATCAATGAATGTTTTGTTCCATTCCATATTTCATATTGAATACCATTATTTTATTTATTTGGAACTATGTTTGGAATATGTGTTTATATTGGTAATTCGTATACCCAAAATGATAGTTGAAGACTCTTTATAATAATCATTGATCTCAACATGTATAAAAAGGAATGGTTCCTCCTATCACATACACTATTACACTATAGTGTATAAGGGGGATTTAGTTGATAATGAATCCCAACCTTTAATAAATAATCAATGATGTCCTGATTAATATTTTGTTCACTAAAGTATATGAAGAGTTTATTAATCTTCATACCCAAAGGGTTCTCAATGTCATTAAAAATTTCATTAAATGATAAAAAAGTATTTGAATTAAAAGATATTTTATAGAAATATATATCTACTAAAATAATCAAATAAAAATTTTGATGTATGAGTACCCACCCATTTATTTAACTGAAAATGGTCTACACACTTTAATATGAACTAATTTAGGAATATTATTATCCTTTTATCTGTTTACACTAAATAGTGATTTGGTCGTTTTCCATGTATACATTCTCTACATACAGTATGATGTTTTAGTTTAAAAGAATCTATCCATATATTTTTTTTAAAATTTTTTCAAATAATTTTTATTTACAATACCTAGTTTATAATGACATATTTTAGTCAGTTATGAGCCATGTGACGTAGAATCATTATTTATTTCCATTACTCAGTTTATGTAATCAAACAAAAAATATCATTTTTTGAATATTCCATACATTAAAAATGTAGTCTTTATAAAAGATGAATCATTTATCCCTAACCATTAACATAAATCCATCCGTATCTAGTGTGGATTCAAAAATAATTTTTTTGGAGTCCAATGGAATATAGTAAAAATATTTCAAAACCAAGATCATTCCTATAAGAAATGTAAGGTTATAGCCCCCAATATTCATGGATACATTTTTGGATATTTCAATAATATAATTGGGCCTTATATTTCAATACCCATGTGAGAACTTAATGTTGTATCTAATATAATTTTTTTAAAAACAATCATGTTGTACATGATAACAAATGACCCTAATTATTCCATATGATTATTTTTCCGGGTTAAAATTTCCCTCTAGTGACCCTTATTACCACATAAGAAATAGATAACCACCTATTTGTCACATTCTCCATGATCTTTCACTTCTATGAAGGGTGTCAGTAAAAATCATTGTACATAGAGAACATCTCCTGAAAATTATTTTTATTGAAGTTAAATTGTTACGAATTTTCATTCTTCATATCCTATTCCACATTGTAATATATACTACTACGATTTGAAGGGGACATTTAAATTTATTTCATACTGTCGTTAATAACAAAACATGAGAATCTCTGAGGATGTGATGTACAAATGAGATCCTTGTGAATTAAATTAGGTAGATTAAACAATTGAACCTGTAGTTAATCAATACAGCCAATCAGTGTTGATACATGAGTCCAAGATGGATCAAAATATATTATATTACTCTAAATGTGAAGATTTGATATCTCAAACAATTACTATTTATCTCTCTCAAGATATAGTTCATAGAGATGCGAGGGTATTCTATATACATCCATGTCTTCATGATATTTTATGAGTCAACAAGATATGGATTAAATCATTAAACATTGAACATATACCACATAAAATAAGTGATTATCGTTGTTATAAAACTCTTCATCACATTCCTCTTTTATAGGCCTCTTAGATAGTGAGTATTCTAGCATGTAAGATTTCCATTTATGGAACAAAATAAATTATAAGAATCTTAAAGATTAGAAGATGTTACCACAAATAAAGATAGTATTTTATTATTTTTGATTGTTGGGATAATTTTTTAGATGAACTAGACATTATTTTATAGTTATAAAAGAATATATTATAGTACATTACTTGATAACAATTTTTGAGACATAATAAAAATTTTATTTCATTAATTCTCAAATTATTTTACCAAGTCTCAATGATACTAAAAGTTTAAATAGGAATATCATATCACTATGAATATACCAGTCAAAAATATCTTTATATAGCTTCTTATAATCCAGAAATAGGCTATGAAAATTATATGAAAATATTAAGGTAGGTGGTATTTCTGTCACCAAAAAGATCCAGTCTCCTTCGAAATAGGCACCAAACCTGGACCATGGAAAGATTCAAAGGGTGTTCCCGATCCCCACAGGCTGGAACAAGTGCCCGAGTATCATAAAATGATGTTTAGGAAAGATATACCGATGTTTGTAGACATAAAATAGAAAAAAAATCCAATATAACATATCATGATTATTAAAAAACAATATTTTATAGAAATTCATAATTTAATTACATAATTTAATACAATTATCAAAGGTTATAACAAATTATTAAACTCAAAATGGATTGCCCATGAACCTCCTCATCACGAGTGGCACCTCCCTCACGCCATCTCCATGACATTTGACAATGTAGGGTCGATGATAACCTGAACCATTGGCACTACAAGTTGAACCCATACATTGGATAAAAAAACCATGTATACATACACCCAATGCTGGTAATAGGGTGTGATCCAAATCCCAGTAAGAATACTCCACTAACGGATTCGAAGGGATAAACATTAAAAGATGAAAATCAGAAAAGTCATCATAAACATGGGATGGTGTTAATGATTTTAATGAGAAACAATGTTAAATAAAAATAGTTTTCTAGTGGGATACTTTAAATAATCAAAAATTTTAAAATAGAATTCATAATATAGTAAATTTTATATCCAAACATACCATATGCCAATGGTAAGCATAAAATATATAATGAGCACACACAACAAGAAATAACCCCTAGGAACTAGCTCACTTTGAGTTCCAATTATCCCGTATCTCGGTGAAAGTAACAAAACAAATATCTTTTCTCATTCAAATGAGAAACTATTAGGGATTATACCGATAACCTTGTGTTCCCCCAACAACATCATCATCATCATAGTTTAGTTAGTTTTGTAATCGTCAAAACATTCTGTGTGAAACTGAGTCCATAGCCCGTCGGATCACTAGCATACTAGAACATGTCCACCCACCTAGATACCCAGGTGTTCCCTCATGAGCTCCAATAACATCCAAAAGATGTGAAATGAAGTTTCAGTTGAAAACACCTCTTCCATGTCACACACACCCAAAACATACTGCATGTATGTCACACAAGTGAAAGAATCCCCTTTTTCATTCAAATTCAATTTGAAATCCTACTCACACCACAAAAAACAAACAACACTTTTAGAAACACTTTCACACTTCAAAAAATTCTTTAAAAAATATTTTAAAAACATATAAAAGATAGTAAAGATTGCATTACAGCCCACACACATGTCACACAATACCCCTTTCATAAACTACAATTCATTTTTCACATTATACTGACAAAAAACTGCACACAAAACTTTTTTGGGTCTTTTTTTCAATTTGATAATTCATTTCAAAAATTTATAAAACATTTTTCAATGTTTTGACATCTTAAATAACCACTTTACCTTTCAAAACATGATATTAATTGAACACACTCACTAAAAAAGTAAATTTTAATCATTTTCAGACATTGTTTAACCCAATAACTCATTTACAATTTTTATAAAACATTCCCATGGGGTATAACTATGTTTTTCACAAAAAACCCATTACGATACCATCCTTCAAGTCCAAAATCACAATAAATCATTTCCAAACCAGAATTCATAGCCTCTTTCAATATCAAATAAATTACTTTCATATTTTATAAAACTACCACAAAAGGTATAACATGAGTTACCTTAAAAAAATACACAACTTCAGGAAACCATGTTACATTAATACTAAATTCCAGACTAATGCTTCTAGAAAAGGTTTTCACAACACCAAAAATATATTAGGAACATTTTAAATTAATAAATCAATAATGCCTACTGATCAATAATTGATTACACATGTAATCAATTACCTTTTGTGTCAAACCCCCAATTCGTTTTGCATATGCTAAAACGCACCACCACCGCACCACAAGGTACTGAAATAAATCCCTAGACCACAATATTTGACAAATAAGACACCAAATAAAACCCTAGGTATGAACCCTAACTTATAGACATTTTATAACTTCTTGAATGTTAGAATAAACACTATGGAGAAGGAAGGAAATGAAGAGAGAAACACTGACTTGAATAAATCATGATTAAAAAGACCAAATACACAATTAGATGAATTTTCAAACTGCCCAAAATTCATGTGAGGTCCGAATATGGTGGAGGATATCCTTTGGAATTGGAATTAGGGAAAAGAGTAAAAATTGAATGAGTTATGAAAGAAACAATTTACCTCTTCAAATCTGGATGACATGATAAATACAATGAAGTTCCTCCCTAAATCGCGATGAATATGAGATCCAAATAGTTTTAGTAGAGCGTGGGTGTGATACATGTGTATGTGGTCTTGGGTGAGACTTGGAATAACCGAAAACCCAAAAATATTGAAGGAGATATTATAGAATTTAAAAAATTTAATGCAGGAAATGGGATTTTGGGATATCCCAATACCATAATAAAAACCCCTAAATGATTATGGATTCCTATGAGATCAAATTGGATAGGGTTTTCCTAATATAATTGGGTATGCAAATTTAGAAGTGGAATGAGTTTAACATTATCATAAATGAATGTGTTATAAAATAAACAAAATTGGTTTTTTCATCGTGAAATGTGCTCACGGTTTTGCCAAATTTAGGAAAATTGACCCTTTCCTCCAAAATTGTAAGGGGAACCCCTAGAAAAAAAATAAAGAAATGAAATGAAATTATTTTTTTAAAATAATTCATTGTTGTGATAATTCTCCTAACCATTAATATTTACACCATCGGAAAGCCATAGATAGGCCAAAAAAACCAACACCAACTAATAAACCAAGATCTGCTCCTTTTCCATGCATCACCCCAAAGGCCTAAACACCTATAGTGATCAATAAAATTAGAAGTACTCTCACTAAGAGAAAATTACACTACATTACTGAAACAATCAAGCACATTCATACATTATCGCAAATAAAAACTCTTTAAACACTATCCAAACCAGAATCAAGAAATTTACCCAAAAGAACAATGACATCAAACAAGGTTACTCATAACATATATTAACTAAACTGTTGGGAACTCTCCAATCCCATGATTTACCCATGGATGTTGTTGGTAGTTAGATATCTCCAAACGATACTACCTATCACCATGCCAAGACCCTGAAAAAATATGGTTTTCTAGTATGAGGAGACACAAATGGTGTCCCCACCATAAGAGACAGTTTAATTTTTCCAATACAAAATCAGGACACTAATAGGGGGAGGTCAGGATGAAATTTCAACATATGGGGTATAAATTCATTTGAAATATCCAAATGAACATACACTAGACTCATAGTTGGTCTCCCCATCATGAGAAACAACCATCTTAACCGACTAGCACTGGCTGACATGAAAAGACCTCAAAATTTAAAGAGTTGGCACAACTGCACAGTTAGTATGCACAGTTTGGGAAACCATGTTGTAACCATATGGTTAATTATATCCTAATGGGAATCATCACATGGTTACTTGGGCTGATTAATATGTCCATTAAAAGACCATGTGGTATCTACTATCTCTTATCTCATAGTTTCCTAGGTTAGCACATGGTTACTACTAACCGTGCACAAACTGTGTGTACAACCTATCTAGGCCAAATTTTAATCATTTCCCCTAAAAATCAAGGGAAGAAAAATAGAGATGCAATGACATTTGGAGAAAACATGTAAACGAGTTCCTACCACCACTTTCTATCAAACAATAATAACAAAATCAAGAATATGACACCATCAGATTGAGCAATTCCAATCTTTCATACTGAGAGGAGGACTTCTTATAAGTGTTTGAATGACCCTTGGATTTACCCTGACTATGCGCCAACTTATCTTTGAGACCTATGGATTGATATGAAATTAATGAATCATATTCAGCCTCACAACTGGTGTTTGGAAACCCCCAAACATATCTTCTCCTTTCAGTGTTGTGAAAACTATACCATGATCCCAGATGGGTCTACCAAGACATAAAAGATTTCCAACTCTCTTTACACAATCCCATCATTTCACTGAAACAAGTGCATTGAAGACATGCACACATCACCCCGTGTTTATTCATATGATAAACTGAAATATGAATGTGTATATAGAAACACCTTCATATAAACAAAGGATTTCGAGATCTCTCGAAAAGAGACAATCTTCTAACAAAACAAATACTCACAAAAAATTGTACAATATCACATTTACTATAAAACAAGCACATGAAATCCCAAACAATTACCAAAATTGAAAATTTTGACTGATAGAGACAATACATGAGAATAGACCTAATTCCATGTTCCCAAACAACAAACAATTTCAGAAAGTGTCCGTAAGAGCCTCTCATGACCATATTTCCTACGCTGGTGGTTTAACATGAACCCCTGCTTTGAATAGACTTTGAAGGACCTATAGGCCCTCTTAGACACCATCCACACTAACAACCCTATATTTCTTTTACCTATAACAAATCAGGTAACATACCAAACTAGGGTCTCTTTCAACCTTCAACGAGCACTATCTCTACAGGCAGATCCACAAAACCATGAATGAAAAAGGGTGTATAATCAATCTAAAATCCTTGAGGAAAATATTTCATATGTTCATAAATTGGAGGATCATCCATTATTGAAACAATCTGGGTTGCAATTCACTCATTCATTAACTCTTAGTTTGGATGTACCTTATCCAACGAGATAACCCAAGGACCAAACCAAGATAGACCATTGGTAAAAATGTTCCACAAACTAGAATCGAATATATGATGGGAACCACAATAAATGATTCCTAAACTTTTCTCATTATGGAACACTATCATGACCTTCATTCCAGATTACCGGCCAAACATATACCCAAAACACCCTTCAAACAAGATAGTTACTTCAATTAAAAACATCCCACAAAAAAACATTTCAAAAAACACATAGTACATTCCATCACAAACCAGCCCTCAAGGAATCATGTTTTCCTTTAAAAATCATCTCTCTGAAAATAAATGGTTTTCCAGTTAGCATATCCACTAATGGTACCCCATGCATGTGGTCACCCATGGAAATACCATATGTTAATACAAATTTTTTTTACACTTTTTAAAACCAAAATATTCAACCAATTCATAATTTTTTCTCAATATTAATAACCAAGAAATCAAAATCCCAATTTAGATTTTACAGAACAATTTTTAAAGGCTCAATAATTCAAATAAGAAATCATTTTCAAGTCATACAAATTAATTTTAAAACATGTCATCCCTTTCAAAAAACTTCTGATTTCATGACAAACTCCATTTTATAAATCCCTATTGAATTGTTAACTCAAATATTCATGTTTAAAAAAAGATTCCAAGATTTCATAAAACATTTAATTTTATATCTTGTTACTAAATCAAAATCCATTCCCAGACTCCCAACATGACCACTGAAAAATTGCATCCCCTTAAAACACATTTCAATAGTTTATAGAACTCTATTGTAAACATTGTTTCAAAATCAACCTTAACATAGCTTCTTCTTTCAAAAGAGGTCTAAACACACAATTTCAATTTTATTTTTTAAAATTCAGTTCAACCATTTAACAAATCAAACCCTTCCCTCCTTATTGTATGCTCATTTCACAAAAACAGTACGATTCTTAAAACCAAGTCATTTTTCTTTAAAAAAAACATCCAAGATTCCAAAACTATAGGACATAAGACAATGTGAGAGAAAACTATTTTTGGTGGGTAACATTAACATATGGTTGGAGTCCATAATCCAATCACTTTACCATAATGGATAGTGTTCTAGGAAAATATCCCTGGATCCATGAGGCTTGAGAGGCCCTAAAAGCTCATTGTGACCATTATCCCAACTCTCTTTTATTCCCCCAAATCCTTATCTCACCAAAAAACCAAAGGACTCAGATAAATCCAGACTTCCCCTGGTGACTTGAATCTCATCACAAAGTGTGTTGTCCAAGAACCCTACGCATAATTAGGTTGTCATGTCCTGAAAATCCTATCTATAGACCATCATGACTCTTCCACAAATGAAGTCACCCAAAGAGTGAACCTAAACATCCTCTAATACAATTTTGTCACGATCCCGATCTGGTCTCCATAAAAAAACGGAAACAAACCCGGCCATCAGAAATATGTGAATGTCTCTCCCAGTCCCCATGGGATGACACAAGCTCTTGGGTATCATGAAATGAATTTTGGGAATGATTTACAAGAGTTTATAAACATAATACAACAATCAAATAAAATATAACAACCCATTATTTTCCAAAACAACCCATATTATATCAATAAAATTGTAAATTTAATTACATAATTTTATAAAATTCTAAATGATAATAACAAATGAATAATCCCAAAATGGATAGTCCATGAACCTCTAAATGGTGAGAGGCACTGCCTTCATGCAATCTCTAAAACACTACACCAAGGACTAATGGAAACATGGACCATTGGCAATAAAATATGTTCCCATACATGATACTAAAAACCATGTCTACATGCACCCAAATGTGTACGTGGGGTGTGAGAAAAATTCTATTAGGATTCCACCACTAACAGATTCCATGTGAAAAAAATTCATATACAAAAATATTTCAAATCTTCATAAACATGGGATGCTATTAAGAATTTTAACGAAAGGCAACTTTCAATAAAAATAGTTTTTAAGTGGGATAATTTAACAAATAAAAAAATTTGAAATAGAAATCTAATACTACTGAAAATTCCAGACAAACATACCATATGCTGACAGTAAGCATAAAATATGAAATAAACACTAGAAACAGGAAATAACCTCGAGGCACTAGATCACTGTGGGTCCCTAGTACCTCAAATCATGGTGAAAGTATCCATACAAATATTTGTTCACATGAAAATCAGTCACTAGTATGGATCATACCCATAAACTAGTGGTCCCAAAAATCATCATCATCATTGTTTAGTTATTTTTGTCATCATCAAAACTTTCTACATGAAACTGATGCCAAACACCATGGGGTCACTGACATACTAGTACACATCCACACAAATAGATACCCAGGTGCTCCCCCTTGTGCACAAACAAGTTCAACAATCCATGAAAAGAAATATTCACATTAAAATAATGATTCCATGTTACTCAATCACAAAACAACCCCCATGTATGTCACATAATAATCACTTTTTTTCATTCCAAATAATTTTGAAATCATACTCACACCTAAAATAATCCACAATATATTTTTCATCTAATTAACACATTAAAAAATACCTTAAAATTTTATATATCCTTTCGAAGATTGTAAAAATCACATAACATCCCATACACATGTCACATAATACTACTTTCAAGGAAAAAAATTCATTTTTCACATTACACTCACACAAAACTACCCACAATTTTATTTCCCTCCATTCATTCAATTTTTAAAATCGTTTAAGAAATTTATAGAACATTATATAAATGTTTGACACATTAAATCAGTATTTTTTATTTATAAAACCTATCATAAGTGAACACACTCACCAAAAATGTACATGTACATGCCTTTATGACTTTTTTTATCCCAATAAATAATTTACAATTTTCATAAAACTATCCCAACTATTATAAATATGTTTTTTACCCAAAACACATTTAAATAACCTAATTCAATGAAAAAATAATACCATTGAATTACCAAACCATAATTGGCATCCCATTTCAACAAAAAATAACTCACATTCATATTTTAGAAAACTACCACGAAATATATCACATGAGTTACATTTGAAAAATACACAACATCAAGAAAAAGTATAACCTTGTTAATAAATGCATAACAAATTCCACCAAAAATGGTTTTTGTAATACACAAAACATATCAGAATCATTATATATTAATAAATCAAGCTAGATATCTCATCAATAATTTCTAACATATGGAATCACCAACATTTTGCATCAAAACCCCCAATTTGTTGTGTGAAACATCAAACACAACACTACCGCACCACAAGGGAGTAAAATAGATCACTAGACCACAAGATATAGAAAAAAGGACAATAAATCAAACCCTAGGTATAAACCCTAACTTTTGGAGTTTTTAGAACTTCCTCAAAGAAGGATGAAACCCTTATTTGAAGGATTGAAATGAAGGGAAAACACATAATTAAATAAATCTTGAATAAAATGAAATAAATACACGAGTATCAGAATTTACAAACAACCCAAAATGAAATTGAGGTTTGAATAAGGATAGGAAGGTCATGTAGGAACTCGAAGGGGGTAAAAGAGTAAAAATTGAATTATTTATATATGAAACAATTTACCTCTTCAAATCTGGAATATTTGAAAAATGCAGAGAAGATTCTCCCAAATTAGCGATGAATATTAGATCCAAAGAGGGAAGAGGAGAGCATGGGGGTCATGGGTAATTGGTCTTGGCTGAGAGATAAAATCACCAAATAAACTTAAAATCAAAGGAGATAATAAATAATTTAAAAAATATGAAATCTAGAAAAAGGATTTCGGGCAGGACCAATACCTTAATAAAAAGCTCAAATACATCACAAGTATGGTTTTATATGAAGTCCAAATTGATATGGTGGTTTTAATATAGTAGTGTATTATAATAGGGAAGTGGAATGGTTTTAAAATGTTTAAAAATGAAAGATTTATAAAGGAAAAAAATAGTTTTTAAATCAGGAAATGGGCTCACAGTTTGGACCATGTCATGAAAACCCAACCATTCCTCCAAAAATGTTTGTGAAACCCCAAAAAAAATCAAGATTGGGAATTAAATTTAAAAAATGCCTTCATAAAAATTCATGTATGTAAAAATTTACAATGACACGTATAAAGGACATTGATCCTTTGAGTGGACTCCCCAATGTAGAAATCCTGACTAGTATCTCCATATTACAAGTCTCAAATTATTAAATGGGCAGATGAAGGCCATATAAACTAATACATATTCTATTAAATCGACCCATTTTCTTAGTTAAGAGTCCATGATAATTATCAGTAACCCTGATGAAGGCCGAATCAACACATTAACTATTGTTTCATTCTTATATAGATGAGATAAGATTTAATTACATAATATTAACTTGAAGGATTTTATTTAATTATGTCAAAATTTGACATGTTGTATTATTTACATATCATGTTATTATTAAGTGGATATTATATAATTGATAAACCATGGTTCAATAAAAATATTACACATAACCCATTTATTTAAATTCCCTTTTTCATATTATTTAGTTTATTTTTATTATCATGTTCTTGAATCTATTAAATAAATAATGAATTTGATATGCATAAATAAATATATAAATGATATGATCATGAGATTTTGTAATGATTGATTTATTGAATAGACTATATGTCAATAATGACCCTTTGGAAAACACATTGTATCGGTTTTGGAATGTGATGATACATTCCCTCTATGGACATATATATCCACTATGTTGCTTTTATCTCAATAACATCACGAATCAAAATTTCCTTGGCATCTCCTTGAAATGAATAAATATGACTTTAAATGCCCCTTTTGTTATAAATGTTTTATAACTAACACATAGGAGATGGTAACCAAATAATTTCGAATAGGGAACTTCATAAAATAATGCGGGCCTCATATGTCATACATAATAAAAAAGGGGTGGATTCCACTCATGCCATTATATATAATCTAATTATTATAAATTACAAAATCATGCAATAAAACTAATTTCAAAAAACCCATTAAATACTTAGTTATTTTATTGATCATGATCGATAATGTATATAAAATTATTTATTATTTAAAAGAAATTGATTTCAATCATTTCACATCATTCCATTTTATGCTAAAAAAATTCCAATATAATCTAATTAATTTTATTATTAAGCAATTAATTAATGATATGTTTTTTCATCCATTCAGCCTCAAATTCCCATCCACAATCACTTTAAATAAAAAAATAGATTTATTTCATTTAAAACAAAATAAAATGGAACACAACTTTGTACATGGATAAAATATGGAAATTAACTGTTCGAACTAGTCAGTATTATTTTAATTGTAAAAAATTCACACATATAAAATATTATTTATATAAAATGTGTCATAATTTCATGTAAGGTATGACCAATTTAATTCCACAGTACATACATGAAATTTATGTGGCCTTTAGAATTTAATGAGTTGGGTCCTTAGTATTCAATAACAAAATATGATTTATAGTGTTACATATTATACAAAATAAATTTTGAATTTAATATAATATAACACCTAATGTACAATTTTTACATTCAAATTAATAACCTACATAGTCGATTTGATGAGGCTTAATAGTGTAAATATGTAAATTTAATATTTTCTGACAATCAGGTGAAGTAAAAATTGTATTAGATTTGGCCACAAGATTTTTTATTTTGAAACTGGATTTATATATTAACTTCCAAGAGACTCATCATGTACTTAATATAGAAATTTAATATGTAAATGAAATGTATAGGAGATACTTGATGATTACATGTTATGACATGATAACAATTTTTTATGCATAGTTTATTTAATACATGCAGTGAGTTAATAATACTACACATTTTGAACCATTGTTTTTCAGCATAAAAACATGTGGAATACACAATGTGTACTATAGAAAAGACATGATCAATCTAATCTGGTCTATATATGGTGCATTTATTACATGTAAAATTTACTAATTACAAGATCAAAAGATTCCAAACAAGGAATCTTTTATAACGATCAAGGAAAAATGGCATGTCATAAACGATTACATACTATGTACAGTTGTGTTATCCATCTAGGATCCTTAGAAGCTCTAATAGGGATCATCGGATCTATGATTCAGGAATCATTAATTGATAGTTGAAATATTTTTGAGAAAGGAATAACTGTATGAAGTGATTTTTATAACAGATACAGAAGAAATTAAAATCTTAAAATTAACCTTAAATTTAAAATTTTCAATGAACAATGATCAACTAAATAATTTTAATGTTGAATTGAACCCCTCTAATATCACATGATGGTTAAAAGCATAGTTTAACTGATTGTCATTTGTAATCATCAATGAGTGAAATCCGGATTTGAGGTACCATTTTTATATTATACAATACCTGAACATCCTGAACAATGAAATGTTTCCATCCAAATATAGATAAGAAAGTCAACATAACAATGTGCAATTGTTTTTCATGTTAAATTACTAGTTATTTTAATTAATTATGATAAATAATTAACTTTTTCTTGATATATTTATTCACGTTATTTTATGATCATCTGAAACTCTTTTAGGTTATCTTTTATTTTGATGGTACGATCCATAGATAGAATCCCTCCTGTAGTGATTCATAGGTTCTATTTTCCACTCAGGATGACATCGATGAACAACTAGGTTCTAGCATGTTCGATTTATTGTCCAAGAATTTTTTTATAGATCACTTAATCTTCTATAATCATGTAGAATTTCTCTTAATATTATTTCTCATGAGAGGATGTGAGAGATAAGAGGGAATTATTATTTTGAAATACATTATGGACAATGATTCTTAATTAACCTCACATTGAAATTATAATTTCTCTATTTATATACCTAGGGTTTCTATTTTTATTTTAATTAATTTTGGAGGTTCCCTAAAAAATTTTCATACCTATGTATTATGTTATTCCATGTTTTAATTTAATAATATTATTTTTTCCAAGGAACATGCTAATTGGGGCAATGATAAATATTTTTTTACAATCTTATAAATTAGTATTTTTTTAGAATAAATGATCGTGGTCAGGACATCCTCCTCAATATTTATCGAATACCCAAAAAATTATTTAATTAAATATTTATGAATAAAATAAATATTTCATTCCAATTTTAAATATTAAATATTTAATAAATATTCTATAAAATATAAAAACATTTACAATCATATGAATAAAAATATTGCTCAGTATTGTGAATAATATTAATTAAAATAATAAAATTAAAATAGAATTAAATTAAGATCATAAAAAATACTTAGTGAGTGATGGTCTATTCATTTTTCTGATTCAAATTAAAAGGGTTTACATAATTTCCAAGCTTAAAGTGCTGGAATGGGTCAAGGAACCCATAGTAATAATGTTAATGTCCCTACATAGACAACTGCACATGATCACTCACTATGTAATATTGTACATTTTTCAAAGAATCTCAACATGTAGGTTCCATAAACATGTCATCAACCTCTATAAATGATACATATTTCCTTGACTATTGAATATAAATTCATCATTACATTTTGGAAAATGGAGTATAATGATACATTTTTATATTAGTAAAAGGGTTGATATTTTAAATTCCATTAAAATGAATAATAAAAATCCATCGTTAGCTTATTCACTAATAACAAAACATTCACAACATAGAAATCCTAAAAACATCATCGTAAAATAATATCATCCTATTTTATGGTAATAAATCTAATTGAACATGTTACTATATGAAATAATGATAATATTAATGTCTAAGGACCATTGAACACTCTCATATACAAAAATATCCAATGATTCATAGAAATGTTGAATTTCTACACAAGGCCCTATTCACAAAATCTCCCACCATGATGATTAAAAAGAGAAAACATTAGGAGATAAATTCTAATATTCTTAAGAGTACCCCCACCATAAATTAAAAATTTTTTCATACCTATCACAGATTCTAATCCAAATATTTATATTGTTTTATGAATATCATCAGGAAATTTCTATGTTCTCATCATAGTGGGGATCTACTATTACCCATTAATGAAAAAGATTCCTAGGTAAATTATTAAATTAAAATAATGTAGAACTATGAAAATTATGTAATATTTTATTTTATTATCACTATTAAAGTATTTTAATATAAATGTTGTCACGAACCATCCCCCGGTCACCCGGTCACCCAGTCACCCGGGCCGGTCCGCAGCAAGTCCCGAGGGGCGTTCCCGATCCCCCCGAGATGGCAACTATTGTCGGGCATAGAAAAAAATAATCGTTGGGAACGATTTCAGCCCGAACAATACCAGTATCAAATGGAGAAGCAAAATAATCAAAACAACAACACTAGCAACAAAGAAATGAAAACTATAAGACGACATACCTCCACGCGACCTCACGGGTCAAAACCCAACCGAAAACCAACCTCGCTCCAAAACTGAGCGACTAAACCAGGAAAACCCTATACATAAAGGAACCTACAACTGAAAAGATGAAAGATAGGCGTGTGTACAAAAGTACTCAGTAGGTGAGCCAAACAACATATCCCAAATCACTTCCAGTAAATAAAGAATCTACAAATTCCAGGTTTGAACTACAATGTATAAAAGTAAGCTTTCATAATGTTTCACTTGAAAATCAAAACACGATACATTACCCTTATTCTTTATCAAAAGTTAGATTCCTTTCATTGGTTCCAAATTCATTCTAAAATAGAAAGAAGTGTAACATTTTCAAATTTTACACAAAGAGAATAATGCATCTTCATTTGAAAACCATTGTCACAAAGCATAACAGGATAAACAGTAAAGAACAACTGAAAGTAAACCAAGCATGGAAAGTCATGTAACCATGGGTGGTCCTAAGAATCCCTAGATAACCTCTGGACGTACTAGCGTTCAGACTACCTACCGACATAGTACTCCATAGTCAATAACCAACTGGCCACCCTAACAACCAACTAGTGGTACGCCCCACAAGGCCTTACCTACCAAAGGGGGACTAACCCGTCTAATCAGGGTTAGCCAGAAACCGTCACTCGATTCTCTAAAAGATGCCCAGGAACCCATGGTAGTTTCAATAATACTGTGTAAGTGGGAGGCCCTCGCACGCGTGACTCATCTCACCGCACTTTCCAACCCCTTACACAGACACCGCTACACGACAACCCTCGAAGGGATGTCCCTCTGTAGAGATTCCCCATAAGTACGTATATTTATAGGTAGTTAGTTCACAATCAAGAAAGTTCCAACCAGGCCACCATATCATTTACATTTAAACCTTTTATTATCAATGCGTTTCGATAAGATGTGACCCACACCATCATATTGAAGACCAGAAAAACATACTTAGTTTAAGGAAAACCAACCCACCACTAAAGAATTTCAAAATCCAGTTTAAGGGCCAAACAATATTTCCTCTATCCATGTTTTCAAGAAAACACCATTTTCCATAAACGATACACCCATCATTTTATACACACCAAAAACCATCTCTAAACACAGTTCAGTATAACTTTCCCATTTCATAAAGTAGCCATATGATAATATCAGAAGAAAACCACACAAAATTATCCAAGGAAGATATTTTCAGTGCGATGCATGAATTAACCAATTTTCCAAATTCAGAAAGTCACAACTCTAGTAATATCTATCTAGTGCTACTATAAATTTATTGAGAAATAATTAAATGATAAGGAATAAATAAATTTCCAAATTTAAAAGCAAGTGCCATGGGAGACCTACCTCAGCTTGAAATCCAAATGCATGGTGTGTCGCACCTCGCACAAATGCAGAAACACATGCACGTTGACGACCACAGTATCGTGGGGTTATCTCGCCAACACACTGCATCAAACGCACAACAATTAAAATCACATAGCCACCGACTTATAATAATTCATATAAAAAACTAATATATATATATATATATAAATATATATATACACACAAATATATAGACGTTGATATATAAAATAATTTGACTAAGAAACAAAGAAAAACTCACCTAAAAACGCAACCTGAACTCGACGACGCAAAACACCCCGCGCAGGCGCATACGTGCAAATGAGCTGAAGACCTCAGCGTAGCGGAAATATTCCGCCGACGCACTCCAACAAACACCAAAACAGAAAAATAGAAAACTAGAGATATAAAAAAAAACTCAACTAGCAAACAGTCACAAAATAATACCTCAGTGCAGACGCGCTCGATCGCCGGGGTCACGCACCAAACTCCGGGTGAGCCGCTGGCCGGCGCAAGGCGGTGGAGGCTGGCCGGGCCGTGGAAATCCAGTACGCAGCCTCCCAAAGTTGTGGCGGAGCCCTTCAGAGTGCCGAAAAAGACCTGGGAACACCGGTAGGCGGTGCCGGAGTGGAGCAAGGGTACTAGTAGTGATGGGGAACGGCGGCGGGGTCGCCTGAACAGGGAAAGTGACGTCGGAATGACACCGGACAGCAAAGGCAGGTCGCCGGAGGAGACCGGAATGCCGGTAGGAGATCCGGAGGGTGGGCCGGGATGCTGGAACGGCGGCGGAGGTCGCTGGCCGGAGCGGGACGCGCTGGAAGGGGGCTGAGGGCTGCTGGCCGGTAGGGGGGGCTCGCCGGAGGTGCTGGCCCGTGGCGGTCGGGAGCCGGGGAGGGCCGTCGGGATAGGGGAGTCACCGGACATGGGGTCCGCCAGACAGAAGGTCACCACCGGACGCCGGAGGAGCATGAGGGTGCGGTCAGGTGCTGGGTCGGCGCGGCGATCCGTGGGGGGTGTTGCGCGAGGGAGCGGTGCCGGAGGGGACGGCGGTCGGCGGTCAAGCTGGCAGAGGAGGTAGGGATGGAGGCCGGTGCGGTTGCGGACGCCGGTGGCCGCGTGGTGGCGCGCCTGTGGCAGAGCGGGCCGGTGAGGTAGAGGCCGGCGAGGCCATGGCCAGTGGGCTTGAGGAGGTTTAGGGCGGGTTGTGTGCAGAATGGAAGGGAGGAAGGGAGAGGGATAGGGGAGGTGGAGCCGCGCCAGGAAGAGAGAGAGAAGGGGGGGCAGCTGCGGGAGAGAGGGGGGAGAAATTAGGGTTAGAGAATAAAAAAAAGATATATATATATATATATATCTAAACAAATAATAATAATAACAATAATAATAATAATAACACAATAAAAATTATCTAATTATAATAATAATAATTATAACCAAAGTATTTAGAATAATAAAACCATTCTAAATAAATAACACACACACATATATATATATATACAGATATATGTATATATATACCTTTATAAAAACATATAAACATAAATAGAACAAATATATATATATATATATAGACATAAAATATACTCATATATAAACACATATAAAATAAAAAATATCTACAATAATAATAACAAAATTTATATAGTGATAGTAATAAAATGTCAACGTAAAAATTTTAATATTTAAAACGCCGGGTGAACACATAGTCACCCGGGCCGAACACACGGTCACCGCTAGCGATGCGATGACCGCGCACCGGCGCGAAACCGCCAACAAAAATTAAGCTTTGAAAAAAAAAATTAAACCGAGACCAAGAAAGAAGTTAAAAAAATAAGAGCATCTACGGTCGGGGTGTGACAATTGTCCCCACCACAGACACTTTCTGCCCCCAGAAAGTCACCAAAAAAATTGTTGGTCAAGATTCAGGTCCATGCCCAAACAAAACAAAAAGAACCGAAAAGAACTACGAATCTTGGTATGACCTTACTCTACACTGGTCACACCCGACCCATTCAAGAGGAAACTGAAGTCCGAGGATGAGGGGGGAACACGAAGGGGTTCTCCCCACCACAATAACTTAACTAGTTTGAAAATTTAACACTCAAAACATACTAAAACAAAGGATGTGGATCCAGTGCGGGGACTCATAACCGATCCAAAATGACTCCTATAACATGATCAAAACAACACCTCTGTCGAATGTTGAAACCTCTACTAGAGTCAACAAACTTCAACACCAGGGATAACCCACATAAAATAATTAACCAGAAATCAAGTCAAAAACATGACCCCAATAAATCCACGAAACATAACTACATCCGACAAGCATAACTAAACCAAGGTCAACCTACACAAAGGTCTAACACACTTTAAGAAAGAAACATGATTTGCAATATCACATCAACACAAACAAGAATGTTTGGATTTTAATTGAACAAATTCATCATTACTTCATAGAAGGACAATGTACTTACAACGATGTTGAAACTTTAATAGCAGATAAGAAAATATGAAAAGATTTCTAATTGTTCCACCGCCAACACAGAACAAAACCTAGACCAAAGAATCACAGACCTGGGAACTCCTGACTGTGCGCGAGCTTCACCCCGAGACCTGAGGCTGGGGCTCTGATGGCTGAAGCATCTTCTGCCTCACAGTCAGGTACTGACATTCTCCCATCACGACGTCCTCTTCAAGCGATGCTTCCTCAAAAACTTCTCCAGATGACCCAGATATCCACATAGATGACACGTCTTCGGAGGATTGCGAAAAGTCGTCTTTAAATGCCCGAAACGACCACACTGATAGCATACCATTGAACGATCTGATGAAATGGAAGCTGGGACCAAGGGGGATAACTCTCGAGGAACAAGTATCTGTGGCGTATTTTCCACACTAGAGGGGGGACTCTTACGAACAACCGAGGATGCTGGAGTACTAACCAACTCTGTTTCGGAAACCAACTCAGCCAAAAATGCTTCCTCCATCAGCTTCTCGAAACATTGGTCTTTAGAAGGAAGGACTCGCTCCTTGATCTCTGGACAAAGACCCCCGGTGAAAAGTGAGTCCTTCATGAGCTCATGCGATGCTACCTATGAAGAAAAGGAAATCAGTTCCTTGAAATGGTCAACATATGCCTTCACCGTCCTTTGGCCTTGTTGAATATGCACTAGCTCCCTCTTTTTCTCCGTCTTCACTTCCTCAAGTAAAAACCATTGGATGAAAACGATTTTAAAGACATCCCATGTCACACTAGATTGTGTTGACGATGGGGTAACCATCTTCCACCGGTCCATAGCTGGACCCTCAAACAACCCCATAATTGCACGAACCTTAACATTTTCGTGAGTTCCCAACGTTCTAAATATATGCTCCACTTCCTCAAGCCATTTCACTTCCTCTAACGGACCCTGATCACCCTTGAGAGTAGGCAAAGTCTAAGGAGGACCAAAAACTGGGCATGACTTATTTGAATCCTTAGAGACCTTTCTAGGAGGCATTTCCTGAGTGACATATAAAACACAAAGCCAAAACCATTATCAAACCGAAGCAACAACAATTAAATCGCCTTCATTAAAAACAGTCAGCATAAATACCAAACAAACACAAACACAACCCAAAATAAAATCTATTTTTTAAAATCCCATTTTTATTTTAGACTTTAAAACAACCCTCTTTCAAGAATACTTTCCAAAACCAATCCACTTTCAAACCAAAAACGTTCCAAAACCATTTCCCCTTTAAAACCAATTTAGAAAACAAGGTCAAGCCTTTAATTTTAAATACACACCCAGGTAATCTCATGAACCATTGCACATGTCTTCATCCACTGTCCAATAATACTCGCACCAACACACATTTTTTTCCATGAATTCTCACACATGTGTAAACGTTCATAAAGAGGACCTGGGGTTTCATCCCAAACCATTATCGACCAACTCCAAGCAATAACGAATTTGAATTTCAAGATATTTCAGTTTTAAAACCCATTTCTTACATTTAAATTCTTTTAAAAGAAAGCAGTACAATTTTTCAAAAACTATTTTCATTTCCAACAACGCACTTACACAGACCAAAACAAAAGCATCATCCAAATTTGCATCAACCACTGGAGTGATGGACTAGTAGTCACGCTCAACCTGGCGACATGGTAGTGGGCCATGTCCCAAGTCAGCGTCGACCACTAGGAGGAATTCAAACCGTGTACTCAGACTCCAAATGGGTCACTCCTCCATGTGAAATCACGATGTAACGTCGGCTTGCCTCTGTTGTCATCTCTCAATACAAGACAACCCAGAAAGAGACAAGGACACAATTCCCGGACTACCCCTGGAGACTCGAGGTGCGGAATGGGTGAGGGTTATTGACGTCCTTCCCGTACCTACCTCTCGAGTCCTGACAGTCCTAATCTCCACCTACCAGACAACCCAAATAACAAGAACCTCCTATGATACCATTTTGTCACGAACCATCCCCCCGTCACCCAGTCACCCTGTCACCCAGGCCGGTCCGCGGAAAGTCCCGAGGGGCGTTCCTGATCCCCCTGGGATGGCAACTAGTGCCGGGCATAGAAAAAATTAATCGTTGGGAACGATTTCAGCCCGAACAGTACCAGGATCAAAAGGAGATGCAAACTAATCAATACAACAACACTAGAAACAAAGAAACAAAAACTATATGACGACATACCTCCACGTGACCTCACGGGTCACCACCCAACCAAAAACCAACCTCGCTCCAACACTGAGCGACTAAATGAGGAAAACCCTGTACACAAAGGAACCTTCAACTGAAAAGATGAAAGATAGGCGTGAGTACAAAAGTACTCAGTATGTGATCCAAACAACAAATCCCAAAGAACTGCCATTAAATAAAGAATCTACAAATTCCAGGTTTGATCTACAATGTATAAAAGTAATCTTTCATAATGTTTCACTTGAAAATCAAAACACGGTACATTACCCTTATTCTTTTTCAAAAGTTAGATTCCTTTCTTTGGTGAAAAAATCATTATAAAAGATAAAGAAGCGTTACATTTTCAAATTTTACACAAAGAGAATAATGCATTTTCATTTGAAAACCATTTTCAAAAAGCATAACAGGATAAATTGTAAATAACAACTGAAAGTAAACCAAGAAAGGAAAGTCAAGTAACCATGGGTGGTCCTTAGAATTCCTAGATAACCCCTAGACGTACTCGGGTTCAGACTACCTGCCGACATGGTACTCCATATTCAATAACCAACTGGCGGCCCTAACAGCCAACCAGTGGCACACCCCGCAAGGCCTTACCTACCAAGGGGGGACTAACCCATCTAATCGGGCTTAGCCAGCAACTGTCACTCGATTCTTTAAAAGATGCCCAGGAATCCACAATAGCTTTAATAATACTGTGTAAGTGGGAGGCCCTCGCACGTGTGACTCATCTCACCGCACTTGACAACCCCTTACACGGACACCGCTACACGAAAACCCTCGAAGGGAAGTCCCTCTATAGAGATGCCCCATAAGTACGTATATTTATAGTTAGTCAGTTCACAATCAAGAAAGTACCAACCGGGCGGCCATATCATTTACATTTAAACCTTTTAATATCAAAGCGTTTCCATAAGATGTAACCCACGCCATCATACTGATGACTAGAAAAACATACGTAGTTTAAGGAAAACCAATCCACCACTAAAGAATTTCAAAATCCAGTTTAAAGGCCAAACAATATTTCCTCTATCCATGTATTCATGAAAACACCATTTTCCATAAATGACACACCCGTCATTTTATACACACCAAAAACCATCTCTAAACATAGTTCAGTATAACATGCACATTTCATAAAGTACCCGTATGACAATATCACAAGAAAACCACACAAAATTATCCAAGGAAGATATTTTCAGTGTGATGCAAGAAGTAACAAGTTTTCCAAATTCATAAAGTCACAACTCTAGTAATATCTATCCAGTGATACTATAAATTTCTTGTGAAATAATTAAATGACAAGGAATAAATAAATTTACAAATTGAAAAGCAAGTGCCATGGGAGACCTACCTCAGATTGAAATCGAAATGCACAGTGTGTCGCACCTCGCACAAACGCACAAACACACGCACATTGATGACCACCGTATCGCGAGTTTATCTCGCTAACGCGCTGCTTCAAACGCACATCAATTAAAATCACATAACCACCGACATATAATAATTCATATAAAAAGCTAATATATATATACATATATATATACACAAATATATATACGTTGATATATAAAATAATTTGAGTAAGAAACAAAGAAAACCTCACTTAAAAACGCAACCCGAACTCGACGACGCAAAACACCCCGCACAGGCGCATACGTGCAAACGAGCTGAAGACCTCAGCATTGCGGAAATATTCCGCCAACGCGCTGCAACAAACACCAAAACATCAAAATAGAAAACTAGAGATATATCAAAAAACTCAACTAGTAAACAGTCACAAAATACTACCTCGGCGCAGACGCGCTCGATCGCTGGGGTCACGCACCGAATTCTGGGTGCGCCGCTGGCCGGCGTAAGGTGGCGGAGGATGGCCAAGCCACGGAAATCCGGTACGCGGCCTCCCAAAGTTGTGGCGGAGCCAGTCAGAGTTCCAGAATAGACCGGGGAACATTGGCAGGCGGTGTCAGAGCGGAGCAAGGGTGCCGGCGGGGATGGGGAATGGAGGCAGGGTTGCCGGAACAGGGCAAGGGACGTCGGAATGACACCAGACAACAAAGGAAGGTCGCCGGTAGGAGAGCTGGAGGCTGGGCCGGGATGCCGAAATGGCGGCGGAGGTCGCTGGCCGGAGCGGGACGCACCGGTAGGGGGGCGAGGGCTGCTGGCCGGTAGTGGGGGGGGGGGGGGGGGGGCTCGCCCTAGGTGCTCGCCGACGGCGGTCGGGTGCGGGGGAAGGCCATCGAGACAGGGGAGTTTCCGGACAGGGGGTCCACCGGACAGAAGGTCACCGCCGGATGCCGGAGGAGCAGGAGGGGGTGGTCGGGTGTGGGGTCGGCGCGACGATCTGTGGGGGGTACTGTGCGAGGGAGCGGTGCCGGAGGGGAAGGAGGCCGGCGGTCGGGCTAGCGGAGTAGGTAGGGAAGGAGGCCGGTGTGGTGGCGGACGCTGGAGGCCGCGTGGTGGCGCGCTTGTGGCGGAGCGGGCCGGTGAGGTAGAGGCCCGCGAGGCGATGGCCAGTGGGCTTACGGAGGCGCAGGGCGGGCTGTGCGCAGAAAGGAAGGGAGAATGGGAGAGGGAGAGGATAGGGGGAGCCGCGCGGGGAAGAGAGAGAGAAGGGGGGGCTGCGGGAGAGAGTGGGAAGAAATTTGGGTTAGAGAAGATAAAAAAAGAAAAAAAAATATATATATATATCTAAACAAATAATAATAATAATAATAATAATAATAATAATAATAAAATAAACATTAGCTAATTATAATAATAATTATTATAACCAAAGTATTTCGAATAATAAAACCATTTTAAAAAAATAACACACACACACACATATATATAAATATATATATATAGACATATGTATATATATACCTTTATAAAACATATAAACACAAATACAACAAACATATATATATATATATAGACATAACATATACTCATATATAAACACATATACAATTAAAAATAACTACAATAATAATAACACAATTTAAATAGTGATAGTAATAAAATGTCAACGTAAAAATTTTAATATTTAAAATGCAGGGTGAACACGTAGTCACCTGGGCCGAACGCACGGTCACCGCTAGCGATGTGATGACCGCACACCGGCGCGAAACCACCAACACAAAATTAAGCATCGAAAAAAAAATTAATCCAAGACCAAGAAAGAAGTAAAAAAAATAAGAGCATCTGTAGTCGGGGTGTGACAAATGTAATCAGATGTACATATAGCGGGTTCTAAGAATACCAACTCTGACAATGATTGATGCAAAAAAAATTCAACGATGTGAGTTGTTTTAGTGAGAAAGAATGTTGAAATGAGTTGTTTATGAATAAGATAAGAATAATAGGAGGCATTTGAGGCCTACTAATCAAATAATAGAGACGAAAATCAGATAAACCATATGGAATGAGACAAAAATAATGGTATCTCTTGGTAATATAAACGAGGCTGGTGACTGAGAAAAAAAATTAGGAATGTGGATACTAATCCTTGGGTTTTTTTCATTAGAAAGAAAATGAGATCATTGGACTCGATCCATGTACAATCCATTAATAAAATGAAATTCATTGATCAACAAATATTTTTAATATATTTTATATTCAAAATATTTGAAATATCATATATATATGATGTATATATTAATGGGAAAATAATAAAAATAGAAAATTAGTTTTTTTGAGAGCATTTATTGTATAGTGAAAAATTTTGAAGTGAACTTTTGGGGAAGAAATATAAAAAAAATTTCATGTGTATATTGATACTGATAATCATTTGGGTGTCAAATATAAATTTCATATAAATATTAAACCATTATTTACTGTTCAGATTAGTTATAAAATGATCAGATGAAGAAAGTGTGAGAATATTGATGATTGGGGATTGATACTCTTTTTTCACTGTAAAGTTTAGGGCACTGACCCATTTATTATATGGTTAGAATTTGGGTTTGAAGTTAACATGGCCTCATAGTGCTACAGAATCCCCATTAAATGTTGTAAATATGTCCTATGATGATATTATACTTGAATTAACTATGTTGTATGATTTTTTATTTATGTGTTGTTGTTATTTTATGTGATTGTTGGTGAGAGGAATAAGATCATATCTCACGGACAAAAATACACCATGTTCATAACTGGATATTGATTTCAAATAATTTATATATCAATTAAAACATTTGTCAATTATATGATGTTTCATACATGACCTATAGAATCCTAACGTTTTTAACATAGTAGGATATTTTTTTGGTGTGGGATGGATCATTGGTTTTTGAATAAAACCTAGTTAACTCCACATTAATGGATGAAAATATTTTTATAGAGAATATATGATATGTACATCCCATGAATGATTAGGCATAGGTCGTTAAGTCACAACTTTATAAATACAATGTGATTTTTTATTTTATATATTTTATTTAATTTGGAAATTACATTATAGGATAGAAGATTAAAAGATACATTTTTATTAATCATAAATAGAAGTTAAATTACAAGGGGCATAAAATAATCTTAAAGACATTTTTTGTAGTTAAAATATGAAACACAAGATTCATCCCCTCTTAGATGATTGCCCAACTACTATTTTTTATTTCATTTCTATTATTTATCTAAGTTGACACATAGAGGTGGAGACTATATTCAACCATCCATTATCTTATTGGTTCACACAAGAAAATGATTTGGGTACACATTCTATGATATCGTGACTACTTTTATCAATCCAAGGTCCTATTTAGAAGATATAATAGCTTGAAACATACTTAAATTAGGTTGTTGGAAATTATGATTTACACCATTAAACTATAAATAATGTTCAAGTGAATTTAATTATTATATATATTATTCCTTGAATGATTCACCGATAATTTCAAATCAATTACTGATATAGGATATAGGATTTTCAATATTTCAAATATAAAATAATCCTTTCCATGTATTAAAAGAGAGGATAATAATGTCAATATATAGTCTCCCATCAGTTAAAAGCATAAAAAGATGGAAAATACATAAATAGAGGTTCATTATAGGATACACAATATTGGGATGGAAATTTCATGAATTAATTTCTAAAACATATTAAATAAGTATTAATTTCTATCTTGATCAGTAACCACATCTTTCTTAGCAAGGTGTATCTATACCTATATGGTAGAAAAATTTGTATATATAGTCATGGGATCCATTAATAGTCTCATAATTTTTAAAATTCTTCTTTTACAACATTTATCTCCGAACTAATGTGATTGGCATATGATTATTTGTCATCAGTTAAATTATCTTACCAAAACATAGTCACTATAGGGAGAGATCCCTCATCATATTATACATCCCAATTATTTATTTAACAAGTGGAAAATTATTCTACAATGATAAATAGTTGGGATGCCTGCTTCTTCTCACATTTCTAGATGATTTATTTATAGCAACATTTCTATCAAAATAGTTGAATCCACTATATCCCTGAAAGGTGAAGAGATAGTAATGATAACAGACATAATTATCAGATCTTCATTAGGATTATTTTGACACATATTCCATATTTTCTTCCCGATTTAATTCACTAGGGTGAATTGGAAGTCTCAAGACTCTTTTTTGATCTTTGAGTCACCCTTGAAGACCCATATATGTTAATTGATTAATTTTGTTAGAGCTATTATATTATCATTCCCTTATAAGCTCATTGGAACTGACAAAAAACCAAACCACTTTTTTGTGGTCGGATTGTGGATATTTATTATTCATTGATCAATACATACATTTGTGATGTTTGTGCATCATGTTATAGAAGAGGCATGCATTGTTAATTTATGAATAATGAGTCCAACCAAAGGCATTATGATTACTCACCTATTCCCACAGGATGACCTCCATCTTCAAATAGCGTCTCTCCACTAAGAAGATATAAGATCATCTCCTATATAAAGAGATTCTATATATTCAATGTTGGGATCTTTGGATATCAATAATATCATGTATCATAAAACCACTTGATCACTCTGAATTTATGTTATACCATGGTCAAACATTGGGTTTCGACCCTCTCCCATGATTTTAGATTCATAAGTTAGTGGGGGTGGTGATATAATTATTATGTGGACCTACTAATGTACTTCTATGACTGGACTAGAACATTTTAGAGGGAACATCCTTCATTATTTACTTGGTCCTTTATTTTTTAACTCATGGTGGTAAAATGTCTCTATCCCATTATTGGTAGATTAAATCATATATACTTTTTGTAGATAGTTCCAAATAATATAAATGTTTATATCAACATTTATTGTGTGTTTGGGGGAGGGGGTAATTATATATGTTAGGGAGGATCATGTTAATTCATCTATTTATTGAGGTCTCTAATCTCATCCAAGATGGAGTTAGTTTATATAATATAAAAAATACCATTCATCATAGTCACTAACATTGATAGTAGAATCAGTCCAATTTAATAATAGTTATTTAGTATCATTCAAAAAAATTAAAATTTCACACTCTATAATCTTAATAGAACCGTTAATCCCTCAAGGTGAAGGTATTTTTGGAGATGGTGTTGTCGAAGGTCCCTTCCCTGTTGTCACAACTAGTTTTAAAGCTAGATATGTGATTTTTCATGAAATTCATTTTTTATATCCTCTAGGTATGGCTCAATGGTAGTTATCTCAATATATTCTCACTTTGAATAATGAATTAGTACATTAGCAATAAATGATATACGTGGAATGTAGAAATAGTTTGAAAATGAAATCAAACCTCTTTTCCCAATCAATATATTCTTTAATAATATAATTTCATTATTTTTGGCTATTACTTCAAATGGGGGGTGTATATAGTTTATTCTTTAATTAAGAGGTTCTTTATGATCAGAAAAGTGTACATGGATTATTCCTGTAAACTTCCTCAAATTTCCATTTACTAGAATGCTCCCCATCATCTTTCAGGGTTGTAAAAACCATATTAACTATTACAGCACTAGTCAGGGTGTACATAAAAAATTCCATAAGTACATTCATAATATTCATTATATAATTGGGGTATAAAGTTAATATCTTAAGAAACTTTCTAAAGGATAAAAACAAATATTTTTATGGAGAAACCAATAAAAAATATATTTTGGGATAACAAATTCATTCCAATTTTCATTAAGGTATCAGTTAAGAATTTCTTTCATCATTCCATAATAATCTATGTCATCCTTTTGAATTGTGATAGGAATGATACCATCTATATAATATATTATCATATCCATCTCGCTCATGTAGTTTTCACTTGAAAGGGGGTTAGTCTCAAATTCAGTGTTTGGAGAGGTCTTGATGTTTCTAAGTCATGGAATGTGAAATACACTTTGAAGGGAAATAAATATCACCATAATTTCAATAGACAATATCTACCCCCAAAAAAACTAGATTGACTTATGATATCTATATAACTAGGAGGAATCAAAAACACAAATTCAGGTATCTAAAATAACATAGGATCATGATGCCAGATACTTAATGTGCCTCTCATTCTCAAAACAGGATTCTCGTCATTAGCATCATTCACACCATCATACAAAAATTTCTTTATTCATTTTATCCTTCACTCAGAGATACTAATAAATATTTATTTAGTGGAAATTTTATGATTCCACCAATGTGTGGGTCACATGTCATTTATGATGATTTTTCATATCTTACCTCCCTTAATTTGATGATCATTCCATAGTGACCATAGTGAAACTCAAAAAATAGAATTCTCAAAGGATATAATGATTTCTAAGAGAGGGATTATGAATTCATTTGATTGATGAGGAAAAATTTGGGAGTTATCTTGATCAGGATTTTTGTGGTTTCTTAATCCATTGTTTCCCAATTTTCTTTCAATACTATAAGTCTCCACTATTTTTGACATTTTTTAGTAGTAGAAACGTTAGTTTTAATATGGACAATAAATGGAATGAGAATATGTATGCCGCATATGCATTTAAATGGTATCCTGTTAAACGTGGTCCTCTTGAACTCAATCACATTTTACCATCATGTATGACCTCACTTTCTATTCTCCATGACTATCATCAATGGTCATAGGTGTGGGAATATTATCATAGGGGAATAATTTGAATTCAATGTTTAGAATAAAGAGATATGGGGCCACATAAATCATTGTTAATTATGTATTAATGGAATTTATGTCCAAGATAAGTAGTTAGAATCTATATTCTATTATATAAACTTCTCCATATAGCCTATATGTGTTGATGTGCATCATCATACAATTAGATTAAAATTAAAATGGCCTAAATATGCTGAACACATACATTCTATTATAGATGATTTGTAATAACTATTAGATATTTAAATGAATCTGTATCACTAAATCTATGGTCTATCCTCTTTTGGTTTTTCTTCCAAAAAAAATAAACTCATCCCGACACCATTTAGGTAGTTATAGACCATGATTTGGTAGCTTCTTCACCACAATTCATAGAAACTATTTATCCAATTCTCATCAAGGATGTTTGGGTTGTCATTGTTACCCCATTATTCAAATATGTTCTATAGCTCTGTATAGTGAATGAAAAAGGCCCACATTACGTAATTGTGGGAGGTCCCCTTATGAATATTCATGTGGGATCAATTCCAAGTTTCAACATAGAAATTTTCATACCTCTATAAAAAATAGAATGTGTCAATAGATAGGGTTACTCCCATAAATCATTTGTGAAAATCCTCATGAGTTTTGGCCTTATTCGGTAATTCTCCTTAAATATTCATGCTGAACCATTGGGTGGTTGAATTCATAATATATGATCCTAAGGAATGGTTCTATATAGTCTTTGTAAATATCAAATAAACTTATTCCATGTTCATTGTACATCGTAATAATTACTGTTTTGGTGGGATCTTGTAGATCATTGACATTGGGATTAATTCGGAGTTGTCAGAAATTTAAATCTAGGATAGCCAAGGGACCCATATATGGAAACTTCTTTCATTTAATTCATGTGTTCATTAATTAACCAACAAAAAAAATATGACAGTATCCATTTAATCATGATTCCACATCTAGGTAATATTTTTCAATCATTTTTACAACCATAAACTTAATAAATTATTAAGAGAAAAAATATTGATATTAATTAACATTTATAAGGTATTGGTAAATGAAAATGGTATTCTTGGATTAATTGTAATATATTAAACTAGAATTTTCGACTCCTTTCCAAATAATGGAAAAATATACCATGTGTATAGATATTATATATGATTAAACTCTAATAATTAGAGAACCCGATGTGTGGTAGTTCTTTTTCTTGTTTCTAGGTGTTCATTTCTATGTAGAGTCCATGATCGTATAATGGCAGAAATTTTAAAATGGTTACTCTTTATAGTTCTTCTATTGAATACCTATGAGGGATGATAGGCGGGCTTCATTCTACCAATGATAAAACTATCTAACATACCAAACTATATCATTAATCTATGATACATATTCATTATCCAATGATGTAAAACATATATTGTCCTCCTTGATTCTATAAGGGAGTTAAATTGTATAGTAGTATGAAAAATTGGAAGTATAGTAAATAGATAATGGTGATGATAGACCATGGTTGAAAATTAAAGACAAAATGTTTGATAATGTAATTTTTTTCACCATGGTGTAGTCACCATAGTTTCTTTTCCTATGTTGAAACCTATATGGAATCATCACTCAGGTGCCTTCATGTAGGTATATTAACCCATTAACAAAAATTTGGTCACCTCACCTAAGTGGAGGGATTTCATGAATATCATTCATGTTTAACATTATCTCACTCTGGGTAAATTAAAACATGAAGGATACCCACTTACCTAGTGTTCCACAAAGGACCTTAAAAAATAAATAATGAAAATTTTAATGGTTTTATCACGTAATGTGTGAGTGGATGTGGCAGACCATTATTTATAGGTGGATTTTCATTATTTATTTATGTGATAACATGCCTATTTTTAAATGGTCTTAATATATGACGACAAGTTCACATTTCCCAACTACCTGTATACATATTAGACTAAGAGCACATAATTCAAACAATAATAATAATTAGGCATCAACATTATACCATTGATGAAAATTATAGGATAGATTCATATTTAACTCTGAATATGACCATACTTGTTTTAATTAGATCAAATTTTTAGGGGGGTATGTATTTGCTCTCTTTTTTTGGGTGTGGATGTAAAACTTAATATTTTTAATTGAAAATCCCTTAGAAGTGAACAATCACATCACCCAAAAACTTTTCCAAGAATAAATCTCACATTTCCCAAAACCTTGGGTATTTACCAATGGTAATTTACTCTGGTCTCCCATTGAGACATATTCAACTTGTGTGAAAGTTCCATGGTATATTCCTCCAAAAAATAACACACTTTTTTGAACTGCTAGTACTCCAATGTCATATTCCCAGATGTAATATGCGAAGTCTTCCTACCACATACAATCATAAAATTCTCTAGTTAACATATTTTCTTTTAAAATGAGCCCATGGGTATCTATTTCGTGTAATGAAGTGAAACATAAATAGGGGAACACATGTGGGAAGAACACTAAATCCACATCTACCCAAGACTTCTGGAACCATTTACAAAGTTATTCCATATCCCACAATATCATCTTTTTTATGAAACAATTCAAATAAAATGTTCATATTTATAGTGTAATTAAATTAATCAATGAATTCACAATATAACTCCCTTTTAGGAGACCAATTCGTCCTATGTTATTTAAAAATAGTGTAAGAATCACCATATTAGGTTGTACACCTGGCTGTTTTAAATCCAAGTCAAACCTATAGGCCCCCATACAAGGGAGAATCATATCAAATGATTACTCATTAAGGAAATCAAATCACACTTTACTAATTAAGGTGACCACATCATCCTACCTCCACTAGAAAACTATATTAACCCTCCCATAAATCATAAGAGTTAATCTCACCCAATCCCACCACTATGCCATCACATTCTCCTTACCCGTTATTATATGAACCTCATAATCCTACCCTATACTAGGGTGATGATTCACCCATGCCTCTATATTAGTGAGAACATTCCCCCAGGTAAACAATTAGTTTTAACCATTTCCTATGTACCTCTCTAGAGAAAATATTTTCCTAGGTACTTAAATAGTTAAAATATATACTATGGTATCCCACTCGAATGAACCATCACCCATACCTTAATTAAGTAGAAAAATCATTCATTTTATCATCATTGAGGACTGGTTATTCCCAAATCATCAACCTATGATCCCTCATTTCCTATATAATTATCTAGGGATCTATTATCACTTGTGTCACCTACCCATGTTTCAGTCTAACCAGTCCTCCATGGAGACCGCATAAAATGCTTGACCAAGATAAATACAATAGTGTGCACCCCATTGGTCATGTATTCCCTTCAAAAAAAGAATTTATGGTACATTCTTTGATGAATGATAGGATACATATGGTAATAATGATCCTGAGATCCAGTGATTTTAGGGTACAAATCATGGGGATATTGGTTAAGCCTTTCCATGTCCACGATACTCAACATGGATGACACATGTCCAACACCCAATCTTCGTGGGTTCATGTAGGATTACATTATCACATGTAATGAGTTAATGGGAGAGAATGTTAATCATAATATTTTTAGGCCCAAAAAACATTCTTCAAATTTATTCACTGACTTGGAAATTAACCATTTTAAATTATCCATACATGTTTCACTACAACATGATTGAGTGGGACACACATAATCCCTAACCACTTCCTCACTAAGAAATATTAATTAAAATTATATTTCTTCATATTATTCTAATTACGAATTAATGTAAAGTGGTTTTTGATACTATAGGGAAACATATAAATAATCCCCACACATATACATATGGCGTCATAGCAGAACATGGGTTGCATATAGATAATACCCAATATATTTTTCATGAGCCCATATTTCCCATGAGTTAAGTCACCATTTCAGGTATAATTATCAATCAGAAGGAAGTAGAAAACTACATGGGAATAATACTAGGTAAAAGTCCTATTCATTACTAATTTAATGTTCACACCCCTGAGACTTTTTAGTGATTCATAATTATATAGGAATATGATGTGTATTCCTGAACACATTATCACAAAAAAATATCCCACATTAAATCACCCCTATGCTAGACATATTTTTTGTGAGTTATTTTAGGTCAATGTGTTATATAATTCATAAAACTAGTTATACATCCTCATATAAATACCATCACAACAGAATTGGACACCTATATAACTGGAATCCCATTGGTAATCCCCAACACATTATAACATTGAAATTTTTTCAATGAAAAAAATCCTTGATGGACAATAATAATTTATTGAGAATCATTATTTAATGGTCTATATTCCTTATGATTCAGCATTCCCAAAAGGAACCCATCCCCTATAAGTCACCATTCCTTAATGGGTTATATTCCTTATGAGTAACCTTTACTCAAAAGTCTATATTCTTTGAAATCCCATCATCTGACAAGGATCCATATTTTATGTGATCCATAACTCCTCAAAGTCATATACTATATATCATTTGAACTAGAAACGAAGATCATGTGGATGTCCTATATAATTTTCCTGACTCCATATCCCTGACGATACCATTCTTTATAGTATTCATCCCATATAGTCAATCCTTACTAAAAAGGACAAATCCTCTATAATCCCATCATCCCTCAATGATCTAGATTCCATATGAGTCATAATTCATCATAGGGAAATATAATATGTGGGTCATCCTTAGTCAATGGGTTATTATACCCATGAGATGAAAAAGAAAAATATCAAAATGAAATTCCCACCATAGCAATTTTAAGTCCTCCTTCATATAATATGTGAAGCCACATGATATTAAATATCGTTACATGAACTTAAACTATGATAAAAAAAATATGTAACCTTTGATTCTTATTATATTTGATATTTATGAATCATCTCAGAGGAACAATCCCCATTCCCAACTAGTCATTGTTTCTTAACCATAAAAAGAACAAAAATGGCCATATCATATGATCGTAAAACTATATAATATATTAAATACTTGAAATTTGATTCATGTATACCTAGTTACATTGGGAACTTGTCTGTAGTATAAACCAAATACCCCATACCTATAGGACATAAGATTAGTAAAGGTACATCACTTGTTTATAGAAATTTGATGTTAAAAGGTACCACATTATTCCTTAATAAAAGGCCATAAAAGGAATGTCGTGTATCATTTTTTTGAACTAAAATAGATTTTTTTAATTCCCTTTATAAGGATTTTTCGGTAGCCCATGTCATAGGATTAATCTCAATGTTTCAACACACACTACCTCCCTAGATGGTGATAAATTCCACAATTCCCATCTAAATGGATTTAAACATTAACATCACTATCTAAAATTTGAATTATAAAAAAATTGATATACACAAATTTCAAAATGTTTCATGGTGGTAAATAGTAACATTCATGGTGGTACCTAGTTCTACAATGGGATTTGGGAAATGTTGAATAATATAAAGTAAATATATAATAGCATGTTAATGTTGTCAATAAATAAACATATTAAATGAGATAATACAGAACTCCCATCATCTTGAATGATGCATGTCCATTGTTAAACTATTAAATCCTCAATCACCACATTCCTTTAGAAAATAGGATACTGTTGGTTCAATATGAACAAAGGTGAATTGAGCTTTGGAAACATAATGAAAAACATAAAACCATAACCCCTACAATGAATAAGCTTATTAGTGACCGTACCATGCATTAAGATAAAACATTATATTATAGACATTTTTTATTATGTGATAATAATAAAAAAAGTGAATTATAAAAACATGTATTATTTGTTGAAATGCTCAAAAAAATCCATATTAAATATCAATTATCCTATATAAACCCAATCAACAACTATAAACCAATATCTCGACACCTTAATCATTTTAGTCTTTCATTTTTGAGTATTAAAACTTCCTCATTAAATTCATATAAATAACATAATGAATATAAGTACTCCACATGTAGAATCGAGTTATAATAATTCCATGGGTTAAATATGCACATAACATCTTGTATTTCTCTATCATCTATTGAGATTAATATAAAATACTTCTAACTATATACTATCTCATTAGGATATAATATATCATAATCATGAAATATTGAGAATAATATATTTACTTAGACACATATGTATGGGGACTCCTTTGGTCACAAAAATGTTTTTCATTTATTCCATGAATTTATTATACTCATATATAGATCTCACAGCTAGGGTCAATATTCTTCAATTATATTATGTAATTAAGAAATTATAGAATATTAAAGAATTATTTTATTCTTCATATGAATAATTTGGGCATATTTCATATCAAACCTCAAAATTTCATTATGTTAACACTCTAGCATCCATAGGGAGACCGATTTTTTCAAATTTTTTTACAAAAATTATGTTTCAATCTGAATATTATATTGATATGGGAAAATATATTGAATTATATAATATTTATACTCTACATGGATGGCTCTCCGACATTGATATGTTTCCATTTTGTTATCGTGTGGAACCATAGTGCTAGATATACGACTATATCCACAGAACGTCATTTTTGAGATTAAAAAAACACTAAAATGTTTATTATGTTCCATACATTAAATAATTATATATTCCCTAAATTGAAGGTGTTGGGTGGAGCTCTGTATCTAGAGTAAAATTTATAATATCCTTGCCTTCAAAATAACATATGTTGACCTCATTTGTTAATAATTCACTTATAATCACTTACATTTATTGTTATGAGTTTTATTTCCACATTGTATAGATGATTTTTCAATCCTGATAAATTAACACACACAGAATCCATGTTTTGTGAACAAATAGAAACATAATTTCATGATTAATTCATATTTTACACTACATTCATATTTAATTTGGTTGAATTTTTATATTTATATATTCCTCGAGAAATGTCCCATTTTTTATTATAACTATAAAATTTTGTCTCATATATATCATGTTGACCAAAAATATTTTTTTTGTTGATTATCATGAGACATAGGCAATATTTTGATGATATCTCTACATGTGCCTCTCAATAATTTAAAAAAACCATTTTCCATCAATTAATCTTATATTAATTTTATTCCAAACATGAAAAGATACAAAATTATGAGATAATAGTTAATAATAATTCATGTTTTAAAAATAATAATAAATAATTGAAATTTAAATAATTAATGTTAAATATTTAATTCTAATTCCCAAATTTTTTAAATAACCAATTTAAACTATATTTCCAGGGATTCACTGAAAAACACATAAAAAGATAGAATAATATAAAAAATATTGATAGATTTATGATATTCATATTCCCTCACATATTATCCATCACATGTTTTAATGTAATTTATCTTCATTGAATTTTAACCTATATTCTATTTAATCTCATGTTTTATCACTCTTTATTCAAGACCATCTCTTCAATTTCAGGTTTCGTAATTATTTATTTAAACTTATATAATTATCACTGAATTTATCTTATTATCCTTATATTCACTATTTTATTTGAAATTTTATCGATTTCATTTGATAATAAGACACACACTGAATATTATTTTTTGAAACCATTTATTATGTATTTATCATAATCAATTACTTTGGATAATTTAAATACTTATCATTCCAAACAATAAACAACTCATAAGATTTGTAATAATAAATAGTTCATGGAATAAGGGTTAGATAGAATACTATTAGTTTTTTTCGATATTATTATAAGTTATTAATAGAAACTTGGACACCCTATACCAAGATATCATAATAATCATTTTCATTTAATACAAATAATTCATATTAATTCATTTTATATGGTTTATCATACTATGATTTTGTTTAATTCATATATGTAAAGTTTTAAATCACATAGTTCCTTCTCAATTGATGTTCAATTCCCCACTAGGGGAAAAATACTACATGTAAAATATATGACATTGATTCCTAGATTTTATGTTTAAAATAATATTATGATTTTTGTAGACACAAACCACAATACCACACTCTTCTATTTAATTTATTTTTTAAGAATTAATTGGAATATAAATAAATGATATCACCATAAATTAAAAATAAGTGAAATTAAAAGATATTGAATAGTAGAATACTCCAATTACTTATGGGTTTACTTAATAACGTTGGTGTAATATCATAAAATGGTTTTCAAATTCTATAATCCAAAAATAATTACAATAACAAATCTGCAGTTGGGAGAATCGATACTTAGTAAAGTACAATTTAATTTTGAAATCATTATTCTTGGGTTGACTTGAAGAAGTAATTTTTTAAATTTCTATATTTAATTCTCAATTTTTTTAATAATTCAACATTTATATGCTTGATTTCAATAAAATTATCACTTTAAACATTTGGATTAAATCACCCACCATTATCATTTATTGGTTATCCTAATTTTCTACTTATCTACACATATTTATATAGATTAGAATGTATCACATAACATATCTCAATTATCATTGATTTATATTTTATCTAGATACAGTTTGAGTAATCAATAGATTAATAATTTTTTAATTCCTCATTAAATTCAATAATTTTAGAATACTTGTCAAGAGAATTAGTACACATTCATTAATCAGTCTATAATTATCATATGGGAAACATATGATTTCTTTTATTTAAATTTCTATATGACATGAATTTGTTAAATATATTAAAGGGGACATTACAATGAGTGTCTTGAATTTGGTTCTATAGGGCCATAGCACATCCTAAAGTCTATGTTTCCATTCATTCTTTGAGGTACACATATTCTTCAAAAAAATCACATTCAATGTTTTTTATATGTATTTATTTCCTACTCATTTTTAATGATATATATCCCCATTATTAAATTTTAATTAATATTTATCCACATATGGTCTAAAATAACTATTTTAAAAGCGAACATTGCAATATATAATTATTGGTGGGTAATTGAGAAATACCCATTATGTTGAATAATTGATATATGTGTAAAAAATTGGTATGTACTAAAGAAATTATTCTAAAAAATAATGGGAATAAAATCATTGGGATTGGTATATAAGTATATTTTTAATGAATAATTTGTATTAAATTTTATACAAAGGGAATAAATTTTTTGGAATATACCTATACAAAAAGATAAGAAACCCCATTTTTTATTGTATTAAAATTATTTTATTATCTTCTGGAATATAATTTAAATAATTTTTCATAATAATCATTTTTATAGAGTCAAAAAAAATTTAGTAAACTATTGGTATAGTTTATGATTAGGCTATGACATTACAACAATATATTATGCCAAAAAAGATAAAAAGGCAATAAAAAATACAAGTAGAAACCCATCAATGAATCATATATATGAAAAATTTTAAGATTAAAACCAATTTTATATTTAAATAATTAATAAAATAAAATTAAATTTATTACATAGACAATGATATTCTATAAGAAGAAACAAAAATCAATAATAGAAGGTTCATAAAAATAATTTAAAAATTGATATGGGTTAATATATCTCCCAAAAATCGTATTCATTATCACTAATATCATCTTGGTAATCTCTACCATTTCCATTATCATTAACACCATGTGTGGAGTCATTATCTATAAAAATTTCATAACTAATACCATTGAGAATTTCATCAGTGAAACATCCAATAAGTTTATGATAACCGTATCACAATTTTGAAATAATGTTTTCATAAATGATATATAAATTTCTCAGTAATTGTAAAATTATATAGTGGTAGTGATTTATAAAAAGTAATTATATAATTAATGGATAAATTTGAGACCCTTTTACTTCTATTATGCTCATGTGTTTCTAAGTTTTTACACAACAACAGATTCTATAGAAACAACTTTCATATAGTTCTAGAAAAACAGTTTGAATTTATTAATGTGGGAAAATAGATGGTTGTAATGATAGTCTTACTTGGTCTATAATGGGATCTTCCATATTGATCATCTTTTATTTTTTGTTTAAAATAGTAGTTTGTACCAATTTTTTCATCTAAATTCACATTAAGGGCACCTAGATTAGTCTTCTCAGAATATAAATTATATATTTAGTAAATAAATATATATAATAGCATAAAAATACTTACAATGTTTTTTAACATATAATCCTTAAGAAAACTAATAAATTTTTTTTATTAGTTCACACAAAACATTTTGTGTCAACGTACACACCCTTCTCTATTAAACAATACTTGATGTTAACTGAAATATATAAATGAAAAACAAATTCCAAAATATTTGTTTCTAAAACAAACATAGAAAAATTCAACTAAATATGAAACATGTTTTTCTTTATTCATTTTACTTGAGATCATAAAAAACCTATTTAAACTCTATTGAACTCGAAAATTTATAGTTTTAGGTCATATTATTACATAGTTATTCATCCAAATTAATGTATATAATTCATAATAACAATAATTTTATTTCATTATGAATAATACGTCAAAATAATGGTCAAGAACATAAAAAAAGTTGTTAATATAAATCATAATTACTATAGATCAATAACCATTAAATTTTAATTTTACCTTACACTCATCTCCCATGCAATGGAAAACTCTATAGTCATAATTTATAACTAACAATAATTCAGGATTGCTAGTTATTCTTACTCTATACAAATTCTAGTTGTCTAACCAACACATAACTCATTATTTTATGCTCTGCATAGTTACTATAATACTATCATCTATTTCCCCTCACAGTTTGATCTGTGGAAATTTTAATGTGATGGTGTAATAATAATAATTATAATATAAAAATAATATAATAATGTGAAATTTAGTGGAACAAAATTTTACAAATATGTTAGGTTATGAAATATCCAAAATTCTGCCACTGCTGTATCTCCCTAGTAATGGTTGTAAGATAATTATTACATCATTTTTTTTATAGAATCACCATAAAACATATAAATTTTCATCCATGAATGTGAACAAATTGGTTGTATATATTGTTCTATACAATTAATCGTGTATTCCACATCCATATACCATGCATCTGAGTACTCCCACAACACCTGTTATTAGATTTTATTATAAATTAATAATAAAATAATATAATATAAATACATATATATACTAAAGTAAAATTAAAAAAATATAATATTAACATATAATTTTATACCTAATATAAGATTATTAGTATCTAACGATTGATCCATAGGCTGTGATAGAATAATAACTAATGAATGATACATAATATCCGAAAAATGATACATATGATTATAAAAATTTTAAGTAAACGATAGAGGCTCAGGAACATAAATCCAATTGGAGACTAGACAAGTGGGAAATATATGGGACATTTCTGTTAGTGGAAATAAATATAAAGGATGTGGAGGAATTGTGTGATATAGAAAATGTACTTGAAAAGAATAACAAGTTTGAAATGATGGTTAAATCATATATGTCCTAAACAGACCAAGTACCTCTAGTGGAAAAGTGGGATGAAAAATAATAGTAGATATAATATGAAATGGAGTTTTGAGGGGTGATAGGTTTTCATGAGTGCTTCATGTACCTCTAGTAACACACAAAATTTATTGTCCATTCACCACACCATTAATCGTAATATTATTATATAAACATTTCCTTATATTTGTTTATTATAGAAATGTATTTCAAAATGAATTTAAACAAGGAAAAATAATTTTATGTGTAACCATGGGAGAAAATATCTATTAATATAATAAATTAATAAAATATGTCCCGGTAATGATATTCATAAGATTTTCAATAAAAAAATAAAGGGATATAATTTTGGAAGTATGACTTAATAAATTTATATATTATTTTAAATTCCATTTTCATACCAAAATAGTTGTAAAACATAGATATAGAATATTTAAATAATTAAAATCCTTGTTTAATTTAAATTGTTTTATAAGTATTATTTCTTCAAAATTATTATATTTTTCAGTTTAAATAATATATCACTTCTATATAATTTTATCTTGAATGATTTTTTATATTATTAACAAATAGTTATAAATATAAAAAATGTATTATTATATTATATAATATTATTTTGATTTTATAATGTAGTATATTATTATTTTTAACAATATATATAATTATAGGTCATAGAATTAAGTTATTCTTGTTTTAATACAAAAAAAATATCTAAAAATCATTCATATACACATATATTTGGTTTTGTGTTAATATATTAAAAGATAGACAGTAAGTCACTACATCACTTGAGTCGAAACAATAGTTTTTTTATATTTATTTTACAATAGATCTTTAATTTTATTTGTTGTTTTATAAATATTAATTGAGTGATTTTTTATATTTTATAAGTATAAATAAAATGTTTATAAATCATTTATCTGTATCAAAATTTTGTTTTAAAATTAAATTATCAAAATTTTCCCAAGCCCATTTAAACTATTGGTTCAGAACTATAATTTTACATTTTGGGTTACTACATGTTTTTATGATATATATAGTTATAGATTACAAAATTAATATATTATTATCATGTTTTACAGATAAAAATTGATATAATATTCATTGTAGGAAACAAAAACATGCTTCTAAATATTACATATTTAAAAATCTAACCAACCCCACTTTAACTATTGGGTTAAATCAGTAGTTTCCCATATTGGTTTAATTTTTTATTTTGATGATATATGTATTTATAGATTCCAAAATTTATTGATTAATTTTGGGTTTGAAATATTAAAAAATATAAAAAAAATTCAACCACCCTCATTAATTCTATTAATTTTTAAATAATAATAGATTTACCTAAAGTCATTATAACTCTCGGTCAAAAAAGGAATTTTCATACTCGGTTAACATTATTTTTTGGAGGATATAATTTTTTATATCTCCTAGTATTCTGTGATTTTTTAATTTTGGAATGAAATTTAAAATGTTTACAAAATTTAAATAACCAAAAACATGTTTTTATCTATTACATGATAAAAATTTCACCTAAACTCAGTACAACTATTATCACAAAAGTGTAGTTTTCTATTTCAATTTAAATAATGATTTTGAAGTTATATATAGTTCTATATGGAGTAATATAGTTATTGTCTTCATGGTAGAAATAATAATAAAAATAATTATTATTAAACAGAAATCTAAAATGGTTTTACAGTTTAGTTATTAGAAACAAGACCCAAACACAATACATATATATTATTAAAATTGATTATTTCTCTAATTGTTACATCTACTTATAGATGATATATAAGTTTACACAAAAAGAAATTAAGTATTAATTACAGATGATGAATTATAATGAATATATATAATATTATTTTGAAAATACACATAATTATTTATACTATTTAGATATTAAAAATTTTATTGTATGTCACAAATGAAAAGGGTTATATAAAAATATAGGGTTGAGATCATATAACATTGATTTTAAATATTACATAAAATTACACATATTACATCGAATGATCTAATAATTGATGCATTTTACTCGTCATTAGTAACATATTTATCAATAATAATATGGAATGTGATGTGGCCAATTTAATCCACACCGCAATCAAAAATATTTTAATGAGATTACTTCAATAATGAATCCTAATTCATGATTTAGTGGATCTTTCTCACAATTTATTTTATATTATGATGGAAAATTAACTCCTAATCAGTGTCTAAGAATATTCTCATGTTAATTAATGTAAATCCTAAGTGATAAATAAATTTTACATGTCTTATCAATAAATCAATACACATTCTATTCATTATAGTGTATTTATCAAGGGATTAATAATCCAATATTTATATTTTTAAAAAATATATATAATAATAATGATTATAATAATAATTTTTGATTTCTATTACACCTTCATGACAATATTTCATTAAATAAATGGCCTAAAACATTATATAATATTGATATTTAGTCAAGAATTAACATTATTTCAAATTGAGGATCATTTCTTGTTTTTAGTTTCATAATATTTTTCATAATTCAGAAAAAAATCCCACCTCTATAATAATGTATAATACTAAAACAATATCAATTTTTTTGATAATATATAACTTTTATGATAAAACATGATTTATATATCATGATAAATAATCATAACTTCCAAATTTAGATCATACATTCTCTTACCTATCCATATACCATGGGAAAATAATTTCAAAACATGTTATGAGGATAATATTTTCACAGAGTGAAATAAAAACAATGAAGGAAACCATTATTCCATGAGTACTTATAACCCCATGAAAACATTTTCACAATGTTATACTTTTCACCGATAAACCATAATCTCATTATATTACCTCATGAAATCATATGTTTTTTAAAAAAGACCATAGGAAACAAAAATCAATAAGTTATCTTGTTGAATCATTTCATTTTCACTATTAAATTTACTATAGATATAATCAATATATACAGAGTAACCTTTTTGTTAAATTTGGAATTAATAATACAGTATATTCCCTTATTTTCATAGGAGAAACCCTACCAGTTGACTCCATATCATTACCCAATGCATTTAGGAGATATAAAGTTCTCACCCAATAATGGTTTATCATTACCCATACTCATAAACTATTCCCAACAACCATTACATAAGAATGACATAGAAATATTGAAAAAAATAACTTCTCCACTTAGAAATAAATTTTCATTTATACAAAGCTCCATACACATAAAGAAAAAAATTTATTTTCAAAAAAACTGTATAAATAAAAAGGAATAATAAAAAAATTACTACGATAGGAAATCACCAAAATCCTTTCGTGTCTTATATTTTAATTTAAAAAATTCACATTTTTGTTCTTCGAAAATATTTTAAAGAGTAATATAAAAAGATATTTTAGAAAAAGTCCTTTATCATGACTCTGAATTATCCTACATAATTTATATCATATTGAATATTAAACTTATGTTAAATATTAAATTTCATGATAACCTTTTTAAATTTTGTTATTCCTTGTTTAAAAATTATTCTCATGTCATTACAATTAGAGATTTATTTATGTTCATGTTAGATGTTTTGATGTTATTCAATACATGAGTCCAAAATGACATTGATATGATGTCTATTTTAAAGGTGTTCATTTTTATATTACCTATATAAAAATATTCATGAAATAAAAACCAATTTTATAGAGAAGTTATAATTTTAAATCCATACATTACATATGGATTTTAAAAATTAACAATGTGACAATCATGAATATGTGAAACTGTCATAGGGGAAACGTCTCTTTTTTTTTAAGGGAAATCATGGATAGAAGGTAAGAATTTTATTATTTTTCTATAATTATTATAATATCATTAATATAATATTAATAATTAAAATCTACTTATACAAATATATTATCAATGTGATGTGGTGATAACAAATTAACCACATCGCTTTGTGGCAGTTATAGTTCACACGTACACACGAACTATGTTATCATTGTTATTTTCATTTAAAGGTATGAACATAAATGATATTATTTACTAATTAAAAATATTTCATTAATATGATATATAATAATAAAATCCATCATTATAACAATTCATGAGTGAAATTTATGGAAGCAAAACTATATCAGTTTGTGAAGTGGTATTCTTCTTTACATATGAGCGATTATTTCTTTTCCCATTTAGCAGAAGTGGAGACGGATTTAGGTGATGATAATAATATAATGAAATATAAATATATTTTGTATACTAGATTTATTATTTTAAAATAGTTGAATAATATTTTATGGACGTTGTTAAATAATGAAACTAGATATACTTGATTAAAAATGATACACATTTTTCAGACAATCCATTTTCTTAGCAACATAAGTCCACTAATGATGGTGTTACTCGTAAAATTAGATCTGTAGAATGTGGTGATGTATTATTGTAAAAAAATTGGGAAATATTAGCCAAAAAATTATTTTCTTATGTTTTAATATAACAATATAAGAGGATCATTTTTATAAGAGAGGGGAGGGTCACTCTAGGAATATATCAAAATATTAAATTAATATAAAATAATTTTCTCTTTAAAATTGAATGAAACTTATTTATTTTGAATAAATGTCATCTGTGGTTATAAAAACTTTCATCAAATTCCGTTTATATATTTTTTGGTTATTTTTTAATCCTTGTATTTTACCATTAACCTTCATAACCCAATTATAACATACCATGAAAACATGGGAGTTTACTCTTAAATGGTCAATAATTATTCAATAAATAATAAACAATGAAATTAATTATTGATTAATTTTTTCACATTATCCCAAATTGTTTTTAGAATTTTATATTTTTAAAAAATTTATAACATTTAATAAATTATATATTGTTTTAAAATATAATTAATGTCAATTTTGATACTACTCATTACATGAAATTTTAAAAAATATCATAACAACATGATATCTACAAACCAACTCTTTTATAACATAAATAATATGTCAATTTCATATGTAAAATTCATGTATAACATTAATTATCTTAAATTAATTTTTTTATATAATCATTTATTATATATTTTCTATAATTGAATCGTTAATCCATCATCATTATGTACGCCTTTATGGAAAATATCTATTTCTAAAGAATTTAAATTAAATTACCCAGATGAGGTTAAAAGCATTAGATTTTAAAATATTATTTATAGTCAATGATATATTCAGAATATCCTTATATTAGAAATGGTATATTTGATAAAAATAATAACCAAACAATATTAACCTTTATTTAAAATAAAATATTATAATTGGCCTAATGTAATCCAACTCTTAAAAGAGTTCATAAAATTAGAACAAAAATTATTGTGGTTTAAAATGACTCATACATTAAAATTAGAACATGTTTTGGGATTATTTCATTATATTTATAATATAATTTCCACATTAATTAGGCGATTTACCCATTACAATGGTAAAAAAAATTAAAAAAGATATTATCTATTTTTTCCACAAACAAAAGGACCCTATTTAAAAAATTTCACCTTCTGAATCCAAAATTGGAATCAAATTTTTAATAGTTAAAACACATAAATGGGGTAAATAACATTAAAAGCATAAACACATTGAAAAGTTTGAAATTTTCTTCATATTAAAATTAATGTTTATTATAATTAAAGTTACAGTAATTGGTTTAATAAATTTATAAATTTTATAATGTTACGTTACAAAAAATTAAAACATTATTTAACTTATAAAATATTTTGTCAAAAATGCAGTTTTCAATTAAAATTAATTATTTCTCACTATTCAACAAAAAATTAAACATAACTGATTAATACAACACCAATTATTCCAATGTAAAATTTAATATTCCATTTTAAAAAATTATGTAATTTTTGAAAAATATAATTTATAAATGTGGCAAAATTTATGTTATAAATAAGTGCACCATTAAATGATTATTGAACCACTTTTTTAAAGAAAATTAATTTTTTACCATAACACTCAGTTTATGGTATAGAATCTTGAACATAGTGGTCCTTTTTAATTAATAAGTTACTATAAAATCCCTAATTATTAATAAACAGAAGACGGAATACACTATCATTATCCGGATTGTAAAATTGTTTCCCCCTTTTGGAAATTTCATAGTTAAAAATTTATTCACTTATTAAATTATTGGCGATATCCTTCCTTCATATCATATTCATCTTACAGTGTATCCTCTTAATATATAAGAATTTTAATTATGACTATAACCTGAAAAATTACATTATTCGATAACACATTCACAATGCAATCAAGAACCTAAAATGGGTGTTCCTCATAAGAATGATTCTATTACAACATAACTACTTAAGGGAATATAACATGGGATGAATATGGTACTTATTTATATACCATGAAATAATTAAATACATTATATACAATGGATAATCTCACAGAAAAGTACAAATGTTGAAAAATGATCCAAATTTCAATCATATTGCATATGGTACAATGAATTATGGAATCAACTTCCCCTTTTAACAAAAATGCATCAAAATTTTCCATGGAGAAACATTAATAAATACATTATTTCCTAACTATAATGAATGATCCTTTCTATGGTTACCCACATAATAGTTCTTCATTCTCTGAGATTGACTCATTTTTTGCCGAATCATCTGAATATTCTATGATGTTTTCTCTACCAATTCTATTTTCATCAACATATATTCAGCTACATCATTTCACAAAGATGGTGTATGCACCAATTTTTATAAAAATACTCAAATGGATAAATAGGTATTTTAGAATTAAAACTATTATCATAAGAAAACTAAAGTAAAGAATTATGGTGATACTAACTTCCCTGGTAATCCATTGAAAAAAATATAGAATATCCCAAAATGTTTGAGTTTTTTGTTTTGATTGTCCATTATACTGAGGATGAGAGGCTATTTTGAAATATAATTCAGTTCCCGAAGACATATGATGGCCTTTCCAAAATTCAGAAGTGAACAAGTGTTCACGATCAATTACTATAGAGAGAATAACTCCATTTAACCATATTCTATATTTCAGATGAAAATGATAAAGTTGGTCTAGAGAAAGATCATATTCATTAGGAATAAAATGTTCATATTTATTCAGTTGGTCAGTAATAACCAAAATCAAATTTTTACCTTGAGATGTGCTTTGTAATCCCACTATGAAATCCATTGAAACATCTTAACATTTCCAAGATCCCATTGGAAATGGTTAAAGCGTCCAATTAGGTACATGTCATTCTTTATTAACATATTGAAATGTTAAATATCTCATTTTAATGTTAATAATATTTCATTTCATTCCACCCCACCAGTAATATTCTTTATGATTTCTATACATAATAGTGATTCGTGGGAAAATGGAAAATGGAGAACTATGAGATTCATTTATAAACTATTTCCTTAATTTTGAATCACAAGGCACACAAAATCACTTCCAAAATGGTAGAAAGCAATATTCATTACTATTTAATTCTTGGAACATGTTTTTTTAACCAATTAATCATTTTTCTAAAACTCATGTTCTTCCATCAATGATATCATAATTTCGTCTGATAGATATGATTTTTGTGAAACTAGATTCAATATAGAGGAATTTTCTACACCAGCAACATCCATTCCAAAATTCATTAAATCATTATCCAAGGGGTCATGTTCAAAATGTAATGTGGTTGTTGTATTATTATATTGAAAACTCAAGGAATCGACCAATTTATTTTATAATCCTGGATGTTAATTAATCATGCAATCATAATTCATCATTACTTCTAGCCATATTCTCTGTCTGATTTTCAATTATATATAATTAAATATATAAATAAAATGTTCATGATTATTATATATTTGACATTTTTTCTATAAAATTGATTCCCATAAAAGTTTTAATGAAAAATAATTTCTACTTCAAAATTATGTATAGAGTAATTTAACTCACGAGGTTTTAACTGATGTGATGCATGAACAATTACCTAATCCTTCTACATTAGGGAATAACCAAGACCATTAAATGAATTATGATTGTAGAAGAAAAGTACCCTATTTATTGATTCTAGGTTAAAAACTAAAGAAATCAATTATTATATTTTTAATTCCTAAAAATAATCATGAAAATATTTTTTCCAGATGAAATTCACTTCTTTTTGGTTTGCTTCTTCAATGGCCTAGATAACCATGAATCTGGGTAATATTTTTTGGTCTTGGAAATTAATAAAAAAACATCCATTTTAGTTAGATAACCAATTATTACATCTTTAGAAACAATGTGACCATGAAAAGAAATATTTTGTAACAAAAATTCATACCATCAAAATTTCCCATATGATTGATTTTGTATTAAGGTTTGAATAAAAACCCTTATATGTCATTAATGATCCTCTTTACAATTATAATATACAAAAAAGTCATCCATAATCCCAACCAAAACCATATCCAAAAACTCATGAATTATTCTATTCATAAGATCCATAAAAAAAATAGTTGAATTAGATAACCCAAGGGGCATAACTACAAATTCCTAATGACCATATCTAGTCTAAAATTATATTTTCATTATTTTTTCTTCCCCTAATTTCAAAAAATTGTTCTTCAACCTCAATTCAATATTCAAAAAAAATATTCACCATGGATATGATCAAATAAATCATCGATGGAAGGAAAAAGAGACTTGGTCTTAATAGAGATCTTATTAAAGGCTTAGTAATAAATTTAAAATCCCTTTAAAAAATATTTGTATTTAAATAAAAAGATTGAATCACACAATGATGAAGTGATATGTTAGATGAAACAATTATATAAAAACTCATTTCTCTGACTTTTCTATTCAAGAAGTTATATATGTTACATTTAAAAACTGGGCGTTAGAAACTAGATTAGAATCAGGGACTATGTCTATAAGGAATTAAACATCCTAATCTTGTAAAATATTTAAAAACTGATAGAAAAAACCTCAATATATTCATTTAACACTGGAAAATTAATAATTTAAGCAGTTACATTGTTTCCAAAAATATGTGCACGAATACATTCAATTCAATCTTTTAACATTTTATGAGATTCTTAATTTGTTGTAAATGGTATGGGTTCATTATTGAAAAAAGAAAAAATATCTTTAAGAAATACGAATTCATTTGATTTATAATAAATCATATCAGGGTTTACTGAAATCCAATCCATAGACATAATAACATCAAACTCTTACTGGGGGAATATGACATCGTTTTTAGGTAAATTCGTTCAACTAAAAAAAGGCATGAATATTCTTATAATTAATTTTCTCTTTAATATTTTCTCTAGATTTTTTTTACCATAAGTAATGGAGTCATTTCAAGGGGTATAATTTTTCATTTACTAGAATTGTTTTCAAAAATGAAAAAATATTTATAACCCATATTATAAATGACATTCGAAAAATAGAATAATCAAACAATGTACATGATACCACTTCATGTGATGGCCCAAAATCTACTGATGTTGTCAAAAATGATTTCATCACACATTCCAGCTTATAGTATGGTCACTTTCCATCTTCCAAGTCCCTCTTTGGATTCCCCTTTGAATAATGACCCATCTTATTACATTTAAAACATTCTAATAACTATATATCAGATTTTTTTACCACAAAATGATCTTTTTAATTGAAATTATGAGCCTTATGACCAATTATACCACATAAAATGATTTTACTATCATTTCAAAGGCATTCCGTTTTGTTTTTTTAATTGTTACAAATGGTAACATCAATTTTCTTACAACCAAACATCTTTGATGCATTCTTCCATTTTTTCCATCCACCTCAACTTCGTTTTCTACTATTTTTAAAGGAACAAATGATCATCAAAAAACTACATTTCCACATTCTCAACCCATCATACTATTTTTTTCATTATATTTTAATTCACAAGAATCTAATTCTATTCAATATTTTTGATTCAATACAGAGTAAAAATGACTTATTTTACTATCATTATCCAAGATAAAATATTATGTGTACCTTGGCAATCGAGTAAATATTTATTTATTTGTAGCCACTACAACCTAATCCAATATGAATATTATGAATTAACCTAATTAAAAATTAAATGCATCATTATAACTATTCATGAATGAATGTTATGGAAGAAAAAAAATATATGTTTGTGAAGTGGTATTATGCAATATAGATGAATGATTATTACATATACCATTTAATAGAAGTAGACATGGATTTATGTGATGATATTAATATAATTAAATATAATTATATTTATGATACTAGATTTGTAATTCAAAAATGGTTGAATAATATTTTATGGATGTTGATGAATAATTAAACTAGATATACTTGCTTAAAAATGATACACTTTGTTTCGACAATCGCTTTTCTTTGGAACATAAGACCACTAACGATGGTGTTACTCCTAAAATTAGATCTGTAGAATGTGGTAATGAATTATTGTAAAACTTTTAGGAAATATTGGCCAAAAAAATATTTTCTTACGTGTTAATAAAACATGATAATAAGATACATTTTATAAGAGAGGGGAGGTTCACTCTAGGAATTCATTAAAATATTAAATTATTATTAAATTATTATTTTCTTCAAAATGGATAGAATCTTATTTATTTTGAATATAGGTTAATTTTGGTTCTAAATACATTCATCAAATTCTGTTTCTATATGTTTTGGTTATTTTTTAATCCTTTCCTTTTCCCATTATTCCCCATAACCCCATTATATCATACCATGAAAACGTGGATTTTTAATCTTAAAGGGTAAATAAATATTCAAAAAAAATAAACAATGAAATGAATTATTGATTAATTTTTTCACCTCATCCCAAATTATTTTTATAATTTCTTATTTTTTAAAAATTTATAACATTTAATAAAATTTTTATTGATTTAAAATATAATTAATGTCAATTTTGATACTAATCATTACATGAATTTTTTAAAAATATTATAAAAACATGATATCTTCAAACCAAATCTTTTATAAAATAAATAATATGTCATTTTCATTTGTAATATTCATTTATAAATTTAATTATCTTAAATAACATTTATTTTAAAATATATAATATAATTTATTTTATATTTTCTATAATTGAACGGTTAATCCATAATAATTTTGAATCCTTTATATATATTATATATTTCCAAAATATTTAAAATAAATTACCCAGATGAGGTTAAAAGCTTTAGATTTTTAAATACTATTTATAGTCAATGATATAATCAGAATATCCCCTTATTAGAAATGTTATTGTTAATAAACACAATAATAAAACATTAATAACATTTATTTAAAATAATATAATATAAGTGGAATAATGTAATATATTCCTAAAAGAGTTCATAAAATTTGAAAAAAATTATTGAGGTTTAAAATAAATCATAAAATAAAATTAGAAAAAGTTTTGGGATTATTTAATTGTATTTAATATATAATTTTTACCCATAAATCGTTGATTTACCCTTTACAATGGTAATAAAAATTGAAAAAGATATTATTCATTATGTCCAAAAAATGGAACTATATTAAAAAATTCACCTTCTAAATCCAAATATGGAATCAAATTTTCAATATTTAAAACAAATAAATTGGGTAAATAACCTTAAAATTATAAACACATTGAAAAGTTTGAAATGTTTTCATATTAAAATAAAAGGATATAATAATTAAAGTGACATTAATTGGATTAATAAATTTATAAATTTTATAATGTTACATTACAAAAAATTAAAACGTTATTTAAGTTATCAAATATTTTTTAAAAAATGCAGTTTTCATTTAAAATGAATTCTTTCTCACTATTCATCAAAAATAAAACATAACAGATTAATACAACTCCAATTAATCCAATGTAAAATTTGATATTCCATTTTAAAAAATGATTTTATTTTTGAAAAATATAATTTTTAAATGTGTCAAAATTTATTTTTTAAATAAGTGTTCCATTAAATGGTTATAGAACCACTTTTTTAATAAAATTAATTTTAACCATAAAACTCAGTTTATGGTATAGAATCTTGGACATAGTTTCACTTTTTAAATAAAAATATACAATAAAATTTGTAATTATTAATAAAGAGAAAACGAATTTCCATATCATTATCTAGATTGGAACATTGTTTCCCCCTTTTGGAAATTTCATTGTGGAAATTGTATTCAATTATAAAATTAGTGGTGATATATTTCATTCTTATCATATTCATATTACCATGTCTCCTCTTAATATATAATACTTTTCATTAAAACTATAACAAAAAAATTATTGTATTCGGCAACATGTTCTCAATTCAGTTAAGAACCTAAATTTGGTGTTCCTAATAAGAATGATTATATTCCAAATAACTACTTGAGGGAATATAACATGGGATGAATATGGTACTTATTTATTTACCATTGAATAATGAAATAATTTTTTTACAATGGATAATCTCAGAGTAAAGAAAACTTTTTTCAAAATGATCAAAATTTCTATCAGATCGCATAGGGTCCAATGAAATATGGAATCAACTTCCCCTTTTAACCTAAATGAGTCACAATTTTCCATGGAGAAGCTTTAAGAAAGACATGATTACCTAAGTATATTGAAAGATCTTTCCTCTGGTTACCCACATAATAGTTTTACCGGCTTTGATATTGACTCATGTGTTGCAAAATCATCTTAATATTATAAGATGTTTTCTCTACAAATTATAATCTCATCAACATATATTCAGCCACATTATTCCACAAATCTAGTGTGTGACACCTCTTTCTTTAGAAATCCTCAAATGGATCAATAGGTATGTTAGAATGAAAACTATTATTGTATGAAAACTAAAATGTAGAATTATGATCGTCCTAACTTCCCTGGTAATCCATTGAACATGAATATAGAATATCCTCCAATGTTTGAGTTTCATGTTATGATTGTCCATCAGAATGAGGATGAGAGGCTATTTTGAAATATAATTGAGTTCTCAAAGACATATGAAGGAATTTCTGAAATTTAGAAATGAAAATGTGTTTACGATCAAATAAAATAGAGATAATAACTCCATTTAACCATATTCTATATTTCAGATGATAATGATAAAGTTGGTCTAGAGAAAGATAATCTTCAGTCGAAAAAAAATGTTCAGATTTATTTAGTTGGTCAGTAATAACCAAAATAAAATTTTTACATTGAGATATTTTTTGTAATCCCACTATGAAATCCACGGAAATAACTTAACATTTTTAGGATAACACTGGAAATGGATAAAGCATCGACATAGGTGCATGTCATTATTCATTAACCTTTTGAAATGTCAAATATCTCAGGGGAATGTTAGTAATATCACTTTTCATTCCACCCCACCATTAATATTCATTGTGATTTTTATACATCACAGTGATTCTTGGGAAAATGGAAAATAGATAACTATGAGATTCACTTATCAACACTTTCTTCAATTTTTAATCACAATACACACATAATCACTCCCAAAATGATAGAAAACAATATTCATTAATATTATATTCAAGGAAAATGTCGTTTTAACCAGTTAAACATTTTTCTAAAACTCCTGTTCATCTATTTATGATTTCTTATTTTTATCTGATAGATATGATTTTGGAGAAACCAGATTCAAAATAGAGTAATTTTCTACACCAGCAACATCCATTCCATAATTCATTAAATCATTAACCAAGGGGTTATGTTCAAAATGTAACATGGTTTTTGTAGTATTATATTTCCAACTCATGGAATCGACCAATTTATTTTATAATCACGGATGTTAATTAATCATGCAATCATAATTAATCATTAGTTATAGCCATATTCTATTTCTCATTTTCACTTATATCTAATTAAATATATTAATCAAATGTTCATTACTAGTATATATTTCACAATTTTTACTATAGAATTAATTCCCAAAATATTTTTAATTATAAAAAATTTCTATTTCAAAATTATGTAAAAGTAATTTAACTCATGAGGTTTTAACTGATGTGATGCATGAACAATTACCCAATTAGTCTACATTAGGGAATAACAAAGATCATTCAATAAATTATCATTATAGATGAAAAGTTCCCTATTTATGGAAGCCATGTTCAAAAATATAGAATTTACTAATAATATTTTTAATTCCTAAAAACAATAATCATATTATTTTTTCTAGATGAAATTCACCCCTTTTTAGTTTACTTAAAAAATGGTCTAGATAACCCTGAAATGTTTTCAACAAACCTCCAGTAAAAGCCTAAAAATCCATGAAAACCATGAATCTCGATAATATTTTTTGGTCCTGGAAATTAATAAACAACATTCATTTTAGTAGGATCAACAATTATTAAATCTTTAGAAATAATGTGACCATGAAAAGATTTTTTTAACAAAAATTCAGACCATAAAAATTTCCCATGTGGTTGATTTATTATTATGGTTTGAATAACAACCCTTAGATGTCATTAATGACCCTCTTTACCATTAGAAAATATAAAAAATTCATCCATAAACCCAACCAAAACCATATCCAAGAACTCAAGAATTATTATATTTATAAGATCCATGAATATAATAGTTGCATTAGGTAACCAAATAGGAATAACTAAAAATTCTTAATGACCATGTCTTTTCTACAATGCTATTTTCAGAATTTTTCTTCCTCTATTTCAACTATTTGTTCTTCAACCTCAGGTCAATAATCAAAAAATATTTTTCACCATGGATCTGATCAAATAAATAATTAATATAAGGAAAAATATACATGGACTTAATAGAGATGTTATTAGAGTCTTAATAATAAATTTAAAATCCCTTTAAAACATATTTTTTTTAAATAACAAGATATAATCACACCATGGTGGAGTGATAGGCTAGATGAAACATTTATATAAAAATTCATTTATTTGACTTATCAATTAAAAAAGTTATACATGTAACATTTAATAATAGGGGATTAGAAATTAGATTAGCATCAGGAACTATGATTATAAGTAATTAGAAATCCTACTCTTGTAAAATACAAGAAAACTAAATGCAAAAACTTCAATATATTCATTTACCACTTGAAAATCTATAATTTAAATAGTTACATCATTTCCAAAAATATGTTCAAGAAAACATTCAATTAAATATTTTAACATTTTATGAGCTTCCTAATTTTTTATCAATCGTATGGGTTGATTCTTGTGTCAAGACAAAATCTCTTTCAAAAATACAAATTCATAAGCTCTATAATAAATCATATAATGTTTAACTGAAATCCAATCATACACATAATAACATCAAACTCTAATGGAGGGAATATAACATCATTTTTAGATAAATTCCTTCAACTGAAAAAAACATGAAGATTATTATAATTCATTGTTTCTTTGATGTTTTTTCTAGATGTTTTTACCATAAGTAATGGCTTCATTTCATGGGGTATAAATTGTAATTTACTAGAAATATTTTAAAAAATCAAACAATGTTTATAACCTTTATTAGAAATGACATTCGAATAATTAGAATAATCAAACAATATACCTGAAACCACTTCATTTTATGTCCCAAAATCTACTGAAGTTGTCGAAAATGATTTCATCAAACATTGCAGCTAATATTATGGTTGCTTTCCATCATCCAAGTTCCTCTTTAGACTCCCATTTGAATAATGACCCATTTTATTACATTTACTACATTTTAATAACTATATTTCATAATATTTTTACCACAAAATGATATTTTTAATTGAAATTATGACCTTTATGACCAATTATACAACATCAAATGTTCTTAATATAATTTAGAAGGCATTCTGTTGTGTTTTTTTAATTGTTACAAAGGGTAACTTCAATTTTCATACCATAAAAATTATTTTATCCATTCTTCCTTTTTTTCCATCAACCTTGACATCGTTTTCTAATATTTTTCAAGGAACACATGATCATTCAAAAATTCCACTTCCACATTCTCAACCCATCGTACTAGTTTTTCATTATTTTTTAATTCACAAGAATCAATTTCCATTGGATATTATGCATTCAATATAGAGTAAAAATGACTTATTTTACTACCATTCTCCTGGATAATATATTATGTGTATCTTGAAAATTGATTCAATTTTTCTTTATTTATATCCACTACATCCTAATCCAATATCAATACTAAGAATTATTTTATCATCCTATGTCAAATATCCATATAAAAATATTTTTCAAGATAAATGTTTTTTTTAATTTCTATGATTACAACGCTTTAATATACTTATTATCCCTAATATTCTTGACCATTGACCACCACTGATCAGCTTCACCTTTAAAATAGAAAATATAAATACTATATTTTTGATTGTCTAAACAACCCATGGCATCGAATATATTTTCTTAAAATTTAATCCAACCTTTTTCTACCACCCGGTCAGGAGATCTACAAAATGTAGGAGTGTGTTACTTCATGAAATTTTCAAATACAGACATATTCCATTCTTTTTGATCTGGATGATATCATGCATAGATTTCACTTCCATTTATTTCATGTTTCAACTGATCCATCATATCAAAAAACTATTTAGTTCCATTTTCAAAATTATTAGTAATATAATTTGGATGGATGTTTTCATCTTGATTCCATCCCAAGACATCTTCCAAAATATCTATATGGAAAACCATTCTAAATAGACCTATATTAAATAATGAAATAAGGTATTCTTAAAATGATATATCATTTCAACATAAACATAAAATAAAAAACATTTTGGGTATTTTATTAACATTATCCTAACCCATGAATTTATCTAAACAGACCACTGATACCAACAATAACAGATTGGCCATAAACATTGTACAATCTAGAGTTTTATTTAAAAACGTAACTTCAATCGCATTTTAGATCATCTAATGTTTATAGTTATACAGAATTAGGTCATAAATCATACATAACATCCCACATTCAGACAAACTAGATATTAATAAAATATTATCTACCTTTTCTATAATATAAATATTTTTAAATTGAACAATATTTCTCAATCATGAACAATATTCATAACCCCCTACTTGAATTACTCATTTATCATACACATCCTCAAACCCTATTTTTTATTATAAATCACTGTATGAAAAAAAATTAGTTAGGGAAATAAAAGTAAAGAGTGAATCAAATAGTCAATCAGTACTTATAAACCCGTGATATCATTTTTCCAATGTTATAATTTTCACCCATAAAAACTTATGTCCATTAACATACCTCATGAAATCATCACATACCTGTAATAACCAATAGAAAAGAAAATTGTATTGGTATTTTGGAGTATAAATTACATTTCACTGTTATATTTACTATATCTCTCAATGATATATAGTATTCAACCTTCTTATATACATTTCTAATAACCACTGCAATATATTCCCTTAATTTCTATGGATAAACCCTAATATTTAACATTCTCTATTTATTGAATGCATAAGAGATCCATTACAACCACAGTCACATTTATTTTTTCACATAACCACCAATACACATAAAAAATTCCCAATTACCAAAAAATTATAATAACACTTAAATAATAAATAAAGGAGAAATGTCTTTTCCACTTTGAAAATCACATTTCATTTTTGCAAAGTCATTCCATCATAAAAGAAATAAATTATTTTTTAATAAAAAAGTACAATTTTTAATATAAGAATAAAAACACTAATGATTCATGAAGTTAGGAAATTATATTCATTCAGTTTATGTAAAAATAATATACCATTATCATTTTGCAAAAATAGTTGAAAATTTAATTTTAAAAGTGGATTCAAAAGAATTTCCATTACCATGAGTTTGAATCAACAAATACAATATTTATTTTCATCAATATTAAACATTTGATAATAATTTACATTGCTGTGAAATTTTTTAAGTTTTATTATAACAAGTATATCACATATTATCATATTATAGCAATTACATATTTATTTATGTTCATGTTCAACTTTTTGACGATATTTGGTACCTGAGTCAAAATTTATCTTAGTATGGCATCAATAGTCAAAGTGGTCATTGGGAATTAATCATTAGAATAATAATCATGAAATAATATTAACCCTTATACATCCATAGTACTTTTAAATCCATCCATTACATATGGATATTAATAATTAACTATGTTACAATCATGAAGTTGGTATGTCGTACATATTAATGAGTAATGTTTTAATATTTCAATGATATTTTTGGAAATAATTTATGTAGTATATTTAATTAAAAAATGATAATAATATCAATAATAATGAATTATAATTTTTAATATACTAGTATATATATATCATACATGTGATTTTGTTATGAAAATAGAATCACATTACCTCATGAAGGTTATATTTCACACGTACGGATAAACAACATCATAATTTTTATGTGCATGGAATGTTAAGATAATAAATAAAATATTATTAATTAATAATGATAACTATGTAATTTATATCATATATATTCATTAATTTCATCAATATAACCATTCTTCATAGACGGTGATGGAAAACGAATTATACTGGTTCGTATGGTTCTATCCACAAGAATTATTACTTTTTTATTTCAAATATTATGGTTGTGGATATGGATTTATGTGACAATGATAACATAATGACAAATAATTATATTTAGGAAAATGGAATTATTATTTTATACTTGATTAATATGATTATAGGTTTTTAGAAGAAGAAATAAAACTGAAATACATGATTTGAAACTCTGCCTTTAAATCAGACAATCCACTTTTTTTAACACCTTAACCCCACTAAGGAAGATTTTATGAATAAAATAATAGATATATAATGATTAATAGTATTATACTTGTTTTTTAGTCATATTTTTGTTAAAAATAATAGGTTTTATTTTGTGAAGAGAAGAAGAGAAAAGGATCCCTTTTATGAGAGATCTGAGGGGAACTCCTTGAATTCTTCAAAATATTAATTTTATATAAACAACATTTTCATTCTGGATGGTTCCAAATAGATTTACTGAGATGGTAGGATGATAATGGGTCGAAATGAAAACATAAAGGTAAATTTATACATGTTATGATAATTTTTTAATCCCTATCTGAAATTTTAAACATTTTTAACCCCTTTAAATCTTATTGTGGGCACTTTTATTTTTATTCATTAAGGGTTAATATAGTTACTTTTATATAAAAAATTGAAAAAATGGATAATTGATGAAATTTTAAACCTTATCTAAATCATTTGGATGTATTTTATATTATTAGGAATTTCATATCAATTGATAAAATATTACTTATTTTGAAATAATATAAATGTCAATTATTACATGACTTTTAAAAAATATCAAAAAAATGATATGATAGAAATAAAAATGTTAATCCACCAAAAAAATTTCAGTAAGATATATAATTGTTTTTATGAAATTAATTATCTAATATTATATTTAATTTTTTATTTTTATTATCATTTATTTTATATTCCTTTTAATTAAATTACTAGATAATCATCACTGTGTAATCATATCAGGTAGTTATTTATTTCCAAAAAATTAAAAAAGTTATGAAAATTGTTATAATTATTTTATATTTGAAAATAATTTTTATAGTTCAATATAAATTTTTAATAACCCTATATTTTTAATTTTATAGTTATTAAAAATCCTGAGTTTGATATATTTGACATTTCTTTAAAGTGAAATACCATAAGGGGATCAAAGTCATACAAGTGGAATGAAATGGTAATAAAATCAAAAAAAGGATTCTATTTGTCAAAAATAAATCTATAAATAAAATTAGGACAACTTTTAGGGTAGTTTCCAAATATTTATAATATTATTTTCCCATTTATTACACGATTTACCAATAAGCGTGTTAAGAAAAATAACTAAAGTTTCTATTCCTATTATCCAACAATAGAAGGTCCTTTTTACTAAATTTTTAACTTATGATTCAAAATATATAATCCATTTTTCAAAATTCACAACACAGAAATTGATAAAATTATTTTCAAATTATTCTGGTGGACTTGGTGAGAAAACGTTTTTTAATGTGAAAATGTCCAAAAGTGAGAAATGTTTTTGAATCCAAATTCAATACGAGAAAGAATAAAATAAAAATAATTTGATAAATAAATGTATTATTAATCTATTTTTTTTTTCCAATACAAATTTAAAATATAATTGTCCTATATTGATATTTTTGTTGAAAATCCAATTTTCAATTATAATAAATTATTTTTCACTATTTATTCAAAAATGAACCTATAAAAAAATACAAACAATTCATCCAATGTAAATTATGATATTCCAACTTCAAAATTTTAGTTTTTTTTTGAATTTTAATTTATATAAGTTTCAAAAGACTGTTTTAAAATAAGTACACCATTAAATGGTGATAAAACTATTTTTTAGAAAAATAAATTTCTAACGATAAAAAATGGATTATCATATACATTATTGAACATAGTGTCTATTTTTATTTAAAAAAATTATATATAAATCATAAATATTAATAAAAATTAAATAGAATTATTCTATCATTACTTGTGTTGTTAGACATTCATTGCAATTTATATTACTCCATAATATCTTTGTTCATGTCAACTGCATTACTAGTTTAAAAAAAATAGGCTTTGATCCCCAGTGTCTATTCATGAAAAAACAATTATATTACCTGTATAAAAAAAAATTAATATTTTTTTTATATATTTACAATTATGATGGAGATGAAAATATATTAATGTCTGAATTACATTCCTCATGTTGTTTGGGAACAAATAATACCTAATAATATTACATGAGATATACTATCTCCTCATGAACAACGCCTAATTTATAAAATTTATATAATCTATGAATTCATTCTATTTGGGGGAAGTGATGGAAAATTGTGCATAATTTTCTCCTACTACTTATCATCCTGACTAATTTTTTACTTACATATCTTACCCAATTTACCAAAATACGTTTAATTTAAGTCAAAAAATTTATAAACACATAACCCTTCAAAATGAAACAATAAACATGATTCCACTACCTAAAATATAGAATAATTTATTTTATATTTTTTTAATAGATATATCTAATTAATATCATTGGGTCCCAAAAATTATTTCATTATCACGCATATTTTTTCTAGAAAAATTATCTTTTTTTGAAAAAATATTAATTTAAAAGTGTCAATATAAAATCACCTCACCGTTTAATTATTATACAGTGCATTTCATATTTCTATTGGAATCAATTCACATTTAATGACTGATAATAATGTTTTTTCATTGATTTTAGTTCTACCTCTCATTTATTGAACCATTTTTATTTGTATCTTAAGTAACATGTAACATTGAATGAATTTATTACTTTTAAAATTGGATTTCATTTACTTTGTTATCATATTAGAATCATAATAAAATATTTGGTTATCTTTAAAAATAAACTACGGATGTTATAATGGTATAATACATCAATACATAAAGCCACCATAAAATAAAAAATCAGTTTAGTCATCCCAATAACAATTAACCTTATTAAAAGAAACAATTCTGATATATTTTTCCCAACAACAATAATATCTAAAAATGACATATAATTTATCAGATAAATAATGAAAATTCGTGATATTAATTATATTCCTTTTCAATTTGAATCAATGGAAACATTATTCAATTTTTTAAATTTTATCTAAACCTTCATAAACTAGAAACTAATATATATAAATTCATTTAGCAAATAACATCTAGGAATAAGTTATGTCTAATTCATAATCGTAATTATTTTATCAATATTTTAATATGTTTTCATGTATAGATGTTCCATTAAAAAAATAATCAATGTCATATATCTATGAAATGATATTAGAAGTTAGGATTTAACAATAACTTATTCCTCATAAAAATATAACTTGATTCATTAATATTGTATTAATAGCTATATATCTTTCCATATAAGTGCAATAAGAATATTAAAAATATATTTCAATGAGTAATCAAATGTTGAAAATCCCACATTCCATATCTACATAACAAAATGTATTATTGGTTTTATGTAAATGTATATATTTTTATAGGACTAGAAGGAATTAATATGAGTATACACAAGAATGAAAATGATTTTTTCCTAAAAATCCACGGAGGATGGTCATAAAATTGATGGAAAACTGGACACATACTATGTCATCAATATATATGACCAATTATATTGAAACCATTATATGATAGACCAAAACTTATATTAAATACCTTAATTGAAAAATTATGATATCATGAATAAAATTTAATCCATGCTAATCCATCCTTGAGATGAACTAACTCATCATTATACATAATTCTGTCAGCATCATGCCTTCACATATTTTTTTGACAATTCACCTAATAAGAAAATATTTTTGAACAAAGGAATCAATTGAATGTGATACATTACATACCTCAATAGATGATATGGTCTTCCATATCTATTTTCCTTCCATTAATTTTTTTTTAAATTATTCATAATCATTTAAAAAAAACCCTCAAAATATTATTTAATTTTTCAATAAAGTATTAATTTTATGTTTTGAAAATATAAAATATAATATTAAAATCAATGAAATATAATTAATGGAGGGAATATCTTAATAATATGAAATTACATTCTACTAAAATTTAGTAAATCAATATATTTAAATATTAAAAATTATCAAATTTTTTTACTACGAATTATTCATATTTAAAATTCTATCCTTTTCATTTGAACCCATTATCATTATATAAGAATCATTACATAATATAATAATTTTTTCACTCACTCAATAGGATAATATTAATTAGTTTAATGAATTATTCCCATACCATTGTATTCTTCCGCGACCATACGTTCTTTATCATGATGTTGAAGATATAAAAAATTTTAAAATAAGAAATTATCCATTCTACTCATTTCATTTAGATCATGAGAAGCCAATGTTATCTTTTTCATTGATTTTTGATACCTGACATATTATTTAGTTTGAAAAAAAATATTTTCACAATATGGACAAATTTTTTCGAACATAACCAATGTCTTGAAACACTATAAGAACAATTATAGTGAAAAATTTCTCCATATGAAACCAATTTAAATAAAAAATATAAATAAAATACTCCTTATTTAGAAACTCAATTTAGACATGATCATTATCATATATACATGTTCAACCCATTATGATATAAAAAATATTATTATATAAATATTATCATAGAAAACATTAAATAAAACAATTCATGATAATAATTAATATTGTTAATAAATATTAGAGAAATAAATAATTCCATAAGTAATGTATATATATAATTATGTTCTGACAATTTCAATATATTTTTAGGTTAATATTATGTTGGAGATTCACCAATGTAATATGCACACTACACTAAATACGAGATCAATACATGGGATCTAATTTGATAATAAACCGAAAATTAAGTGAAAATTATATAAAATGTGGATTGATGTTTGGGTTAAGGATAAAGAGGACGTGTTAATATTTTTTACACTACAAAAAGTAAAACACATTGGTATGAGCCCACATACCATTACACATATTTTACAACCCCATTCCTTAGTTTTGTCCATTTCATTAAAAAATGTTATTATATAAAATTAAGGACTCACAACATGAAAATTCTGATCTTTGAAATTATCTTGAATCCCATAATTTCAGGTTTCCTCTTTGAAATTTAATAAAATGTCTCAATTATCAAATAAGATTGATAATAATCTATTAAATAAATTTATGATACTGATCAAATTACTTATTGAGAGAATTCAAAAACAATTCAATATAAAATGAATTTCCTAAGTATGATTTTTTTCAATAAGTGAGTTTGTTATTATTATATTGATAATTTTTAAATATATTTTTATTGAAGAAGAATATCAGATGAGTACGATTATATTTCAATAACTAATTTAAATAATTATTATTTTAAAAAATACATATCGGGATAGTTTCTCAATATAATCCATTATATATGATGAATAAGGAGATAATATTTAAGGAATCCTAGGACCAGTGATGATGGATGAAGAAAAATTATACATAACAATTTTAAATTTTGTTTTATAAGTAACAATATAGAAACATGGATAATTTTCTAAGAGATTACACAAGTGAAATAAATAATCATACAATTATTTGGACATGTTATATGATCATTAACAGTTGGTTTTTAGTTTTTTTGATTTTTATGGGGTGATTTTAGTTATGGTGAAATATATATTATTCAAAAGATGAAGGAGGATTTGAAAAATTCATAAACCATATGAACTTCATAGGGTTATTAGGAAACATAGAGTTCATCGATATTATTGGTATAATAGAAATAATGTAAAGTTCTTGCATTAAAAACTACATCACTAGTTTTAGTTTAATGAATATTATAGTGTATAGTGTGACTTTAAATAGATCTCATAATTCATACATTCGGGTTTATAAAAGATTTATGTAACTTCATAGTGTTTAATCATTTGGATAGTTCCTATATTGTATTGATATTATTACCTTTTAAGGTATACATTGGTTAAGTTAAAGTCATCCTTGGGTTATATTGAGAATTTCAATGGAATACTATAGATACATTTGTTATTTGAAAGTTTTAATATAGTTGGTCAATTAATACGTAGAGTTTTGGAAGTTTTTATAGTTCAAGAAAAACTATGAAAAATAATATGGATTAATTATCCTTATAATGATAGGAATGAATTGTCTAGAAAATAGTAGAGTTATTTCTATTAGGGAATTGATGTGGATTATCATCATAATGAATAATTTTCAGAGTTATGTGAAAAAAGGGAAAAAATAATTACATTATGGTAAATACTATGAGTAATTGAAATTGAAATTATTAGATTCAGAATCAAATGTTCATGAAATCAAGATTACAATAAGAGTTTTTTATTAATTAATAGATTGAATAAAAAACCACATGTGGAAGAAGATATTGTTTGAGAGTTCCACACTAATTGTATGTTTTAATGTCATTATGTTAAATGATTCTATGAAAAATTCGATGATATCAAATTAGTAAAATATAATTAAATTTAATAAATAATTATATTAATATTCAAAATTTTCATGAAGAAAATCAACACAAGAGTTATTTAGAATTTGATGGTAAATCGTGATCAAGAATTCATGATATGATAATTTAGAAGAACACGTTACACTGAAATTCATGGACGTTTCATAATTAATTAAATATATAATATATCTATGATTTATGTGAATATAAAAAATTGAAGTAGTGAAAGGAAAAGTCTTTGACATTTGACACTATGAATATTTTCAATACTCTATAACTAGTAAATTACAAATACCATAATACTGAGTATGAAGAAGAATTCATTTTCATATCATATAAGAATGATAATTTAAAATAGTATATGATCAAGTAGGCCTACAATAGAATAATTTTTTTGAAGGCGATAAACCCTGTTCTTCTAGAGTAGATTAAGAATAAGTGAATGAATGATGTTTTCCACAATATAATGAAGGATAATTTGAGCTCCAACACATAATATTTTCAAGCTTCCATACATAATATTTATTAATATGTCCGAACCCACAATTGGGACTAATATAATAGAGCCAATGTGTGAAATGGGAATATGAGAAATATATGATGTTTTATAAATACAATCAAGTGGTATTCAAGAACTCATAATGAAATGTCATGTAATAATGGTGTAATACTATTTTTTTGATACCAATTTCATTAATAGTGGATGAGTCTATGAAATTGGAATCTAAACAATAATAATAAATCGTAAAATTACATTTAAAAACCTTGTAAAATCATTGTTCTTTGTTCCTTTATGCACTACAACATTTTAGTATTCATGTGACATTTAAGAAGAGAGGATTGAGACCCAACATGAATACATGGCTAAATTGAAAATTTTAAATTTGAATAACAAGTTCAATAATTAACCCCAAACCACATTAGTGATCAACGAAACATTTTCACTTCAATTAATATTAAGAAAATTCTAGGTTATCTATAAAAAGTTGGTATTTATAATAAAGAATTTAGAGATAACATATGTTGAGAGAAAGTAAATTACACATATAAGTATCAATTTAGAGGTTTTATCTATGTCATTGAATAAAAAAATGAATATGATGGAAAAGAAATTGAATATTATATTAATAGAGAATAATATACAAAAATTATATTTATTGGGATAGTTTTATGTATTCATTGAAATGTAAGGATTATAATTATTCTAATGTGTTATTTTCTAACTAAGATGATTTTGTTTTATGTGAGTCCCATATTATTTTGATATTAAAGAATATTTTATGATGATTACACTTGAAGATATTATATATATTCATTTATGATTTCTAAAATATTACAAGTTGAAAAGTCATATATTGATACATAGGATGGAATAATGGTGATTCAATTATAGAAAAATTACAATGTTTTAAAAATATCTTCATTTGTATTGAATCAATGGATTATGTCATATAATTTATAAATGAAACTTCATGTTAGTTGAATAATTATTCAAAAATTAAATTGATGTGAAATAATGAAAACTAATTCATAGGAAGTGATGATATATTAATTTGAAGAATATCACAATGATGTTATTTGTGTCATGGGATCATATATGAATATCAAATCCAACAGGATTACAGAACATAATAAATCTATATAAGATAATAATAAAATAGATGATAATTAGGTTAAGAATTTTAAGAGTAAATATAATGAAATATTGATTTTAGTTAAAGATTACAATTACTTCACCAATATAACGGTTCATGATCTAGAGGGGAAATTGAAAAAATAGGAATTGGTCTATGCTATAAATTCACTTGTACCTGAAAATAATTTTATTGTCACCTGAAATCATTTTGAGATTAAACGATAAAAAAAACATATTTTTGTATGGTTGATCTTATAAACAACACTATATGATTTTAAAGAAGGTCTAAAAACTAGTTTACCCATTACTGAATAATTTTAGTTTGTACTGATTCTATTTAAAATGATAGTGCCTGTTTATTTACAATATCTGTGAAAATTTGTGTAGAGATCATTACTGATAATTTTACCAACACATCAAGGGTAAATATTATCACACTATTAAAAATAAAATCCGTATGAAGAGTCCAAAATGTATAAAATTCTATATAAAACAACATATAATTCATTCTATCTAGATTATAACTACAATAAAAACAAAAATAATTTTTCTCTATTGTTGATGTTATTGGAAGTTTTGTAATAGGGCCATGGAATGTTTTTGAATTATATCTAAATTTGTAGAAAATATAGGAACTGAATCAATAGGTAGTATAGTTAAAGAATGAATAAATCCTACATAAAAATCTCATAATTTATAATAAAAAATGAATTAAATAATGAATGTAAATGATTTAATCCATTGTGGGGGATAAAAGGCCAAGAGAATCTATCATATTCTCATTATTTAGTGCATTTGTAATTTTTGAAATATTAAATGATTTATTTTTATCACACTTATATCATTTATTTTAATTGTATCAAATATGTGTAAAAATATAGAGTGATGATTGATGAGATGAAGGCAGAGTCTAACATAATTCAATTAATTATCAAAATTCCTTTTTTGGGATGGGTTTATAGTTCAAAGGGGGTATTGATATATTTCATATAGAAAATAAAAATGCCAAAAAAATGGGTATCGTATGACATACATGGAATTTTATAAATTATTTTGACCACCTTAGTTAATCACACATGTTTATACAATAATTTGTCTAATGTAGACACAATGTAGATTAAAAATTCTCGTGTGGTAATGTTTTATATGGTTACATCATTCTCTTAATATGTACATTAGGATAAACATTTGATATAATGAGTTTTAAGAAGATTTTTTGAGAAACATTAAATAATATTAAAGATGTTATGATAAGGATTCCATAATATATTTTTTATTTTTTATAATATGGTTGATATGAAAAATACCATGATATTGAGAAATTTATAGAATGTTATTGACAAAACATTTATAAGGGGACTGAATTGTAAAAGTGTGGAATATATTTTTTGTTAATAAAAGTGATTTTTATTTTCAAGATAAGCTGAAAATATGTGTTGGAAATAGAAGAAAAAAATCTAAGGAATAAGATATTATATAAACTAAAGGAAATAATAGTACTATTCAAGAATACGTTGATTGATAAATTCATGATAATTACCCTTATAAGTGATTTTTGTTGATCTGGTCTTCATTTAAACCATGGTAACATGTTAATGGACTAAAAAACACCCTCTTAATTATTTGAATGTTTTTAGGATGCTGGTGGAAAGCTATAAGTGTGATAGTGTTAGAGACTTCATAAGTGAAATAAATATTTGGATAATGATTTGGAAATGACGGATGATTACTATTTGTTGGAATAATTCATAAAAAAATTACCTATAGTAGGTTTTTTCAGATGGATCATGTCTATTTTATTATTGGGGAAGCTAAATACTATATCATTCTAAACACAATTTTATTCATAGGGTTTATAGGTTTCATTGGTTTTATTGAGTTCATATTTCTCAACAATGACAATGTGGATTAAACCGTTTAAAAATATATTAGACTCAACAGAGTTCAATGATGTTTATAGGGAATTTTGGTACTTTTATGGTTTCCATGAATTCTATGTTATAGTTAATAAGTGTAATTTGGAACTGAATTGAGCTCATGGAATTGAAGAGTTCCAACATAGTTTTTGGAAAAATACATCAAATGATGTATGTTTATTATGTTAATGACTTCAAATTGTTCTGTTGGAACATCAAATTTTCCACGTGGAATTCATTGAGTTGTTCATATACTTATTTTATTTAAGCATTCTCTTCATAGCTTTTATGATGTGTAAAGAGTCTAAATAACTTAAAAGTCCATATTTTTCACTAATTCTAATGAATACATGAATAACTACTTGGGAATTTTATAGGGTTCGCTATATTTTTAAATATATAATTGATAAACTCCATAGTGTGAAATTTAAAAAGCCTAATGAAATGAGGAATGTGATAATTAAATTGGGATAAATATTTTGATATATTCTTATAAAATTGGGCGATGCATGTGTTGATCATCATATAATTAAAATCATAAATTTAAATTGATGAAATAATAATCTAAGAAAGTATTTGGAGTTTAAGAGTTACATTCCATATAATAATTTACACAATATGAAAAATTCTGACGCCATACAAAAGTTAATGATTTAATTATATTTAAATAATGGACTATTTTTGAGAAAATGATGTCATTTCTAGTTGTCACATAAGGAAAACCAACCCAAGTCTGATGGAAAATGTAAATGATTCCATTGACCGAGATTTGATGATAATAATGTCAAGAATATTTCATATTGATAGGAGTCAAGGGTTTTCTATAATTCAATACAGAAATAATATTATAATTATTTTTTAGTGAATATAAAAATATATGGAGTGAGATGATAAATGAATGAACTTATATGTAGTTTATAATGTGATGAAACTGTAATCATTTGAAAAAGGAACCCTTATACTCTGTAGAATGAATAACTCTTTCATGTATCATAGGAGGAGGAGAAGATGATGAAGGAGCGGAAGAATTCGAATGATGAAATCATGTTATAGAAAGAATTTTACATGGGTGTCCCAATACATATTGATGTGATGTTAAATGCTGATGTATTCCACACTATGAAGAATAGTAATCAAACTATATCTCATTGGTTTGTGAAACTTTCCATTCAGTGAATTTGTAATGAAGTAAGAACTATCCATGAGGATAGAACTTTGCGAGATATCTATAAATTTTGTAAATGTCAAAAATATGCAATTTTTTATAAAGAAACACAAATTGGATGCTAGTTCTAAAGATGGGATATTATATAACCCGTGTGAAAGTCTATTCAATGTAACAAATTTAATTAATAAAGGATGAATCCAGTATCGTTATATCTAAAAAATCACAGCAAGGATTATTCCTTAATGTTTTAACCATGTAAAAATTGATGTGTATTGTAATTATATTTGTACTAAAATATAGTTAAGGATCATATACATTAGAAGAGTGGATTGATACATAAACCCGTATATGAAGATGTTATAAAAAGTAAAAAGTTTCAAATATAGATCCATAATACACTACTCCCCCTCCCAATGATCCACAAAACTTCGGATATTTAATGTTTTTAACACCCCTTAAATAATTACTAGCATCCTTGAAAACCCTATTACATTGATTTTAATCCATATTTTCTAATAACACCCCATAATAATGATATTAATAATTAAACCATAAAAATTATCATATTATCAAATACCAAACACATTTATATTAATATAAAATTTTTTATATTTACAAATATAATCAATATCAAGGAACTAAATTTTTTAACACCGCATAAATCATTTATAGAATCAATGTAAATTATATGAGTAGAAAATGAAATTTCAGCATACACAATAAGTTCACTGTTGTTTAAATAATTAATTTAGTAAATTTTTATGGAAATATCTCATTTTATGACACTGATACAAAATTATATTTAATATATTGCTACAAAAAATTCATCACTAAAAACAAAATGAATATAATATTAAAATAACAATAATAATTGTTTAATGAAATCATTGTTATTGAATCCAAATGAGTTATATAGAACCACTAACATAAATGATTAATCCAATGACCTATAATGTTACTCCACATGGAGAGATAATTAATGTTCTTTAGTTGATGTCAATAAAATCAGTAAAAAGAAAAAACTAAATATAATTCATGTTACATGAGTCCCCAGTCAACCATTTCAATATTTATAAGGCCCCGGCCTTAAACCTTACTTAATATTGATTTAAATGAATAATTCATATTGAAGATCTTTTCTGGTTTAGAGTTTTAGAGAATTAGAACATAACTATTACATATAAAAAGATTACAAAGTAGACACTTATACTAAGTTTCCATAAACTAAAAACTCTTAAAAAGAAACATGTCTAGTTCCTTGTTTTAGATAGAATGACTTTCCCTTGATCCCATCCTTGACCCTATTCCACATTAGGTCCTATGAAAAAAATTTCAAAAAAAACATGGGGTGAGCATAAAAAGCTCAGTAAGGGATACACAAAGAATGGAAACTATTAGTTTATTAAAACAACAAGTAAACAATGTATACATTATCAAAGTAATAATTTTCACCTTTATGAAGTAGTAAAAAAACTCTTCACTTAATAAAAGTTCATTACGTACCCATCCGTAACCAAAAGATTACCATAAAACCCATATAAAGATCACATAACATATAAAGGTAACTTGGGACATAAACATACATAAGTGTAATAACCATAAGGTCGACTTCCACACATATCACTTAATGGAATAGACATTAGTCCAACTTCCATACATACTTAATGGAATAGCCATACGGCCGACTTCCATACCCAATGCATTGGTGGTTATAACGTAACCACCCGTCCATGTATTCACGGCACCACCCGTCATATGGTTTATCACGTAACCACCTGTAAAATGTCCAAGTACCATCATTACACATAAAATATTGAAAATTTAAACATTTAAATAACAACATTTCATTTGAAATCACAATAAGTAATTCCAAGACATCAATCCATTTTCAAAAACCATTTAAAACTGATTTTGGAATCAAAGTGTCCCATACCACTTTGAAGATTTTATTGGCATTATAATTTTAAAAAATTAATTTCCATATAAATAAATACTGAAAACCATTTTGAAATCATGGATATTAAAGATAATGATTTAGAATAATAAATCTTTAAAACATTTAAAATGATATTTTTGTTAAAGAGTTTTTAACAAAATGAGAGACTCTTCAATACGAATAACTGTGGAATAACATTTAATCCAGACATTATAATATCATGAGAATAAAGGGATTCATGATATAATATTTCAAAGGAAAGTATACACACCATATAAGAGTTAATTGGTGCATAACAATAATGAAGTCTCAAAAGAAATGTAAAATGAGATGAAATCCATTATAAAGAAGGTATCCTTAAATTAAGGATAAATCAATCTCATAATTATGTGTGAAAAATATAATTACACCCAATATAAGTAGATATTATGTGTAAAACAATCAAAGTTTATTCACACATATTCAAAGGATGACATATTCAATAACTACATGTTGAACCCAGAGAAATCGAAATTGGGTTAAGAAGTTCCCTTGGTAAAATTCGACAGCCTAACGGCGTCACATAAAATTTTACAAAAACGGTTCATGAGAGAGATAAAGGGGGTCTCATCACTTGGACATAAAATTTACATAAATAATTATATTGAAGAACATATCCCAACATAATAGTATGTGAATTAAAAGACATAACAAAAGAAGTCTTTTTAAAAAAAAGAGGGTGAAAGGTCCCCTTACTGAGTTTGGTAACATTCGAAACGTACACCCCATGGAAGAAGGGTCATACAATGAGGATGTGAATACCTATAAATGAAATTATACTACAAAATGTGTATAATAATGTGCAGTACATACACCACTCAATGGAAATTGTGGCAAATGTATCATAAATCTCACGGGAATAAAAGTGATATGAAAAATCCATTATGAAAACTCGGCAGCCTAACGGCGCCACTAAAAACATCCAAAAATGGATTGATGAGATCAAATAGGGTATCTCATCACCTTAAAATAAAATTTACAGAAAGAGGAAAATAAAAGAACATCCCCCATCATAACAAATAGGATCTTAAAAGAAGTGACATAAAGGATAGTACTTTAAAAGAAAGAGAGAGGTTAAATCTCTTACGAAAATTCGGCAGCCTAACGGCGCCACTCAAAACATACAAAATGGATTGATGAGAGAGAATATGGTCTCTCATCATATGAACATAAAATTTACAGTAATATTAATATAAAAGAACATCCCAATAATAAGAAATATGAGCTTTAGAAGGAATGACATAAAAGAGTGTACTTAAAAAGAAAGAGAGGAGTAAGATCCCTTACCTCAGGTCCGACTTGACTCGATCGTTCTTTAATCTCCTGAATAATAAAATTGAGTTAATTTATACTTCCTTATGAACCTTTTTGAAGTTCATTATTCATTTTATATCACTTATTACCATGTCATAGACATTATGTAATCATTTAAGTTAATAATGATTGTTTTGGCGATACTTGGTTCTTAATTCGAAAGTGGACTTCTTACAATTACATGTTGTTCGTGTGGTCAAATGTTAATTATATACAGAATTGTATTCATTATGTATATATAATATATATCATATATCTCCAGTATATTCATGCATTTATAATATTACATAACATTTAGAGTTAAGAAATGAAATGCACCGTTCATGGAGACGGTAAGCCGTACGTACACATGAACGCTACTTCCATTTCTATTTCATATTTAATGGAATTAAAACATAATGATACATAATATAATTTTAATTAAAGTATGGTATCATATATAATATGATTAAATATATCCTTTATACGCACCACATATGGTATTAACGAATCAAATCACTTTGAGGGGGCGATAGTCCGCACTTCCTTAAATGAAGATATCGCGTTTACCCATAATGGAAACCATAAAGGTATGACATAAATGAAAAATATATAAGATTAAGTAAAACATAAAAATATTAGATATCATATATAAATATAGTGTCATCTTAATGGCCACCATTGAAGGTTTTAGAAGAATGTTGAACAATCATCGTTTCGGGAGGCAGAAATTCGCCATCCACGGAAAAAATATGTTCTTTAACCATTAGATGTAGGTGTGTGTAAGTGTAGCTATAAACCTTCTTATAAAAACATCCTAGTATATTTAGGATACTGTATTTGTTACAAAATAAATGAATAAAATGAGTTCAGTGGGTTGGATAAGCAAAATAAAACAAAAGGACTCATGTGAAGACATTACCTTAAAATCGGGTAACTCCCTTTGGTTTGAGCTCAAAGGCTTCCTTGGGAAGACTTCTTCCCAATGTGAGGCTTCAAGGAGTAAAGGATGGATGTTCAGAGACCAAATGGGCAGAGTTTGGCCGAGCCCAAGGATTTAGAAGTGTGGGTAAGGAGGTAGAGGTGGGGGCCTTTTATAAGAGGAGAGGAGGGGAATTCTTGGAAAGTAAGCAAATGTTACTTTATTTGAAAATGAGATTCGGATTTAAAAGGTCCCACATTTATATAATTCGTGGATATGGTGATTAGGGTTCGAAATCCACCCATCCAATAGGTTTTGGACATGTATAGGCCTTAGATATTACATTATCATTCCATTTTATTTAAATCGTTAAATAATGAGGTCATCGTTGCATCATTCTGATGTCATAAATAATTTAATTTATTTAATGTAAAAAAATTATAAAAAAATACTATGATGTAGGAAATCTTTTTATCTTTCCAATTACTATTTATAGTCAAAAACCTCACTTGTATAAACTCATGTAAAAATTGTTTTAGTAAAAAATATCACTTTTGTGTCATTTTTACTTTATCATTAAATAAAAAGGTATTTATGTCATTTTCCAAACAAAGTGGCTCCATGGGGTCCCCAAGTTGACCCATGGATTGTCTTGGTCGGCCATGACACATCAAATGAGGGTAGGACATGTGTCTAGGTCATTTCATTTTATTAAAACATTATTCTTACCTTAAACTACATTAATTATGTCTAATCGCGATTAAAAACCTAATAAGTTACTATTCGCCAAAAAATTATTTTAATCCCATTGAACCACATTTTACTTCTTAATGAAAACCATTTATGTCGTATTTTTGAAATTAAAAACACAAAGATGGAAAAATTTCATTTAAACAGAAAATCAGTTTTTATAAGTACCACTTAGTGGTTTCACTATTCCTCAAAAAATGAAGTTTTTCAGAAAAATACCAAAACATCACCATAAGCTATATTTGATATTCCGAATTCAAAAATGATGTCTATTTTAAAAAATTCACAACATATTAGTTTAATTAATTAAATTAATAATTAATTCCCGCTGTCAGAGGAAATAGCATGTTTTTATGAAACAATAAGTTTCAAAAGATTGACACTAGTTTAAGTCCAATTTCAAAGTGAAATTAATTCCAACGACCACTATTGTATTAAATGGAAAAAATATATTCTAATTTAACATTAAAACAAATTTAAAAGATAATATAATCATATAAATAAATTAGATTAAAAAGAGGTTTTGAATTAAAATACAACTTTTTCACTATTCATTAAAAATTGAACTTTTTTGGAAAAATACCAAAAATTTACACAGAGTAAATTTTGATGTCCCGATTCTAAAGAAGAGTTTTATTTTGTCAAATATAACACATAATATTTTCAAAAAGTGGATTTAAAAGGGGTTCTCCATCAAAAGGCGTTTAATCGACCTTTTAAAGAATATTATAATGTTTATGCTTAAAATTGGATTCATTCGCATTTTTAATTCTCTAACATTTTTTATAAAAAGTAAAAATATTTGACAAACATATATAATCATTTTTTAGTTATTTATGTTCATTCCTTCCATTACAACGGCTAGGCGTTAAATACAATTTAAAATAATATTATTTTATTATTTGTGTGCAACGTAAGATTCCCAAGAAACTCGTTGTTGAGCATTGGGTACGCCATCGAGAATAGCATCCCATTTAAAGTAATATTAATATTTTAATCACAAATATGGATAAATATAAAGATTTCATATTCTTTATTTACCTGGGGTGTTACATCCTTCCCCCCTTTTGGGAATTACGTCCTCACAATTTTAAAATTGCGTTTGGAAACATCCTTGAAAGTCCCACATCGGAACAAGAGTCGGTAAAACAATCACTTTATAATAAAGAAAGATAAGTACAATGGTCACCCGGTTTAACCCATACTAGGATTCCAAGTATGAAAATATGGACATCGAGGAAAAAATAAAGGGTCATGTTCTGATGGAGAGTGATAGAAAACATGTTTTGGAGAAAGTTAACCACAAGAAAATCACAAACTTGTGATGGGTTAAACGATATTCGATTCCCCAGTAGGAAAAGTTAATAGACAACATTTTTGTTTCAAGTTACTTTTTATTGAGGAATTTATTCATAAGGAAACATAATCACTTATCATGTTGACTTTCAACTTTTATTAGATTCCTTACACAAACTCATATTTTCTCCAAAAGGCGAGTATTTATGAAGACTTGTTCACATTAAGCGTACTATAATCAACATCTAGAGAATCACCTAATCCACAATAGAGAACTATATACTTCCAATGTTTTTAGACTTTAACCAAAACCAAAACCAAAAAAGTTAGTACAGGATTAGATAATCCAAAAAAGGATAACCCTTTATAAAATGAAAATCTATTATTAACCTCAAAAATTTGTCCAAAAAAACCCAAAGTTCAACGAGGACCATTCGATAATCAAATTGTCCATAAATTTCTTCAAAGTAAACCAAACTAAGATTGAAACCCAAATATTTGATAGATTTATTCACATAGTCTTCCAAGTTAAATCGTAACATTTATCTCCAAACAACATCAGTTGCTCTTAATGTCTTGTGTTGAAAAGTAATTAACCTAATCACCTATCCTCTATGATAGGTTAATAAATTTCCATAGATAACCCAAAATCAACTTACTCTTAATTCATAAAATCATCAAACTAAAAATAATCAGTCAAACAAACTAGGGACTTTACGTAGTACAGTGGTAGGCGATAAATACCAGTTGCACTTTGGTTGTGGGTTCGATTCCCGCAGCTTTGTCCGACGCGACGAGTTGTCACACGGTCTGCGTGTTGTCCTTTTTCCAAAACTATATAATTCTCAAATCATTCCCCAAAAATAGATAAAATCATCAAAAATAACCATAACACACTTTAACCTCAATTTTATCTCAATACATTCACTTTCATCATAACATATAGTAACCCATAATTACCTCAAAAGTAAGGATCAAATAAACCCAAATGGTTCTTTATAACTATGTCCACAAAAGAACAGATAACTATTCCTTGAATAAAATTTTCATATATTAAACATCAGGGTTACACATACTATAAAAACTCTTCTAATGTTACCCCATCATCAAAATAGACTTAATACTCTTAAAAATTTCACCATAACTCTTGAAGACCTTATATGTTGACATCTTACTCATTCAACATTCTTCATGATCCATTAAACATTACATTCCAACTTATTCTGAAATACTTCTTTCCTACAAACAAAATCATGAATCATATCCTAAGATTCCAAAATAGGAAAACAATAGTTATGAAATAATCCATACCTTTGATTGGTCATTTTCAGTTTCTTCATCCTCTATCAGAATGGCATTAGGTATTGGTTAATGAACATTTGTACGATCTTGGTGATCCCATTCACGAAACTTCTTCATAGGACATGCGTTTGCATAATGACCATGCACACCACATTTAAAACATTCAATTGATCCCTCAGAAAGAACTTCTTTCCCTTTCCTCAAGTCAACTGGATGATTCCTTTTTCCATGGCAGGTTCTTGCTTTATGACCTTCATTTCCACATCTATAGCATATTTCTGTCCCTTTGAAACATTTTCCTAGGTGTTTCTTTCCACATTTTTGACACATAGGTTTTTTAACACACTTACCTTTATGATTATTACCTTTAGTTCCGTAGGGATTTGTTTCTTACATATATGATGCCTTAGAGAAATCACCAAGGTTTAGGTGGTAAATAATTACTCCAGATAGTTGGTTGCAGATAATCACAAGAGTTCTCATTGCAGCTCCCATATCATTAAGTTGCTTGCTCAAAAAAACTGTCACAGATTCCTTCACATCCACTGTTACATTGGTGCCTGCTAGATCCAGCCATTTACTAAAACCAAAAATGTCAGTGTGAGTATATCAAAAAAACCATCATGTACTAATGTAGGATGATAAACACTAGGATATACTTACTCATTAACTTTATCTAAAACTAGGACTATTTCTGAAATCCTAAAAATTGTGGTATTGTCACTTATGCTTAGAGGATACCCTAACCTCTAAATTAATCTAAACCGACCACTGATACCAACTATAAGGCCCCGACCTTAAACCTTACTTAATATTGAATTAAATGAATAATTCATATTGAGGATATTTTCAGGTTTAGAGTTTTAGAGAATTAGAACATAACTATTACATCTCAGAAGATTACAAAGTAGACACTTCTACTATGTTTCCATAAAATAAAAACTCTTAAAAAGAAACATGTTTAGTTCCATGTTTTAGATAGCATGACTTTCCCTTGATCCCATCCTTGACCCTATTCCACATTAGGTCCTGTGAAAAACATTTCAAAAAAGAACCTGGGGTGAGCATAAAAAGCTCAATAAGGGATACACAAAGAATAGAAACTGTTAGTTTATCATAACAAAAAGTAAACCATGTATACTTTATCAAAGTTATACTTTTCACCTTTATGAAGTAGCAAAAAAACTCTTCACTGAATAAAAGTTCATTACATACCCTTCTATAACCAAAAGATTACCATAAAACCCATATGAAGATCACATAACATATAAAGGTATCTTGGGACATAAACATACTTAAGTGGAATAACCATAAGGTCGACTTCCACACATATCACTTAATGGAATAGCCATTCGGCCAACTTCTATACATACATAATGGAATATCCATACGGCTGACTTCCATACCCAATGCATTGGAGGTTATAATGTAACCACCCATCCTGGTATTCACGGCACCACCCGTAAAATGTCCAAGAACCATCATTACACATAAAATATTGAAAATATAAACATTTCAACAACAACATTTCACTTGAAACCACAATATGTAATTCCAAGACATCAATCCATTTTCAAAAACCATTTAAAAGTGATTTTTGAATCAAAGTGTCCCATACCACTTTGATGATTTTATTGGAATTATAATTTTGAAACTTTAATGTCCATATAAATAAATACTGAAAACCATTTTGAAAACATGGACATTAAAGATAATGATTTATAATAATAAATCTTTAAAACATTTTAAACAATATTTTTTTAAAGAGTTTTTAACAAAATGAGAGACTCTTCAATACAAATAACCGTGCAATAACATTTAATCCGAACATTATAATATCATGAGAATAAATGGATTCATGATATAATATGTCAAAGGACATTATACACACCATATAAGAGTGAATTGGTGCATAACAATAATGAAGTCTCAAAAGAAATGTAAAATGAGATGAAATCCATTATAAAGAAGGTATCCTTAAATTAAGGATAAATCAATCTCATAATTCTGGGCGAAAAATATAAATACACCCAATATAAGTAGATATTAATTTTAAAACGATCAAATATTATTCACACATATTCAAAGGATGACATATTCAATAACTACATGTTGAACCCAAAGAATTCAAAATTGGGTTAAGAAGTTCCCTGGGTAAAATTCGACAACCTAACGATGTCACTTAAAATTTTACAAAAAGGGTTGATAAGAGAGATAAATGGGGTATCATCAATTGGACATAAAATTTACAAAAATAAGGATATAGAAGAACATATCCCAACATAATAGTATGTGAATTAAAATACATAACAAAAGAAGTCTTTTTAAAAAAGGAGGGTGAAAGGTCCTCTTATAGAGTTGGGTAACATTCGAAACGTACACCCCATGGAAGAAGGGTCATACAATGAGGATGTGAATACCCATAAATGAAATTATAATACACAAAGTGTATAATAATGGGAAGTACATACACCACTCAAAAGAAATTGTGGAAAATGTAGCATAAATCTCACAGGAATAAATGTGAGATGAAAAATCCCATACGAAAACATGTCAACCTAACGACGCCACTTAAAACTTCCAAAAATGGATTGATGAGATCAAATAGGGTATCTCATCACATTAAAATAAAATTTAAAGCAATAGGAATATAAAATAACATCCTCCATCGTAACAAAGGGGAGCTTAAAAGAAGTGACATAAAGGAGAGTACTTTAAAAGAAAGAGAGAGGTTAGATCTCTTACGAAAATTTGGCAGCCTAACGGTGCCACTCAAAACTTCCAAAATGGATTTATGAGAGAGGATATGGTCTCTAATAATATGAACATAAAAATTACAGTAATATTAATATAAAAGAACATCCCAATAACATGAAAGATGATCTTTAGAAGGAATGACATAAAAGACTGTACTTAAAAAGAAAGAGAGAAATAAGATCCCTTACCTCGGGTCCGACTTGACTCGATCGTTCTTTAATCTCCTGAATAATAAACATGAGTTAATTTATACTTCCTTAAGAACCTTTTTCATGTTCATTATTTCTTTTATATCACTTATTACCATGTAATAGAAATTATTTAATCATTTAAGTTAATAATGTTTTTTTTGTCGATACTTGGTTCTTATGTCGAAAGTGGATTTCTTACAATTACATGTTGTTCGTGTGGTCAAAGGTTCATTATATCCAGTATTGTATTCATGATGTATATATCATATATATCATATATATCCATTATATTCATGCATTTATAATATTACATAACATTTAGAGTTTAGAAATGAAATGCACCATTCAAGGAGACGGTTAGCCGTACGTACGCATGAACGCTACTTCCATTTCTATTACATATTTAATGGAATTAAAACATAATGATACATAATAGTATTTTAATTCCAGTATGGCATCATATATAATATCATGAAATATATCCTTTATACATACTACATATGGTATTAACGAATCAAATCACTTTGAGGGGGCGGTAGTCCGCACTTTCTTAAATGAAGATATCGCGTTTAACCATAATGGAAACCATAAAGGTATTCCATAAAAGAAAAATACAGAAGATTAAGTAAAACATAAAAATATTAGATATCATATATAAATATAGTTTCATCTTAATGTCCACCGTTTAAGGTGTTAGAATAATGTTGAACAATCATCGTTTCGGGAGGCAGAAATTCGCCATCCACGGAAACAGTATGTTCTTTAACCATTAGATGTAGGTGTGTGTAAGTGTAGATAGAACCTTCTTATAACAACATACAATTATATTTACGATACTGTATTTGTTACAAAATAAATTAATAAAAAGAGTTTAGGGGGTTGGAGAAGCAAAATAAATGAAAAGGGCTCAAGTGAAGACGTTACCTTAAAATCGGGTAACTCACTTTGGTTTGAGCTCAAAGGATTCCATGGGAATGCTTCTTCCCAAAGTGAGGCTTCAAGGAGTAAATGAGGGATGTGGAGAGACAAAATGGGCAGAGTTTGGCCGAGCCAAAGACTTTGAAAGTGTGGTCAAGGAGGTAGAGGTGGGGGCCTTTTATAAGAGGATAAGAGGGGAACTCCTGGAAAGTAAGCAAATGTTACTTTATTTGAAAATGAGTTTCGGATTTAAAAGGTCCCAAATTGATATAATTCGTGGATAAGGTGATACGGGTTCTAAATCCATCCATCCAATAGGTTTTGTACATGTTTAGGCCATAGATATTACATTATCTTTCGATTTTATTTAAATCGTTAAATAACGAGGTCATCCCTGCATCATCATGATGTCATAAATAATTTAATTTATCTAATGTCTAAAAATTATAAAAAAAATACTATGATGTATGAAATATTTTTATATTTCAAATGAATATTTATAGTCAAAAATCTGACTTGTATAACCCCATGTAAAAATTGTTTTAGTAAAACATCTCATGTTTGTGTCATTTTTACTTTATCATTAAATAAAACGGTATTTATGTCATTTTCCAACCAAAGTGGCTCCATGGGGTCCCCAAGTTGACACATGGATTTTCTTGGTCGGCCCTGACACATCCAATTAGGGTAGGACATGTGTCTAGGTCATTTAATTTTATTAAAACATTATTCTTACCTTAAACTACACTAATTACCTCTAATCACGATTAAAAACTTAATAAGTTACAATTCACCAAAAAAATATTTTAATCCCATTGAACCAAATTTTACTTCTTAATGACAAACTTTTATGTTGTATTTTTTAAATTCAAAACACAAAGATGGAAAAATTTCATTTAAATGGATAATCAGTTTTTATAAGTACCACTTAGTGGTTTCACTATTTATCAAAATTGAAGTTTTTCAGAAAAATACCAAAACTTCACCCTAAGATATATTTGATATTCTGAATTCAAAAATGATTTATATTTTAAAAAATTCAAAACATATTAGTTGCAATAATTAAATTAATAATTAATTTCTGCTGTCAGAGCAAATAGTGTGTTTTTATGAAACAATAAGTATCAAAAGATTTACACTAGATTAAGTCCAATTTCAATGTGAAATTAATTCCAACAACCACTATTCTATTAAATGGTAAAAATATATTCTAATTTAACATTAAAACCAATTCAAAAGATAATATAATCATAATAATAAATTATATTAAAAAGTGGTTTTGAATTAAAATACAACATTTTCAATATTTATTAAAAATTGAACTTTTTTGGAAAAATACCAAAAATTTACACAATGTAAATTTTGATGTCCCGATTCTAAAGAAGAGTTTTATTTTGACAAATATAAAACATAATATTGTAAAAAGTGGATTTAAAAGAGGTTCTCCATCAAAAGGCGTTTAATCGACCTTTTAAAGAATATTAGAATGTTTATGCTTAAAATTGGATTCATTCGCATTTTTAATTATCTAACATTTATTATAAAAAGTAAAAATATTTGACAAACATATATAATCATTTTTTAGTTAGTTATATTCATTCCAGCCATTAAAACGGCTAGGCGTTAACTACCATTTAAAATAATAATATTTTATTATTAGAGTGCAACGTAAGATTCACAAGAAACTCGTTGTTGCGTATTGGGTATGCCATCAAGCATAGAATCCCCTTTAAAGTAATATTAACATTTTATTCACAAATAGAGATAAATATAAAGATGTCATATTCTTTATTTACCTGGGGTGTTCAATATTCATCATGATAATTATGAAATAATATAATAAAAGAAGCAAGAAGACCAAGGGAAATTACATACCTTGATTATCCCACATAAAACTATTATAAAAAATGATCATCAATAGATGATGGAAGTGTTAAATTGGTATTATTCCATTGGTATATACTATATTTATAGTAGTGAATTAATGATTTTGGTAACCTATATATATAGAAGATGTATTTATTCATAAAATTTATTATTGATAAACACATCTTCTCTAGTAAAGTGACTATTTAAACCCACATTGATACATAGTCTACTACAAAAAATATATATTTATTTCAATGTGATTTTTTAAATTTACACATAATGCATAGTCCCATAATGAATGAATAAAATATGCCCGTGACACACATGTTTACTGGAAATCGTTGATCTGATTCCCATTTAGATGATATTTTTCAATATTTTAAAAAACAATATGTATATATGAAAATAAAATACATATATATGATCTCCATTTGTTTCCCAATTTATCATAGGCAGTGGGATGGATAATATTAAAAAAAAATCCCAATCTGGAATTATTGTAGTGAGAACAAGGTTTCTGGAATGTACCAATGATTAAATTAAAATAATATAATCATTTTTGAAGGAAATTATAAAATTTTATATCAATAAAATGCATATTATAGAGGTATACCCAGTAGCTTGTAGATAAATTATTCTATTATAGTTTTTGTGATAGATCATGGAGCTAAAATATGCACATAGATCAGAGGTTATGGTCATTTTATATTGGAATTTTTTTAAATGGGTGTTTACCAAATTCAAGACTTTATCCAATAAGGATAAAAATACACTAGATCCATGATGAAGGCCACATGTTTTTATTAACTAATCCAAGGAATCCACCTTAATAATGCTTTCTACCACTCCCTAGAAATACTTCATTTGCACCACACATATTTTGTGCACATTCAATGATGATATTTGTTCACATGACCAAATGGTGTTATGTATGTCAATTTCTAATGGAACATTCTTCCATAGAGTCGTAATTAGGAACTATAATGGTTACATACAGTTAACTAAATATAGGTCCCATAGGTATGAGTTTTATATAAAATGTTTTATAGCCTATCATTTCAACCCCATGAATTATACGAGTAGACCAATATCCACCAGTGACCTTAGAGCTCATGTCTTTTTGTTGAATCTTTCTGAAACTCTCTCTATATATTTTTTTCATCCCATAAAAAGGAATTTAATAAAAAATAGGTTCATCTGAGTTATTATTGTTTTTTGACACATTAAACCCTAAAAAACAATTTTCTTCGGCCCTCTATGTTGTCATGGATGAAGGGACTTTCATAATAAGACCACATCTATATAAAGGGTGAAGCCACGTAACACATATTCTTCCCTATGTATATTATTTTTTATCTTTACAAAAAAAAATTATGCAACCTTTTTATTTCTCTTATTATTTGTATTTTTCTACAACCATTAAGGTCTCATCATGTGCCACCATTCGAGGGTCATCGACTTTTAAAAATTTCAAAATTTCACACTAGTGTACTCTTAATCCATGTTTGAACCATTTATTTATGTTTATTCCCCATCACTATAGTTTCATATAGTTATCATGTCTTCATGTCGTACCATGGTCTCAAACCCATCCATGGTTACAAACTAATGGAAAAACATTCTAATTTTATAATGTGGTAACACTTACCATAATCATATAATATTAACATGGTCATTTTTCTATGGGAGTGGTTTCCCCTGACCCTTTTACATTGTCTCAAACTATATCTATGTTTCTCAGAATTCATCACATTGGGAGTCCAATTAGGTGAATGTTTGAAAAATTAATTGTGTTCATCCAATGATATGATATTTATGGGACACTAATTTAGGGTAAACCTCTTTACATTATCATTTTATAATCTATTAGAGTAATATTTTAAGGTATACCTCTGAATAATTCCTAAAATAAAGCATTTATTGGAACCCACACATTATGGTCTTATTCAAATAACCTTAATCTACAAGAAACCATTGGTCCTAGTTCTATAACTATAAAACCCACATTATTTTTATAGATAAAAAATAGAAAAGGTTCCTCTATGATACTCATAACATGAAAAAAATTATGATGTATCTTGTTATATCATACCAAACAACGTGTGTTTTGATTTCATTTATAAATATTTGTATGTTTTCCTTTCCATATTCCCAATCCAAAAATTATCATAAATTTTTATCCCCCTTGAACACATAAGTCATCCAGAGAGATGTTAAAACCTATCATTACCATTTAATCCATTCTAGATGGTAAAAAATATTAGGTTATATTTAATTCATTCACATAGAGAACAAAACATAATGTATCCATTAATCATAGAAATATAAATTTAATGGTCCACATAAAATTATGTCTTCCTGGTAAACATTAAACACTATGGTAACACCAAAATCCAACCCAAAAGGTTCTAAATTACGTTTTTCCTGCTAATTTGAATTTAAACAATAAAGTAAAAAATACTATGGAATAAAATATGAAATAAATAATACACCTATATAGTGTTCCATTAATATAATTTGTTTAAATTAATCAATTTCACAATAGTTAACCTATGTTATTACTAGTATGTATTTAATTAATACATGTATATATATATGTTTTTCATAGACTATGGAATTGTATCTTAAAATATATTACCCAACATCTATACACTTAATTTTGATATGTATAACTATGAGTAAATATCTTAAATTGGGTTTTGAGGATGAATGGCAGCAAATTATAGAACCTAATGTGAATTCATTACCTATTAAAAGATTAATTATCCATGAATTTCATGTGACACTACACTAACATTTTTTTATTCATTAATTATCCCTTATAATTTTAATGGAATATACTTTGAAAATGATATGACGAATCATGCTCACATGAATGATATGAGGAAATCAAAAAGTATCCATTGGTTGATACCTCTTAAAATACCTCTATTATGAGGAATTAGTATATATATTGTTACTTAACCCCAGCCTAAATCTGTAGATTTTGACTATAGTGGTGAGAGATTATAACAATGATGCTGTAACATCCACACTTAAAATAACGCAAGATGGTTCAGAATGGGGTATTTGACCTTATCTCAACATAATATCTCTTTGTGTCCCTATCCATGAAATGATATTCCTCATTAAATTCGTATTTCGAAGTGATTAATGGGGATTAATTTTAATTGTTGAAATTTAATATAGATCAACCTAAGAGGGATCAATCCAATTATTGACTTCATGACACCACTATCCCACCAAAAATATCCAAGAAGATGTTAATGAAGATGTATTATCCTCATCCAGTAATACATGGAGACATAATAGATGTCTATGAGGAGGAAATTTATGTTGTATAGTACTATAGCATGTTACCATTCCTTCTCTCACCTCCATCCATGACCATTGCGTCCAAATCTAGATACTAGTGTAAGGATAATTCAAGGTCCTCCATAGATGGAATCATCACGAATGTTCATAACAATAAATTTTTTCCTAGTTATTTAATATTTATTCTTTGATTGAGAGAAACCATGAAGTTCTTAATTCTTGAATCTTTCAACAATTCAATAACTTGGGAGGTCCTCCTTTTGGGTGATTATGAATATGGACTCTTTCATTATGATTCTAATAAGGTAAAATAAAAAAACATATTGGGGTTAGTTAAATCTTATAATGAAATGATCATCCACTACATTGAATAATTTTACTCATAACTGAAAAATATTTAATGAATCTAAAATTAATCATAATTAATGAACATGAGGGGAGTAGTTATAAAACTATTAATACAATATTCTAGGGGAAACATCATCCCATAGGATTAGTGTAATTTTTTTATCTCCACCCCCACAATCGATATAAAATATTAAATAAAGAGACAAAACAATTATTTGTGGCCCACCATTATGTGAGTAAGTATTTTAACCTTGATATATGCCTTAGAATGTTGATATAGACATTAATTATTTCGAACTATCAATTAGAAAGGCCAGTCATTATAATATCTATGATTATAATTCATTGGTTGCTAAACCCTCAAAATTCTGTGATATAGAGAAGGAATTTGTTCACATTGTATCATTATAGTGTTTTTAATTTTATTTATACTTCCCATAATAATATTGAGTAAAATGATACTATATAGAATAAGGATAATGAAGATTCAGGCTTTGTTTTGAGAAAAAAATGTAAAAAGTGAGTAATTCTGTAATTTGTATTGATTTTCATCACAACTGTATTTTGGGAATAATTATAAACATGTTATTCTAATTTGATAACTTAGTTTTTTAAGGATTCCATGATTTTTGTTCTATAACATTTTATTCTTGAGATATAGTTGATTCAACCATCTTGAAAGCCAGAAAAATCCATCAATTTGGAAAAAAAATGGTGGACAGCATGGACCCCACCTCTGTAATGGAAGCAAATGTCAGGATACACACCTACAATCTGGGTGATTCCACATAGATATGAAATAGGGATCAATGGAGAATTCCACCAAAAAATATCATTGATATTTGCAACCATTAAGGTGGAATGTAGAGGTAATACATTGATGGAAGCGTCCATGAAATATCATCCAGAAAATGTCATAGTCAATAAAGAATCCCAAAATCCTTCACCATATGTCCAATTATACGTTTTCTTTTAGAGTGAATGAAAATTAAAATTTGTGAAAAAAAATTATGAAGGATGGAACATGTAAATCTCACATTTAATGGTCCCAAAATGTTAAAACATTCATCAAATATATTCTTGCCTATAAAAAGGAGGGGATATCCTCCCTCTATAATAATCTCATTCCATCCAATTCCTTCCATGACCCCAAGGCGGAAAAAATATAATCCTTCTATCTCTTATTTATTTATTTTACATAATTGTAAAGCCTTATTCCACCCCATTAATGTCGATTACAATTACCATAGTGGAGTAATTTTTATTGAGTTTTTATGGAAGGGTTGTTTTTTCGTTTTGTAATTATTGATTACATGGACATAATTGAATGGAATTTAGTTCTCTTTCCATAAAAGTGGTTATAAATTTCATATATCTATTTTTACTATCATGTGAGATTGTAAATTATTTTTGATTCCAATATTAATCTTATTATTTGTTAAATTACTATTATAACCCTCCACAAATTTCTAGTTTATATATAACCATATATAAAAGGGATTAGTGGAGAAGTACATGAAAATCATTAGTTCATCTGAAAGGGGAAGTGGATGTTCTTTATTGTTTGTGATAAACAAGACATAATCAGGTATTTCCCAAATAAACTAAGGATATTCATTGAAACTCTCTTACACATGGAATGAGAGTAGAGAAAACATATATCATGGTATGGTCTTCTCTCACCATCACTATTTGATCAAGAGTTTTATAGGAAACAATAATGAAATCTCACTTTACGAAACTTAATTGAAGAATATTGAATAAAAAAACTCTTATGATGAGATTCTTCAGATATTCATGACTATTCATGCATCTAGTGATGATGTGGAAAGAATGAAAGGGTGACTGATCCATATGGAGACTAACATAGATAAGGGAAATTGGATTTACAAAAAACATTTATTTCTGAATTTAAGGTTCAATGGTAAGAAGATAGCAATAAAGTAGTTATTGCAATGTTGTGGAAAATTGTCCTACTAATTCAAAGATTTTATCAATAATGACCAGAATATTGTGGTGATAGATTTTTCCTAGAAATACATAGGGAATTATTATCTAATTGTTTTAATTTTGCCTTTAATAATTTGGTATCTTATATAGCATTTGATTCATCTGGTTGAACTTCAAGGTTTCAAAAAATTTCCATAATATATTTTAAAATAAAAAAGTTTACTTAGTATTGATGATGTCACATTCATAGTAGTACATTAAGAGGGTTTCCAAACATGGTATTTTATGGAATAATATTGACATAACTTGTCCTTATTTATTTTTATTACCAACAACATAGTGAGATAGTTCAATGGAATAAAGCATATGTGTAGCTATATCCAAAGCAGCCCATGACACCAAAATAAAAATACCTTTACAAAAAAAGAAAAAACATACTAATATGTAGTTTTTATAGACATGAATTAGTAAATTAATTATGATTTTATTCAAGAGAACGTAAAAGTATAGAATGCATTGAAGGTTGGACTTAAAACATAGTTAGATTACACTGCTCAATATGAGGAAATTTCCCAATTCTAATGAGAAAAATAACACCACCTGTCCAGTTATATTCCACTTTATAAAATTAAATTAATCATTATGCAAATGAAAATACAGTTTTTCATATGAATGTCTAATATTGAACATATTCTCAAGAAATTCACTTGTCACTAGATCAGCTGAATCGTCTAGGGACAACCTTAATGGAATAGATAACATTACATGTAGAGATATTCCTCTAATTTTACTATAAGTTTTAGGATATTAATGTCATATATAAAGTGGTAAAATAGGAGATCAGTTAATATTCTTATTAGGTTTATTTTAATAATCCCCTATCCATCATTGACAAACCATTATATTCCTTATTCACTACAACTAGAGACCAAAAAATTCATTTTAATAACTGTGTATCTTAATATGTACTTATGATGGAACCCATAATATAGTAATATTTATCCGGACATTGACACTTCATATTGAACCTTCATTGTATATCAAATTTTGGAAAAAAAATTCACTATGGTATATCCCTAGTTGGTATGAACTTTATTAATAATTCCTATATAAATTCAGTTCCATGTTAAGAACTATCAGTGAAATCTCTAATATCATGAAATGAAAGAATGAAATAATCACAAACATCATCACAGATGTAAGAGAATTGTTTATTCCATAGAAAAAAAAACATCTCTATGAGAAACTATAAGCAATTGTTTTAGAGAATATATAAGGTGATTTATACAAAATGATAATTTTATAAAAATATGCACAAGTATTTATGGAATTTTTTAATATAGTGAAAATGATAGATGAAAAACATTATGTATCAATGTTAAAATCATAGTAGGAAGAAACACAAGAAATTACTACAAGGAAGAAACATGTGCCCTTACACTAGAAAGAATAGAAACACTATCCCCAACTCTTAATCCTTCCATGATTTTGGAACCATCACACCATAAAAAAGTATATATATATATATATTGTAGAAATATAATCATCAAAATTATTAAAATTCTATGAGAATAAAAAGAACCATGATATTTATTCAGGGAAACAAATATTCTTTATGCATGAATAGGTATTTGTATAAATTTAGTCAACCGTATAGTGAAATATTATTAAACTACATTATATAAACAAATGACCATGTGGTCTCAAAGGTATCACTAATTACTCCCCCCATAAAATTTTGGGGATCAACATTCAATATTTATTTATATTTATGTATTTTCACTAGAACTTGGTTGATAATGGTTAAATAGTATTGTGTGATCCTAAAAACGTTTTCACCCATGTGGCTAAATTCCTATGTGATGAATAAGGAGAATGGATGAAATTATCAAGAATTTTTTCTTGAAATATAAATTACTATATTTCTTAAAAATCATCTAATCATGTGTAATATGTTATTGAGGAAAAAATAATTCAATAATTATGGTCCCAGATTCCTCTTTAGTCTCTGTGGAAATGTGTTAAATGTTGAACTAATACAAAATAAAATAAATCTAATGAATTTAATCAATCAATAATGAAGTGGAACCCCAATGTATTGACATTATTATAGAAATATCATTGGTTTTATTCCGTTATAATTGTGATTATGATAACCATCCCACCAAATGATATTTTCCTATAATGAGATGTTGTATTTAATTTAAATAATTTTTATTAGATTGTTGAATATGTTTTCTATATAAAATTAATTTTATAAAATTTGAGCCTCTATTTCCGTCAACATTAAATTATAATTTTTTGATAATTTCATTTGGGTTTCAAAATTAATTAATATTTTGTATGATGACATTTTTATATAGTTTTATGTGGATCAAGAGATTAAACCCTCCAACACTAGCTATATTTATGATGTAGATATTAGTGATACACTATATTATTCTAATGAATGTGTAATTGTCCATAATGATTCTTTATAATGAGATATTAACAATGAGTAAGTTTGTTGTGATGCATTAGTGAAATAATATCCCTCTTACCACATTGTGTTAAGAATGATCATGTCCTTAATATTATATAAGATATAATCATTGTGGCTAAAACTTCAAATACTATTATCATCCACCCATCATACTATTGGTAATAGAAATTAACTATTCATTACATAAACCTATAATTCATTAAATTTTTTTGGATCCATCTCAACTGATTATCATATCACACAGTAGAAATTAGAACGTAAATTTATATAGTTAAATAATTTAAAATCAAATTAATAATGACATTTCATTTTTGATTTTATCTAGATTCAAGTCCAAATATTTTTAGATAAATTATATCAAGAATAATAAAATTTTAATCTCATGTTGATTAAAATGAGTTATATTGACATTTCATATCCCATCATCCAATTTGACAGACCACCATCCTGAGGGATCACAAGGAATATTTTTCCGAAATGAAATGTTAGCCACTTCATTTAAATGTACCAATTTTTATGATGTACCTTGGACCATGTTGTTGGATAATTTTCTTATAAATATCCATAAAATAAATAACAGTAAAAATAGTCCCAATATTAAGTGATCACCATGGAGTATAAATTCTAATTACTGTACTTAAACATTGGGTCTACTCATGAATAATTCCTAAAATAAAGCATTTATAGGAACCCACACCTTGAGGTCCTATTCAAATGACCTTAATCCACAAGAAACCATTGGTCCTAGATCTATAACCATAAAACACACATTATTTTTTATAGATAAAAAATATAAAATGATCATCTATGTAACTCATAACATGAAAAATAATTATGATGTATCTTGTTATATCATACCCACAAACATGAGTTTTGATTTCATTTATAATGATTTGTATTTTTTACATTCTATAAGCTCAATCCAAACATTATCATTGTTTTTTCTCCCCCTTGAACACTTAAGTCATCCAGAGAGATGTTAGACCCTATCATTTCCATTTAATCTATCCTAGATGGTAGAAAACATTATCTTATATTTAATTCGTCCTCATAAAGAATAAAACATAATGTATACATTAATCATAAAAATATTGATTGAATGGTCCACGTAAAATTATGACTTCCTGGTAAACATTAAACCCTAGGGTAACATAAACTTCCAACCCAAAAGGTGCAAAATTATGTTGTTCCTTCTAATATGAATTTATACAATAAAGTAGAAAATACATTGGAATAAAATATGAAATAAATAATACACCTATATAGTGTTCCATTAATAGATTTTTTGTAAATTAATCAATTTCACAAAGGGTAACCTATGTTATTACCAGTATGTATTTCATTAATACACGTAAATATATTTTTTTTCATAGACTATGGAATTTTATATCATCTTATATTACCCAACATCCATACTCTTAATTTTGATATGTATATATAAGAGTAAATATCTAAAATTGGGGTTTGAGGGTGAATGAAAACAAATTAGTGAACCTAATTTGAATTCATTACCTATAAAAAGAATAATTAACCATGCATTTCATGTGACACTACAAAAACATGTTTTTATTCAATAATTATCCCTTATAATTTTAATGGAATCTACTTTTAAAATGATATGAGGAATCATGCTCACTTGAATGATTTGAGGAAATCACAACGTATCCAGTGGTTGATACCTCTAAAACTACATCCATTATGAGGAATCAATATAAATTGTTTCTTAACCCATACCTAAATATATAGATTATGACTATAGTGGTGAATTATTATAACAATGATTCTATAACATCCACACATAAAACAACTCATGATGGTTTAGAATGGATTATTTGACCTTATCTCAACATAATATCACTTTGTGTCCCTATCCATGAAATTATATTTCTCTTAAAACTCGTATATGGAAGTGATTAATGGGGACTAATTTTAATTTTTGAAATTTAATATAGATCATCCTAAGAGGGATCAAACCAATTAATGACATCATGACAACACTTTCCACCCAAAATCTCCATGAAGAAGTTAAAGAAGATATATTATCCTCAACTAGTCATACATGGAGACGTAATAGAATTTTATGAGGAAGAAATTTATTTTGGATAGTTCTTTAGCAGGTTTACATTATTTCATTCACCTCCATCCTTGACCTTTTCATCCAAATCCAGAGAGTAGTGTAAAGAGAATTCAAGGTCCTCCATAAATGAAATCATCATGAATGATCATAATAAGAAATGTTTTCCTAGATATTTATAATTTATTCTTTGATTGAGAGAAACCATGAAGTTCTTAAATGGTGAATCATTAAACAAAACAATAACTTGGGAGGTCCCCCATTTGGGTGATTAAGAATATGGACTCTTTCATTATGACTCTAACAAGGTAAAATAAAAATCATATTTGGGGTAGTTAAAACATATAAAGAAATGATCATCCACTACAATGAATAATTTTACTCATAACTGCAAAATATTTAATGAATCTAAAATTAATCATAATTAATTCACATGGGGGAGTAGTTATAAAACAATTAATACAATATTCTAGGGGAAACACTAACCCCTAGGGTTAGATTAATTTTTTATCCCCACCACCACAATCGATATAAAATATAATATAAAGAGACAAAACAATTATTTGTGCCCCACCATTATGTTAATAAGTATTTTGATCTAGATATATGTCTTAGAATGTTGATAAAGACATTAATTCTTTTGAAATGTCAATTATATAGGTCGGTCATGATAATATCTATGATTATAATTCGTTGGTTGCAAAAACCCTCAAACTTATGTTTTGAAGATAAGGAATTTCTTCACATTGAATGATTATAGTGTTTTTAATTTTATTTAAACTTCCTCTACTAATTTTGTATACAATGATACTATAGAGAATAAGGATATTGAGAGTCATTCTATGTTTTGAGAAAAAAATTAAAAAGTGACTAATTCTGTAATTTTGATAGATTTTCATCACAAATGTATTTTGGGAATAATTATTACCATGTTATCCAAATTTGATATCTTATTTTTTTATGGATTCTATGATTCGTGTTCAATAAAATTATATTCTTGATATATTGTTGATTTGACCATCTTGAAAGCCAGAAAAATCCATCAATTAGAAAAACAATCAGGTGGACAGCATGGACCCTACCTCTATAATGGAAGAAAATGTCAGGATACACTCCTAAAATCTAGGTGATTCCACCTAGATATGAAATACGGATCAATGGTGTATTCCATTAAAAAATATCATGGATATTTGAAACCATTAAAGTGGAATGTGGAGGTTATACATTGATGGAAGCGTCCAAGAAATCTCATCTAGAAAATGTCATAGTCAATGAAAAATCCCTAAATCGTTCACGCTATGTCCAATTATGCATTAGGATTTAGAGTGAATGAAAAATATAATTGGTGAAAAAAACTTATGAAGTATGGAACATGTAAATATTAAATTTAATGGGCCCAAAATGTGAACACATTAATCAGATAGATTCTTGCCTATAAAAGGAGCGGATATCCTTCCTCTCAAATAATCTCATTCCATCCAATTCCTTCTAGGACGCCATGGAGGAAAAAATTTCCTCTCTCTATCTTTTAATTATTTATTTCAGATAATTGTAAAGCCTCATTCCTCTTCATTCATGCCGATTACCCTTAGCATGGTGGGGTATACATTTTTGAGTGTCTGGGGAAGGGTTGTTTTATTATTTTATAATTATTTAGTACTTGGACATAATTTAGTGGAATTTAGTTCTCTTTTCATAAATTTTTTTTTAAATTTCATATATCTATTTTTATTATCATTTGAGATTTTTAATTATTTTTTATTCCAATAGTAATATTATTATTTGTTAAATTATCATAATACCCCTCCACTAATTTCTAGTTTATATATTATGGTATATAAAAGAGATTACTGGAGATGTATATGAAAATCATCAGTGCATGTGAAATGAGAAGTGGTTATTCTTGATTGTTTAGGATAAACAAGACCTAATCAGGTATTTCCCAAATAAACTAAGGATATTCATTGCAACTCTCTTACACATGTAATGAGATTAAATAAAACTTATATCTTGGTATGGTCTTCTCTCTCAATTATTATTTGATCAAGGGTGTTATAGGAAACAATCATGAAATATCACATTAAGAAACTTAACTAAAGAATATTTTATAAAAAAACTGTTATGATGAGATTCTTGAGACATTCATGACTATTCATGCTTCTAGTAATGATGTTGAAGGAATGAAAGGGTGAACAATTCAAGTGGAAACTAACATAGATAAGGGCAATTGGATTTACACAAAACATTTAATTTTGATCAGAGGTTTCAATGTAAGAAGATAACAATGGAGGAATTATTACAATTATGTGGAAAATTTTCATACTAATTCAAATATTTTTTCAATGATGACCACAATAATGTGGTGACAGATTTTTCCTAGAAATTATATAGGGAATTTTTATCTAATAGTTTTAATTTGGACTTTAAATATTTGTTATCTTCTACAGCATTTGATTCTCCTGGTTGAACATGAAGGCTTCAAAAATTTTAATAATATATTTTATAATAAAAAAGCATACTTAGTATGGATGATGTCACATTCCCAGTAGTACATGAAGAGGGTTTCCAAACATAGTATTTTATTGAATAATATTGACATAACTTGTCCTTATATATTTCTTTTACTAACCACATAGTTAGATAGTTCAATGGAAAAAAGAATTTGTGTAGCTATATCCAAAATCACCCATGACACCAAAATACTAATACATTTACCACAAAAGAAAAAATATACTTATATGATGTTTTTATGGGCATGAATTAGTGAGTTAATTATGAGTTTATCCAAGAGAACATAATTTTATAGCATGCATTGAAGGTTAGAGCTATAACATAGTTAGATTACACTACTCAACATGAGGAGATTTTCCAATACTTATGGGAAAAATAACCCCACATGTCCAATTATATACCACTTTATAAAATTAATTTAAACATTATGAAAATTGAAAAAATGGTATTTTATATGAAGGTCTAATATTGAACATATTCTCACGAAATTCACTTGTCACTAGATCAGCTGAATCGTCTAGGGATAACCTTAATTGAATATATAACATTACAAGTAGAGATGTTTAAAGATGTTTCCTATCAGTTTTAGGATTTTAAAGGCTTACAAGAAGTGGTAAAACTAGAGATTAATTAATATTCATATTGGGTTTATTTTAATCCTTCTCTAACCATCAATAACAAACTATAATATTCATTATTCACTAATACTAGAGTCCAAAAAATTCATTTTAATAAATGTGTATCTTAATATGAACTTATGATGGAACATATAATATATTAATATGTATCCAAACTTAGAAACATCATATTGACCATTCATTTTATATAATTTGTTGGAAAAAAACATTTCAATGTGGTATATCCCTAGTTGGTATGATCTTTGTTAATAATTCCTATACCAATTCAGTTCCATGCTAAGAACTATCAATGAAATCTCTAATATCAAGAAATAAGAGAATGAAATAATCACAAACATCATCACAGATGGAAGGGACTCGTTTATTCCATAGACAAAAACATCTATATGAGAAAGAATTAAGAAATTATTTAAGAGAATATATAAGGTGATTTATACAAAATGAAAATTTTATAAAAAAAATGCATAAGGATTTATGGAATTTTTTAATATAGTGAAAATTATAGATGAAAAACATTAGATATATATGTTAAAATCTTAGTAGGAACAAACACAAAAAAATTACTACAAGGAAGAAACATGTACCCTTACACTAGAAATAATAGAAACACTATCCCCATCTTGTAATCCATCAATGGTTTTGGAACCACCACCGCATAAAAATAAGTATATATATATTGTAGAAATATAATCATAAAAATTATGAAAATTCAAAGACAATAAAAGGAACCATGTTTTATATTTAGGGAAAAATAAAAAAAAATTATGCTTGAATATGTATTGGTATAAATTTAGTCGACCGTATAGTGAAACATTATTAAACAACATGATATAAAAAAATGATCATGTGGTCTCAATGGTATCCCTAATTACACCCCCCAAAAATTTTGGGGATAAACATTAAATATTTACTTAACTTTATGTATTTTTACAAGAATTTGGTTGATAATGGTTAAATATAATTGTGTGATCCTAAAAAAGATGTCACCCATGTGGCTAAATTCCTATGTGATGAATAAGGGGAATGGATGAAAGTGTTAAGAATTTTTTCTTGAAATGTAAATTACTATATTTCTTAAAAATCATCTAATCATGTGTCATATGTCATTTGGGAAAGAATCAATTCATTAATTATAGTCCCAGTTACCTATTTAGTCTTTGTGGAAACGTGTTAAAGGATGAACTAATAACAAATAATATAAATCAAATGAATTTAATCAATAAATAATGAAGAGGAACCCCAATTGAATTACATTATAATAGAAAAATCATTGGTTTTATTTCTTTATAATTTTGATTATGATAACCATCCCACCATATGATATTTTCCTATAATGAGAAGTTCTATTTCATTTAAATCATTTATATTATATTGTTGAATATGTTTTCAATATAAAAAAATTGTCTAAAATTTGAGCTTCTATTTCCATCAATATTAAATTATAATTTTTTGAGAACATCTTCTGGGTTTCAAATTTTAATTAATATTCCATATGATGACATTTTTATATAGTTGTATGTGGATCAAGATATTAAACCCTCGTGCACTACCTATATTAATGATGTAGATATTAGTGATACACTATATTACTCTAATGAATGTGTATTTATCCATATTGATTATTTATAATGAGATGTTAATAATGAGAAAGTTTTTTGTGATGTATTAGTGAAATAATATCCCTCATACCACATTGTGTTAAGAATGATCATGTCCTTAATATCATATAAGATACAATCATTGTCTCTAAAACATAAAATACTATTATCATCCACCCATCATATTATTGGTAATGAAAATCAAGTATTCGTCACATAAACCTATCATTCATTAAAATTTATTGGATCCATATCAACTGATAATCATATCACATAGTAGAAATAAGAAAATAAATTTATGTAGTTAATTAATTTAAAATCATATTTGGACTGAAATTTTATTTTTGATTTTATCTAGATTCAAGTCATAATATTTTTAGTTGAATTATATCAAGAATAATAAAATATTAATATCATGTTTACAAAAGAGAGTTATATTGACTTTATATATCCCATCATCCAATTTCATGGACTACCTTCCTGAGGGATCACAAGGAAAATTTCTCCCAAATGAAATGTTAGCCACTTAATTTAAATGTACCAATTTGTTTTATATACCTTGGACCATCTTGTGGGATAATTTTCTTACAACTATCCATCAATTAAATAACAGTACAAATAGTGCCAATATTAAGTGATCACCATGTATTCCAAATTCTAATTAGTGTACTTCAACATTGGGTATACTCATGAATAATTCAGAAAATAAAGAATTTATGGGAACCCACACCTTGAGGTCCTATTCAAATGACCTTAATCCACATGAAACCAGTGCTACCAGATCTATAACCATAAAATAGACATTATTTTTATAGATAAAAAATATATAATGATCCTCTATGATACTCATAACATGAAAAAAAATTATGATGTATCTTGTTATATCCTTCCAAACAACATGAGTTTTGATTTCATTTATAATGATTGGTATGTTTTCCTTTCCATATGCCCAATCCAAACATTATCATAATTTTTTCTCCCCCTTGAACTCTTAAGTCATCTTGAGAGATGTTAAACCATATCATTACACTTTAATACATCCAAGATGGTATAAAACATTAGGATATATTTAATTAATCCACATAAAGAATAACACATAATGTATCCGTTAATCAAAAAAATATTTATTGAATGGTCCACGTAAAATTATTTCTTCCTGGTAAATACTAAACCCTAGGGTAACACCAGATTCCAACCCTAAAGGTGCTAAATTACATTGTTCCTTCTAATATGAATTTAAACAATAAAGTAGAAAATACTATGGAATAAAATATGAAATAAATAACACACATATATATTGTTCCATTAATATACATTTTTTGGGAATATATTTACTAATCCAAATAGTTTTTGATGTGTTAAGACGTGATAAGAAGTAGTTTTCTTTTATAAGTGAGGAGAGAGACAGTCATGATATTTTTCAAAATATTAAATTAATATAAATTTACATTTATTTCAAATGGCTCCAAACAAATTTATTTATAATATAGGATCATTTTTCGTCAAAATACATTCATCCAATGAAAATTTGATAATAATTTATTATTTTAAAACATATATTTTTTGTTCATCCATTATTTTACCCATTTAATTCTTATTGCAACATAATGTAATTTTCAATTTATGGATTAATATAAATACTATAAAAGGAAAAAATGCCTGTAAATTTGTAATTGATGTTCTTTTAAGCCCTATCGCATCCATAGGTTGGATTTTTTTGATTTTGATGAACATTATATCATTTGATGAAATATATTTTATTTTAAAATATTATTAATGTCAATATTGAAAGTATTCATTACATATCTTTTTTGAAATATCACAAAAATAGAATATCTTCAATAATTATTTTGACGATTCTATAACATGTTAATTCCATTTATAAGATTATTGATTGAAATTATTTATATTATATTATATTTAATTTAGTATTTTAAAAAAAATATTTAATATTTCTATTAACTAATCAATTAGTGCATCATCATTGTGAATGTATTTCATTTAATTATTTATTTCATACAAAAATCAATAATGAATACAACCATTTTATATTTCATGAGAAAATTTATAGTGGAGGATATCTTCTAAATACCCCTAATTTAAAATTTTAATGATTATAAAACATATAAATGTCAACATTGACTTTTATTTAAAATAAAATACTATAAAATGTATAAAGTCATCCCAGTGGATCATTGGGTTAATAAAACTAGAAAATAGATTATTTAAATTAAAAATAGATAATAAAATTAAATTTTTAAATGTTTTTGGGTAATTGAATAATATTTAATATATTACTTTTAAACATATTACATGATTTAACCATAACTGTGGTATTAAAAGAATTCACTAGAGATACTATTTAAATTATAAAAAAATTATACCTATTTTTAAATGAATTACTCAAAATATGGAATCCATTTTATAAAATTCAAAACAAAAAAGTTGAAAAAATTAAAAATAAATGAATCTCGTAGACGAGACGAAACAATGGGTTTCAATTTAAAAATAATTAAAAGGTTAAATTTTTCTATATCGAATTTAAATATGGAATTGATTCCAATGAACTAAATTAGATTAAATAATAATAAATAAATCAAAGTATACTTTAAAATCAATTCAACATATCATTTATGATAATAAATTATTTATAAACAATATGCTTTCAATAAATATATATTACTATTTCACTATTATTCAATACCAAAGATTTATCATAAAAATATAAATAATTCACAAAAGATATATTTTTATATTATTATATAAAATAATAAGTTGATATTTTCAGAAAATATTATAAATGTCTCAAAAACATATTTAAAACAAATTCTCTATCAAAGTCTGTAAAAACTCTCTTTTTAGAAAAATAAATCTTTTATGCGTAAAAAATGATTTATTCTAATATCATGTCTTGAAAAATTAAAAGACAAATGTTAAACATTTTATTTAATATGTTATAAAAATATCATTAATGTAATCCAACAATTGTGACTTTTTATTTATTGGTATAAAATAAATTGTAGACATTTAAAAGTATTCATCAAAGTATTAAATTTAACATTAGAAATGGTTTTCTTTTCATTTATAATATATTGGTCATAAAATAAATAATTATATATACATATATAATAATTTTTGTTATAATTAAATTAATACATCACATTCACCCCATTCTAACGGCTAGGTTGTAATGGTATAATTTAACTAATAATATTTAGTTCGTTTATTCTCGATGTAGTGTATATTGTACACTATAGAAAATAGATTTACCTTTTAAAAACTCGGGATGTTATATTCTCCTACTCATGAAAATATTGTCCTAAAAATTTAAAATTTAGGATCTCTGACTAATGTTTGTCATTTCAAAATACCATTATTTATTTCGAACATCAAAAAAAGGGTTAATAAAACATCCACATTAATATAAGGAAAGGGATGTAAAAAAGGTCACTTGAGACAACACACACTAGGGTAACATATTGGAAAACAAGGAATGAATTAGAAAACATATGATAATGTTCTAAATGAGAGTGATAGAGAATACAGTCCTAACATAGTTAACTATTAAAAACCATAAATCAATGATTTTTTAATATGTCATTGAATTATTTATAATAAAAGTAAAGATATAATGTTAATTTTAAGATCAATTTCATATAGTTTTTGAATTATGTTACTACATGGACTATGAACAAAAGAAAATGTACTTACATAACATGTAGAGTTCCGAAAGTTCATTATAATAATTTAACATCAATAGTTATCTTATACCTCTCATTTTTATCCCATCTCATAATAAACAGAACTAATTAATTCACAAAGTCAATTATATAATTATTTTTTTCATTTAATCTACCAATGATTTAATAAAACTCTTCCAAGAAGAATTAATTAAATTCCATTATAATGGTTTCCACTTTGTTTCATTTTCATTTTCATCACATTGATAGACTATCCATGCATTTAAATAATACATTAGAGATTCTTAACGTCCCATGCTTCCTTTGACAAAATACATCTTGCACTACATTAGTGGTATTGGTGTTGGTAGAGATGTATTTTTTGTAAACACTTTTTTGTCACATATAATTTCAAAACACCTAATGAAACAAGATTTTGGTAAAACATTAAGATTGGTTTTGTTTTAAAACCTTAAACTAAGGGTACTTTTAATATACAATAAGTATGTGCTGAATGAATATAATTTAAAATTGAATATAAATATAATGTCCAGTAGCCTCCTCCTTTGACATCTTCATCGAAATAATAATTTTCTTAAAAATCTTATTACAAATTAAAAATTCAAAAAATTCCTTGATAATATTTACATTTTTAAAAATATGGGAATATTTGGGAAGTGGGATTTTATTAAAAACAACCCATGAACCACAATGATATTGAGGTGTAGAGGAGGTGTTAGATATTTCATTAAAGTATTTCCAAGAGAGTTATATGACCAAAAATATTTCAGAATCACAAGGAAATGAATTTATGATAATTATGGCAAGCATGTTATTCGGGATATATAGGTTTTGTTTGAGATCCTCCTCTTTCCATTTGTAACTGACATTCCTACATCTAAAAAAGATATAGAATAAGGATTTGATTAATGTAATGAACAATAAAACATAACCTATGTTTAATCAAAAATCATAAACACAAAAGTTTTCTAAACCATTCCTTCGATACTAACGATTGGGAACCGACATTAGTCATTAGATAATCTTCAGTTTTAGTCCATAAAATTACTTTCTTTATCTATGGGGATATTTTCAAGTTATAATAACTAGATAATTATTCAATAACCCATATAAAATAATTCAATAGAATACAGAGTAGACACATGTACTCAATAAACATTTTTTTTAGAAATAATTCTTTTCAAAATAAAATATGGATTCTTTTCATTAAAAATCATCATATCATTGAATTTACTTCTATAATTCTATTTACCATCCTTATACCATATGAAAAAAAAAATTAAAATTGATATAAGCACAAAATGAATATAAATAGTAATATAGGACGAAAATTGATAGTCTTGTGAAAACCTTAAAAAATATTTTCAAATCACTTTCTTATAATGTTATTAATAGCCAATTGATAATAATGTAGTTTCCTTGGGAAATGATTGCAATATCACTATTATATTCACCCTTAAAAGGGGAATAACCATGTGGTTTAATTCTATATCCAATGTACCTAATTCATTGGAGAGATACAATGATCCTCAATTGTTATATTGCGAGTAATAATGGGGCTTAACCTATTATATATTTCACTGTAATGGTGCTAAACCTATCATATATTCAGATATATTATGGATCAAACTGTAAAGACCAGTAAATTTCAAGGAATTTTTTTTTCTTAATTTTCTTTGGAATTTTACAAGAGCACAGTCTCTGACGGCACCTGATTCCGAGGCCCGGTGTGCCCGGAATCATTTTCCAATGTTTGGCTCAGGTACGTTCAGTGAACGGACAAGAGGGTTTTTCTAACTTTTGAACCGGTGCCTGGAATCGAATTCTAAGGGCACCGATGAAATCGCAGTGCCGATATTCGCATAGAAAAGCCTCTTCCGGAGTTGCATTTGCTCGGGTGTGGTTTTTAATTTTCAGGCTTAAAGTTAAGAAATAAATTAATTTTTCAACAAATTTATTTTATTTCACTTAAGCCACTTGGAAGCCACTTGATGCCACTTAATGGTGGATTGAACTGAGTTGAACTGGATATGATACTATCCAGTAATATCCTACCCTCTTGGTAGGATATTTGTGAGGTAGGGCCCGCACGAGCCCCGCTGTTTCTTTCCGCTAAGTAACGCACCAGCGAAAACCCGTTATTATGAAAGTCAACTGACGCGTTTCATAAATTCTTAACAGACCATTTAATTGGGCGGTTTATTTCATAAATTAAATGAGATGTTTCTTTCGTTGAATTAATTCAACGAATTGATGGGTCGTTACTTACCCATTTTCGTTTGTTGGCAAAATAATAAAATAAGACCAACCTATCTCTTTTAGAGGATTACTCGTTGAGAGGAGTTCTTGAACCTTCAACCTTCTTCGCGAAGACCGTGAAGAACGCGAAGAACGCAAAGAACGCCGATCCTGGAAATCGATGACGTCACGCCATGATCTGCGACGCCGACGTCCCCTTCCTGCAACGTTCTTCTGCGACGACTCTTCCTCCGGGACGGATCTTTGATCGGCTGCTTGAGGTAAGAGTCTCAGACTTTCCTTTTTTTAATCTCCTTCTTGGTTCTTTACCAAAACACAGATTTAATTAATTAAATTAAATCTGCTGTTTCATGGTCCGTTGATTTCACCGACTCAACGCTGTGTTTCGCGACGACGTGACAATCTCCACCTTCCGCGACGAGCATTTCCACGAAGAACGCTCACGCGCGACGACTACGAGGTAGTGAATTATTTTGGATTTAACCCTTTTTATTTTCCCATAAATGTTTCTTTAAAAAGTTAAAGAACTGGTTTTTTGAACAATTTTAATGTTATTAAAATTGTTGTTTCCGTTCAAATGAGGAACCCGTTTTATGAAGCAATTTTATTTCATTAAAAATTGTTTCGGATATGCGTTCATGTGTTGAACTTTAATTCCTCCCGTAGTTTATCTCTAATGCGGAGGGTGCGGGCCAAATGAACACGGCCCGACGACCCTCCGCCGTTTCACGTTTTTGTGCGGATTTGACGGGCGACGACGGAACGTGCCGCAACGGATGTTTGACGATCCCGCAGTGAAGAACGAGTCCCGGGAGGAGCAACGACACAGACAGGAAGAAAAACGGGCCACCGGAGCGACTCTGGCGGCCCGCGGAAGCCGGCGGCGGCGCCGGTGGGACGTGGCTGAAGCCGCATTCGGCGCCAGGGAGACACCCCGCGGGTGTCACGCGGGGGGCGGCGGCTCCCCCCCGCGTCACCCGGGACGCGGCTTCAGCCGCGGCCGGTCGCCTGGCCGACACCCCGCGGGTGCCGCGGGGGTGTCACGCGGGGCGGCGGCTCCCCCCGCGTCGGACCGGGTTGACCCGATTCGGACCGAGTTGACCCGGTTCGTCCGACCCAGGGGGGTTCGGGCCGGGTCGGCCCGGGCCCGTACCCCCCGTCTTCGGACGATCTTCGTTCAAACGCCTGTAACATGAGCTACGGGCCTCCAAACGACTCACCGTCAGCGGAAACACGATCCTTGGATCGAGACGGTCGTTTCGGAATATCGCACTCATGGTTTCGGAATACTTTGGGTTCGGACAGGTTGGTTCGTACACGAAACCAACCGGGCCCTCGCAGCGGAAACGCTCATATCTTGAGCTACAGACGTCCGATTGACGTGCCGTCAGCTTTGTTGAATTCCTCTTTGTGAGAAGGATCTTTTGGCATACTCCGCTCGAGGTTCGGACGCAGGTGGAGTACGGTCGGGTTGTTTTTTCCTTAAAAACCAACCGGGCCCCAGGGACGAAAAAGCCAATAACTCTCAGACCGGGCGTCCGATTGACGCGCCGTCTGCGACGTTGAGTTCCTGTTGACGATACGGAACTTTTGGATACATCAACTTTGGACTTTGTGTCAGTTGATGGATCAGCCTCTCGGCTCGTGGAGCGGACCCTCCCGAATGATCTTCCTGTGTGCAGGATCCCTAGTGGTGGCTGCAACTGCTTCTTCGACAGCGACGACCGTGCAGTGATCCTCAGTGGACTGTGGCGACGACTGTGCAGAGATCCTCAGTGGACTCCGACGACGACCGTGCAGAGATCCTCAGTGGACTGCGGCGACGACTGTGCAGAGATCCTCAGTGGACTGCGACAACTACTGCACTTAGCGATCCAACGTGGTTCAGTGCTACAGGTCCTGTGTGGGCCCGGTCATGTGTGGGCCCGATCTTGTGTGGGTCTGATCCTGTGTGGGTCCGCGCTCAGCGGTTCTGTGTGAACCAGCGCCTACAGATCATGTGTGGGCCCGATCCTGTGTGGGTCATTGCGGGGGTTAGTTACCTATCGATCCTTCCTGGGTCCGATGACTTAGATGGATCAGTGATCATCTTTATCGTCATCCGAAGAAGTATACCTGTGTGAGCTGAATCTTGTGTTACTCTCCTTTGTGGATTGTGTTGAGCTATCCTGAGTGTATTTAATGTTTACTCTCTTTTGTGGATTGTGTTGAGCTATCCTGTGTGGGTATACGTTTTGCTTTCCTGTGTGGACTGGGTTGTGCTTGGGCTCGGACGTTGGAGCCAAATGAGAACTGATGACTTAGGAATATGTACGGGCATATGCCTAAGCCGTGTCAGATGTTACTTCGTGATTGTATCATTCCTTTTTGGATTATCCTTTGTGGATTTCGGGAGACCTTTGGGGGTCTCGGGGTCCCTACTGAGTAACTTATACTCACCCCTGAACGGGCTTTGCCCGCACTACGTGGTGTTCTTTGCAGACGACGGGCAGCGCTGATCGAGGTGGAGACGTGCGGAGCTGGACGGTACTTGGAGGTGGACCACTGGGCGGGACGTACTCGGAGTAGACGGCTGGACCGAGGAGCTGTGTAGGCTATCTGTACCCACCCTTCAGGTGGGACCTTCAGAGGATGGCTCGACACTGCAGTCTTTCCTTTCAGTTGCTGTTTTTCCTTTTAGTTGTACTTTACAGTTGGGCTTGTATTTCCGGCCCCTTTTACTTTTAGCACAGCTTGTACCGTTTTTACTTAGTGTTTACTTTTCTACTTGCTTACTCTGTGGTTCTTGTTTACTTTTCAAAAGCAATGCCTTCCCTTTTTGTTGGGATTTACACCTTGGTGCTAGTCCCCAGCCCCTGGCCTGTGGAAGGCGGGCTTGGGGTAGTCACGGCACGGGCCCCGAGGACGGGTCGTGACAAATTGCTATCAAAGGTGGTCGGTTCTACTGCGGACTATGATCTTTTTTCAATGTGAAGCAATAGTGTTTAGCGTATTGAGTGTGGTTATCAGTCCAGGGAGTCCAGTGTTGGTGCGGCAGCCGACGTATCCGTACACCAGGACCCTGACTTCTGATTTCCGACTTAATGCACGAAAACATTGATTGCATGTGTGTTTCAAGTTTTCGTTGTGATTACTCGTGTCAACTCACCAGGTATACTGTTCTGACCGTGGCGCACTTGTTTCCTTTTCAGGATGGCCGGACGACAGCAGCCAGCTAGGGTTCCGAGAGTATAGCACGACGATAGAATGCCGAGTGACGAGGCCTCGGTACATGGCACGTTGACAGCAGAGGCACCAGCGGTACCTTTACACACCGAGCCCCCGATGCTTCCAGCACTGGAAACTGATGATGCACGACGCCTCAGAGCTCTGCAAGAGTTCCAGTGCCAGCGACCACCCAGGTTTCGTGGGGAGTCGGACCCCCAGGCAGCCGAGGACAGGCTGGAGGCGGTCGTCCGAGTTTTCAGGCTAGTGAGGACACCAGCAGACCTCATGGTGATCCTCGCGGCGAGCCTACTGCACGCAGCAGCAGGGCGATGGTGGAGCCTGATTCAACAGGTACACGATGAGCCCACCCTCATCTGGACGGACTTCGAGAGCCTCTTCCGCTCAGAGTTCGTCCCGTCCACCCTCCGAGCGGTGCACATTCAGGAGCTTCTTCATCTGCGGCAAGGCAGCTTGACGGTCGCCCAGTATGCGACGAGGTTCACCGATCTTTCTCGCTACTCGACCGACATGGTACGGGACCCCTTCTTCCGGGCATAGACCTTCGAGGGGGGATTGAGATACGAGATCAGGGCATCTCTGATCTCCCTCAGTATCCCCACCCAGGGAGGAGTGCTGGAGCGAGGTCTTCTGATCGAGAGCTTCCGGGCGGAGTCCACAGCAAGACCTACCGTAGGGCGGCAGGTAGCAGAGTCTTCGGCAGCTGGTAGCCGACGAATGACTCAGGGTTCCAGGCAGACCAGGCCTTCCGGCAGACGACCTCAGGACACTGGATCAGCAGTGCGGGGCACACAGCACGGGGCCAGTCTTCTGAGAGGCAGGCAGTGCTACTCCTGCGGCGGGCAGGGCAACATGGCTCGTGACTGCCCGACCCGCCGTACCGAGGAGCAGCAGACGGTGGAGGGGCCACCCAGGAAGAGGCAGAGGGTCGACCGTGGCGGTCCGCAGGGAGGAGGCGGACGAGGCAGAGGAGCTGGCCGAGCAGCAGGTGGTGGGCGACGCTTTGAGGCTCTGCCACCACCACCACCAGGAGGCCCGCCCCGACCACAGGGAGCTGGCGGGCAGAGATAGGCACAGCTCCAGGCAGTAGAGGCCTATGACCACGGTGAGCCAGAGATGATTCGAGGTACGATCTGTGTCTATTCCACCCTTTCTGCAGTTCTGATAGACATATGAGCGAGTCACTCTTTCATAGCCACTGCCCTTGTTCGGAGCTCGGAGATTCCGACAGAGCCGTTGGCTCGATCCTTACGTCTAGAGACTCCTATGGGAGCAGACTCGACGATTACGCACTGGTGCCGGTAGTGTGAGCTTACTCTAGGAGGCTAGAGCTTCGGCTGGGATCTTCTTATAGCGGCGTCGAGGCCTTACGACGTCATCTTGGGCAAGGATTGGTTATATACGGTCCATGTTCAGATTGACTGCATTAGGCGCAAGGTGCGATGTGTGTGCACCGACAGGAGCAGGTTCACCTTCACCGGCGAGAAGGGAGCCTTTGCAGAATAGGATGGACTTCCACAGAGGAGAGGACTGCCCATCACTCATCAGTTGGCTAGCCTCATCCTGGGAGCAGTTGATGTGCGGAGTCCCAGCTTTCCTGCAGTGATGGATCAGTACGCAGACGTCTTTCCCGACGACGTTCCAGGACTACCTCCTCGTAGATAGGTAGACTTTTATAATTATATGTACCCCGGGACAGCCCCGATATCCACTCCCGCATATCGGATGGCCCCCGCTGAGCTTCGAGAGCTGCGGGTACAGTTGGAGGACTTGCAGGGCAAGGGGTTCATCCGACCCAGTGTTTCACCCTGGGCTTCCCCGATATTGTTCGCCAAGAAGGCGGACAGGAGCTTGCGACTGTGTGTCGATTATCGTCGCTTGAACCAGGTAACAGTGAGGAACAAGTATCCGCTACCGAGGATTGATGACCTCTTCGATCAGCTCAAGGGAGCACGGTGGTTCTCGAAGATAGACCTCAGGTCAGGCTACCATCAGTTCAGAGTTCGAGATGAGAATGTGCAGAAGACGGCCTTCAGGTGTCGGTATGGACACAATGAGTTATTGGTTATTCCTTTCGGCGTAACCAATGCTCCAGTAGTGTTCATGAGCCTCATGAATAGGATCTTCCAGCCATACCTCGATCGATTTGTCTTGGTCTTCATCGACGACATTTTGGTGTACTCGACGATGGAGGAGGAGCACGCCTAACACTTGCATGTTGTACTGGACACACTTCGAGAGCACCAGCTTTATGGAAAGCTCTCGAAGTGTCAGTTCTGGTTACGTGAGGTCCACTTCTTGGGGCACGTCATTTCTGAGGCGGGAGTTGCGGTGGATCCTGCGAAGATCGAGGCAGTGCTAGCTTGGGAGCCACCCAAGAGCGTGACAGAGGTGCGGAGTTTCTTGGGCCTAGACGGATACTATCGGAGATTTGTGCCGAATTTCTACAGAGTTGCGGCGCCACTATCATCATTGACAAAGAAGGGGAAACCCTCTGTGTGGTCAGACAGTTGTCAGCAGAGCTTTCAGGAGCTGAGACAGAGATTGACCAGCGCACCTATCTTGAGGTTGCCTGAGGAGGGATTTGGATACGTAGTCTACTGCGATGCATCAGGGACCGGACTTGGGTGTTTCCTAATGTAGGATCAGGCCGTGATTGCCTATGTATCATGTCAGTTGAACCCGCATGAGAAGAACTATGCTACCCATGACCTGGAGCTAGCAGCAGTGGTCTTCGCCCTGAAGACATGGAGGCATTATCTGATGGGAGAGCGCTTTATAGTCTTTTCCGACCATCAAAGTCTCGGGTACATCTTCTCTCAGAAGGACCTGAACTTGAGACAGCGACGATGGCTCGAGTTCCTCCAGGACTATGACTTTGAGATAGTCTATAATCTTGGGAAGGGGAACGTGGTAGCCGATGCCCTCAGCAGGAGGACGAGCATCCAGTTACTTGAGGAGGCGACAGAGCAGCTAGCCGCTTTGCAGATATCCTTCGTGGATAGAGATGGAGCAGCCTTCCTCTAGTCTCTCACAGTCACCCCTCCACTACTGCAGCGGGTTAGAGAGGCACAGCGTGGGGATGCTGACTGTGAGACACGGCGTGCACAGATATCCTCAGGACATGCACCTGAGGGTTTCTCCATTGGAGCAGAGCACAACGTCCTTTTCATAGGACGTACATTGGTACCAGTCGCTTTACGAGAGGAGGTGCTAAGAGAGTTTCACACTACTCCTTTAGCGGTACATCCAGGAGTGGCGAAGATGTACCAGGATCTCAGACGACAGCACTGGTGGCTGGGCATGAAGAAGGCTGTGACAGAGATTGTTTCGCGGTGCCTCACCTGCCAGTAGGTGAAGGCAGAGCATCAGGTACCAGCAGGCTTGGTACAGCCCTTGGAGGTCCCGGAGTGGAAGTGGGATGGCATATCTATGGACTTCGTGACTGGACTTCCATGCACTTCCAGAGGTCACGACTCCATTTGGGTGATTGTTGACCGACTCACCAAGTCGGCACACTTCATACCCATCTGAGAGCAGGGTTAAGTGGAGAGCTTGGGGCGTCTCTACGTTCAGGAGATTTTACGGCTTCACGGTGTGCCATCGACTATCGTCTCTGATCGGGACGCTCGCTTTACTTCTCGGCATTGGAAGGGGTTGCAGGAGGCATTCAGGACGCGACTACATCTGAGCACCGCCTTTCACTCTCAGACGGATGGTCATACGGAGAGTACCATTCAGACTCTTGAGGACATACTCCACGCATGTTTCCTCGACTTTGGTCGCAGCTGGGAGGACCACCTAACCTTGGTGGAGTTCGCGTACAACAACAGCTACTACTACACCATCGGGATGGCACCCTACGAGGCATTGTACGACAGGCCTTGCAGATCTCCTTTGTGCTGGACAGACCCTGGGGAGTCAGCACTTGTGGGACCAGAGATGGTCCGGGCCACGACAGAGAAGGTCCAGGTCATCCAGGAGCGGATGAGGACAGCACAGAGCTGGCAGAAGTCATATACTGACAGGAGGCGGAGGCCACTAGAGTTCGAAGATGGAGACCACGTCTTCGTGCGGGTCTCACCTCAACGTGGTTTGCGAAGATTTGGCTGAGGCGGCAAGTTGTCTCCACACTTCATCGGGCATTTCCAAGTCCTCTACAGGGTTGGCGAGGTGGCTTATCGCCTGGCTCTGCCACCTCAGTTGCACCGGGTGCACGACGTCTTCCACGTATCCCAGCTGAGGAGATACGTGCACGACCCGACGCACATCATTGACTATGGGGAGCTAGACATGGATGCTGGGGTGTCTTTTGCAGAGGTCTCGGTGGAGATAGAGGATCGACAGGAGCGGGTCCTATGTGGGCGATCGATTCCTCTTGTGCGCATCAGATGGCAGCACGGGAACCTCCAGGAGAGCACTTGGGAGCGGGAGGCTCAAATGCATGCTCATTACACACATTTGTTTCCCTAGTTTTTGATGTATCTTTACAGGGATGTAAAGCACTGATGTGGGAGAAATGTAAAGACCCGTAAATTTCAAGGGAATTTTTTTTCTTAATATTATTTGGAATTTTACAAGAGCACAGTCTCTGACGTCACCTGATTCCGAGGCCCGGTGTTCCCGAAATCATTTTACGAAGTTTGGCTCGGGTACGTTCAGTGAACGGACGAGCGAGTTTTTCTAACTTTTGAACCGGTGCCCAGAATCGAATTCTGAGGGCACCGATGAAATCGAAGCGCCGATATTCGCTTACACATGCCTCTTCCGGAGTTGCATTTTCTCGGGTGTGGTTTTTAATTTTCGGGCTTAAAGTTAAGAAATAAAATAATTTTTCGACAACTTTATTTTATTTCACTTAAGCCACTTGGAAGCCACTTGAAGCCACTTAATGGCGGCTTCAACTGAGTTGAACCGGATAGGATACTATCCAGATATATCCTACCCTCTTGGTAGGATATTTCTGAGGTGGGGCCCGCACGAGCCCCGCCGTTTCTTTCCGCTAAGTAACGCACCCGCGAAAACCCATCATTATGAAAGTCAACTAACGCGTTTCGTAAATTCTTAACAGACCATTTAATTGGGAGGTTTATTTCGTAAATTAAATGAGCTGTTTATTTCATTGAATTAATTCAACGAATTGATGGGTCGTTACTTACCCGTTTCCGTTTTTTGGCATAATAATAAAATAAGACCAACCTATCTCTTTTGGAGGATTACTCGTTGAGAGGAGTTCTTGAACCTTCAACCTTCTTCGCGAAGAACGTGAAGAACGTGACTAATGTGAAGAACGCCGAACCCGGAAATCGACGACGCGATGCCGGGATCCGCGACACCGACGTCCCCTTCCTGCAATGTTCTTCTGCGACGACTCTTCCTCCGCGACGGATCTTCGATCGGCTGCTTGAGGTAAGAGTCTCAGACTTTCCTTTTTTTAATCTCCTTTGTGGTTCTTTACCAAAACACGGATTTAATTAATTAAATTAAATCTAATGTTTCATGGTCCGTTGAGTTCACCGACTCAACGCCGTGTTTCGCGACGACGCGACGATCTCCACCTTCCGCGACGAGTATTTCCGCGAAGGACGCTCACGCGCGACGACTACGAGGTAGGGAATTATTTTGGATTTACCCCTTTTTATTTTCCCATAAATGTTTCTTTAAAAAGTTAAAGAACTGGTTTTGTGAAAAATTTTAAATTTATTAAAATTGTTGTTTCCGTTCAAATGGGGAACCCGTTTTATGAAACAATTTTATTTCATTAAAAATTGTTTCGGATATGCGTTCATGTGTTGAACTTTAATTCCTCCCGTGGTTTATCTCTAACGCGGAGGGTGCGGGCCAAACGAACATGGCCCGACAACCCTCCTCCTTTTCACGTTTTTGTGCGGATTTGACGGGCGAAGACAGAACGCGCCGAAACGGATGTTTGACGATCCCGCAGTGAAGAACGAGTACCGGGAGGAGCAACAGCGCAGACGGGAAGAAAAATGGGCCACCGGGGCGACTCCGGCGGCCCACGGAGGCTGGCGGCGGCGCCCGCGGGACGCGGCTGAAGCCACGTCCGGCGCCAGGGAGACACGCCGCGGGTGTCACGCGGGGGGTGGCGGCTCCCCCCCGCGTCACCCGGGACGCGGCTTCAGCCGCGTCCGGTCGCCTGGCCGACACCCCGCGGGTGCCGCGTGGATGTCACGCGGGGCGGCGGCTCCCCCCGCGTCGGACCGGGTCGGACCGGGTTGACCCGGTTCGGACTGAGTTGACCCTGTTCGGCCGACCCTGGGGGGGTCGGGCCGGGTCGGCCCGGGCCCGTACCCCCCGTCTTCGGACGGTCTTCGTTCAAACGCCCGTAACATGATCTACGGGCCTCCAAACAACTCGCCGTCAGCGGTAACACGGTCCTTGGATCGAGACGGTTGTTTCAGTATATCGCACTCAAGGTTTCGGAATACTTTGGGTTAGGCCGGGTTGGTTCGTACACGAAACCAACCGGGCCCTCGGAGCGGAAACGCTCATATCTTGAGCTACAGACGTCCTATTGACGTGTCGTCAGCTTTGTTGAATTCCTCTTTGTGAGACGGATCTTTTGGCATACTCCGCTCGAGGTTTGGATGCAGGTGGAGTACAGTCGGGTTGGTTTTGCCTTAAAAACCAACCGGGCCCCTGGGACAAAAAAGCCAATAACTCTCAGACCGGGCGTCCGATTGACGCGCCGTCTGCGACGTTGAGTTCCTGTTGACGATACGGAACTTTTGGATACATCAACTTTGGACTTTGTGTCAGTTGATGTATCAGCCTCTCGGCTCGTGGAGCGGACCCTCCCGAAAGAGCTTGCTGTGTGCGGGAACCCTAATGCTGGCTGCGACTACTTCTTCGACAGCGACGACCGTGCAGAGATCCTCAGTGGACTGCGGCGACGACGGTGCAGAGATCCTCAGTGGACTACGACGACGACCGTGCAGAGATCCTCAGTGGACTGCGGCGACGACTGTGCAGAGATCCTCAGTGGACTACGACGACTACTGCACTTAGCTATCCTACGTGGATCAGTGTTAGAGGTCCTGTGTGGGCCCGATCCTATGTGGGCCCGATCCTGTATGGGTCTGATCCTGTGTGGGTCCATGCTCAGCGGTTCTGTGTGAACCAGCGCCTACAGGTCATGTGTGGGCCCGATCCTGTGTGGGTCATTGCGGGGGTTAGTTACCTATCGATCCTTCGTGGGTCCGACGACTTAGATGGATCAGTGATCATCTTTATCGTCATCCGAAGAAGTATACCTGTGTGAGCTGAATCTTGTGTTACTCTCCTTTGTGGATTGTGTTGAGCTATCCTGAGTGGATTTACTGTTTACTCCCTTTTTTGGATTGTGTTGAGCTTTCCTGTGTGGGTATACGTTTTTCTTTCCTGTGTGGACTGGGTTGTGCTTGGGCTTGGACGTTGGAGCGGAACGGGAACTGATGACTTAGGAATATGTATGGGCATATCCCTAAGCCGTGTCAGATGTTACTTTGTGATTGTATCTTTCCTTTGTGGATTATCCTTTGTGGATTTCGGGAGACCTTCGGGGGTCTCGGGGTCCCTACTGAGTAACTTATACTCACCCCTGAACGAGCTTTTCCCGCACTTCGTGGTGTTGGTTGCAGACGACGGGCAGCGCTGATCGAGGTGGAGGCGTGCGGAGCTGGATGGTACTTGGAGGTGGACCACTGGGCGGGACGTACTCGGAGTGGACGGCTGGACCGAGGAGCTGTGGAGGCTATCTGTACCCACCCTTCAGGTGGGACCTTCAGAGGACGGCTCGACGATGTATTCCTTCCTTTTAGTTGCTGTTTTTCCTTTCAGTTGTACTTTACAGTTGGGCTTGTATTTCCAGCCCCTTTTACTTTCAGCACAGCTTGTACCATTTTTACTTAGTGTTTACTTTTCCGCTTTCTTACTCTGTGGTGCTTGTTTACTTTTCAAAGGCAATGCCTTCCCTTTTTGTTGGGATTTACGCCTTGGTGCTAGTTGCCAGCCCCTGGCCTATAGAAGGCGGGCTTGGGGTAGTCACGACACGAGCCCCGAGGACGGGTCGTGACAGAAACCCTGAAAAATTAATCTACAATCGGATAAAACCATTAAAAAATTTCCAGTGAATATATAATTAATAAAACCCTAAAAATCTATTAAACATATGATAAAATCACTTCTAGATGTCAAAATACAATTTTTCTAATAAAAATAACTTTTAAGATATAAATACCACACACATCATAATGAATTAATTTTATTCAAAACGAAATACTAAAAATTATAATTAATAAAATAAATTAATAATGCATCATGAAGGTCGGGAAAACCAATTATTACATATATGTTAAAAATCATTCCCTTTGACATTTGAATAATGAGTTGAAAAGGGACCCTAAAAGAGGGATTTCAAAATACAGTCCCTTACATTGACATTGATTCATATTTTATAATCATTATATTTTTTAATAGAAAATATAGATTAATTATTTGATTTTTTAAACTATTTAATATTTATTAATACTTTCATATAACTTATTATCATTTTATAATAGTTACTTAATTTTTTAATTTCGTGATAGACTTTTTGATGATATTCCTCACATGACTCCAAAATGAATTTGGTGTGAGTTCAACAGTCAAAGTGGTTATAATTCCATCATATCCAGAATAATATTTACGAAATATTAATAACATTCATAGTTCAATAATAATTTTAAATCAAACTATTATTTATTATTGTGAATAACGAACTACGTTATAATCATGCAGATTGTAGGTTGTATATACGAATAAGAATTGTTTCCATTTTTCAATGATCATTATGTAGACAATGCTAGTATTTTTTTTACATTCCAAATTTTTCATAATATCATAATTTTAATATTAATAATTTAAATATACATATATATATCATCCATGAGATTTGGTAATGAAAAACAAATCACATCACTTTGTGGATGTGATAATTCACAAGTACGCATAAACGACGTTATCATTTTTATATTCATAGAATTTTAAAAATGTAAATAAAATATTATTATTTAATTGTTATTTATAAATAATTTATATTATATATAACTCTTAATTCCATCATTACAACATGGTTTGAGAGAAGGTGATAATAACTATTTATACCTGTTCTCGATGTGGTAGTCTATTGTATAGATAAATGAATAATTTTTCCCCATTTGATGGAAAGGAAATCGATATACGTGATGAAATTAACATAATGAAATATAAGTATATATTGGATAATGTATTTATTATTTCACCATGATTGATTGATATTTGAAATGTGTGTAATAAAAAATTAGAAACACCTATATAAGAATGACACATCCTTTTCGAACATTATGCATTTCTTAAATCCTTGACACCTATACAGATAGATTTATTCCCAAAATATGGCCTCTAGAACATGTGGATGGATAATATGAATGTGTTTTTATTAATATTTGTTGATAAAAAAAGTATTATATGTGTGATTAAATGACAAAAGTTGTTCCCATTTAAAACAGTGTGGCGGGGAACTCTTGGAAGTATTCAAAATGTTACATTAAAATAAATTAATTTTCTATTCCATGAGCCAAAATAATTTAATTCAATGATATGGTGATTTTGTTCCAAAATAAACTCTTCCAATTAAAAATAAACATTTTTTTAGTAATTTTCTAATCCTTATACATTTTTTATTAACCCATATTTATCCCTTTTAACTCTTACCTTGATATCATGTAATTTACACTCTAAGGGTTGATATAGCTTCTATAAAATGAAAATGTACCATTAAGTGAGCCATTTAAGACATTTTATGACTTATAAAAATAATTTGTCTTATTTTTTATTTATTATAAATTTTATATCATTTCATAAAATATTATTGTCTTACAATAATAGAAATGTCAATTTTGATACTATTCATTACTCCACCTATTTAAATAAATTAAATACATGAAATCTTACAAAAAACTCTTTTAACTCATCACTAACATGTCAATGATGTCTATAAAATTTCTAATGACTTGAATTATATATGAATATATTTATCTAAAAAATTTTAGTAACCTTTATTTAATATTTCCATTAATAAAACAGTTACTACTCATCATTGTGAAATCATTTCAATTAACTATTTCATTACATAAAATTAATAATTAATTTCTATTATGAAGAAAAAATTTTCCTATTTCTAAATATTATTTATATTCTATTATATCATATAAATATCCCCATATAAAATGTATTACAATTAATAAAACATCTGTATGTAATCATTGACTTTTCATTAAAATAAAATAAATAAAGGGATTGATATCTTCATTGTGGCTGAATGGGGTCATAAGATTGGCCCAAGGATGATTTAGGACGACAATTACACATCCAATAATATTTATAAAATTATTATGGTAATTGTAAAATATTATTTATATTATTTTAACTTTTAATTACCCAACATACCCATAAATATGAAAATGAAAAAGAATTACAAATGATACAATTCATATTATAAAAAATTAAAATGGAAATATATATTAAATATAGACATTCATAATATATACATAGAATCTATTTTTCAAAATTCCAAAAATACAAGTTATAATAATTAATTATAAATTAATATTATAGACATGTTGAAAGAACATGTCATAAAGTAAAAACAATCAAAAAATTTAAGTGGTTTTATGTATAATTAAATTAAGGAATGGGTTCCAATGAACTAAATTGTTTTAAATTACTTAAAATTGAACTTATTTTATTTTAAAACTAGAAAAAAATAATAATTTAACACTATAAATTATTTACACAAATAATTGTATTCAATTAAAATGTAATATTTTTTAGTATTCCTAAATACCTAAAAATTATTATAGAAATAGGAAAAATTAATCAGAATTAAATTTTGATATTAAATATAAAAATAATATGTTAATATTTTTCAAATATAATTTAGAAAACTGTTAAAACTATTATTTAAAATAAAATCACCAGAAAAACGTTGAAAATGTTATTTAAAGAAATACTTCTTTTATGTGTAAAATTGTATTTATTCATATATCATATATAGAAAACTAATAAGATGAATGATAAAAAATGAATTTTTTATTATATATATATATATCATTAATTTAATCTAACAAGATAGATTTGTTTATTTATTTATATAAAACACACTTTTGTACATTTAAATAATTTTTAGAAAAACAAATATTCTTATTTTAAAAATTGAATTATTTTCATTAATAATTAATTTGACCCCAATGAGAAATTATATATACATGTGTAAACCATATTTTCATTATTCAATTATTACAAGTCATTCGCTCTATTCTAATAGTACATTTATAAAGGTATGAATTGAAAATTAACATTATGTTGTTTGATTAATCTCAATGTGGCATATCATTTTTTCTATAAAATTGATAAATTTATTTTAAAAGATCACTAGAAGAAAATAAAATATAATTGGAGTTATATAGTAAAAGGTCATGTGATTGGTATGTACAATGAATATCTGAATCATGTCTTTTGAATGTATTCATTCATTTTTACATCATTCGACTAAGACATAGGAAACACAGTTTAATAATGATCTTCAAGAATTTTTATTTCATAAAGGCTGTAAATATATATGTTTGATAAAGTATTACACATATATGACTTACTTGGATATAGAATTAGGATTATTAATAGTAGTTTTCCCATATTGGAGTCATTTTAATTATGCTCTGACATGGTCAAATCAAATATCTAATCCCTCCTGAGCCACAATCATTATGTGAAAAAAGTGATTGAAAAATATAAAAAATATTTAATAAGAATTAAAAAATTGAGTTGAATTGCTAATTTGAACTAATGATTTATATTATTCTATATTCATTTTTATTGTGTTGTGAAGAAATTTTCAGTTTAACTGAATAATTATTGGTACATACACCATGTAAGAATACTATCATTTGGTCTTCCTTAATATTTTTAGGTGGGGTAGACAAAGGAGTAGCAATCCAAGTCAGGGGAATGGAATGTTAGATCTAGGGAATAGATGATATTTACATGCCTCCTTTTCTACATGGACTCAATCATATAACAAATTCCAAGTTAAATAAAACTATTCCCACAACCAACCAAATTACATTACAGGGCCTAAATATGATCTCAAAGATGAACTACAATGTGGAGATTTGTTATCCAGGCAATGCATGATCGAATGTTCCATAATTGACTTATAATTTATGTATGATATGTGAGATACTATATTTATTATGGGAATTACTGACCAATGTAGGGTTACCCAAGAATGACGTGCAACATGATCATTCATTTCTTGAGTCTTAGGGGAAGTATTAAAAAATAGAAGGCCAATGAAAGATGGTAGTGTGAAATGAATCTATTCACCCATATAAATGGTGTACATAGAGCCATGATGTGATGATAAAATAGGACATTCCACCTATGGTAAGGGCATGATGAATGATTAACCCATATGAAAATAGGGTGAGAAAAATTATTTACCACAATGAAAGTTAGAAAATTAGTTTTCTCTAGTGGGGAAAATAAATGTAGTCCTCCTTGGAGGGGGATACAAAAAAATTATCCAATGTGTTACTTGGGGGATGTGTATTATTTTATTAATATGGTGATATAATATTTCATGTAATATAGCATGGGAGATATTCACCCTAATTATAAGGTGTCTCTATATATTCATTTGGATGAATTATATAATATTTAATTTCCTAAAAGGCTATTTCACAATATTATTCAAAAAATAGGATGGAATTTTTACCTCTCAATGAATAATAGTATTTGTAACCAATAAGTGTGTCAATTACCATAATTTTTGGTAAATTGGAATTGTTATTAGAGTTAAATAATATAAATTATTAGTTTTAGATTCTTTGGTATTATACTAGGTAAATGATGTCTTTATACAATCTCATTATCTTACAAACTGTGAAAATAAGGATCCCAAGAGTCATATTTACAAGAAAATTTAGTATTCATGGTGGTAATTGTTTTACATGTACGTGTTTTTTATAAGAATGAAATTCCCATGAAAATGTTACATACTAGTTTTGTGCGTATGGATGATCATTTTCCATGTTTTAATAAAGGTCAATGATTTATGGAAAACATAGAGTTGAATTCCCTTAAAAATTTCCACCATCTATATGGGGAATTCGTATCTTTTCAAAGTGTGTTCAATTTTTTAAAATAGAATCACCAATAAACCCCCTCAGATTGGATCTTATTTGAATGAGGATGATTAATGTTAGTTTAAATATTAATTTAGTTTGATTAAATTATAATGATGATGGAAATATTTAAATTAAGGATGAGATAGATCATAGAATTTATTCAGACATGTGTGTCCTGTAAGTGGGTCACACATGTTTTGAGCATAAGAATCATGATAATTCTTAGTGTGTATGTGATTCATGCAATTATCATGAATGATCTCCCAACACAGTGCCCTTAAATTTTGGGCAGCGAGCCCTATGTTTATACCATTACATAGCACGAGCAGGAAAAAATTGAAATTTTTTTACTCTAGTATTGTAGTTACATCTCGGTATGCACACTCCCAAGGGTTTCAACCTCTATTTTGTGCCTTGATATTGGGCTTAAAGGTTGGGTTAACATCCTATGTGAGTCACTTGAGTGAAAAACATGAGTTGTTTTCATTGTTTATAGTCATTTAAGATAGAAATGGATTAAATAATTATGTAAAATACATGGATTAATTGCCTCAGGGAACAATGTTATACATAGTAAAATTTGGTCTACTGGTTCTTACAATGGACTATATTTTCCTAATTGTATAATATTTAAATCATGATAAATTTATACTCGAATCATATTTGATTATTATTGGAAAATGTATCAGAATTAAATCACTATCTAATGTGATGAGGTTTCCAATTATATAAAGAATATTATATAGATTATTATACCATGATTTTATAATGGGTGCAGTGTTTTCTTTTCATGAATTATGAAAATTTAGAAGAATTATCATCTAGAGTATCATTATTAAAAGTTTCTTATATTATATGAGCATGGGTTAATACTGGATGTGATTATCCCAAGGCTAGATTCTAACATTTCATTCTCCTAGTTAACCATTTACCTCAACGTTAACTAGCCTAACATTACTTATAAGGGAACATATATTAACGGCCGAGGAACTAATGAATATAACTGATGCATCCATAAAATACACTAGACTCAAAACCTCATATATTAAATCCCAAAATACATTTTTACTCACCTATTTCCATTATTCTATTACCAATTAATCGAATGGTTGGAATTAAGTATAGGATATTGACACAAGATGTGGTGTTCAAATTGAATGACTGTAGGAATATGTGGTTCACAAGATTTATGATGTTCTCAATAGATACTAAGAAGTGTTTTCACTTTATATGATTTTTTATTTCCTTGGGATATGTATAGAAAAACTGGGATTTTATTCTTGAGTAATTAATCCAATTTATCCCATAAAAAAATTCCATTCACCTAATGGATGGAGAAGTGGGACTCATTTTTTGGGATATATATAATGTCCCAAGGGAACCCATCCTTGGAGATATGTGTGATTAATGAATTTCCCCAAAGGCGAAATGGAAGGATACTATGTGGAAACTCTTACTTTTTCATGCATGGTTTATGCTAGTGTTGAATAACTTGGGAGATGATCCTTATCCACGTGGTGACATTCATTTCTAAATACACGTATATAATTTATTAGAGCCCCCACGGAATTCCCCAAGCTACAATTTCCCCATGAGATTAAATATTATTTACGTTTTTACAATATCAAAAATCTTTTATACCATGACAGAACATGTTGGATATGAATATTTTGATTATGATACAAAATATGATATCCCCAATTGTACCTGAATGGATAGTGCTTTTGGTGATGTGGAAAAGGAATTGTTTTATTTACTATGAGGGGATAATAGCGGCTTTATGTCAGGTCTGTTCATCATGGGGATATTTTATTATAAAGTAAACATGTTGGTTTTGATGTACTCATACAAGTAAATATCAAATCATTTATTCATCCTATCCCCATGAGAAATGGACCTTTTTACATTTTGATGCAATTTTAGGTTTTATAGGTATGAGTGATTTTTATTTTTAACACATACAAACACGCCCCTTAGTTAGTTCATCATACCTAGATTTTAATCTCCCCCACCCTTATCCTTTGTATTTTAAAACCGAATACTTTATACATTAATTTAAAACTAGCTTCAATGACTCAGATATTATATATTCAGAATTAAACATCACTTTATGGGGATCTCCATAATGAGACAATTATTATTAATGTCTGAGAAAAATATAAAGATCCTTCCAACATGATGTAAATTACAGACTATGTCTGGATGAAATAGGTAGGTGAATAAATCATCGGTGAGGCTTACATGACCTATAATATTGCTTTCATGTTTAAATACATACAACATTCATCGGTAATTCTACTAATAAACATCTCTACCAAGAAACACTTGATGATGGGAAGTAAATTATTCCTGATAATATCCATAGAATCCAACCAATATGGAATCTAATTCCTTCCAATATGTGAATCTTTTGGGCTATCCCCAAGATATTAAATCTATGGGATTTCATTTTATCCATATGGAATTAACGAAAATAACATTCCATGTGTTTCTATTGTGGAAACGTCAAGCCATGGAATGTGGAGAAAAAATGATCAAATTGACCATGGCAGTGAAGAAGCACCATAATAACCAAAAAAACCCAAAGATGACTTATATAGAGACGCATATAGGAAAAACCGATGCAGCCTGATGTTAGGATGGGGCTGTATAGTCATTACCATCGAGAAAAGACCAACTCTCTACGTATAAAGATTTAAACTCCAACTAAATCAAACCAAAATCTATATACCAAAATCCAATATGATAGGGTAAATATAATTCAAATAAAAGTAATATGGTCCTTGTTAATGATTGGCCATGGAGTTCTCCCACTACATATACCCTAAAGCTTCCATATTTTAGCACAATGGTCCCTACAACAATATGGAATTATAGATAATTATGTAGGTTGGTGTTTACATCCCCAAAGTGGAATATTATGGTTATCCCTATAATTAAATTATTATTTGAACCCTGTAGAGTATTAATAATTCATCCAATAGTTGGAGAAACTAATTTAATTAATGAGATAATAATCTACACCCCAATGTTGTTGAGGGAAATTCTAGATTTTGGAAAATTCAAGGGAGTAATCATTATATCCTATAATTAACGGAGAAAATAAATCAATACAATGGGTATTATCTTAATTATCTAATAAGGAAAATTCATTTTTCTTATGGGGAGATACCACATATAATAAGAATCCTAAAGTTATTTATGGTGGAAATGATTATCCATATATGAAATTTACATTGTATTTTACTCGTGGATGTCCAATTGGTGTGGGGGATTGTCTCCTCTAGATGTGAGGAATTCTCAATGAACTAATGAATCATGAAATAAGATATAAAATATGGACTTCCACAATTTACCCCTCTGATATCGATGTTTTATGAGGCATGGACTATCATTATACTGTACGAAATAAAATGTAAATCAGGAGGAAAGTAAATAGATAGATGCGTCTTTCACCATGTTTAGTTTCTTAACCCATCTATAATTCATATAACGCATATATTTGTGCATTAAAAATTTTAATTGTGTATTTATAAACCATGATATATTCCTATATTTCTCCATTAATTTCTCTAATGAAATTTTTTAGAATTAAAATATAGGTTTCGTAGGTAAATTTTGTATCCTTATTAAGGAATCCTCATTAATATAATAAAATATATAATAATTTATAACCCCACATGACATTGTAGAATGATGAGAGTGATAATATTTTTATGTGGATACTAAACACAATTTTAATGTCATCCAAAAACTAATAAACATTTTTCACAGCACAAACATAGTTACCTAGATATATTGGTTATATAACTACATTAGCACAACATATAAGAGAATATATCCCAAATGATTGTGTAATTTAATGGTCATGGGAGACTAGATATAAATTTTTTTCATGTTATAAAATTTTAAAAATTAAATAAAATATAAAATTATAGTGAGAACCTTATTATTTCTTCAAGCATATTCCAATAATAATTCATATATCTATTTAAATTATCCTATGGAGTGTAAAACATAACAAAGGGTGATCATAAATAGAAAGTAAGGGTAGAAACATGATATATCCATCAATTATTATAATTGAGACAAAGAATAAGGGTTTGAGAACATGATCAAAATATAATAATGTCATACCTAATTAGTCAAATATAATTAATCTAGAGTCGTGGAATATTATATTATGACAAAATTTATTAGAATTTTGATTTTAGAATCATTAAAAATCAATCATTTTCAATGATAAAATATCATAATCGTAAGAAAAAACATTTGTTTCACGCACATAATATAGAACTTAATTTACTTATCCAAGGATGGATTCCTAAACTATCATAGTGAATGGGGTACACATAACTTTCTATCATTTTGTTTTTCAATGTTCATTCCCAATATTATGATAGTTAGAATATTCTCTTACAAAATTAGGATTACACCCATATCAGCCCTTATAATGTCATGAGATGTCATTATGTACCAAATTTATAGGAGATCTATAATAAAATCAATAGTTTCTGGTTTATAATCTGAGAACGTGAACATGATATATAATGTAATCAGGCATCCATGGATTATAACATAACCCCATGTACTATTTTTATAATAAAACACCACCACATAATGAAAATCACACATTTGTGTGACCCAATATCATAAAAAAGTTGTCATATCATCCTATCATTATACATAGAATAAAAATGGGTTTTGAAAAATCTCATCAGTGTAATAAAAAAATCTAGACGAAGATGAAATATGGTATCATTGGATTATGTCCCAAATAAATCATTCGTAACAACAATGGATTTTATCACAGATAAAAAATAAAAGAAAACTATTATAAGAATACTTCGTGAGGAAAATACCCATTTGAATTCTAAATAAATTATTTAAAATATAATAATTTAAAATATACTATGTAAATTTTTTTCATGAAATGAAGCATTAAAATTTTTAAGGTGATATTCATTGTAAAAAACATTCAATATTGTGATAAATCCATTCATACAATACAAGTTCAAAGAGATCATTTTTTGAATGCTTTTGTAAAAATTCGTCCATATATTTTTCAGAAAAATCATTCAAAAATATTCTATATACAATTTTCTAAATAAGTGAAATAGAATTTAAATTTTTATTTTTAAAACATTTCATGTATTGGTAAAAACTTCTATGAAATTTTTTTTGTGATCATAGACATAGAAGAAACGATTCATTGACCAAAGAGGAAATAATATCATATTTTATTTGAATAAATTTTATTTATTATTTGATTTAAAAAACATAGGAAACTAGAACTAATGAATGAAAATTCATGGAACAACTAGAGGAGAATATTTTGTATGGTGTTTAATGTATATGATTCCTATTATTTCACTAAATGAATTTTTATCATAGACAATCCAAAAAAGAAACAAGATTGCAACAGAAACATTAACACCCTTTGTATTATTTGAGTGAAAATATCAAGAAACAAATACCATTATATATTTTTTTAAATGGGAATAAATTTCATGAAAACAATAATAATATACATTCAAGGACAATATATACAATAAAAAAATAAATGAGTCGTGAATTTGAGATATGTCTCAATGAAATAAAAGTGACATGAGAACACCTTACATTATATATTTTAATGCTTCATAGAGTTTCAAATCTCATAAATAATAAAATTTGATTTATTAGACATATATTATATAACTAAGTTCATATATATATTTACCATATATGATTTAATTTTAACATATTATTACCCTATTATTAACAATTCTTTAATAAAATTGATGCTCCAAGTGATAAGTGTTTATTTTATCATTAATCTTGGGGTTATTCCATTCTGATCTTGATACATTGATCCATAATAATTCAAATATAAAACATCCTAGTTATATCATTAATATTATATATTTATTTAATATATCTTTATTAATGCACTGGTAAATTTGAAATGAAAGACATACCACATCGCTCTGTGGATGTGGTAGTCCACACTTAAGCGTGGGTGACATTATCATTTTCTAATGGATGGGAATATAAGAATGCAGATAAGATATTATAATTATAGAATAATAATTATGTAATATATGTAATATTAAAAAATTAAATACATCGTAATAACTAAACTTGAATTATTGTGATGGAAAATTAATCACTTCTATACTTGGAAGTTGTAGTCCACAAGTACACATGAGCGATACATTCATTTACCATTTGATAAAATAGATGTAAAAAATCATTGTCCCATTATTTTAATAAAATTAAAATATATTTATGAAACTATATTAATAATTTTATGATTCATAAAATAGATTTAATAGAATTAGTAGGAGAATAAATATTTTATAGAACCAGGTAAGACGATTACCTCCACTTTGAGAGACATCATCTGGTCTACCCCTAAAGCCTTATATGTATGGTCATATGGAAATAATAGAATATATATGATGAATATATGAAATAAATTATTTTATATGAGAATTTAATGTTAAATGTAAATTTTTCAAACCATATTAATAAAGGAGAAGAGTGGGTTCCCTTTTATAAGTGACTAGGATGACACAATTGGAAATACCAAAATGCTTTAAATATAATCTAAATAATAATCATTTAATGTGGAACAAAAGGGTATAATTCTAATTTTATGACATTATATGGTTTAAGTATCTTCTTTGAATAAATTTATACATTTTTATGTTATACTTCTAACCATATATTTTTATTTAACCTCCCGGTTTAGCCCTTTTAACCTTAATCCTAGTAAAGCCATTTCAAGCATCTAAGGGACATATTTTTTTTCTAATAAAAAAAGTGCTACAAAAAATTTCAATTGATGAAATTATATACAATATAGCATCTCAACACTCATTGGTTTATATTTTTTAATTTTAAATCATTTATTAAATAGTTTTTTATCCTAAAATATCCAAAAATATTTTTTAAGAATATTTATTTTATTTTAATTACAGATCAATAAAATAATAAATTGAATTAGAATATATAAAAATTTACCATCACATACAATTTATAACTAACATTTAAATATGTTTGAAACTAAAATTCATCAAAATGTTTCAAATTCTATTATATTTAAAATAAATTTAATTTTCTTTAATATAGTTTTGACAAGAACAATATCGATATTACACAAGCTCTTAATTTAACCACATCATCACTAAATATTATAAATTAATTAATATAATTAAAATGTTATATTTTTTCTATATAAACATTAATACACTTTCATAACTTCTTTTTTACACTAAGGAAAAAATATAATGAAAGTGAATAATATGAAACTATCACTTTTTACATATCCTTTTCCAAAAATTATATAAATGTTATAGTTAATGGAAAGTTTATTTTTTCTATAGTTTCTTATCTATGATGGATATGGTCTACCAACCTTCATAAAATTTCATAAAGGAATTATTTTGGGAGATATTTCGTCCTTATGTCAATGTTTTTACCCCGTTTTACCAATATTACCCATAATGAAGTGATTAATATTTACCAAGGTTACTATTAGTATTAAAAAAATTTAAAATTTAACAAATTTTAAAAATAGAATTAAAAATATTGAATCATTTTTCATTAAATCATATTATATATGATTAATATAAAACATTTAATATAAAATTTTATGATGTAACAAAAAATGTATTTATAATTTCATTTTTTTAAGACAAAATGGACTTATAATAAAAAATATATATAATGTTCATTCCTATAAAATTATATATATTCTTGTTTAAAAAAGTATATTATTTTTATTTATAACTGATCCAAAAATATAATGAGTGCTTTAAATTACATTATTTTTTGAAAAGTAAAAATAGTTTTATAAAAATTATTATTTTTCACAACTCGCTAAATTATAATCCTTTTCAAAATCAATAATAAAAATTCACCAAAAGGAAATGCTAAAATTATAATAAAAATAATGATATCTACTACCCCAGATAATTTTTCTATTTTTTATGAGCTAATTAAATTTTTCCATAAAAATGCAAAAATTTAATTAAAGAAGACATATTTTTGAAGCATAAAGAGACTTTATTAAAAAAAATTGAATATAGTTATTTTGAATTAATGAACAAAATTTCATTGTATAAAACCATTATAAATATTTTTCATAATGTTTTTATTTCTATTCATACGACTTTTTTAATGACTCTTTTATAATATTCATTTTTAAATATTAATTTTTCTTGTGTATCTTAGTGTTGATAATTATCAATGTTTTATTTTATTAAAGCTACTAAGTGTAGTAATATTTTAAACTATATTTTTTTTACACTCATTTTATTTTAATAGGTATTATTTTTCTTTAATCTTCCCTATATTTATCGAATGACCTATTTGTGGCAAAAGATGTTTCAAACCTTTTAACCATCCCTAATTTTGTGATAAACTAGTTTTTCTGATGTTGCATCCACAAAGGCAACTATCCTTTAAACTCTCTCCGAAAGAGTTAACCTAGATTAGGGTTTTCATGAATAAATCCATGATTATACTCTAAATTATATTCCCTGTCTATAGACTCTTTCCTAAAATAATAAGGAATCGGCCATCATTGATGACTATTAATATATGGTAGATCTTCATGATTTGATGGAAAATGGAAATAATCCCACAATATCCATGATGGAGATATCCCCAATGGTTAATTATCCTATTGTTACCAATAATTTGAATATTTTTATAGGGGGTTATATTATAGTTTTTCAACTAATTATGAACTAGAAATAGAGACTAGAATAATATAAGAGAGTATACTACCCTTGAAAATTTCAACTTATGTATCATAGAATTTTTAGGATATCGGTTCCTGGACTATCTCAACACCAACAGACATGGAAAGAATTGGAATAAAATATTCCCTCAATAACCATTATATCATTAAAATTTTTCCAAAAAATGATATTAAATATGGAAATTTAAAATAATTTTATGATGTTTCATTGATCTTATACAATACTTATCATCATAATGCATGATCATACATATGGAAACTGATTTATGAGACTCCCACATATGAACTATACAAGGAGTTATGATGACTACACCAACTATTATTCTATATAGTTATCTTGGGATTCCATTACATGTCATTTATGATAAGATAATAATGATACATGATGCATTAAACCAATAATATGGGGAAAACATAATTTGTATAGGTGGAATCGGATTCCATTTCTAAAAATGATTGTGTCATGAATCATTTATATAAATCCAACTATGTGTGGGAAAGTTTGATTTAGTAATTAGTTTTTTATTAAAAATATTGAAAAAAATATGAATAGTTAAAATGTTTTATTCAACCAATAGAGTGTTAGAAAATCTATTGAATCTTCTAATGGAATCCCATATTTTTGGAAAATGGTAACTAACAAGGTCGAATATCATTGTCCTACTTTCAATATTGAAGCTATGAGAAACCAAGAGAGTGTTAGAAAATCTATTGAATCTTCTAATGGAATCCCATATTTTTGGAAAATGGTAACTAACAAGGTGGAATATTCTTTTCCTACTGACAATATTGAAGCTATGAGGCTAAATGAACATCAAAATAAAGTGTATAGAGCCTAAGATTCTATTATAGATCTTTGATCATCTATATAGTGTTTTTTATTTATTATTATCATGAAGAGAAATTCAAATATGTTTATGATCCCTTATTATTTTACCAATGAATGAAATCACATTTTTTTTTCAATTTTCCATTCTCCTAATTCTGATTAAACATATAAGTAACCTATGAAATCTTAGAATAAAACTTCCAGATATCATAGATCCATTTTAAAATTAATGTTATGTCACTAAATTTGTTCATGGACCACAAAATCTAGAATTTGAATGATTTCATCATAACCACAGCTCATAGAAATATATACACATTAAAAACATTACCATAATGAAATATTCATACTATATGTGTGGATTATTTCATTAGAGTGTATATAGAGGAATATTATAAGGTTTAATACCTTCACTATAACTATATATTTTTTGGATTAATATGAATTATTTTTCTCAACATGAGGATAATCAAAAATGGGAATCTATAATGAATATTTCAATATTTAAAAATGGTTCGAGTAAACTAAATCTTGGAATTTATTTATTTGAGGTGGCTCCTCCTGGTTGATTTATTAGGGATAATGGAATTAATTTATGGTTTTTTTCTAGGATAATGGTCCAAGAGATAAAAACATGACTACTACGGAGGCCACATTTTGTACCTCAAATGATTTGAGACATTTTTATTATGCTAAATTTTTCATAAGAATCATTTTTTGAGAGACCTAATGGGATATGACACATATTATTATTAGGTAAAAATTTATTGGTTTTGAACTTAACAATTTTTACAACTTTTCATCTTAAATTGATCAAATTTTTAGAAAGCAATAGTGGTTTTTATCTAGGTAGTAAATACTTAAATTTTACCGATGCTTCCCTTTGTGTGTTTTCCATAATTTGAGTTTTGTTCCTCATTTCTTAGGTAGTTTTCACGATTACTTGTTTAACATACATAGAAAATGTTTATGCCCGGTCAATTTTGTTCAATGATGCTATAATCTATATAATGTTCCAAATGAGGATAACCTAATATTATGAGAGGGTGCAGTTTCATTTATAATATTAATGGGTGTATTTCGTTTATGGTCAATGTGACCAAACAAAAATTTTATAATGTTTTATGTTAATCAACATTGACCAAACACCACATACATTCTATTCAATAGTGGTAAGATAATTGATTATGTGAATAAGGGACCTGTCACTAAAGTGGATTATACAAAAAAAGGGGAACTCAATTGTTGTTCATGATGGCCTGAATAAAGAATTTTTTATTTTAGTTTCATATGATGAGGAAAGTAAAAAAGGATAACATTTGAGATATCTAATCTATTTTTTGATGATGAGAACCATTCAAATGTGTGTGACATCAATGGTAGTCAATCCACTTGAATAGTTTGATTATGGTTTTTATAGATCACAACTCAAGGTGTTCGGAATAAGTTTTGTAAGATAATAAATTAATTATAGGGAGTTTCGTGTACCATATTCTAAATATGATTTCTAATACAATAGTTTTAGTGTGTACCAATATTAGTGGATATTTCCATTCATGATGAATATTTGTATAGTTAAAATTCCATAGTGGGAGAACTTATGTAGATCCATGTCAGTGGAATTTTATACATAAATAAATATTATTTTCATGGAGGTTGATTATGATCCTCATAAATATGATGGAAAGGTTTTCTAAGGATTCAATCACATATGAAATGAGGTAGGTGGGTGGAGAAGTGGAAAATTAAAAGAAGATTCTGAAACCCCAAAACCTTCCCCACTATTTTTCAGACACATAATTGCTGTAAATAAATATAATATTTCAAAAATATTACATTTTATTATCAAACAGTGTTCAAATTCAAAGGATCAACTTTTTCATGGTCCACACACTTATTCCAACATGCTTTTTACCATTTATTTATTGGCTTTATTTTTTTTGTAATCCTAGAAATTTGGAGGCATCATGAGTGCACAGTGAATTTTTTTCGGACTACCCCTTATTGGTTTATATCCTAATAGATTTTTCATCATTTTCACGAACAAATTAGGTCTTTACAACCTTAAAGATAAGGGATAGTGTAAATTTATTTATTTCATTATCCAAAAAGTGACGAGTTTAAGGTTGTAGAACATAAAATAAAAATTGCGAAATCTTATTCTACAAGGGTTAGGGAAAAAATATGTTAATCGGGGGCTTATTGTTAAGATAGATTTACTTATAAAGTGATAAAAAATTATGATCATGATTCTTATATAAAGGGGTTTGAGGTAGGCCTTCTAGTGACAGGTGGAATGTTGTCCCGATGTGAATTGGCCTAACATAATGCCACATAGACTGTCTCAATGAAGGTCCACACAATTTGAGGTTACGATGCGTACACCTAAGGAGTTGAAATAGAAATTATATTGACAGGTTAAAATTTGAGCATACATGAATTGGAAAATCCTAGTTCCTATACATAATATATCAGTGGAGTTTTATATATTTTATGTTAATGATTATTGGAAATAAGGGTTGGAGACTCTCTGATTCTTAATATTGGAAACTTTTACATGATGTGAATTGGAAAAATTAAATTTGATGACATACCATCATAAATAAGGTGATAATAGTTTAATTTCATGATTCTTAGACCCATAAGATCCATACCCTCAACAAAAATGGATATCAAAGATAATGAATGTCCCAATATCCTTTGAATAGAGAATTAAGGAAGTCATAAATCACTACTCAAGGTTGTTTAATCTAGGAGATATATGTGGTGAAGGAATTAACGGTATAAAAATAGATCCTTTTCAAATTGTGTGTTCAATTTTGATGTTTTTAATGTGTGTTAAGATTAATGGATTCCTTCCTTTTGGACCAATATTCATCTGGTAGACATGCCATACTTGAGGTTCATATACAGAGCCATATTAGAGAAGTTTTCAGAGTAGTAAGTTAATGAGTCCCTTAGAATAAAATAAACTCATTATTGATAACTTATTCGATTTATGGTCACCTGAGATACCCAATTTAAAATGTTTTATTTATGATAGGGGATGTTTATGAAGTATAATAGAGGAATTTGAAAAGTTATCATTCCATTGTAAAATTGTTTTGATTTCATGAAAATAAGTGGAAATGGATGATGAATCATGGATGGATTTGGAATATATGATTTCATTAGCGTTACGTATCCTGATCTTGCATGAATCATGAATAAATTATTTTTCATATTGTAGTATAATATATAAACATTAGAATATAATATGGGGGGTTCCTGATACATCTATGAAGAAAAACTATACAAAAGGAACGATTCAATTGATATGGGTCTCATATAGTAAAATTGGGACATATAAATACTATATATAATGTTGTTAATGGTCATAAAAGGTATAGAAATTTTAATTAAGTTTAACATCATGTGGAAAATGAATAGGATAAATGCATTTTATGGTAATACAGTGAGGACTATTATATGAGTGATTTTCAAAAATTAAGGTATAAATTATATTGTTTCATATCAAGGATTATCCCTTGGGGGAAACCATAAGTAAATAAATGTGTCTAGACATTAGGAGGATGTGTTTGTTTAATTTTCATTTGAGTTTACACATATTATAAGAGATTTAGGTTTTACTACCTGTCCTGTGGGAATTGGAATCAGTACACACCTAGTTTTGGTCTTATCTTATTGTGAGAGCCTCATGGGAAGGATAAGATATGGATGATTAATATTTCATCACTGTGTTAAGTGAATTCTGGTCATCAAACATCTTAATTAATATTAATAAATGTATTTTAATCAGGATCACATATGTAAATTTTATTCATATGTAGTAGTGAAGGACAATTTTTTATGTAATTTGCAGAATGGCTCTAGATTTATGATCTTTGTGTTACTACATACCATATCAAAATAGGAATATATTCATGCATAGTTCAGCTATATGTTCCCCTACGTATAAAAATCTTGTGCTTAAAGAGATCATTGATTATAGTGGGCACAAATGAACAATTCCATGATAATGGATCGCATATTGATATAAACCAGGCTTGGTAGAGGAATAGTTTTAGTAACATCATTCATATATTAATCTACAATAGGGTATCCTCATAAATCCATCTAATATATTGTGACTATAATTTTTAACAATTCTCACAATGTTCATGGTAGGATAATTCAATATAGAAAACATCCATGAGGATATATAGAAAATTAGGCATCACCATAGTGTAATAAAAAACCATAAATATGGAATTTTCATTGGTGTAAAAAAATATGGGCCCTATATAGGGGAACTAGTAATCAATATATATCCTAAATTATCTGGAACCAAGACAAACATAGTTATTAAAAGGAAACTCCTTATATATATCAAGATTAATGAATAAAAATTCCAAATTTCTATTATATCGTATACAGACTATGATATCCGGGTTTGATATTAGTTCCATTACCCTCAGATGCCTATGAAATATAATGTGTACCCATCATTAGATCTTCACCATGGATAGGGGATGGATATTTTTTTATTCATGGATGGGCCTGTCATAATGAATCTAGGAATCACTATGTATTATGAAGCTATAAGAATCAAGACTCACATAGTCAGTAGAGAAACATCCATCACATAGATCGATCTCATATTCATGGTAAGGGGTTTTTATATCGTATGGTGTGGGATGATTTCATTCTAAAGTCTCATATACTAGTTTGGATCTTATGTGGGGGAATTAAGCAATAATTAATTTGTCATTTTATTTAGTTTAGGGTTATGCACGATATAATATGTTTTCATATTTTCAGTCATGGTTCCCTTAACCATGGTAAATGGAATGATCGACCAATACCTTTAATCTCACATCAATAATTATTAATGTAAGAAACAAAAAAAATTATTATTCATATAACAATATAACAATTGGATATGGAATTTTCAAAAACTATAATATGGTATGGAATTTGTTGAATGAAGATTTTGATGTTGTTTATCCCTTAAATTTTAATAATTGTGACATGGGAATTATAATATTTAGTTTAATGTTTTATATCATTGAATATGTATTATTGAGTCTCATGTCATACATCTCTAGACATGAACCACACAATACATAATAATATTACATGAATGATTATGAACCAACTGTAAAATTGTAAAAATTATTCTTCCTTGGTATCATGCACTTTTTTACAACTACTACGAGCTATCACTATTGGAATGAACAATGGTGAACGGTTTTTATTTAAATATAATGAAACTCTGCATTTACGTACATCTATGTTGTGTAGAGTGTGGGGTCTCTTTTCATTGACACGTTCTAAATCATCTGGCCATATTCATGAGTGTTCATAATCATAAAACATGTAATACATGGAAATTATAATTGAGGGATTATGGAACTAAATAGGTAATACTACATCTTCCCTATATACATTTTAATATGGAATCACATTCGTAGTTGTATGGGGTGTGGTGGAATATTGCCACAAAAAATACCATATTTTTTTGTATCAGATTTCTCGTCTTTAAACACCATATTTAAGAGTATATTATTCATAGTATTATTTTAGGACTCTATCTATCCATTTTCCTCATAATGGTAGAATTATGAGTGGTTATACATATATTCATATTACGGATACAAACTTTTTAACTCTCAAAAGAAGATTTTAGTTCCATTATGTCTCAATATTATTTTAGTTACTAAATATGGTGATGATATCTAACCTAATGAAGTTCATGATACAATATACCCTAACCTCATTGAGGGATAAAAACATATCCATCTTATTGAAGATGTTGGTGGTAATAAGGATATGATTTAATATCCTGGATGTCAGCGAGGTATGTTACATACTGAAATCTATTATATTGATTATAATTGACCAAAACCATTCTAATAGTATGAAAAACCATTTTTGGTTTATGGATGAAATTTTCATTCCTCTAGAAAGAATGAAATTTCATGGTGAATTCCTCTCAATCATAGATCATTTATAACAAGATGTAGCAAATCCATCTGATATGATCAGTGTTTTTAATCTCAGATTGATGAGCACTAAAAGATGTTTATTGTAATTCTTCTAAAATAATTAGAATCACCTGTAATTCGATGAATATATGGGGGAATTCAATAAAATGTTATTTACTGGGGAGTTTTTGAGAATTAGGTAATTGTAAATAATAATGATGATGGCCAATCATATGATCTACTCCTTTTGGTTCGATCCAAATAGAGTTCTAGTTTGGATAGTATAATTTGGGGGAAATCTATCTAATCAGGAAATTATTTACCAAGGTAATCATATTTCCTTTTTCAAGAGTCTTATTGATCTTGTTGATCTCATCCATATTTCAAACAACTAATAAAAACAACATAGTATGGTGTGTAGTGCTGATAAGTGTCTTATCCTGATATGGTTCTTGTATGGTTGGGGATCTATTAGGCATTCTATTTTCATGTGTATTATTTATTTGAAGGACACAAGATATTGTTAGATTAGTGGGGAATTCAATAATGAACCTTTATATATAATCAATTAAGGGAATTAATTTTTATTTTTAACATCACATTCAATATTGATTTTTTTTATTTCTAGCTCTAAACACCCTGGTCATATAGAATGTAAATTTGTAGTTGTAGATACAATTCAAATGTGGTAATGGGAGATAGATATTCTGCATCATTTTTTGATCAATCATATTTTAAAAGCAATAATTGGGAAAATACACAATCACTTGGGAGATGAGGAAAATTTCCAATCTAAATATTTTAGATTTTATGATCTCCATCATTCTTCATATCTAAATTTTAGATGAGTTATCAATATATATATATATATATATTGTTTGGGGAGATTCATTATGGAGAATACATATTTATTAGTAAATTATAAATCCACATTAATGAATTCTGATGTGGGATGTTCCATAAGAAATAATACCAGTGATTTCCCTTTAGAATCCATATACAGTATAAACTAAATATAAAAATAATATAGGATGACCACCCAATATTCCAAACAAATAGGAACTATCAGTTTATTGAGTATATGCTTGAGTGGGTTGATATAAAATACTGTATTGGACTCATGATTCTATATATAATGCTACAAATATTTAACAATGAATATCAATGGATAGAATTTCTTATTAAGGTAATAATATCACAGCTTTGTTTATAGAATTTTTCAACTAAAAATGAAGAGTCTATTTTCTTTCCCACATAATTATTTATGGGCCATATATAAACCGAGTGATGACTCTAATGATACCACATATCGAATAAGTATATATCCTTTGATAGGTGGAATCAATAATAGTGGAATTGAGATATAAAACTTGAAATTTTTGAATGATCTCAGAAAATCGTTATCCCACACATAGGTTACTCCACTCTTTATATTGTTGTTTAAGGGTAGTCGCTTTCCTTCTAGGTTTTCTATAAAGCATTTGATATAATAAATGCGTCCATGAGCATATTATAAGTAATTTTTATTTATAGGTGGTCATAAGTTGTAGATATAATAAGTTTTATCAAGATCAACATTTTTTATGGAATATGAAAAAGTAATGAAATATTATTGATGTCACCTGAAAATCCAACTTTAGGGGGGTTTATATTCATGCTATGTCGTCAGATTTTGTTGGAACTAGTTTAAAGGACATATTGAGGATAAAAAACTATTTATATTTGACAAAACATATTACCGACATATCATTAAATGGTCTTTCATAGAGGGATATTGAAAATATGGAGAATCACACATTGAAAATTGCATCCACATTCTTCAAGAAAATTGTAATTAATCAATATAAATAGACTTATTAGGGTATCACGAATGCAATTTTATCCTCATATTCATGTCCCATCTAAATCTTTTTATTACTAGAGTATCAATCTTTCAATTATAGGATATTATAAAAATAGTATCATCAACCAAAATTTACATAATTTAGGACTAGGATTTCATCATTTAAGAAATCATGGTTTGGATCATTGATGTAAATATAAACTCAGATATGCATATTTCAATTATTTTTAAGGCGAATAATGGAATTCCATTTCAAGTAAAAAACATCAAAAATTATATAATCATTGATAAGATTTTAAAATTTGGATAAACTATTTGAATCATGAGTTAGGTGTATTGTCTTTGATTCATCTTTGTATCCATGATGATCTTCACCAAAATGAATGTGTTATTTTTCCATATCAAGATCAATTTTTGAAATCTTTATATAGTTCTGGGTGAATACATCCCCTGACATTTTTATGAATGATATTTATTTACTTTTTTCATCATGAGTCAAGGAAGTGTGAATTAATGGTGGTAATGGATCTTTCATTGTACCCATATTCTACAACCCATTACTATCAATAGTGCTACAGATTCGTTCCAAAAATATTGGAGGGATAGAACTGTTGTGTTATTCTTATTCAACCCCTAAATTATTTTTAGTAGATGTGGGTGATTAAGGAATTATTTCAGCACTAGGAGAATATTTAATGGATTTTGTATCCTATATGAATGATGTCGAGGCGACTATTGACTACGAAAATACCAATTTATGGTAATTATCAGTAGTATCATTCTGGACATTTACCACAACTTATTTGTTATCACTAGGGGTGCATAATTGATGATATCATGAAATGAAATTGATGAAATACTTTTATTATCAATTTAGGTTGATGATATAGGGGAATTTTCTAACCAAAATGGGGATTCGAGGATTTAATCGAATCATAGAGATGAACCAAGATCATTCCCATAAAAGACATTATCAATATGACTTCTAGGACATCCCACATTCAAGAAACTGGAAGAATCATATAACATTGGTATCATGAATTTATGTATAAATGTATATATTTTTGTGTTATATCCATAATTGGGTTGATGGGATGTATATAATCATCACAATGTTTATAGAATATATTAAATTGGTCAATCTCTAAACCATTGGGGATTGTGATTTTGACGAAATCTCTAATATAACGTAGTATTCCCTAATATCTAGTAGAATCCAACATAAATGTATTTAGTTTCATGGGAATTAAAAGGTGTACCATCACCATAAATCACTATATCTCATCCATTGAATGATTATATGAAGCAATGGTGATAGGTTCTTTAGCATGACTCAAGAAAAAACAACATGGTCTTCCCAATAGGATATTAAAATTGGTTTCTTGATGAACAATAATGTTCATGGAATCAGAGATGTGGTCTCAAACTAGGATCTGATATAGGATAATTGAATAGGATTTATTTCGCTCTTATAATACCATATTACTTTCATGGAATAGGGAAAAAATTAGAGATATTATGGCCCAATCATTGAATTGTCCAAATCAGTGTGAGGTTGATTCTAATGTTGTTATAAATTCGGTGTCAATATATTTCAATGTCATGAAAATTTCTAGATATATATAGAGTTCTAATATGTCCATTAATGTTAGTCGCTCAATTTTTCCTCATGAAGTAAAAAACCAAATAAAAATCCTTAGAGATATAGAATGTGAAATATAATTCAGTGGTGGATACCATAACATGGATCTCATATGTTATTATGAGAGATAAAACAAGTGATTATAAAGGATACTTTGAATGATATAATGAATCTAGAATTGAATGGTTGTTTAGAAGAACGATTACATACTCAATGATTCATTGATTTTTTGGAATATGACTATGTTTATGTATATGAGGCATCTCTTTATATTAATGATTATGCTATATTTATTTCATAAATTGGTGGGTACCTTCCATAATTATAACTCAATAGAATATTTTTCATAAATTGATAATCATTATTTATCCTTATTACATTTTGATAATAACAAGATAGATTTTGAATTTCCCATCAGTAATATTTTTTGATTGGGATTGATTGATCTATGAAGGGTTTAGGGGAAAATTAGAATATATGAAAAGCCCACTAGAGTACCAGTCTATGGATTTCTATAGAATATATTGTTTTGGTGGAAATGTGACCAAAATATTTAGCTGAATGTAGACAAATTCATTCTAGACCCCCTAAGCTTTAGTGTCGTTTTTCACCTTCTCCGTAATAATAAGAAGGGAATTCAGAATCATTTAAATATTCTTCAGATGAGGATGGATCCAAAAAATGAATTATATTGAATGAGTCATATAATGAAAATTAATCCTATAGAGATAACATTTTTCAGGGTTATTTCTTTAGGTCCACATGGCGGTGAGGTTCTCGTTAACCCCATAACAACAGAATAATGTCTGAGAGGGTATGGACTATCATAGGAATCAAAATAAATTTTTCTTCTTATGTAATTATATTGATATTCTTGTTTAACATATTTTTTAATGGCCTGATTATAGAGGTGTATATTAATCATCAATCCAGCCCAGTAATTGTAATGCTATTTAGAAGTAAAAATCATAGATACAACTCTTCCTCTAGAATAAAATGTTCTCAATCAGCTTTATTTCTAGTCATTCAATCAGATAAATTCCATAAATTTATATTTAAAACATTCTTTTCCATAACCATAATCTTATGGAGAGGTAGGATAAATAAAATACACATACATTTATTGATTTCCAAACATCTCCTACCAAAATCCAAACATCTTTTAGATCATGTTTTTAATGATGAAGCATTCATGGGTTGTGTTCCCAATCAATACGTTGAAGGGGAAAAATTATAATTGTCACTATATCCACAATTATTTTGATTTGATTGTTATGTAACATATGGTAAATTAGGATCCATAACAATGAATATGTAACAAAAAACAATTTGATTTTAGAATGAATATTCATTATGCCTTATGACCTGGTATGGTATGTGGCAATACTTTTTTCTTTTTAACAAGGATTTTTCTTTTTTTTTTCATTCAAGTTGGGGTAACATGTAATATTACATAGATTTGGGATCTTTAGTAGAAAATAGAGTTTTATTAGTTGTGATAGCTATTTTTTCAACATTACTAGTCCTCTTTCACATACCTATCGATGATGGATAAGGCTTGGGATTAGTTCACAATAAGGAATAATCAAAATGGTATGAATCTATAGAAAAAATTTCGAATACAACAACATATTTTACCATAATGTGTGGTGTTTTAAACTCTTTATTATTACTTTCTATTTAAAATCATCGAAACTACTATTAGGGGTGTTTTAATTTCTAGTATTTAGTCAAACACTTCCACATGCAAATAATGATTGAGAGCCTCTTGTTCTCTTTTGTTTTATTAGTTGTGTGGTTAGAAAATAATTTGTTTCTTAACATATAGGTGAATAGGTAGAGGAATTTTTGGTTGAATTTTTAATATCTAGTTATATTTCTGGCCTATGATTTTCTACAAATTAAATATCATGTAATTCAAATTCTATATATAGAATATATTATTAGATGACTGATGTTAATTGAAGGTTCCGATCAAGGGGAAAATAGAGACAAAAAATATAATTAGATATTCTAAGAGGTCCCTAGATTAATATATGGTCATGACATATTGATTAGAAAAAATAAATGGACGAGGATTTATATTCCCCCATTCTGGGTACAATATAATTTTTTATTTTACAGTTTTACATTGGTCTACAATGGATAATAATAGTGATTATAGAGATTGAATGGACTCAACAGGTCAAAGAAATTTTTTTAGATAATTAGAAATTTGGGTTAATGAATAGTTTAGATTAAGATATTCATAATAAACGGAGGGGATAATTAGTGTGGGGGACTTTTAAATCCAATTAAAAAAATTTATCTGTGTATCTCTAATTCATGTTAAGATCTTGATTATCTTATTCTATTTTCACTATCTAATTATATTTTATCAAATCAATATAGATAACTCATGATATTTATACAAGGTTCACTACACAATAAGTTTAGCTAATCCTATGAGTGGCTGGTATGTGATCTTCACCACCCAATCACTTGAATGTAATCTATTGAATATGTTTTCAACATGATGTAAATACCCATAAACTTGTAGTGCACTATAGTCAAATTGGTATTGTTTGATTTAAAATAGTTGACTGGATCATTATACAACCAGTCAGGCAAATCATCTCCTTTTTTATAAAGTTTGAAACACTAATAATGTCTTCCACCTATTGAGATCTATCATATTTAACACTTTTACTTTTTTATTCGATATCCTTCTACTTCACTTGTTTTATTTTCAAAGAAAAAGTAAAGCAACACTACTTTATTATTCTTAGCATCAAACATTATAGGTACGCTATATTCTTATTATATGAACCACAATAATATGAATGTGTTATTTACTTATGAAATGAATTCTAACTTACCCAAATTGTAATCAACTGATATCCACTTTTCTAGACACATACCCTTATCCCATTGATCTCTGACATGGAAATATATTCAACATTGTGTAGTAGTGTATTGATATCTCTTTCATAATCAATCTAAAACCAACTGTACCATATCACATTCTTCCTAAAATTCTAGAATCCAAAACACCTTTATTATTATTAAATGAATGATGATTATATCAATACAACATCATCACAGTCATTTCTCCATAAATAATAATAAATCATTAACTGGTAACATGTCACGACCCGTCCTCAGGGCCAATGCCATGACTACCCCAAGCCCGACTTCCATAGGCCAGGGGCTGGCGACTAGCACCAAGTCGTAAATTCCCGATAAAAAGGGAAGGCATTGCCTTTGTAATGTAAAAAACACCACAGAGAAAGCAATCAGAAGAAGTAAACACTATGTAAAAGCCGGTACAACAGTAAGTGCAGAAAAGTAAGTGGGCCAGTATAAAAACCCAAACTGAAAGTAAAGTTCATCTGGAAGGGAAACAACAACTGAAAAGTAAAGCCGCAACGCCGAGGTGTCCACTGGAAATCCCACATGAAGGGTGAGTACAGATAGCCTCCTCTACTCCTCGGGTCTAGCCGACCGCTCCGAGTACGTCCCATCCAGGGGTCCACCTCCAGGTACCGTCCTGCTCCGCAAGCCTCAACCACGATCAGCGTTGTCCATTGTCTGCAACCAACAAAATGTAGTGCGGGCATAGCCTATGCATGGGTGAGTATAAGCTAATCAGTAGGGACCCCAAGACCCCCGAAGGTCTCCCTAAATCCACAAAGGATAATCCACAAAGGAAAGATACAATCACAAAGTAACATCCGACACTGCTTAGGTATATTCCCATACATATACCTAAGTCATCAATTCTCGTTCGGCTCCAACATCTGAGCCCAAGTACAACCCATTCCACACAAGAATTCAAAACGTAAATCCACATAGGATAGCACAACACAATCAATATAAGAATGAAAAACAGGATTCCGATCACACAGGTATACTTCTTCGTATGACGATAGAGATGAGCAGATATATCCACTGATTCATCTAATCCGTCGGACCCACAAAGGATCAATAGGTACTAACCCCCACAATGACACACATTGGATCTGACCCACAAAGATAGATAGTTAACTAACCCCTACAAAGACCCACACAGGATCGGACCCACACATGATCTGTAGGCGCTGGCTCACATAGAACCGTTGGGTGCTGACCCACACAGGATCGGACCCACACAGGATCTATAAGGCCCCAGCCTTAAAACATACTTAATCTTGAGTTATTACAAGATTACACATTGATGATATTTTTAGGTTTAGAGTTTTAGAGAATTAGATCATGAAACTTGCATTACATTCCACATTTAAACAAAGTGGTTACATAAAAGACAATATTCCTTCTTCCCATCAACGGAAACATATTTAAAACAAAACACGGATTCTTTCTTGACACATCCTTGACACTATCATCACATCATGTACCTTTCCCTTGACCTGTGAAAAACATTTCAAAAACTTGGGATGAGCATAAAAAGCTCAGTAAGGGATATAAAAAAAATATGGAAAGGAAACATGAGTTCATATGAACATAAGAATGAAATCATACTTTACCCATAAAACATAGGCACTTTAACATACCTCATAAAATCATAGAATAAATCATATAAATCATAAGACATAAAGGTATATTGAGGCATTCATAACATTCTTATGTAGGGAGTAACCCTCTTGGTTGCGTTTGGAATACCCATCACAGTATATTCGCTAAATCTCTTCGAAGAAACCTTAATGTTTCTCTCCTTCGCGTTAGTTGATGCATTGGAGAGCTATATCGGGCTCACCCGCCCTTAGTTTATCACGGTACCACCCGTCTTCATAACAATGCCCAAGAACCATAACATAATCTTATCACATAAAATATGCATAAAGGAAACATAACATTTCCACCTTTCAATAACAAGATATCAATACAACACATTGATATAAATACATTATAAAAACCATTTTCAATACCAAAATAAAAGAAAAGTAAAACATGGTATTTATTTTTCATTTAAAAAGAAGGTATGGCTTGTAGAGGAAGCCGAAACTCAAATAATGGTCACGGTAGCGGAGAAGTCGTTGTCGCCGCATTCATACGACAAAAACATTCCCTTTTGTCATTTAGTAAAACGGTTCGTATAAAAAGATTCCTTTTGGATAAAGGTAAAATTAAAAGGGGTTTATACACCGTATAAATGAAAGTTGTGTATAAAGAAAAATATGCCTCAATGAAAGGAGATTAAGACGAAGTCCCATACAAAGACAGTATCATTGGATTAATTATAAATCAGTTACATAACTATGTGTGACAAACGAATAAACGGAATATAAGTGGGTATTAAGTGTAAAACAATCATAGGACATTCACACATAATCATAGAACGACATATTCAAGGTGTACAAGTTTATCCCAAATAATCGAAATTGGGTTAAGAAGTTCCCTTGCAATAATTAGACAGCCTAACGACGTCACTTCAAAATTCAGAAAAAGAGTTGATGAGAGATAAAAAGGGTATCTCATCACTTCGACATAAAATTTACATAAATAAGGATATAGAAGAACATATCCCAAAATAATATTATGTGATTTAAAAGACATAACAAAATAAGTCTTTTAAAAAGTGGAGGGTGAAAGGTTCCCTTACCGACATGGGTATCTTTCGAAACATACGCCCCGTGAAAGAAAGAAAATACATCATTGATGTAAATACTCATAAATTTAAGAATATTACACAATTATTAAAATAATGGTCAGTACATACACCACTAAAAGGAAATTTTGGAAAATGTAGCATAAATCTCACGGGAATAAAAGTGAGATGAAAAATCCCTTACGAAAACTCGACAGCCTAACGACGCCACTTAAAACATCAAAAAATGGATTGATGAGATCAAATAGTGTATCTCTTCAAATTACAATAAAATGTACAGAAAGAGGAATATAAAAGAACATCCCCCAACATAACAAACACGAGCTTAAAAGAAGTGACATAAAGGAGAGTACGTAAAGAGAAAGAGAGAGGTTAGATCTCTTACGACAATTCGGCATCCTAACGGCGCCAGTTAAAACTTCCAAAAATGGATTTATGATATCAAATAGGGTCTCTCATAATATGAACATAAAAATTACAGTATGAGTAATATAAAATAACATCCCAATAACAAGAAATATTAACTTAGAAGGAATGACATAAAAGAGTGTACTTAAAAAAAGAGAGGAGTAGGATCCCATACCTCAAGTCCAACTTGTCTTGTTCGTTTCTTTAACATCCTGAATAATAAACATGAGTTAATTTAAAATTTATTAAGAACCTTTTTATAGTTCATTATTCCTTTTAGATCACTTATTTCCATGTTATAAACATTATGTAATCATTTAAGTTAATAATGTTTGTTTTGTCGATATTTAGTTCTGAAGTAGAAAGTGGACTTCTTACAATTACATGTTGTTCGTGTGGTCAAATGTTCATTATATCCAGAATTATATTAATTATTTGGATATCATATATATCATATAAATCCAGAATATACATGTATTTATAATTTTATATAATCATTTAGTGGTAAGAAATGAAATTCACCGTTCATGGAGATGGTAAGCCGTACATACGCATGAACACTACTTTCATTTCTATGTCATATTAATGGAATTAAAACTAAATGAGAGGTATGTATATTTTAATTCCAGAATTATATTCATAATTTATATGTTTCATTAATCATATATATCCATTATATACATGTACTTATAATAGTACATTACATTTGGGATAAGAAATGAAATGCACCGTTCATGGAGACGGTAAGCCGTACGTACGCATGAACGCTACTTTCATTGCTATTTCATATTTTTATGGAATGGAATAATAATGATATAGAGGTATATTATAATTCCATTATAAAATAATATATACTAACTTTAAATTCATCTTTTATACATCCCACATATGGCATTAAGGAATCACATCACTTTGAGGGGGCGGTAGTCCGCACTTCCTTAAATGAAGATATCGTGTTTACCCATACTGGAAACCATAAAGGTATGCCCAAAATGAAAAATACAGAAGCTTAAGGAAAACATAAAAATATTATATATCATATATAATTATATTGTCATCTTAATGGAGACCTTTGAAGGTTTTAAAAGAATGTTGAACAATTATCGTTTCGGGAGGCCGAAATTCGCCATCCACGGAAACAGTATATTCATTAACCATTAGATGTAGGTGTGTGGAAGTATAGCTCAAATCCTTCTTATAACAACATCCTAGTATATTTATGATATTGTAGTTGTTACAAAATAAATTAATAAAAAGAGTTTAGGGGGTTGGAGAAGCAAAATAAAACAAAAGGACTCAAGTGAAGACATTACCTTAAAATCGGGTAACTCCCTTTGGTTTGATCTCAAAGGCTTCCTTGGGAAGACTTCTGCCCAAAGTGAGGCTTCAAAAAGTAGTAGAGGGAAGAGGAGAGACAAAATGGGCTGAAGTTGTCTGAGCCGAAGGCTTTGGGAGTCTGGGTATGGAGGTGGGGGTGGGGGCCTTTTATAAGAGGAGAGGTGGGGCACTCTTGGAAGGTAAAGAAAAGTCACAAAATTTTAAAATTGTATTCGGATTTAAGAGGTCCCACATTGATGTGTTTCGAGTATAAGGTGATAAGGGTTCAAAATAGACTCATCCAATAGCTTTTGGACATGTGTAGGTCTTAGATGTTACATTATCTTTCCATTTTATTTAAATCGTTAAATAATGAGGTCATCACTGCATCATCATGATGTTATAAATAACTTAATTTATTTAATGTCTAAAAATTATAAAACAAATACTACGATGTAGAAAATATTTTTATCTTTCCAATCAATATTTATAGTCAAAAACCGGATTTGTAAAAACCCAGGTAAAAATTGTTTAGTAAAACATTTCATGTTTGTCTCATTTTTACATTAACTTTAAATAAAAAGTTATTAATGTCATTTTCCAACCAAAGTGGCTTCATGGGGAACCCAAGTTAACCCATGGGTTTTCTTGTTTGTCCATGACACATCCAATGAGATTAGAACATGTGTCAAGTTCATTTCATATTATTAAAACATTATTTTTACCTTAAACTAGACTAATTACCTCTAATCGTGATTAAAAACTTAATAAGTTACTATTCACTAAAAATTATTTTAATCCCATTGAACCACATTTTACTTCCTAATGACAACCATGTATGTCGTATTTTTAAAATTCAAAACACAAAGATGGAAAATTTTCATTTTAACAGAAAAATCAGTTTTTATAAGTACCACTTAGTGGTTTCACTATTCATCAAAAATTGAAGTTTTTCAGAAAAATCCCAAAAATTCACCCTAAGATATATTTGATATTACGTATTAAAAAATGAAGTCTATTTTTCAAAATTCAGAACATATAATTCATATTAATTAATTTAATAATTAATTCCCGCTGTCAGAGCAAATAGCATGTTTTTATGAAACAATAAGTATCAAAAGATTGACACTAGTTTAAGTCTGATTTCAAAGTGAAATTAATTCCAAAGACCACTATTTGATTTAATGGTAAAAATATATTCTAATTTCACATTAAAACCAATTCAAAAGATAATCTAATCATATAAATAAATTAGATTAAAAAGAGGTTTTGAATTAAAATACAACATTTTACACTATTCATTAAAAAAATGAACTTTATCAGAAAGATACCAAAAATTTACACAAAGTAAATTTTGATGTCCCAATTCTTAAGAAGAGTTTTATTTGGTCCAAAAGGATGTATAAGAGTGAACAAAACTATATTTAATGACAGTTCTCCATCATAAGGCGATAAGTGAACCTTTAGTGAAAACTAGGGAATATACCCCTATAATTGAATTCTTTCCGTATTTTATGCCTTTATCTTTTATTGGATAAATGTAAAAACATTTTAAAACATATATAATCATATTTTAGTTATTTCTATCCATTCCCGCCAATACAATGGATACATGTTAACTACCATTTAAAATAATATTATTTTATTATTAGAGTGCAACGAAAGATTCCAATGAAACTCGTTGTTGCGTGTTGGGTACGCCATCGAGCATAGCGTCCCATTTAAATTCATATTAATATTTTTATTCACAAATATTGATAAATATGAAAATTTCATATTCTTTATTTACCTGGGGTGTTACATCCTTCCCCCCTTTTGGGAATTGCGTCCTCGCAATTTTTAAAATTGATCTTGGAAACATCCTTGAAAGTCCCACATCAGAACAAGAGTCGGTAAAACAATCAGTTTAAAATAAAGGAAGATAAGTATAGTGGTCACCCGAGTTAACCTATATGTAGAAAAAACATGGACATGGAAGAAAAAGCAAAGGGTCATGTTCTTGAGGGAGAGTGATAGTTAACATGTCTAGGAAAAAGTTAACCATAAGAAAATCACAAAATTGTGATGGGTTAAATGGTATTCAATTCCCCAGTAGGAAAAGTTAATAGACAACATTTTTGTTTTAAGTTAATTTTTATTGAGGAATTTATTCATAAGAAAACATAATCAATTATCATGTTGACTTTCAACTTTTACTAGATTCCTTAATCAAACTCATATTTGTTTCCAAAAGACGGGTATTTAGGGAGACTTGTTCGCATTAAGAGTACTATAATCAACTTCTAGAGAATCACCAAATCCACCAAAGAGAACTATATACATCCCATGTCTTTAGGCTTTAACCAAAACCAAAACCAAAAAGGTTAGTACAAGATCAGATAATCTAGAAAAGGATAACCCTTTATAAAAAGAAAATCTATTCTTAACCTCAAAAATTTGTCCAACAAAACCCAAAGTTCAACAAGGACCATCCGATAAACAATTTTTCCATAAAATTCTTCAAAGTAAACCAATCTAAGATTGAAACCCAAATATTTGAAGGATTTAGTCACATAGTCTTCCAAGTTAAATCGTAACATTTATCTCTAAACAACATCAGTTGATCTTAAAGTCTTGTATTGAAAAGTAATGAACCTTATCACATATCCTCCATGATAGGTTTATCATTTTCATAAATAACCCAAAATCAACTTACTCTTAATTCATAAAATCATATAACTAAAAATAATCAGTCAAACTAACCAGGGACTTCACGTAGTCTAGTGGTAGGCGATAAATACTAGTCGCACTTCGGTTGTGGGTTCGATTCCCGCAGCTTTGTCCGACGCGACGGGTTGTCACACGGTCTGCGTGTTGTCCTTTTTCCAAAACTATATAATTCTTAAATAATTCCCCAAAAAGCTATAAAATCATCAAAAATGATCATAACATATTTTAACCTCAAGTTTATCTCATGCCTTTCATTTTCCAGCATATCATATAATAACCCATAATTACCAGAAAAGTAAGGATCATAAAAACTCTAATGATTACCTTTATAATTATTAACTGAAAATACACATCGATTGGTCATCTCATACATGATGCATTACAGAACATACCAAGGTTCAAGTGGTTGATCATGACTCCTTGATATTTGGTTTAGAACAACCACAAGTTTCCTCATTGAATCCTCCATTTTATCTAGTATCTTAATCAGAGAACCACCACAGTTTCCTTCAAACATTTTGTCTCTTTGGTGCCTGCTAGATCCATCCATTCACTAAAAACAGAAATGTCAGTGTGAGTATATCAACAAAACCATCATCTACTAATGAGGAAGGTAATCACTAAGATATACATACTCATTCACTTTATCTAAAACTAGGACTCTTTCTGAAATCCTAACCATTATGGTAATGTAACTTATGCTTAAAGAATACCCTAACCTCTAAAGTTATCTAAACCGACCTTTGATACCAACTATAAGTCCCCAGCCTTAAACCTTACGTAATATTGAGTTATTAAAAGATTACCCATTGAGGATCTTTTTAGGTATAGAGTTTTAGAGAATTAGATCATCAAACTTGCATTACATTCCACATTTAAACATAGTGGTTACATAAAAGACAATATTCATTCTTCCCATCAATGGAAACATATTAAAAATAAAACACATATTCTTTCTTGACACATCCTTGACACTATCATCACATCATGTACCTTTCCCTTGACCTGTGAAAAACATTTCAAAAACATGGGATGAGCATAAAAAGCTCAGTACGGGATATAAAAAATATATGGAAAGGAATCATGAGTTCATATGCACATAAGAATGAAATCATACTTTACCCATAAAACATAGGCACTTTAACATACCTCATAAAATCATAGAATAAATCATATAAATCATAAGACATAAAGGTAACATGAGGAATTCACAACATTCTTTCGTTGGGAGTAACCCTCTTGGTTACGTTTGGAATACCCATCACAGTATATTCCCTAAATCTCTTCGGAAAAACCTTAATGTTTCACTCCTTGGCATTACCCAATGAATTGGAGAGCTATATCGGGCTCACCCGCCCTTAGTTTATCACGGAACCACCCATCTTCATAACAATTCCCAAGAACCATAACATAATCTTATCACATAAAACATGCATAAAGGAAACATAACATTTCCACCTTTCAATAACAAGATATCAATACAACACATTGATATAAATAAATTATGAAAACCATTTTCAATACCAAAATAAAATAAAATTAAAACATGGTATTTATTTTTCTTTTAAAACGAAGGTATGGCTTGTAGAGGAAGCTATAACTCAAATAATGGTCACGGCAGTGGAGAAGTCGTTGTCGTCGCATACGTACGACAAAAAAATTCCCTTTTTTCATTTAGTAAAAAGCTTCGTATAAAAATATTCCTTTTGGATAAATGTACAAGTCAAAGGGGTTTATACACCGTATAAAAGAAATTTGTGTATAAAACAAAATATGCCTCAATGAAATGAGATTGAGATGAAGTCCCATACAAAGACGGTATCCATGGATTAAGGATAAATCAGTTACATAACTATGTGTGACAAACAAATACATGAAATATAAGTGGGTATTAAGTGTAAAAAAATCAGAGGACATTCACACATAATCATAGAACGACATATTCAAGGTGTACAAGTTTATCCCAAAGAATCGAAATTGGGTTAAGAAGTTCCCTTGCAATAATTAGACTGCCTAACGGCGTCACTTCAAATTTCAGAAAAAGAGTTGATGAGAGATAAAAAGGGTATCTCATCACTTGGACATAAAATTTACATCAATAAGGATATAAAAGAACATATCCCAAAATAATATTATGTGATTTAAAAGACATAACAAAATAAGTCTTATAAAAAGAGGAGGGTGAAAGGTTCCTTTACCGACATGGGTATCTTCTGAAACATACGCCCCGTGAAAGAAGGAAAATACAACATTGATGTAAATACTCATAAATTAAAGAATATTACACGATGATTAAAATAATGGTCAGTACATACACCACTAAAAGGAAATTGTGGAAAATGTAGCATAAATCTCACGGGAATTAAAGTGTGATGAAAAATCCCTTACGAAAACTCGGCAGCCTAACGGCGCCACTTAAAACATCCAAAAATTGATTGATGAGATCAAATAGGGTATCTCATCAAATTACAATAATATTTACAGAAAGAGGAATATAAAATAACATCCCCCATCATAACAAATAGGAGCTTAAAATAAGTAACATAATGGGGAGTACTTAAAGAGAAAGAGAGAGGTTAGATCTCTTACGAAAATTCGGCAGCCTAACGGCGCCACTTAAAACATCCAAAAATGGATTTATGAGATCAAATAGGGTCTCTCATAATATTAACATAAAAATTACAGTCTGAGTAATATAAAATAACATCCCAATAACATGAAATATGTGCTTAGAAGGAATGACATAAAAGAATGTACTTAAAAAGAAAGAGAGGAGTAGGATACCTTACCTCAAGTCCAACTTGTCTTGTTCGTTTCTTTAACGTCCTGAATAATAAACTTGAGTTAATTTCCACTTTATTAAGAACCTTTTTCTAGTTCTTTATTCCTTTTAGATCACTTATTTCCATGTTATAAACATTATGTAATCATTTAAGTTAATAATGTTTGTTTTCTCGATATTTAGTTCTTATATCGAAAGTGGACTTCTTACAATTACATGTTGTTCGTGTGGTCAAATGTTCATTATATCCAGAATTATATTAATGATTTGGATATCATATATATCATATATATCCAGAATATACATGTATTTATAATATTACATAATCATTTAGAGGTAAGAAATGAAATTCACCGTTCATGGAGACGGTAAGCCGTACGTACGCATGAACACTACTTTTATTTCTATGTCATATTAATGGAATTAAAACTAAATGAGTGGTATGTATATTTTAATTCCATAATTATATTCATCATATATATCCATTATAGATGTACTTATAATAGTACATTACATTTGGGGATAAGAAATGAAATGCACCGTTCATGGAGACGGTAAGTCGTACGTACGCATGAATGCTACTTTCATTTCTATTTTATATTTTTATGGATTGTAATAATAATTATATAGAGGTATATTATAATTCCAGTATAACATCATATATAATAACTTTAAATCCATCCTTTATACGTCCCACATTTGGCATTAACGAATCACACCACTTTGAGGGGGCGGTAGTCCGCACTTTCTTAAATGATGATATCGCGTTTACCCATAATGGAAACCATAAAGGTATGCCCAAAATGAAAAATACAGAAGATTAAGGAAAAAATAAACATGTTATATATCATATATAATTATATTTTCATCTTAATGGCCACCTTTGAAGGTGTTAAAATAATGTTGGACAATCATCGTTTCGGGAGGCCGAAATTCGCCATCCAAGGAAACAGTATATTCTTTAACCATTAGATGTAGGTGTGTGAAATTAGAGCTCAATTAATTCTTGTAACAACATCCTAGTATATTGATGATACTGGAGTTGTTACAAAATAAATGAATAAAAATATTTAAGGTGGTTGGAGAAGCAAAATAAAACCAAAGGACTCAAGTGAAGACATTACCTTAAAATCGGGTAACTCCCTTTGGTTTGAGCTCAAAGGCTTCCTTGGGAAGACTTCTGCCCAAAGTGAGGCTTAAAAAAGTAATAGGGGGAAGTGGAGAGACAAAATTGGAATAATTTGGCCGATCCAAACGCTTTGGGAGTGTGGGTAAGGAGGTAGGGGTGGGGGCCTTTTATAAGAGGAGAGGAGGGGAACTCTTGGAAGGTAATGAAAAATCACATTATTTTAAAATGGTATTCGGATTTAAGAGGTCCCACATTGATGTGTTTAGATGATAAGATGATAAGGGTTCAGAATAAACTCATCCAATAGGTTTTGGACATGTGTAGGTCTTAGATATTACATTACCTTTCCATTTTATTTAAATCGTTAAATAATGAGGTCATCGCTGCATCATCATGATGTCATAAATAATTTAATTTATTTAATGTCTAAAAATTATAAAACAAATACTATGATGTAGGAAATATTTTTATATTTCCAATGAATATTTATAGTCAAAATTCTGATTTTTATAACCCCAGGTAAAAATTGTTTTAGCAAAACATTTCATGTTTGTCTCATTTTTTACTTTAACTTTAAATAAAAAGATATTAATGTCATTTTCCAACCATAGTGGCTTCATGGGGTCCCCAAGTTGACCCATGGGTTGTATTGGTCGTCCATGACACATTCAATGAGGTTAGGACATCTGTCATGTTCATTTCAAATTATTAAGACATTATTCTTACCTTAAACTACAGTAATTACCTCTAATCGTGATTAAAAACTTAATAAGTTACTATTCACCAAAAAATTATTTTAATCCCATTGAACCACATTTTACTTCTTAATGAAAACCATGTATGTCGGATTTTTTAAATTCAAAACACAAAGATTGCAAAATTTCATTGAAACGGAAAAATCAGTTTTTATAAGTACCACTTAGTGGTTTCACTATTCATCAAAAATTGAAGTTTTTCAGAAAAAATCCCAAAACTTCACCCTTAGATATATTTGATATTCCGAATTCAAAAATGAAGTCTATTTTACAAATTTCAGAACATATAAGTCACATTAATTAATTTAATAATTAATTCCCGCTGTCAGAGCAAATAGCGTGTTTTTATGAAACAATAAGTATCAAAAGATTGACACTAGTTTAAGTCTGATTTCAAAGTGAAATTAATTTCAACGGCCACTATTGGATTTAATGGTAAAAATATATTCTAATTTCACTTTAAAACCAATTCAAAAGATAATCTAATAATATAAATAAATTAGACTAAAAATATGTTTTGAATTAAAATACAACATTTTACACTATTCATTAAAAAATGAACTTTATCAGAAAGATACAAAAAATTTACACAAAGTAAATTTTGTTGTCCCAATTCTTAAGAAGAGTTTTATTTGGTCCAAAAGGATGTATATGATTGAACAAAACTATATTTAATGACGGTTCTCCATCAAAAGGCGATAAGTGAACCTTTAGTGAAAACTAGGGCATATACGCCTAAAATTGAATTTTTTCCGTATTTTATGCCTTTATCTTTTATTGGATAAATGTAAAAACATTTTAAAACATATATAATCATATTTTAGTTATTTCTATCCATTCCCGCCAATATAATGGCTACATGTTAACAACCATTTAAAATAATATTATTTTATTATTAGAGTGCAACGTAAGATTCCCATTAAACTCGTTGTTGCGCGTTGGGTACGCCATCGAGCATAGCGTCCCCTTTAAAGTCATATTAATATTTTATTCACAAATATGGATAAATATGAAATTGTAATATTCTTTATTTACCTGGGGTGTTATAGGATCGGTAGCACTGATCCACATACGATCGTTGAGTGATGTAGTCGTCACCGTCGAATCCACTGAGGATCTCTGTACAGTCGTCGTCATCACAGTCGCAAACGCAGCCAGCACTAGGGTTCCCGCACACAACAATATCGTTTGGGAGGGTCTGCTCAACGATCCGAGAGGCTGATCCATCAACTGACACATAGTCCAGAGTTGATGTATCCAAAAGTTCTGTATCGTCAACAGGAACTCAACCTCGCAGACGGCGCGTCAATCGGACGCACGGTCTGAGAGTTATTGTCTATTTCGTCCCAGGGGCCCGGTTGGTTTTTACGGAAAAACCAACCCGACCGTACTCCACCTGCGCCCAAACCTCGGGGCCCGGTTAGTTTTGTCAGATGGCCCAGTTAGTTTCGTGTACGAACCAACTCAGTTGAACCCAAAGTATTCCGAAACCTTATGTGCGATATACAGAAATGACTGTCTCAATCCAAGAATCGCATCGCCGCTAAAGGCGCATCGATCGGAGGTCAGTAGCCTATGAATTGGAATAAAAGACCAAAAAGGGTCTGAAAATGGGGGTTTCAGGCCTGGACCGACCCGACCCGAGTCCGGGTCAGCCCAGCTGGGCGCGGCCCGGGGCCCCGACGCACTGGTGTGCGGCCCCATGAGAATTTGAACCCCTGTATTCTCTCCTGTCCGGCCGGCCAGTTTCTTCCGCCACGGGACCGGCGACGGCCGGTCCCCTCCCTGCTCCGACGCCGGTGGCCCGTTTCCGGCCACCGGTCCTAATCCGACGACGGCAACCCATTTTCGGCCGCTGTTTCCCATGCTCCTCCGTGGCCCAGTACCGGCCGCATCCTTCATTCGTCCAGTGCGACGCGACGACGCCGCACCCCTCCGCCGCGGCCCCTCTCCGGCCGCGGTGCTTTTGCGGTTTTCCAGCACGGCACGACGGTGTCGTGACTTGGTTCATATTTTTAAAAAATGTGGCGCATCGGCATCACGCATTCTTGTCGTTCGTTCCCACACGGTGCGACGTCACAACGTCACTTCCCGTCGTACCGCATCAATATGAAAATGAAAAGGGAGGGGGGTCGGCCGTGTTTGTGCGGTCCGACCTCCTCCCGTTAATTGGTAGCATGCAGTCCAATTATATGTGGATAATGAATGGGAGTAAATCATGAAAAGAAATCGCATAAACCACTACCTCGTGAGAGATGGAACGGAGGTTCGTCGAACGAGGATTCGTCGTGGGAAGAGACGTCGTGGAAGAAGACGTCGACGACGTCGCGCTACACGGCGTCGCGTAATCGGTTTCCGAGAACTCGGCATTCTTCGTCAGAGACCGATGTGTTCTTCAAGTTCTTCATCGAAGATGAAGAATTTCCTCATGTCCTTATCCCTTTTCTCCCAAAGACTCCACCACAAGAAGGTTCCAACACCAAATAAAATAAGTTCATCTCTTATTTTATTAACATAACATAAACTTTTGAATTTCATGAGTTTGAATTAATTCCACTTAATTAATTCATGACATGTTGTCATCCATAATGATGAGTTGAGGGGGTTTTAAGAAAGTGAAGGTGTAGGGTTCGTGTGGGCCCCACCACCTTCATAACCTACCAATAGAAGTTGGGTGGTTTTCCCCAACATCCACCCAAAGCTTAGTCCACTTAATGAAAATAAAAATTGTAGCTAAATTTTTATTTTAACTTCCACAATTTTTATCAACCTCTCTCATGAAAACACAACTTCGGAAAATTTGTTTCTAAGAAATTATCGGCACTGCGGTTCCATCGGTGCCCTCGGAATTCGATTCTGAGCACTGGTTCAAAAGTTATAAATTAATGCTCGTTCGTTCACTGAACGTACCTGAGCTAACTTCAAATAGTAATTCCGGGCACACCGGGCCTTGGAATCAAGTGTCGTCGGAAACTGCGTTCTTGTAAAATCCCAAAGAAAATTAAGAAGAAATTTTCCTTGAATTTCAAGGGTCTTTACATAAAACATTATTTTCCTTATATACACAATAATATGCAAATATTTATTGATGTAAAATTATATATCATTGATATGAAATATCAAAAAATTAGTGTATCAATTCATATTTGTGAAACTAAATATTTCAGAACCACTAATTACTCTGCAATTAAATTCATCTTATGCATGTATAACATTTCCAATGGGTCATTAAAATTTTTCATTTTTAGAACACAATTATTATTGATTAATATTTTATCAATTTTTGATCTCATATGTTTGGGGGTTTACATATGAATGAATGTACACTATATTTTATTTTAGTTGACATATTATTCACCTTTTTTTATGAAAGTTCGCACATTTACTCATTTAATTCTTCATTATCATATGCATTCTGATATCAATTCATGTGCTGACACATTATTCTTTATTTTTCACATACACGTCTATATGCACATCGATTATATGTGTGTTCATGGTATCCTGTGAAATTCACCTTATATGTAGAGGCCTAACACCCGATTGCTTGGATTTCGTGTCTGTTATCAATCTCATTGTCCCAATTACAAGAAATTAATCCCAAAATTACTGAGTTATTAGTACTTTTGGAATACTAGATACATAAATAAGTATTTTATTAAAAATAAATACACTAATAACAACATAATTATTTTATACATTCTAAATATATAGCATCAAGGATTAATCTATTCCATATATAAAATTATAGAATATATTCCATAGAAAAATTCTTAAATTCATTGGGAAGGAAACATAATATGGGTGGGAAAAAATTCTCTAGAAGAGAAAAGTATAGTGTAACTAATAATTAATTAACAAAAATATTAAATATAGAAAGTTAAATAAATAAACACTCATTCAATGTAATCAATAAAATGAATTGAATTATGTAAAAAATATAGAATGGTAATTACTGGAATATAATTCCATTAAAATTAAAAGATAAAAAATCACTATAGTAAGGTCAGATATTTAAACACATTCCATTTAATCAATGAACTGAAATGAAATATACCCATAGATATGTCGATGAAAAATATCATGGATGAATAATAAATGAAAATAAATGATGGAAATTATTTCTTAAGGGATTTCATCTCTATTGCATAGGGAAAACTATACCATCAAGACATTTCATCAGATGGTTGAAAACCACTGATTGAAACCAATTTAATTTTCACAACTTATTTGTCTCGTGAGAGCCTATCAATTTTTTAAGGAGCTATATAAATTAGGGGATCCTCTTGTAATTGCCTACCAAGTAATTCCTCATATCAAATATCCTATATAAATAATATTCCTTATAAAATATTTTTATTGAATAATGAAAAAAGAATTATCCATATTTCCCCAAATAATCAAATAACTGTCAAAGTATAAATCATTTGTATAATGGTACATGGTTTAGGAAATACTAATATCTATTAGATGAGAATATAGTTATTCATGTAAATTTACTATGCAAATTTATTAACAGAATGTGATGGTTTCAAGATAATGTTAAAAATCACAAAAGGATGTCAGATAACAAAGATAATCATTATGATCATTCCTGAGGATACTAATTTTTAAACATTACATAGGTTCCCATACCACTTTGAAAAGTTTAAATAATAATCCACATGAAATAATACTATTTAAATAAAACATAGAATATTATTAGAGTAAGGATATTCGTGATATTACAAGTAAAATGGTATTATATAAAACCATGAAAAGTGAATTGGTTCATAATAACAAACATGTCCCAATTGAATATAAATTGGGATGAAATTCCCTTATTAATGTTGTAAAAAATAATGTTTAAAACCCAAAGGAAATAATAATTAAATAAAACATTTAAATACAATGAATATAAAATAATTCACGATATTATTTTTCAATGTTCCAATATGTACCCAATATATAATAAATTATGTTCGCGATAATATATTTTCCATCACATAATGAAAAGTGAGATATGAATACCTTACCTTCAATCCAACATGTATTTTATTTATTTATATTACTAAAAAAAATTATGTTAATTTTTATCTTTATTTAGAATAATGTTGATATTTATCATAACATTTATTTCACAAATTATCATGTTGTATCCTACTACTAAATCAATTATGTTTACGTCAAGTGTATTGACCATGGTTTTATATCAGAAAAACAACATTGGTTGGTAAATTTTTGTCAAAGGGTTCATTATATAAGATTTATAGAATAATAAAATTGAAATAATAATTATGTTATACATTAGTTTTACTTTTAAAACTGACCGTAAATTATTGTTTTGAGAAATGAAACAATGTTAAAATCAAGGAGTTGGTAGCTCATACATACGCATGAGTAACATTCCCATTTTTCAATGATCGTTGAGGGATGAATTTGAGTAACATCAACCATTCCATAATGATCATTATAGCATTAATTCCATATTTTATTATCATATAACGAAACACACATAGATATATATATTTATATTATTCTTGTGATGTAAAAGGATCACATCAAGATGAGGAGGTGGTAGTCCACACATTCACGAACGATGTTGCCTCTTTTTAATTGTGTGAATGGGAAATCAAGAAAATGTTATATATTATATTTCAAGAAAGAAAATTATACCATTAGTATCATATATATATTGATTATTTCATATATTTTTAATTAACACCATTCCTTGTAAATTTCATGTATCATAATAAATGACCACATCACATTGAGAGGGTGGTAGTCTGCACTTCCACAAACAATGTTATAAACATTATGCTAAATGAGTAGTATAAAGATATGTGTCCTAAAAGAATAAAAAAATTATAAAATAGATAATATATTTGAAATATAACATATATAAATATATTTACAATCATAATTTACATCATGAGAGATGTAAATGAAAAATGAATAATAATGATTTTGTGAGGCAATAGTTCGTTGTACATGTAAACAATATGTATGTTACACATTAGATGGAGGTGTGTGTAAGTATAGTTAGAAACAATAGAATAAAAACATCCAAGTGTATTTTGGATACAATATTTTAAATATTAACATGGAATAATTATTCTTGATTGATTGTATAATGGAAATAAAACTAATGTGAAAAAAGGAAGGAGTTACCTCTGAATTGGTTAACTCCATTTGGGTTTCACCAAAATGAATCCTTAGATTGTTTATTCCAAAATGGAGGCTTATACGTGTATGGGAAGGTTGTTTGGGATTTATTTCAGAATATTTTTTCAAACCTATGTGTTTTCAGAGGTGTGAAGATGTGTGAGGGAATGAGGACTTTTATAATGTAGGAGGAGTGGCACTCTTGTCATATTTTATAAGAAAGAAACCCCACCAATGATTTATTTATTTAAATTGGATCAATAATGCTTTTAAGAAGATAAAATTGATTATAGGGTCTAAATTTAGCCATCAAATGGATTTTGGATAAGGTTATAGGTTATTTGAGGTGTTATGAAATTGGTTTACATCCTTATTAAGCATAATTTAACCATAATTGTTGTCATTAATTATAATTACATTCACTATTATTTTTGGTAAAAAACACTTTTGACCATATTAGACGTTATATTGTATGATTATTTAAAATATTTAATCCATTTTTACAAATTATAATCACAATTGTTATAGAAATTAAATTTAAATGAATCCCATTGACTGGACGTAAATTTTTGGTTTAAATGTAAAAACTTCATAACATTCGCTATGTTTTAATAGTAAATTTCCAAGTGAAATCGATTAAAATAACATAAATTTGATTAAATGATGATAATATTATCTAATTAAACTTTTAAATAAATAATATTTATAATTCAACTTTATAAATAAAATTTATGAAAATTCATTTTCAAATTAAATTTTATTTTGTTCACTATTGAATAAAAAATGAAACTTCATAGAAAATTAAAAAACATTTACCGTAATATTTTTTTCAATTTCAATGATTATTTTTTCTTAATATATTTAATTTATAAAATTTTCAATAATTGGATTTAAAATGGTTTCGTTATTAAAGGGTTCTAAATGTTCTAATAAATATTGGTTTTTATGTATAATATTGAGTTCATTTATATCTTATGTCTATCGAATCTATTTAAAGATTACAAAAGAAATTTATTGAATATATTACATATATATTTCATTAATATCATCCAATACATTAAATTAATTTAATTTATTAAGAAAAAATGACATTATATGTATAAAAAAATATTATTTATTTCATATTCAATTTGTTTATATTTTCATTTCCAATAAATTGGTAACCTATTAATTCATTTTATATTTTTAAAACATATTTTAATTAGTTAGTTCATAAAATTCGTAAAAAATAATTTATTTTCTAGGTTATCTATTATTATAAAAAATAACAATATTTTAATAATATATTTTTGTATGGTAAACCTCAGTCTTGTGTGTAATGTTAGCCTTTGAATAAACTTGTTGCTGCTTATGTCTTATGATAATTTTGTATACCATGAATTATGTGATATAAAATAAATTGAATTCATTTAAAACTATAAATATATTATAAATTCTCACCATATTATGTTCCCTTACATGCTTGGTGTTGCAGGACACACACTCTCTCAAATACATGTTACTCTTTTAGATTTTTCAGGGTGCTATATTATCCACAACTTTATTAAATTGCATCCTCACAATTTAAACTCAATTTTGGTGATATATTGTTTAATATTTACTATTTTAAAATACCACATCATTATAATGGTTTTTGAAATATCATCTACACAATAAATAATGGGATGTGTAAATTTTATATGGAAAACATATTACATGGACTCTTTGTAATAGAACATTAGTGGAATTTAGAATTACATTATTAGAGGAAAACGTGAATATTTATATTGAGAGATTAAGGATATAAATAGAAAATGAGTGAATGATCAATAGAACATTTAAGGCCCCAAAACTATATATATGCGATGATTTTGTAGACCTTCAGTTTAACAAAAATTAAGGTATTAGGACAACACATTTTTTATCCTTTTTATAATGTATATTAATTACTTTACTACATAATAATACATGGAAATATAATTTCATGACAAAATTAAACATTATAAGAAAAATTTCATCTTTTGGTTGTGATGTGTTAAAATTTTTAACCATCCCTTACCTCATCAAATCGGTAAGAAAAATTATATTTTATCCCTAAAGCACTAAAATACATTTCTAATGGATCTTAAGTCCCATAAAAGAGTAAAATGTTTAACTATTTGTCTCAAACTATTCTCCTAATTCAATATGGATAATATATTAATCTCTAAAAATTGTAAAACTATTGCTTCATCATTAACAAGTATTCAAAAAATTGATTAACTAAAAACAATGAAAAATTTACCAGGAAATAACATAGATCAATGGTTGGTATGAAAACCTTATCATCTTTTGGTCATGGGTTGATGCCCCATGGCCTAACTAGAAATAATAGGCTTTCACCCATCAGACATTTTTTCCTTTTCTAAATAAAATTTATTTAATTCCCAAAATTAATATGTTGTAACTCCTTGAAACATAATCATTAAATAAACACTTAACAAAGGTTTTCAATAAAATAATTTTACTAAAATGCCTCATAATCTTATAAGACTATTAGTATGATGTTATTACTGATATATATGAACCGTATTGTTTATCAATACCATTAAACATGTGTCTCTACAATATAAACCCATTATTCATTGAATTACATTTTCCCTCTAAAACATATTCTTCTAAAACCAAGCCTATTACTTTGACATTTCATGATTTTTAGCCTAAGTACCACTGGTAAAACAATTAGATATATTAGTTATTGAATCCCAAAAATACATCATCAAAATTGGTCCTTCTATAGTCAATGTTTTAACCATAATATCATTATTTTGATTTCTAAATAATTACACCTTGTATTAAATATAAAGTAATATAGGTTTTACCAAAGTTTCAACTTATGTATCCAAATACATCATAATGGATAATAAAGAAAATGTGGATATTCCTAAGAATATTCCCAGAGAGTGTAAAACTAGGTTAATAGTATGGAGTATTTTTGTGTACCAGGTAACCCCAAGTCAGGCTGAAACACATTGTTGGAGTGGTTACCCAGAGGAACATTTCGGTGAGAACCACATCCACTTCTTGTATAAAATCAGGAATGTATTGATAGAAAGACCCACATTATCTATAATTTAACAGTATTCTAATATTATCATCTATATTTATAATCAAATTATACCATCGAATTATGTTAAAGTATCAATTTTTATTCTAAATCAAGTTCATAAGTTTTCTACAAACATCCTTTGAGGCCAGTTGTAGCGACCAAACCCAAGAAATCCTAGATCCATTGTCAGCAATCAATTTCATTGTAATTCTCACATAGAATCAAATATAAAGGACTAAGAGTATATAAGTATTGGTAAACAAGATAAAAAATGGGTATTTTATTATAAATGAATAAATTAATTACATCACAATTATTTTCTACATTTAAAATAAATTACATCAATGATAAATCAAATCCATTGAGTAAATTACTTTATATCATTGATAGTTTTCTAATTGTATTCATTGGGAAAGAAGAATAATAATTGTGAGATAAAATTATCTATTAGGGATAAGTAACAAGGAAGAAATAATGAATCAGTGAGAATAGTCAATATTGAAATGTAAATAACTGAACACACATGCATTGTGTCAATAAACTTAATGGAAGTATATAAACAATATTGAAGTGTAATAAATGGAAAAAAATTCCATTCAAATAACTAGATAAGGAAATTACACTATGGAAATTTACAAAACTCAAAAACATTCCATTCAAATAACTAGTTGAGGTAAAATCATGATGGCAATATAATAAACATAAACACATGCCATTTAACCAATGAAATGAAATGAAATGTATCCATAGATATATCGACAAAAAATATCTGGTATGAAAAATAACTAAAAGAAATTGACAAAAATACATTCTTAATGGACCTTATTTTTAAGTAACATGAATACATATACCTTCAAGACCCTTAACAATATGAATTAAAAACACTGATTGAAACCCCTTTAATCTGTGCAACTTATTTGTCTCACCTATGACTTTTGATGCATCAAAGAGAAATATAAATTCCGAGATCCTCCCAAAATTTCCTTTCCAATTCATCAATAATTTCAATTACCTAAAATAAAAAATATTGTTTATTAACTATCCATATTGAATGAAGAATTCATAATTATCAATATTTCCTAAAATAATGAAAAAACTATAAAAGTGGACACCATTTTTAAAATGGTATACGGTTTAGGAAATACTAATAACAATTATATGAGAATATATATATTAATGTCAATAAAAAATAAAAAATTAATAATATAAAGTGATTATTTGATGATAAGGTTAACACTAACAAAAGAAAGTGAGATTGCAAGGATAATAATTAAAAATAATTTTGAGGAGAATAATCTTTAAACATTCCAAGGTGTCCCATATAACATTGAAATATTTAAATCATAATCCTGATAAAGAAATAATATATATGTAAAACATATAATATCATTATAGTAAAGCAATACGTTATATAACATGTTAAAATTTATTTTATACACCACATAAAATTTAATTGGCATATAATATAAAATAAGTCACAATTGAATATAATTTGAGACGAAATTCCCTTAAAAATGTGGAAACAAATGTATAGGAAAAACCAAAGGTAATAATAATTGAATAAAACCTTAGAATAACATGAATTTAAAAAAATTAATGATATTTTTTTCAATGTGGTATTATGTACACCACATATAATATTTAGGTTCACAGCAATAATGTATGCCTCACAAAAAAAATGTTTTACAAGAATCCATTACTGTGAGTCAGACATTTCTTGAATGTCTTTATATTGCTAAATTAAAAACATATGTTAATTATTTAGTTTATTGAGAACCTATTTCAGGATTATCTTAAATTTTATTTCACTTATTATCATGTTTTATTCAACTACTAAATCAATTATGTTTATGTTTGGTTTTTTGACCAATTTCGTTAAATGTCAAAAAAAGTTGGTGATTAAAATATGGTCAAAGGGTTAATTATATAAAATTTTTAGAATAATAATCATTACATAATTGTTATATTTATAAAAAAAATTTACTTTTATGACTAATCATTTTTTATAGTTATTAAAAAGGAACCAACGTTACAATCATAGAGATTGTTGGTCATACATATGCCTAAGCAATGTTATCATTTTTCAATTACTCTTATTGAAAGAAGGTAAGTGACAAAAATCATTAAATAATGATAATTATATTATAAATATATTATTATTTAATCATATATACTTTTATATATTATTCTTATGATGTAAAATGAAACCAATCTTGTCGAGGAGGTCGTAGTCCACACGTCCACAAATGACTTTATCACTTTTTAAGTGTATGAAAGGGTAATAATGAAAATAATATATATTATATTTTCAAAAAGATAATTATTACATTCATTTCATATATATGTTATTTATGACATAATTCTTTAACTAATACCATAATTATTATAGTTCATGTTTCATCTGAATGAATCACATCGCTTTGACGGGGTGGTAGTCCGCACTTCAACAAAAAAAGTGATCATTTTTATATAAAATGAAAAATATAAATATATGTGTTGTAAAAGTCTAATAGAAGCATAAATACATAATTAATATAATAGATAAGATATAAAAATAGAGTTTCCATTATAATTACAACCATGAGAGGGGGTAAAGGAAAAATTAACATTCATCATTCTGTTAGGTGGTATTTATTCGTTCATGTAAACAGTATATTCTTTAACCATTAGATAGAGATGTGTGTAATTTTAGGTCAAAAGCTTTTAATAAAAATTCCCAGTATATTTACGATTATTTATATTTTATAAAATCTTGGAATATGAATATTTCATGGAGTTGAGAATGGAAATAAATTAAAAGAGAATTAGGAAAGATGTTACCTCATACTCAGGTAACACCTTTTGGTTTGCACCAAAATACTTCATTTTATTTCATTAAACCCATGGGAGGATTAAAGGACGAAGGGGGTTATTTTTTACTGAATTTAATTGAGTTTTTATGATCCTAATTGTTTTTATAGGTGTGACTAAGAGGGATGAAAGAGGCTTTTATAAAGGAGGATAAGTGACACTCATATAATATTTAAACAAAGGAACCCCACAAATGTTTTCATTATTGAGAGAGGATCAATAATTGAAATAATTATATAAAAACGTATATATGGTATATATATGGATATAAAATGGCTTGTGGACAATTTTATAGGAATATTTGGCCCTTAATGTTATGGTTTGGGTCCTTATTAAGAATAATTTAACCTCAAACAATGTCATTAATTTTAATTACATTCACTAATATTTTAGGTCAAACACTATGTGGAACTTATTAAAAATTATAAATCATTATGATTCCAAATATGGAAGCTGTTTTTCTAAATTAGAATCACAAAATTGGAAGAAATTAGATTATAATTTATCACTAATATATGACGACAATGTTGGTTTTCAATGTATAAACATCCTAAAGTTTTCTATGTTTTTATGGTCAATTTGAAAGAGTAATTGATTCCAATGACCTAAATTTAATTTATTGATCAAAATAATATATATTTATAATTTTTAATCAATTAAATTTATATTTTAATATTTTATATAATCTTGATGGAAATTCATTTTTCAATTAAAAAATAGTATATTTAAAAATTCATTAAAAAATGAGACTTCACATAAAAAATAAAATTTTCACCCAACCTTATTTTTTATTATATTTCAAATATAATGCTTAAGATGAAAAATTAAAAATATAATACGTTAAAAATTTAAATTAAAATGGATTTTTCATTAAAAGGTGGCAATAGTTCATTAATAAAAATATAGGTTTTTATGGTTAATATTGAGTTTGTTCTTTACTTATGTATATAGAATCTATTGAATTATTATCAAAAAAATTGTATTTAATATATTCCATATTTATTTAATTAATATCATAAAATAATTATAATTAATTTAATTTAGTATGGAAAAATTCTTTTATGATCATTAGAATAATAATATTTTGTTTAAATTAAATTGGTTTATATTTTCATTTCTAATTAATTGATATCGTATTAATTCATTTTATCTTTTTGAAAAAAAATTATCATAAGTTATTTAAAAATATTCATAACTACTAATTTAAATTTTTTGTTAATTATTATTATATTAAATAATGATATTTTAATAATACGTTATTGTTTGGTAAAACAAGGTCTTGTTTATAATGCAAGGCATGAAAGATACTTGTTGCTGCATATGTCATATTATAACTCTATATAACATGCATTGTAAGTTATAAAATATATTTAATTGATTTAAAAATGTAAATATATTATATGTTCTTAGCATATTATGTTCTTATTTGCGCTTGGTGTTGTGTGTCATTCATGATATCAAATACCGGTTTGTATTTTAATTTTTTTGTTGTGTTACATTATATTTCCTTTATAGAAATCAAGTGTATGAACTTATAGAATATAAATAATAAAACTACTAATGAATCTATGTTGTGTATGTTTTAGTTCCCATTCACATGAAAATCATGTATATATTTTAACATTGTAGCCTCTTCCTTCTCACAACAAAATTTGCAGGCTTATATTTCTTCATTTGGGAAATCCAGACAACATTCACATGAAACACCTAACATACTAGATTCATTTTCATTCATTGAATTATTATTATTTTCTTCATTGGGACAATTATAATGATTGAACAACATAATACTGGTTCATAGAACTGGACATCTTCATGGAGCATGATGAGAGTGATTAAGGACTAGTTGGGTGTCTGTAGAACCTCTACACACAAGATGTGTGAAGATCTCTATCAAAAAAAAAATTATTGTATCATTGGGCATAACTTCTATATAAATAATTTATGGCTCATGTGTCTCTTTTTGTTCGTGAAATAGGTAAAAAAAGATACTTCTTTTTAATAAATATGAGAAATCATGAAATAATCGAATGATAACATATCATTATATCTTGTCAGAATGGAAATTATAAATATAATCATTCTGTTTTTTTCATGTATCCATTTACTCAAATACCTATAAAATTTTCCATTTGAATATTGAGATAAATATCTCTAAATATTCCATTATTTAAATTCTTCAATCGTGGATTAAAATGACACAATATTTCACAGTTATTTCCATAATGATAAAACGTATTCTCATTCTTCATTCATGAAAAACATTATATGAATGAATGATTAATAGCTATTAAAAGACTGAATATTCTATTTTCATATGAGGTGAAAAAATTGGGCTTTTTATCTATGATTTCATTTGGTGGATGTTCATGTGATTTTATCCTCGATTCGAATTTTATCCCTGAAAGTAAAACTACATGAATTTATTACATATATCAAGATAATTTATAGATTATGGATCATCATATAATAAGATCAATGGAATTGACATCGATCATTGGAGTATCCATCATCCATTGGATTCATACAGTGTGGTAGATCGTTGCAAGGAGGTATAAGATAGAACACTGAACGTTGGATTGCCTCTGATGGGATAGACATGATATATCTGTAAAATTTCAATATGACTGAAAAATGCTGCCTCTTCCTTGTACCACATCAAAAAATATAAATTCATGGGTGTTTTATAATAAAAATTTCCACATAAAGATGACAGAAATCCACCTCCTCCTTCCAAATTGTCGCCCCACAGAGTTACCCCTCTTCTCATACTGGCTCATATCCCAAGCCAAACATGATCTTTTTCATTCTCACTGTTGGCCTTAAACATAGGCTTACATTACCCTTATAAGAAGCATCATCCTACTCAAATTTTTCACCCTTTATAGATAGGCATGTTATGTTCCTCCCAATAGGTTCACTCCATGGGTCCCCAAAAAGTGGTTGGAGATCTCCTTGGCCGGCTTGCTAATTGTTGGCCTTTTCTAAAGTAAATCCCTATTGAATTACTTAGTAAAAACTAAGTATGTATAATTAAATATCTAAATTTTGTTGAACAATATTCATCTTCTTCACACATTCTATCATATGACTACTCATTCAATAATAATTATAATATTTCCTTGTTTTATTGCATGAAAAATAATTTTTTTCATCTTCTTTAGACTCCTATATAAAAATCATAATCAATGTATTCTATATGTTTTCAATTTCATGTATCTCATGATATAACGTAATATTTCATGATATTATCTAAATTATCTTCCTTTATTTGAATTGGATTATATATTCCCGATAACTCTTTTTCATCAAAAACATATATTTATAAAAAAATGGATAGTACATCAATCATTTTTTTATTTGAAAACAATGTACCCATTTTTGACACATGTATATAGAACATGTAACTGATTCAACTAGTAGAACTATTAAATCTTGGAATCCAATTTCATCTAATTAATCCGTAACAATTTTATAGTCATCACCCTGAAACTCATTATCTTCATCATCGATTTCTGGTAATATTTTGAAAATATCAATTCATCAAAACACCAGAGATCTTGTAAATTATTCATCATATTGGCCTCAATGAGTTATTATTATCTCATTTATCACAATTTAAGTTCAAATAAAATTGTTTTAAAAAAATACAATCAATACAAAATGTAGTTTCCGCATATAATGCATTGTGTAATGGCTGATATTGTTATATTTACCAAATTTATTGCTGATAACTACTATGTGTTGGATTTTTGTAGTTTTCGAATCATGGGTCTAAATTCTTCTACCAATAAAGGATGATCCTAATATTCATTGTTCAGTGGGTCAATGTAGAAAGAATGTATGAAATCTACTATATTTGGATGACCAGATACGTCTCTAATTAGAAGATTTGACTCTCTATATGAAGGGAGATTTATTGATTGATAAATGAAATTATCTCATTATGGTTATACCCTTTTGGTATACTTCCCATGAGTTAAATAGTTATTATTACACATAAGACCTTTATTTTCACATTATATTGAGATACTCGCTCATTGATGGAAGGAGTTCCATTCTCTTTGAGAAAAGGATTGGATGTAGCCCTACTCTTACCCTTTTCATTAGTTGAATCCCATAATATATTTTTCAATGGGTAATTCATTTGAGTCCCCAAATTTTTTGTTTAACTTTATTGGTTATTGTATATGTATCATTCATGTGTATCTATGTGGAATATTTTTTTAAACAACATACTCATAAATCTCTTCAAAAATAGTATCACATTCCATGTATTCTGTGTATATTGAAATAAATAAACTTACTTTCATATAGTTTTGTACTAAATCTAGATTCCCATGGTAGGGATATTTAGATTTGTTTCCTTAAAATTATCTATCAAAAATTAAGAGGCAAATCTCAATGGATTTTAATATTTAATAGAGATTTTTGACTTTTAAAGCATATATAGTATTTTATTATCATTCCAATGATCCCATTATACTAATTATTGAAGGGGGGTCTTGATTGAATATCCATAGAAATATTCTGATAACATTCCTAAAGTGAATGGTGGGTCACATTATTAGAGAAATAGTGAATTACATTCTTGTGACACATATCGTTGCTGGAAGAACAGTAATTTTACAGAAATGGTAGAGTTCATGATAAAAAATTTCCCAATCCCTATTTTATGATGTTGTATTGATTCATTAACTGTTAAATCTTAAACTAGATGGGGGCTTGATGATCTTTTTGGTGGTGGTGATGATAAAAATTCTGTTATCCCTACATGATAGGGTTTATCTCGTATTTATCCTTGTTCATCCACAATTGATGAACATCTAATTTTTTAGATTTTTTTCATGAATGGACTTTATAAAACACATTCTTTATAAGAGATTTTCAAACAATTTTTTTTAAGTTATTTGGGAAAATACATTTTTTTTTATAGATTATGTTTTTTAGTTGTTTTTATAGGCCTCCCACATGATCATTTAATTATCTCATTCATATTATACTTTTTGGATTTATAGAAAAATATACCTTATTAGGGGGTATTATATTATGTAAAATATATAGAATAATATTTTTTTATAATGCAATGCTGATTCCGAAAATCAAACATGGTGGAATCTTCTAGTAGGTGAGAGGAGTGACATATAGTGATTTGTTTTCACACCACCCTCTAATGTGTACATTTTATAGAGATCCTACAATAAATTAAGGAAGATTATTATAATAACTAAGAGAATTGATTATATATCTCCACAAATACTTCCAATTTAATAGCATTGTTCCACTAAAATGGAATCCATATCAATTGTTTGGTGGATATTCCAAATCACTTCATTTCGATTTTCATATTTTTTTAATATAGAGTGGTTTGTATTAGATGATTAAGAATTGTATATAAATAAAAATGAAAATGGTTCTTGAATTCATCACCCATTGTTTTTGGATATTCTATAATGATGTGGTGGAAGAATATAAGGTGATAGGTATACTTATATTAGACAATTTATTTCTCATCCTCACAAAATCGTTATTATCTTCAATAAGAGATTCCATTATCCAAAATGACAAGGGAAGTTGTTAACTAGTTTCCATACTAAGGGAGAGATATTAGTTGGATTCTAATCGGTTATATTAAATTATAATCTATTCAAGGGTTTATGGATATATATTGTTGATTTAGGTTATTTTTTCTGAGAAAATATATCACAGGTTACATATTATTGTCTTCATGAAATAAACATCAATCTACTAAGTATCGTGTTATATGATGGATTTCTCATACATATTCTCCAAGGGAGGACCATCCAATCAAAATTGGTATTTCGTAAGGAGAGGACCTTTATAGCTAATTCCATCATCAGGAGGAATATTATTATGGATTAATTTATTTTTTTAGTGAGTATACCTACATAATATCCCCAAGAAAGTAATTTTAGGGTTGTCAATTGAGAGGGAATGAAGTTAATACAATTTTCTATTTAGGTCATGAGGCAATGATTCCCAGACACCACTATGAAAAGTGTTCCCATGATTGATATTTATATTTACATGTAGAGGACCATCCATGAAAACTCTCTACGAATAACCTTCAAAGGTACTAATTAATATATTTTGGTTATGATATTTTCAATTAAAACTTTATCGTCAGTATGACAATGAGTTATTAAGATCTTTAGAAACTATTTAAATATTATTTTTGTCCTCAAGAATTCAATCATTGAGTAGGGTAGTATTATATCCCCACTCTAGAACATTGGGATAACCTCTGTGATAATTCATCATATATAATATGAATTGGGATGTTGGGGTGACATATTTTGCACATTTACAATCATTTTTGTGATCCTTATTAGTTAAATCATGTATTTCCAAAAAAAATATTTCGATGATATATTGCACAAACTATAGGAATTTGGTATAATTACATTGAAACTGTTTGAAAATTTTATTGATTCCTTGGATAATTGGAGGTAATATACGAATTTCTTAAAGTGTGCACTATATTTGGTTAATGATTTATAGTTTTCAAAAGAATATATACAAGTTCCAATTTTTTATTATTAACCTATATGATCCAATGACCCTCTTAAATTTGTGAAATAATTTTTAAATCATATTGAGTATCACATGGAGTATGTGGAGGAGATTCTTTGATGGCATGACCATGAGTACTTTCTCACACATTCTCCCTACTATGATATAATGATGATTTTTCACATTTCCCCCTATCAAGATACACTAATAGTTTAATATTATGTGGTTAGGTACATAATTCTTCATATACATTATCTAAAAAAGGGATTTAGTGGGATTCATCAATGGGAATGATGGTAGATTTCCATTCCATAGTTGGAGAAAGGATATGAGGCCTCATATATCTTGTAGAGTCCACATGGATATATTTATGGGATTTATGTGGATGGGTGGGTAAATATACATTCCAATCGGTTTATGGAGGGATATGATGACATACATTCTCAGATGCTTCGAGATAATGTTGAATGATATACTAGGAATGTACATAAATAATTTTCTACTAAACATTTTTCTATAGAGAATTATTATTAATATATTTTATTGAGTAATAGGTATTTCCCTTCTTGATATGGTTGTTTGCACATTGCCTCTGGTGATATATCATACATGATATGATATTGAAGGTTGACATACGGATACACTAGGTGATGTTTTCAATTGGATTAAGAGGGATTGAGGTCACACATTTCAAGTTTCTATAGATAGGATCATTTTTTGTGACACTTAGGTTGAGGTGATTCCATAGTTGCAACATTAAATACCTTCTTATGGTAAGGAATGTACCCATTTTTTCATTCTGAGGAAAGTCTCTATAAATGGTTTGAGGTGGTGGCTAGTGCCGCAAGCTCTTTCATGGGTTTTCATAGAGTAGAATGATATTGGGGATTCATATTGATGGGGGATTTATGATGAACCTTTAGTGTCAAGATAGTACCAATAAATTGTTATTATGGAATATATAAATTCCTTATTAGTAGCTGATGACATTATGTTTTTTACAATGACTACACATTTGAGGAGGCCCTAACATGGAAGCAACTGAGGTGTATGTATTTCCTTAATATGTACACATTAATTTAAATTGAACGGTGAAATGAGTTGGTTATAATATTTGGTGTTCAATATCCCCACAAAAATTTTACGAGACTTGTTCCAACATAGGTAATATTATATAGATTTTTTTATAATGACCTGACTTTTCATAGATGTATGGATTTTTTTTTAATCCAGTCATTCCATTGTTGGTATTTTCTATTTGAATAAAACCTGAATACTATTCCTTATGGCTAGACATTTGTGTTTTGGTAAATTAGGTTTCACTAGGGTTAGATCCTGGAAGTGGGCCAAATAAACGACGTGTTTTTACTTGTCAATACCCCCTGTATTCCCTGAATTATTTTTTCCAAAAGAAAAAAAATATTATCATTACACATCATCTAATCTATACATTCTGTGAATATACCCTAATTAGTTTTTTTTACAATAAGGTGTGGCCTCAAATTTCTGGATAGAGTGTAACTTCTTCCCCCTGGCATAGAGGGATCTTCATAGGAGACCTCTACTATTCTTATCCAAGGTTCATCTAGATAGGCTTCATCTTGTGACCATATTAAAATTCATCAGTCACATTGGAATCATAACAATAATCTCTCCACTAATCCTCCATCTTATTGATATTTTCCTCAAAATATTTTGTGTTATTCTGGTGTAAGATAATGTGCCATGTTTTTAGGTTTTTAGTTTGTTTTTCTAGTTTCATCTATTATTCTTAGATTCAATGGATGACAATGGATGAGTGGTCATCCAAGGAACTGTGGTAGGTGGCCATAAAATTTTCCATATAAGATTAGTTGTTTTATTTCATTTTCAATTTTTTCACACACTGGAAATTTCTACAAGTTGATAAAATGTGATGTTATCCATTCTAATAAAATTTATAATGTTATATTAATCCCTTATATACATATTAAATTAATTACAGGATGACTAATTTTTTATTTTCCACCCCTTTGGGTGTGCGAATTTAAATTCCATGTTTATATAAAGTTTTAATTGACCAACCACCTCTTATGTTTTTCGGATTAGCATTGAAATCTATATTTACTTGTTTACAAATTTAATGGTAATTTTTGTTAAATGTAATTGTATAGAAAGACCATTAAACGTGTTATATATATACATGGTTGATATAAATTATGGAACCCATGATCATACTTGGATAAATCCTAAAAAAAAATTCGTCGTAATGATATTTTATCATTATAAATATGCAAGGGTTATGTGTTGATGAACAATGTTTAATGGAATTTATGGGCATGTAATTACCTAGTCCATCACATTGGGTGATGGGTATGGTGACTCAAAACATTTACATTAACATGGAATATGGGCAGTATGCTCTACATTCCCTTACATCGAGTGTTGGGAATGATGAAACAACCAACTAAATCGAGTTTCAGAACTAAATAATCGCATTCTTATAAAATTTAGGGATACGTCGGTTACTAGAGACTATACCTCATTAGACTATTCAGGGAAGACTGAGTTAATCCCATGGTCTTGGTGGAACCTAGTATCCTTGTATATTCCCCCCAATTTCATTAAATATAGAATTCATATAGATGTTTATTATATATATATGATCACCTATATATGAAAAATTTATTAGACATATCCCGACCCATGCCAATGTAGGTTGAGATTTCTATGGTCCCTATATGAACTAGAGATGACTAGTATTTATTTTCTGGATTGTTTATTATTCATAATACCTGCACACTACTTTTATGTTCTTACTTAAAAGATTACTCTACACCCATTTTGTGGTGGACTACTAGGTTTATCTCACAACCTACATTGGATGCCGTTGGTACCCGAGTAGACCCTAATATATTAGGTGTGGGTAAGGGAAATATCTATATCACAGATGGTTGATTTTTTTACATATAACATTGAACATGTGAGAATAGGACCGATTGTATGCTCGTGAGGCTAGCAGAATTGTCATTGGTTACTTTTTACATATTGTATAGCATGTTGTATATGCCTCAACTCAGTATCCCCTTTATCCCCGTATTATATATCATCATTACATTACATTAATTTTTATAGGACTCAGACATTTTAATTTTATTATTATTATTACTTCTTGGTTGACTCATATTATTATTATATTATTTTTGTTATATGTTATATGTTTTGTAGTTAGTTAAATTATACTTCCTCTATTATTTCCTATTTAATATATCTATTTATATCTATTTTGATACTATGATATGAGGTCATAGTATCCCAATTGTAACACCTTTTACCCTCATTAGTAGTCCTTGGATATGATGAACACTAACAGGAGTAGGTGGGTGCTAACTCACCAGTACTAACTCGCATAGTTCAACTAGAGGAACCACCTTCTATCCATGAGATGGGTGTTGAAGCCCAGATTTAGGAGGGATTAATTTGAACAATGAAATCTATTCTAGGAGTTTCTCACTCTAACATACCTATATAGGAGCTTACTCAAGAGAAAAAAATATCGGGATATGATATATAGAGGCTTCTAGATGTTCTTTTATGAGTAAGTCATTCCAACGAAATTAAGGGTTGACTGAGATAGATAGTTTGTGAACATGTACATGGGTGATATGTATGTGATTTAATATTCTATAAATTTTAATAATTAGTAGTGATTAACCATAGTAGGATGATATCCACCATCTGATATATACATCACCATCAGAACTATATACCGATGTCCCAAGGCATGACGAAACTCATCCTCTAATAACCATAGATCTTAGAACTCAAGCACAATTATGAGCCTCAAACCTCACATGATGCTCTCAATAATATCACTTTATGGTATATCACCTTTCACAAAGCTTTATATTGTGATAAAATCTATCATATATAACAGTCAACACCACAACCAAAGCTGTAATGTCTATATGGGTCTCCTCCCCCAACAAGTGTTCATCACAAACTCAACTAATTCTTTTCAATGTCAAAAAGACTCCAATGGTGTGTCATAAAATAATAGTGGGTAGAAATAACCAAAGAACCTAACCACGTCCTTTAGAACATCATTCCCCAATGAAAATGATGCTAAAAATTTGATTGTTAACACCATCCAAATCACATTGTAAATTCACTCAACCTAATGACCTCATTTCCCTAAATCCTGATGACCATATCACCTCAACCTACTATAAATCATCACCCCATTTATCTTAGGAAACACCCTAATCCTAATGGTAATTTCATCTTAGTCCATGTAAACATTATCACTATAATACTTGGACCATGGTCATAACATTTACAGGGAACCAATACATTCAATATAAAGAATTTAAATTATTTAAATTCAATGATTGAATTATCCTCCCTAGGTGGTCAAACCCACATACATAGATTCAAATATATATATATAGGATTGTGTATACCCATCGGCATCCCAAAACATCTATTACTCAATTTAAATGAGGCATTTTAATTATTTTTGATCTCACTTAATCACACACCCCACATATATTTATAAAGACACCCCGGATTCCTATAAAATTAATTATAATTCTTGGAACCCTCTACCTTATACACATAGGGACTCGTTTTTTCAAATATCATCCATAACATGATCCAAAATGTGCTAAGTCAGTGACATAGACAAACACCATAAAAATAGGGAAACTAATCAGGCATAGATTTAGAAATATATGATTCTAGATAAAAAGAGTATCAATGAAATTGGATTTAAAGCCTTAATAATACGCTTCTTTCAAGAATAACAGTCTTGAAATCATAGATTGGATAAGGATAGGAGACCAATTCCTAGGGAGGAGATAAAATGTAAGATCTCAGGTGTTATGAGTTGAATGGATAAGAAATGAGAAGGTGAAAAGAAATAAGGATGGGGATTAATTTGTTAATTTAACCTATATTAATGAAACACATAGTTTGGACAATCTTTCACCAAATTTTTGGATCTCACTATCCAAAAACCCCACCTCAAAAATAAATGTCTATTATTTTCATAACCTTTTATAGACTATGTGTAAGACATAGGTTAAAAATTGAAATGGTGTACTGTAACAACCCGAAATTTTGAATAAATTTTGTTGCCTAATTTTTTTGGTTTATTTTATTTTTAATTTAATAATATGAGTATAATTAAAATAATACCATTGGGTTTCGACTATTATATGACTATTGGTCACTATGACAATTGGAAACTAAATGTTGCGATTATTGTCTATAAATACAAGTGATCCTGTTTAATTAAAATAGAAGGAAAATTCGATGGCCCCATCCAGTAGTCTTGGGCTGATCGAACCCCATCTGATAGAACTCCGGAAGGAGTTATCACCTTTGGGCTATGCTCTAGAAAAAACCCAAGCCAATCTTCATCGTGTGAAGTTGGAACAAAATCGCCTTCGGGAGAAGTTCTAGCTTATATATATCACTACTCGGGGAATGTTGGTGGAGCCGCCCTTGAATTCTCTCACCTTAGCACAACATACACTTAGGTCCTATTCTTGGGTTATAAGGGGCTATGTAACGAGACCATAGCTACTTTGTGTAATCCTTTGTGTTAAATAAAATTGTGATTTCTTCATATGGTGAAGTTTGTATTTTTTTCAGATGCTCAAATAAATATTGGATATATATTGATGCAATTTCAAAAAAGGGTGTATTTTAAAAAATATTTATGTAAACCTTAAAAAATTAATAATGTGTAATGATTTTAAAAAAATGGTCTTCTCCTGTTGTGTTCAGTAAGAAATATAGAAGCTAATAAGATCCAGATAATTTTTTTCTTAATAGTAAATAATGAATAGTGATTTTACGCTTAAGATTTGTAATGTGAACAAATGGATTAGTCAGCTCACTTAAATAAAGTATTAATATAATTTAGGCACCTTGATTAAGTAATGTGATTCAATAAAATAGGTAAATAACTGTTTCAGAAATTATAAGTTGAGTATTAGATTTTTCAGGTGAATATTTTTTTATATTAAAATTATATTAAAAAAATTTAGAAAATTATATTTTTAATATGGAGTTCATTTTTTAATTCTGAGCTTCGATATTATGTTAAGGTTATTTTTTGAGATTTTTCTGAAAAAGTTGAATTTTCGATGAATAGTGAATTTTCACTTTACAGTTTTTGTTGTTTAATGACATCATTAAGGATGTAATAATTATGAAATAATTATTTTAGACTTATTATTAGTAATATAAGGTATTAGGTGTCCCAAGTGTCCAATACCATGGGAAAATACCATGGGCAAGCCCATGGTTTTTCCAATACCACCAATGAGGTGTCCCTTGGCCATTAATGCCTTGTCCCCTCACTTCCCCTATAAATACAAATCCATTCTCTCATCAATTCCATTAAAAATCCTATTCAACGATGTTATGGTCTCCTTAACTCATAATTAGTCCTCCCAAGGTTCCCTCAAGACTCTCAAGGTCCCAAACTACAAGATTTCGAAGTTACTTTCAAGGTAAGGGATCTGACCTCTCTCTTTCATTTCAAGTGCTCTCGTTTATGATTGTTTTAATCCCCATGTTCTTATTATTGGGGTGTTATTTTATATTAATATTACTGTTCTCTTCATGTTAATATGATTATATACACCCTCTTTCTCTCATTAAATCATTTTAATAATTTTTTATGTGGCGTCGTTAGGCTGCCGAATTTTTGTAAGGGATTATTTCACCCTTCTCATTTCCATGTTATATTTTCAGGTCAAGTCTTTCAAGTTCATTTTATTGTGTTGGGGTATGATATTCGATATCCATAATACTTACCTATTTATTTTAATATGATTAGAGACCCTATTTTATCTCATGAAATCATTTTTTTGAAATTTTAAGTGACGTCGTTTGGCTGCTGAATTTTCATAAGAGAAATCTTATTTTTTCTTCCTTTCATGTTTTTCATTTCATATGGAATGTCTTTAAAATTTCAATAACAAGCTCTTATATCCTTTATATTTTTTCCATATACTGTTTTATGAATCTTTTATGAGTGGGTGATCCATGTCCTTTCTATTTTCAACAGTTTCTAAAACCCAGTAACATAGCCGTTATGCTGCAGAATTTTCGTCTCAAAATGTCTCTCTCTTTGTCTCAAATTATTTTATTTTATTAATTGAATACTCAATGATCTTTCATATACAGGGTTATTCACATATATATCAAATGTTTATATTTTAATTCTGGTATTTATATATATGAAACCCTCTTTCCTTCTCCATGGGTTTAAAGGTACATAATGATCATGTCTTTAAAGAAATTTTTAAAACGTTATGATGATGAAATGAAACTCATTTATTTTATAATATATTTTTTATTTATAAAAAATTTTATGATGTTATATGTGGATCACATTATAATAAATAAAAATTAAGGTTGTTTACTGATAGCGCTCTAATACATTGGGTAGAGACTTAATCTCTAGATATGACCATTTTAACGATACCTTGCTGAATAACCTTGGTAATTTTTTTTAATGACTCCTTGGGGATGAACCTTGGTGAAACTGAAATGATTATCTAAGTTAAATGTTGTATATACTTATTCATGTTATGAAACACGTTATTTTTATTATAATATGCCTCATGATTTCTTTCTCATGCATTATTGTTCGTTTTCATTTTTTATTGATGTATCTCAAGTTCACATGTAAAATGTTTCTCTTGTTTCCCTTAAGGGGCCTTATACTCACCCTTTCCTTTGATGTATGTTACCAGGTTATGAGATTTAGTAATGAACATATGATGAACAAATGAGGAATCCTTTCAAGTGTTTAAGAAGTATCATTTTTATGTTTTCATGTATTAAGTTACTGGTTTCCAAGACACTAAACCATAAAGATCCTCATTTTTGTATAATGTAATGAATGTTTATGTGAAAAAAAGGTGGGATGTTATATTTGGTATCAAATCATTGTTTAGTTATTAGTGGAAATTAGGATTTGAAAACATTACAAGGTTTCTTAAAGAAAATATTAAATTTAGAAAAACATCATGGTACTTTGGTAAAGTATTGAGTAAGTGGATTCCAAACAATTAAATCCATGTATGGATACGAACAAGTATGGGTGGCTCTGGAAAAATGTACTTATGACTGAAAACTCTGACAAGGTGTTTTGGGCTTGACCCAGGGTAACCTGGTGCAAGACAACGGGCCTTGCTGCACTCTGGTGTTGACACTCCCAGGGGATATGCATTGGTAAATTCATAAGCTTAGTATGAACCATTATTATTGGAAGAAAGATAAAAAAAATTAAATATTAAAATAATAATATGTGATCATGGATAAACTAGATTGGAACCTAAGGGATCACAAGTTAGGATATACTTTTATTCTACATTTTTATCCTTCTATGCTTAAAATTTTCATTTCATGATTATTGGCCATGTATTTAAGTCCCCTAATTATACATTATTTTCTTAGTTAATGGCGGGAAATAGAAGAACATTTCCCAACAACCAATGTGATAGGAAATATGATAATTTTCATACTAATATGACAAATACAACGAGAGATCAAGTTGAACACATTTTGATTATGCCAACCCAGCTATCAAAAATATCAATTAATAATTGTTACCTAGTTGAATTCCCAAATTCATCCAGGAAGATTAAAATGAAGTCTCAAGTATGTTAATCTGATAAAGGTGATAAGCCAAAGAAGATACAATTTACTTTGTGCAAAAAGTGTGGAAAGAGGAACCAAGGAAAATTTCACAAAGTAACTGGGAGATGTTTTATGTGTGGGATGATAGTGCCTAAAGTAGCCAATTGCTTTAAAAAATGGATAGTGTGACGTATTGAGATAAGGTTCAATCTATTGTACCTTATAATATTCAATTTCATAAATGTGGAGAAGATGGACATTATCCAAGTAAATGATCTCTTGGAAGGTATGAAAAGAATGATGAACATCAGCATTCTTCATGGTCAAGGGAAAAATACAAGTCCTATGGTGATATGGATCATGATGACTGAATTACAAATAACCACTTCACAATAATTGTCTATGTCATGTTGTATTTTAGTTCTTGCACTATGATAATATCTTTAATGTTTTCTAAGAACATAGAGTCACTACCTATGTTGGTTTATATCATGAAGCAAAACATTCGATTGTTATGTATCACATATTTATGTTGTGAAGCTGTTATTCTTGAAAAAATGATTAGGGGATTAAAATATTAATATTATTTTTGAACATGTTCACTAATTTGGGATCCATGTATGATCAAGGAAAATTTATTACTATGATATTTTCTTTAAGAAGTAATGTTGTACTTATATTTTGAATAATCTAGGAATGTAAGGTGAACTTATGTTAATTTAGGTTACTTATGGAAATGATTAACCTATCTAGGGGAAAATATGATTATGTTAGTTAATTTTGTTATAATAAGTTAAGATTGGTTGATTTTTTTTTGAGATGAATGATAATGTTTATCATGGAATTCTATGTTATTACATCCTTTTGAGTTATGGGTTCCAATCTTAGTTTGGATTATTCTGAAGAATTTGAAGGGTTATTGTGTATTAAATTGTATTTCTGGAACTTTGGGTACATTTGTTGAATTTTGGAGATTAATAGTCACATTTCTCTTTATAAATGATTATCCTTTTTGGGGATTATATGATCACGTACTAACCATTTTAGTTTTAGTTTATGACTAATGAAAAGGGAAAAATATATTTATTATTTTTTGGATTATGTGATTTTCTAGAAGATGATTCTTGTGCTTTTGATGAGACCAAGTCTTTTTGAATGCTCATTGTTTGGAGAAAAGATTGGTCTTTGTGGAATCTTATTAAAGGATGAAACTATACATTAAGGTAAGTATATTTCCTTATGTTTTTATTATATGTATTAAATGAATTCCTTAAAACTATGAAAGGGAACATAAAACAAAAACGTTGTTGGATTACATTTCCTTCTGGGTAATCAAAGACCATTTTACACATCTTAAGTTTCTGATCATCTTGTGGATAATTTTCTACTAATCATGTTTTCTATCACTCTCCCTCAGAACACGACCCTTTGTTTTCTCTTCTGTATCTACGTTTTCCAACGTGGAATCCTAGTATGTGTCAACTCGGGTGTCCTTTGCACTTCCCTTTCTTTCATTTAAAGTAATAGTTTTACTTACTCTTTCTCCATAGAGGGACATTCAATGAAAATTCCAAGCCCAATATTAAAATTGTGAGGACGTAATTTCTTAAGGGGGTTAGATTGTAATGACCCAAAAATTTGAGTAAATTTTGTTCCATAATTTTTCTGGGTTATTTTATTTTTCATTTAATAAAATGAGTATAATTAAAATAAGACCGTTGGGTTTTGACTGCTATATGACTATTGGTCACTATTACCATTGGAAACTAAATGTTGCAATTATTGTCTATAAATTCAAGTGATCTTGTTTAATTAATATATAAAGAAGATTTTATCAGCCCATCATGTAGTCTTGGGAAGGTCAAAGCCAATCTGATTGAACTTGGGAAGGAGGTAGCTCCTTTTGGAATTGTTATAGACCAAACCCAAGCTGAACATCATCATGTGAAGCAGGAACGTAATCTCCTTGGAGAGAATTTCAAGCTTATAGAAATCACTACTCAGGAAATGTTTTCCATGCCACCCTTTGATTCTCTCACCTTAGTACACCTTACACATTGGTCTTATGCTGGGGTTGTAAGGGGCTATGTAATGTGACCATAGCTACTTTTTGTAATCCTTTATGTTAAACAAAATTGCGATTTCTTCCTATGATGAATTTTATATTTTTTTCAGATGATCTAATAAATAAAGGACATATATTGATGAATTTTGTAAAAAGGGTATATTTTAAAAATATTTATGTAATCCATAAATAATTAATAATGTGTAATGATTTTCATAAAATAGTCTTCTACAGTTGTGTTAAGTAATAAATTTAGAATCTAATAAGATCAACAAATTTTTTGTGAATAGTAAATTATGAATAGTGATTTTATGCTTACGATTAGTAATGTTACCAAATGGATTAGTAATCTAACTTAAATAAAGTATTGATAAAATTTAGACACCTTGATTAAGTAATGTGATTTAAAAAAATAGGTAAATAACTGTTTCAGAAATTATTAGTTAAGTATTAGTTTTTTGGGTGAATAGTGTTTTTTATTTAAAAACTATATTTATAAAACAGATTTCATTTTTGAATTCAGAGAATCAATATTATGTTAAGGTGAATTTTTGCGACTTTTTTGAAAAAGTTGATTTTTCGATAAATAGTGAACTTTCAGTTTAGAGTTTTGGGTTGTTAATGACATCATTAAGGATGTAATAATTATGTAATAATTTGGGTCGACTTATGATTAGTAATATAATGTACGAGGTTTCTGTAGTGGACAATACCATGGGAATATACTACGTGCAAGCCCATGGTTTTTTCAATACCACCAATGAGGTGTCCCTTGGCCATTAATGCCTTGTCACCTCACTTCCCCTATAAATACCAAGCCATTATCTCTCCATGTCCCTTCCAAAATCCCCAAAAACGATGTTTTGGCATCCTTACCTCCCATGGAGTCACCCCAAGGTTCCCTAAAGCCTCAAAAGGTCCCAAACATCATGATTTTTATGTTACTCTTCAAGGTAAGGGATCATACTTCTCTTTTTCTTTTCAAGTACTCTCGTTTATGTCATTTATTTTAATCCCCATGTTATTATGTTGGGGGTGTTCTTTTATATTCATATTACTTTAATTATCATTTTCCTATTATGAGAGACCTCGTCTTTCTCTCATCAATTCATTTTGATAATGTATAAGTGGTGCCGTTAGGCTGCCGATTTTTTATAAGGGATTATTTCACCCTTCTCATTTCCAAGTTATATTTTGATTTCAAGTCTTTAAAGTTCCTTTTCTTTTGTCTGGGTTTGATCTTCCATATCCCCCATACTTCTGTCTTTAAGCTAATATGATGAGAGACCCTATTTTATCCTATCAATTAATTTTTTTGATGTTTTATGTGACGCTGTTAGGCTGCAAAATTTTCATAAGAGAAATCTTATTTTTGTCTTCCTTTCATGTTTTTCATTTCATTTGGTATGTTTTTAAAATATCATTACCATGTTTTTGTGTCATTTATATTCTGTCCCTCTAATGTTTTATGGATCGTTTATGAGTGGGTGACCCATTTCCCCTCTATTTTCAACGTTTTCTAAATCACTGTAACATAGCCGTTATGCTGCAGTATTTTCGTCTCAAAATGTCTCTCTCTTTGTCTCAAAGTATTTTATTTTATTAAGTGAAATCTCAATGATATTTCTTCTACAGGTTTATTCATATATATATATATATCAAAATAATATATTTTAATTCTTGTATTTACATACATGAAAACCACTTTCCTTCTCTGTGGGTTCAAAGGGACATAATGATCATGTCTGAAAAGCAGTTTTTAAAACTTTATGATTATGAAATGAAACACATTTGTTTTATGATATATGGGTTATTTATGAAATTTTTGATGATGATATATGTGGATCACATGATAAAAAAGACAAATTAAGGGTGAAACTATATAACGCTACAATGAATTGGGTAAGACATAATCTCTAGAGATGTCCATCTTAACGATACCATGGGGAATAACCTTGGTAATTTTTTTTAATGCCACCTTGGTGATGGACCTTGGTGAAACGGAAGTTATTTCCTAAGTTAAATGTTTCACCCACATCTTCAATTTATTAAACACATTATTTTTATTATGATATTCCTCAGGAATTCTTTCTTATGACTTAACTTTATTTTTCATGACTTTATTGATGTATCTCAAGTTTAAATGTAAAATGTTTCCCTGTTTTCCCTTACTATGCCTTCTTCTCACCCTTTCCATTGATGTATGTTCCCTGGTTATGAGATGCAGTAATGAACATAGTATGAACAAATGAATAATCCTTTTAAGTGTTAAGAAGATTTTTTTATATTGTCATTTATTAAGTTCCTCGTATCCAAGACACTAATCCTTAAAGATCCTCGGATTTGTATAATGTAATGAATGTTTATGTGGTAAAAAGGAGGGATGTTATATGTATTGTGCTTGTGTTCCCCCACATTCAGAATTTTTTAAACCATTTCTACTGTAAAAAATGAGATTTAATGTTTCCCCTTAGAGGTCACACAACTTGATCAAACTGTGGCCCTTTTTATGCACTTTCATTAAACTATGCTTCCAAGTCCTGAAAAACACAAAAAAAATTAGAAACCATGATGTATTTTTTCCATAAAAACCGTATAAAAATAATTCTTTCTGTAATCCAAAATCTACGAATTAGGTTCCAAATATCAAAAAAAATTCTTGCATGCTCACCAAACTAAAAAATTCGAACAGGTTAATGAATTTGACCCGCTCAAATAATTGTATTTGTATATTCTCCCTAAAATAACATTTATTTCCCCATGAAATAATTATTTTCCTAGATATGGTATTTAACTGACCCATATCTTCAATATATAACCCTTCTGCACCAGTTATTAGGTCATTTCCAATTACTCTTTTCGTGATCCCCACCGTAAAAATCAACTTCCCAATCTCTCCCTGACCCAAAATTTACATCTCAATAGTTCCAAATACCATACCAAGATATAAATTACATCCTATGACATACCATTAATCCTGAACCTCTTTAGTTACTATAATCAATCAATTTTTATACCAGACACACAAAAAATAGTGCAAGTTGTCAGATTCCACAAAGTACATATGATGCGAGACGCACGGGGTGGCCCGATCTTCACGACGTAGGGCGGCGGATGATGGATGCGGTTTGGGGCTAAGTGACGAGTGAAGGGTATGGATAGTGGAAGCAAGTAGTCAACCAACGCTATATGGAGCGTGACCTACTACTTAGACAACACACTCAAGGGAGGGGTGTGATGGCCAATCCACACAACAACACACTTGGGTTGAGGCACGGAATTGGGGGCTTTGTGATCTTGGATCACCAATCTAACTTATAGATTGACAAGGCAAGAATACACAAGAGCAAGGGGGAAAACCTGGGATAATCCTCACACAATGGAGAGAAACAAAGCATAAGCTCTCAAATTAAGTCTTGAATGCCAATACAATGCCATGGGGTGGGTATTTATAGCCAAGGGGGTGATACAATGGTCAAGGGTCTAATACCCTAAAGTCATAAAGTCTAAACCTACCTTGTCCCCTTAAAATTCAAAAAGACAAAAGCCTACAAAGACTTTTGGAAAAGAAGCACACAACTTTCCAACATAGCACACTGGATTTGACTTTGAGTGCATAGCCCACCGGATTTGACTTTGGTGTCCAAAGATGCCATTTCTAGAATCCTTCATGTGGGCAAGGCCTCCAAATTCGGGCAACCATGTGGGCCATGTTTTAATCATCAATTTTGGGCTTGAATAAGTGATATTACAGGACCATTTTCTCCATCCATGCAAGGTAATACCCATTGGGCCTTTAATGAAGCAAGATGAGCGCCCATTGAAGCATTCAACCTCTTTAATCTTCCTCGTGTCATTGGGCCTTGCAAATCCAATTCCTCCACCTGAGCAATCAACTCTGTGCCTTCCACATGGTTCGTATCATCCTCCCCCTCTTGAAAAGGAGTCGTCCTCGACTCTTCATCCTCTACACCCAAAAAAAGGAGAAAGATCAGAAACATTGAAAGTGGCACTTACACCATACTCACCTGGCAAAGCTATCTTATAAGCATTGTTGTTAATCTTCTCAAGCACTCGGAATGGTCCATCGCCTCGTGGCATGAGTTTTGATTTCTGCTTTTCAGGGAATCATTCCTTCCGCATATGAATCCAAACCAAGTCACCGGGCTCAAACAACATTTGCTTGCGACCCTTGTTTGCACGATCCATATATTTTTGGGTCATCCGCTCGATATTTAACCTTGCCTTTTCATGGATTTTCTTGATGAATTCTGCATGCATTTTTGCATCCATATTAACTGCTTCCTGTAAAGGCAAAGGAACTAGATCAATAGGCACAATGGGGTGAAAGCCGTAAACTATTTCAAATGGAGAATATTGAGTAGTGGAATGCTTGGCCCTATTATATGTGAATTCCACATGTGGCAGACACTCCTCCCTATTCTTGATATTCTTTTTGACAATTGTTCGCAGAAGGGATGATAGTGTGCGATTCACCACCTCCGTTTGCCCATCGGTTTGTGGATGACATGTAGTGGAAAATAATAACTTTGTACCGAGTTTGCTCCACAAGTTCTTCCAAAAGTAACTATGAAATTTTGTGTCTTGATCCGACACAATGGTCCTTGGCATTCCATGATGCTTGACTACTTCCTGAAAGAAAAGTGTTGCTATGTTAGTGGCATCATCTGTTTTGTGACAGGGAATAAAATGTGCCATTTTTGAAAACCGATACACCACAACAAAAATGGAATCTCTCCCCCTCTTGGTCCGTGGTAGCCCCACAATAAAGTCCATTGATATTTTCTCCCAAGGGGTGTTGGGAATTGGGAGAGGAAGATATTGTCCATGTGGGTTCAGCTTTGATTTGGCTTTATGGAAAACAATGCACTTTCCCACAAATTTCTCAACATCTCTAGATATCCTAGGCCAATAAAAATGCTCACTAAGAAGACTTAGAGTTTTTGAAACACCAAAATGCCCCATTAACCCACCCGAATGTGACTCCTTTAGTAAAAGTAAACGGATAGAGCAATTAGGAATGCAAAGCTTATCAATCCGAAATAAGAATCCATCATGTAAATAGAACTTTTCCCAACTACCTCCAGGTTTACAATGTTCATAAGGTTCTCTAAAACCACTATCAGTGGCATATAAATCCTTAATGTATTCAAAACCAAGAAGTTTTGAATCCAACAAGGATAAAAGAGAATATCTATGCGAAAGTGCATCAACCACATTATTTTCTTTACCATTTTTATTCTTGATGACATATGGAAATGATTCAATGAATTCCAGCCATCTAGCATGTCTCCTATTTAGTTTATGTTGGCTCCTAAGGTATTTAAGAGCCTCGTGATCAGAATGGATCACAAATTCTTTAGGCCAAAGATAGTGTTTCCATGTTTCGAGTACCCTAAACAATGCATACAACTCTTTATCATATGTAGCATAGTTAAGAGTTGGTCCATTTAACTTCTCACTAAAATAACCAATAGGCTTACCTTCTTGCATGAGTACTCCTCCTATGCCAATTCCGCTTGCATCACATTCAATTTCAAAGGACTTACCGAAGTCTGGAAGTGCAAGTAGAGGGGCGTGGGTGAGCCTCTCCTTTAGCGCATGGAAGGATTTTTCTTGAGTTGTCCCCCATTTGAAAGGAACATTCTTCTTTGTCAATTCATTCAACGGTGCTGCTAGTGTGCTGAAGTCTTTCACAAATCTCCTGTCAAAACTAGCAAGCCCATGAAAACTTCTTACCTGTCCAACGGAGGTTGGAGTTGGCCATTCTTGTATTGCTTTGATCTTCTCGGTTTCCACTTCAACTCCATTGCCACTCACAACAAATCCAAGGAAAATAATCTTATCGAGACAAAATTCACACTTTTTTATGTTTCCAAACAGGTTTTCTTTCCTTAACACCTCTAGGACTTTTCTCAAGTGATCTACATGTTCATGCAAAGTCCTACTATACACCAGAATATCATCAAAGTAAACTACCACAAATTTTCCAATATATGCACGTTAGAATGATTCATTAACCTCATAAATGTGCTAGGTGCATTGGTGAGACCAAAGGGCATGACTAACCATTCATAAAGTCCATGTTTTGTCTTAAATGCAGTTTTCCACTCATCTCCTTCTTTCATCCTAATTTGATGGTAGCCACTTCTTAAATCAATTTTTGAGAAAATAGTTGAACCATCTAATTCATCTAGCATATCATCTAACCTAGGGATAGGATGACGATACCTGATCGTGATGTTGATGATGGCTCTACAGTCAATGCACATTCTCCATGTTCCATCCTTCTTTGGTACTAGAAGGACCAGTACCGCACAAGGACTAAGACTCTCTCTCACATACCCCACATTCAACAACTCTTGAACTTGCCTTTGAATTTCTTTTGTCTCCTCTAGGTTGGTGCGATATGCTGGGCGGTTCGGTAGAGATGCTCCAGGTATGAGGTCAATTTGATGCTCAATACCTCTAATGGGTGGAAAACCCGGTGGCACCTCCTCGGGAAACACATCTTCAAATTCCTGCAACAAATACTCAACAACATGTGGCAAAGAAGATGTTAAGTCGTTAGTGTTCAACATCACCTCTTTGTACATAAGTACTAAAAGATTTTGTCGAGAAATCAATGCTTCCTTAACCTCACTCTTTTTTGCCAACATCACATTTTTCTCTCCTCTCAAATCTTTTTCCCCTCTTGATTTTTCTTTGCTCTCCATTTCTTTTCTTCTCTAATTTTCTATTTTTCCCTCATTCTCTCCTTTTTCATTTTCTCTCTTTTTTTCCTCATCACTCTTTTTTTTCTTTTCTCTCAAAATGTGATCTTCAAGAATTTGCTTGGGGGACATGGGGTTGAGGGTTATAGGTTCCCCTCGGAGTAAAAAAGAGTGACGGTTCAAGAAACCATCATGAGTAACACGCCGATCGTACTGCCATGGTCGACCCAACAATAAGTGGCACACCTTCATAGGAACAATGTCGCACAATACCTCATCGTTGTACTTACCGATGGTGAACAATACCTTCACTTTCTTGGTGACCTTCAGCTCCCCACAATCATTCAACCACTGAAGTCGGTATGGATTTGGATGCCTTAAAGTCGGGAGTCCCAACTTCTCCACCAACTCAGTGCTCGCCACATTGCTACAACTTCCACCATCAACAATAACACTACATACCTTCCCATTGATCTTGCATCGTGTACGGAAAAGGTTCTCCCACTGCTCCTTTTCTCCAACGGTCATTTGTGCACTTAAAACTCTTCTAGTGACAAGAATCTCTCCATCTTCCGCAAATTCTCCATTTTCAATTTCTGGAGATTCATCTTCCTCCTCTTCAGAGCTCTCTCCATCGGTCTCCCATTCTCCATACTTGTTGATGATCATGGTGTGACGGTTAGGGCATTCACTAGAAATGTGACCCCTTCCATGACATTTAAAACACTGAATATCCCTATTCCTGGTTTGATTAGCCTCAAAAGTAGGTTTCTTAGGTGGAAGAATTACCTTGTCACTTTTGCGATCAACCACCTCTTTTTCCTTTGATGGTTCTCAAATCTCCTTCCTTGGATTTCTCCATGGTGTGAAAGGGGTAGTGGGTTTCCTCATGTTGCTCCTCCTTTTGATTTGTTGCTCAATCTTAGTGGCTTGGTGGATCATATCTTGTATCTCTACATGGTGGTACATCTCCACTTGATCCGCAATCTCCCGATTGAGCCCATGTAAAAACCGTGCCATGGTTGCCTCCGGATCCTCCTCAACGTTTGCCCGAATCATGGCAATATGCATCTCCTTGTAGTAGTCTTATACACTCTTACTCCCTTGGATGAGGCGTTGAAGTTTTTTGTGGAGATCTCTATGGTAATGTGTGGGAACAAACTGCTTCCGCATGGTGAACTTCATGTCTTCCCAAGTGTTGATGGGACGTCCACCATATCTAGCCCTCTCCTTTTGAACATGATCTCACCAAATTAAAGCATAATCAGAAAATTCAAGGGAAGCAAGTTTGACCTTTTTCTCCTCGGAATATGCATGGCATGAAAAGACCTGCTCGATCCACATCTCCCACTCCAAGTATGCTTCCGGATCACTTTTCCCAAGAAAAGAAGGGACCTTCACCTTGATCCCGCCAAGTAATTCATCATCATGTTGTCTCCTTTGGCCTCCTCTCGGTTGTTGGTACAACCTCCTCCTTTGTGGGACTTCATCAAGATCATCATCAAAGTTCACCATCTCCTCCTCCATGATGTGGGGACGACCTGGTGCGGGAGCGCGTCGTGGGTTATCATGGAACATCCTTGGGCTTGGTTTATTCTCCAATTCATCAATCCTCTCATGTAACACCTCCAACTTCCGATCAAGAAGCTTCTCGAAGTGGCTCACCAAAGTTTGCATTTGGAATTGCGTAGCATCAGGTGCGGGAGATCTACTTCGACTTCCTTCATCGCTAACATGAGCAATTTTCTTCCCACGATCTTCTGCCATGATAAGTTACACAAACACAAACACACACCGGGGGGGAACACACACAATGATACACACTCACTCACACACGCGAGATGTACACACTCACACAAGATGTACACACTCACACACACAAAGATACACACTCACGCACGCAATATATACACACTCACACGCACAAGATGTACACACACACGCACACAACAAGATGCACACACTCACACACACAAGATATTTTTTTTCTTATTTCTCTCCACTCTCAAAACTCAATTTGAATTCCAAGCTCTTATGAAATATAATACCTTGTTTAGGGCGATCAAGTGCCACCAATTCCTCCCCAATCAAGATTGTGTTGGGGGATGGTTTAACACAACCTGCTTGAGTGGTAAGTGGTTTAACAATGGTAAAGGGTCAAAAAGAGGGTGGAAGGAAGGGGTAGATAGGTGGATTGTGGGTTTTGCCCGATTGTGCAAGATAAGATAAATGAATAACAATATGAGCCAAATACAAAATGGGGATGAAGTAAAATGATGGAAAAGGTTATATATGGAAATAGAAAGTGCTAATAAGGTAAAGCACAAAGGAGTAATTGTATCCGCTCTTTTTTTTTGCTTTTTTTTGTCAATTCTCCCCAAAAAGTGTTGTGCTTGGAGTTTTAAAGCACACGATGATTGAACGGAGAGTAAGACAATTTTTTTTCGAAATCTCTCAAATAAAAGATGCGCTTAATTTTGAAAAGCACAAAAAGATGTGTTGAGAGAATTTTTTTTTTGCCGGATACAAATCACATATAGAGAATTAAATGCGGAAAGAAGATGAATGAAAATTTGGCTCAATTTATAATAATCCAAGCTTGCACAAACTAGGACAATTCGGGAGGCTTTCAAGAAAAATGGATTTTTTTTTGTGAATGGGTGAATAATATGGAAAGATAAGGTGGGTAATGGATAGGATTAAAGTAAATGAAGGGATAGACGCCTACCGTGTCAACCGGAGCTCTGATACCAACTGATGCGAGACGCACGGGGTGGCCCGATCTTCACGGTGTAGGGAGGAGGATGATGGATGCGGTTTGGGGCTAAGTGACGAGTGAAGGGTATGGATAGTGGAAGCATGTAGTCAACCAACGCTATATGGAGCGTGACCTACTACTTAGACAACACACTCAAGGGAGGGGTGTGATGGCCAATCCACACAACAACACACTTGGGTTGAGGCACAGAATTGGGGGCATTGTGATCTTGGATCACCAATCTAACTTATAGATTGACAAGTCAAGAATACACAAGAGCAAGGGGGAAAACCCGGGATAATCCTCACACAACGGAGAGAACCAAAGCATAAGCTCTCAAATTAATTCTTGAATGCCAATACAATGCCATGGGGTGGGTATTTATAGCCAAGGGGGTGATACAATGGTCAAGGGTCTAATACCCTAAAGTCATAAAGTCTAAACCTACCTTGTCCCCTTAAAAGTCAAAAAGATAAAATCCAACAAAGACTTTTGGAAAAGAAGCACACAACTTTCCAACATAGCCCACCGGATTTGACTTTGAGTGCATAGCCCACCGGATTTGACTTTGGTGTCCAAAGATGCCATTTCTAGAATCCTCCATGTGGGCAAGGCCTCCAAATTCGTGCAACCATGTGGGCCAAGTTTTAATCATCAATTTTGGGCTTGAATAAGTGATATTACAGGCCCATTTTCTCCATCCATGCAAGGTAATACCCATTGGGCCTTTAATGAAGCAAGATGAGCGCCCATTGAAGCATTCAACCTCTTTCATCTTCCTCGTGTCATTGGGCCTTGCAAATCCAATTCCTCCACCCGAGCAATCAACTCTGTGCCTTCCGCATGGTTCGCATCAACATATTAATAACTTGATACAAATCCCAAACTTGCATCTCAATATATTACCATTTATACAATATCCCATAGGATGAATTTAATAATCATTTATTATATTTACATATTCATTCCCTTTATAATCTATATTACTAAGCACCATATACAAAATATGCATCGCATCGATTCCTAAATACCAACAAACCTCATTTTAAAATCCAAATTGAATTGATGTCTAGATTCATATGAACCTCATATATATATATATATATATGAAACATCATAATACATTCCAAAATACTAACACGTTCATGCTTAGTCCACGAACAACATATTTATACCTCATGCGCCAAAACAGGACATGAAAAATCCAAAGGGTCTTGACTGCAATCATGAAATACCTCTAGTAATTATTGGATCCATGACCTGCACTAAACCTAGTGGATCAACAACACTCACCTATCCTAGAGCCCGGCTACCTTAGACATGGAATCCATACATAAATGAACCAACTATAATCCATTAATCCAATGTTGAGTCTCTCTATCTCTTTTATGACCGCCGCATGCAGCTGAATCTTGGATACCAACTCCTGGAATTACTCTCATTCTTTTCTCATGTCCTTGAGTCTTCCCTAGTCCTTGATTCAAAACATTCCATTAATGATTTTTTAAAAACCTCTAAACATTCACAATTTTTCCACAATACTGATACGCCTTTTGATGTTATTCACACTGTGACCAAACTTTCCCTTACTGCATGCAATTGAGGAACACCGATGAGGATCCACTCATCTATGGCATTCTTGAGTCTATATAGAGAGTACCCCACTAAGAATCTCCATATACCGTTTTTATGATACATAATCTCTCACCTCTAAACTCACATAACACCATCACCAGCCTATAATATGATTGATCTATCAAATTTCCCCCAGCTATCAGTGTCTGATTAACCACCATTGAGAACAATTTCATCATGAAGATGTTTATATGCACCCATATGGAATTATGTAATACAATCTCCAAATAATGCACACTGGATAATTCACCACAAACTATAGATGTAGAAAAATGAATTTGTCTATGTTGTTGGATGCATAATCCATGACGGATATGTATCCCTAAATGATATTCAAGAAATCCTGGGATATAACTTCTCTCAGAATCTCTTAAAATAATTTCATGTTTCTTGTAACCTTTAAATCCTTCCAAATAAATCCGTCATGTATTTTTTACTGAATGTATACATCCCACTAGTAATTTTTAGTCCTCTATGTATGTACATATCTATCATAACACTTTAACGAGTGGTGTCTCAAGATAATTAAAAATAGTCTTCAAAAATTTGATCTAAATCAATGAAGCCTACGACCCATCGTGACCATGAAATAAAGCTGGATGACGTGTCTAGATCTCACAATTTAGGTACCTCATAGATGGATCAATTATTTTTGCTACCCTTTCAAAACCCAATATGACCTGAAACAATACATTCTAGAGTTACTCGTTAAACTAAACATCAAAATATGAAATCTATTTTCTATGTCCCGCAAGTACCATATCCCTTACCAAAAGCTCATGATCATCTCCTCCCTCTAGGGACTAATTGTGAAACATAGGGGCCTCATCTAATGAACATTCATGAAACACCACATATCTACCCTCTTAATGCTCCACTACAATTCGTCTATGTGAAATCATGTTTAAAAAAAACTCAAGGTCAAATAGTCAAAATAATATATATCATAGATAGGGAATGATGAAAAAGGTACTGTAACTGACAACCATTACATTACCCTATCACACCATGTCACATCACATCTGTCCTTATGGCCGCCTGTCTATGTATATTAGAGACAGATATCGTAAATAATTCAACATCATTCCCCTATCAACCCTTATCAGTGTCATGTATCACATATCATATATATTACATTGGGGTATAAGAGTAGAATTACCCCAAAAAGTATACATAGGAAACACTAATTAGATTCATTTTGACACTTTAAACAAATGAACCCCTTCTATAATCCATTCCTTCTAATACATGATTTGGGTTTACATATCATATATAAATATCAATGGAAACCACGTGCTTATACCGGTTGAATAGATTGACACCAAATATGCTAATTAATAAAATTATATTAATATTCTTCATTGACACATTAAATATCCCAACCCCTCTAAAAAAATTATATGGTAAAAAAATTTATTATTGCAACGTCTATATATCATGTCACATTATGTGCCTACCATGATGAATAAAATAATCTCACTGGCTATACCCAGGAATGTTTCAAACAATATAACATAAAAAAATCAAACCCAAGTGAGACAGAAGATGTGGAGGTCAAATCAATGCTAAATGGACATAATCGAACAAAAATTTCAAACCTTGGGAAACATGATATTCCCATAGTCAGGGGGTTATAGGCACCCAAACATGATATCATTACCCATCCCTATCTACATCATAGTTTTCGGTCTACTATAGATCAAATACTAAGAGATAATGGAAAATAAAACTGCAATGACACAATTTATAACATACCAACTTGCTTTTCATTCTAATTATTACTTTGACTTGATTGTCCACATGGCATTAGATGTGCCTCATAGTATGCCAAAGGAAAATAAAAACCAGTGACGGTCTGATTAGGTGAGAATAGGGAGACTATACCCATGGATGGTGATAAAAGAAATGGTATATATAAATATAAAAAAATGGAACAAGTCGATAGGAAAAAAAAGAAAAAAAATATTTCATCCAATAAAAAGAGGTATAAATACACAATCACAAATTATAATAATAATTGAATATATATCATGCCAATACATGATATACAAACACTTATAGTTATGGTATCCCATGGATGAAAATTAATGTAGATATATAAAGCAATAAAAGCTCCTGAGGTAACTTTTTCTCGATTTAAGAACCACCAAGGACCAAGATATCTATCACATGCATAGGTATATCTATGATCAAAAATTTCTAGCTCTCTATATTGATACCCTAACTGATCTCAATGAAATATGTTCTTCATGTGACTCAATGTTCCTTTTTATGGGGTGAGTATGAACTCATTCGACCACCAAAACTTTATTAATATCTTATATACCTAATTATGGAGCTTTATATAAAATATATTTAAGAGTAAATTCACACACATTTAATAATTTACAATCTACACTTGTGATCAATAGACCCAAGTGTGCATTTGAATGCTTCGCCCAATGCCAGTATATTTTTATAAACACTCTCCCAAAGATATACACGAAATGCACTATATATCTACATATTTATATTTTATGTGATGAGGATCCATGACATAGTACCAAGAATCCCCTATCAAATATCATATATGGTGACACATTAGGATCCACACTTCATATTGTAACTATCACCTTGTTCCAATAGACACCTCATGTACCCTCAATAGGTACCTAAAATCCAAATGGAATTCAAATAATGTCCATGGTACCTCAAACCTATTATCATAATACTAACATAATATAAACATCCCAACATCCCATGGAATTAAAATATCCATCCTCTAAAATATAAATCACCGTCGGATTAACAAACTAACATCTTGAGGCATGATGATAACCATCCTTTAATAATCCTGACCCATCATCCTCAATCCTAATTGGATGACATATCCCCCCAAATAGTTGTCTCAAAACCATCACCCAATAATCTTCTACTATCAATGTTTCTTTCAATGATGAGAAACTCTAAAATATTTTTTATTCATCCCTATCACATATGTTGTAATATCTATGGAGGCCTCCACCCACAATGACAGGTCAAAACCAACTAAACTAAGTCATGTATCGCTAAATATGTCTTCATATGAACATTGGTCAATAACGGTGATTGGAAGTTTCTAAAAACCTAAGATTCATCATCTAGAACCTCATTCCCACATGACCATGATGTTAAATATGTATGTTCAACATTATCCAAATCACACGGGCCATTCCATCATCAAAATAACCACGTTTCCCCAAATCCTCTTGACCATTTAACCAAAACATAGTGATCTTACTCACCCCATGTCTCTAAAGGCATTCCCATATCATGATAATCATGTGTCTCCATCCATGTGACCAAAAAACGTTAATCATCGGGCCAAGCCAGTCGCGTTCCCTAGGAACCATTACAAAAAAACATAAATTAATTAAATTTAATAGTTGACCTATCATTACCAAATTTTCAAATCCTCTTTCCAATATTATCATGTATATATATTATAGGTAATACCCATATGCATCCCATGACATCCATTATTAATTTTGAAAGCAACAAATTCATTATTTGGGGTCTCAATTGGTCACACACCAACTCATGTTTGATAAAACACCCCAAACACCCCTAAAATTATGGATAATGGTTGTAAATTCCAACCTTATACTCATAGGTTCTCACAAATCTAATATTAAATTATAAATCTGGTTTAAATGTGATAAATTATAGATTTTGAGAAACTCCTTGAAAATATGGAAAAAGTGATCACACAGAATTAGCATTCAGTGTGGATAAATAAATAACGATTAAAGGAAATTGTATTAAATTTAATATTGATAAAAATAAAATGAGAGAAATGAAGTTGTAAAAAAATATCAAATGAGGATAGGATGAAAATTAATAGGGATGATACAAATTGAGAGTTCTCCCATGTTGTGCGTGAAATAGGGGAAAATGAGAAGTTGGAAACTACTAATATGTGGTTGGTATTTCGGTCATTAATCCCAAATAATTTACTCACATTGATATGTCACATGATTTGGTAAATCATAAAAAACCATGTAGAGATCACTGTTAAAGAACCACAGATCACATGAATAATTTCATATATTTCTAAAAAAACACAAAACATGTTATTTCCTATGTTAAAAAAATCAGAGGTATAACATTGTAATGGTACCCTTCAATCATGGTTCTTAAAAACATTAGTTGTTTAAAATGGGATGAAAAATATATCCAGAGAGGGAATAGAATTTGTTCAATATGTCTTCCTCTATCTGTGCATTCCCGAAATTGAGATTCTAGGGAACAATGCACCCTACACTGATTCAAAACCTGAGGTAGTTACTGGACTATAAAAACCATCTATAAATTTGACTATGGGAAAAAAAACTCATATAAAAAGGATCCAATGAAAAAATAATAATTTCAAGCTCACCAAACCAAAAAATTAAAAAATTATTGAAAAATTTAAAACTAAAAAACCTATGATGTTACCGAATTCATCCATATATCTTTTATTCTATATTTATAATTTTTTTGGATATTCATATTTTCCCATAATATCATCAATGATTAGTTATCACTTCAAAGTTTATGATCATTAAAATGGTTTTATTTATTTCAATATATTTTTCTTCTAACATGTTTCATGTTGTACACCATGATATATTAGTGGGGTGTACATTCTACCCCATTAAAGAATCTTGACATAAAACATCATTTAATTCATGGTATTTAAAAATAATTATTTAATTCAATATTTCAATGATTTTTTATTTAGAAATATACCCAGGGGTTAAAGGATTTTATTTATGATCCCATTTTGCTTGAGGATTATTTATATTCTAGGGTCCATTAGGTGAAATTGTATTATCTTATATTCATAAACCAAATAAATTGTCTTCTCTACTAGTTTGGAATGTGGTTTATATTTTCAATTTTCATTTCCTTCTTTATGGATTAATAGATCATGAATAATCATATTTATAAATATTTTGATCATATATATATATATATTTAGATCAATAATCATTCTATTATTTATCCATGAATTTTAAAAAATCATGTATATTTATTTTTAAAAATAAATTATTTAATAATGTTATGTTACAAGATAATTGAAATTATTTTAAAACAATTTATAAGTAAATTTCATAATGTTTTCTAAATGGGTTACTTTTTACCATCATTACAGTAGTTTTAAGGAAATGAATATTTGTAATGATTACATCATTATTGGATTTTCCCACCAATATGTATAATTATATCCATGAGAGAGTATGTTTTAATTTTAAAAGAAAATTATTTTCAAAATATATTTTAAAATTTTAGTTTTTAAAATTATTTTAATATAGAATCTATATATTCCATAAGATTTTTTATAATGATATTTTTCTAGCATTCACATTCATCAATGGATAAAAACTTTGAATTTTGTAACACTTCATTGGGGATATGTTGTATTGATACAATCCTTATTTTTTATTTCGATAGATTCTGATTTCTTTAAAAAAATATTATGATTTTTTTTCTTTTTCATATGTAAATCAAATAATTAATGATCAATGATTATTGTCATGTAGAAAAGTGGGATATTATAAGTATTTCTTAAAATTCTACAGTACATGAGAATATGTATGGATTATTGAATGTTGGTTTTATTTAATCCTAGGATACTAGTTCTATTATAAAACATGGAGGGATAGTCCCATTATAAACTAAAGAATGATGATTCTATTAAAAAAACGATGGGTGGTTACATTTTAACCCATGTATGGATGGGTCTGTTGTAACCCTCCAATGCAATGGTAATGAGGCTAAGTAAAATGGATCTAACTTACCTCTATGTTACTATTCAGTGATGTTACTCCAAATAGATGGTATATTTTATTTATTATTGGTTACCCATAAGAGATATGGTAAATAAACATTTAGGTAATTCTATGGTGAATGATTAAAGTTCCATGTTACCAACATGTTTTCTACATCCTGTAATTATATTTGAATTTATACATTACTCGATTATTGTTTTAACATAAGCTCAAGATTATTGGCTTATATGAATTTGGTATTATGTTAATGATTTATTCCTCATGTCACATATTATGATCCAGTTTTCTAAGTGTATAAAATCTCAAATTTGTTTCTCATAAAAATCTATTATGTTATCATTCCCATAATATCACAAATGAAATTCATTTTTTACTGATTATGTTTACCCATAAAGATTAGTTGATCTCAAACTTCTTATTTTTTTTCTTTTTCCTATATTTTGATGAATGGATAAAAATATGTTACTCCTAAGAAGGTCTTTAGATGTGATGACCACAGTGGGTGATGTTATAAATTTTTAGAAACCAGTTTTTTATGTAACCATGTTGTTATGTAATATTGTTTTCATAATTTTTTAAAACTATAAACCCTAATTTTCATTGTGTATGTGTAACAACAACGTATCAGGTGGCTCAGAGCTAGTGCCTATTATATTACGTTGGAATATATATGTATAAGGGGTGATACCACAAAAGACCCACCGGTTCTGTTGTTTTAGAGAACCAAATACACACATGATACCCGTTTTACATTTTTATTAGAAAATAAAACATATTACATAAAAATGATACAAACTACATCATTGAAAAATCATTCAATGATTTATTATTCATAGATTGGGGAATTTAGACAATTTAAGATGGAGAAAAAATTCTACACAATGGTGATGTACATCGTAATTTGTCATAAATTTATAAAGAATAATCAATATTTTAAGGTATATAACTAAACAAACATTTCATTTATTCAAAAACATTTGTATCATAATTAGTTATGTAAAATAAATATAGAAAGGTAAATAATTTAACACACAAGAAATTTATTCAATATAATGAGAATGAAATGCATCGAAAGATAATATCATGGTGAAAATATCAAGGATAATAATAATAACTAAATAGTAAATGATACATGTTCTTTATTATTGGATCTCGAGATTTTAAGAAACATTATACCACTATTTTCAAGGCCTTATACAAGATTGTGTAAAATTACTAGTAGAAACTGATTTAATTCGGCCAACTAATTTTTCTCATGAAACTTGTAGATACATTGAGGGGATATATAATTTCGGCCCCCACCCATCAAATCCTTTCCAAATGAATAATAAATATAAATAATAATCAATTTAATTCATGAATAAATTGATTTATCCACTTTTTTATTCATTTAGTAATGAACATTGATTTATCAATATATACCTAGTTAATCAAAAAATGTTCAAATTAAACACCACATGTAATATTGGTATATTGTTTGAACAATATTCATATCCATGATATGATTAATATGGATAAAATAAAAGTGAATCATTTTCCATCATGAATAAAAAATTATTGTGGTTAAATACATCAATTGGGTACTATATAGAAACCATTATAGTGAATACGTGGAAATTAGAATGTATGTCTCAATGAAATGGAAAATTTATTCCAAACCACTTATAATGGTGATAATATTTAAAGGTGAACTTATAGTTAAATAGATTTTGTGTATAAAATGTAAATAAAAATAAAAAATTTCTAAATAGAACATAATATAATAAAAATTAATTATACAAATAATCATAGAATATGTATGGAAAATTAAAAATTAATATAACCCAATGAAAATAATATGAGTAATCAAATTTTCGAATTAAAGGTAACTTTCATGTTAAATCACCATTGAGGAATTAATACAGATTAAAACATAAATTATTATTAATTCTGAATTATTGATTAAATAAAATGTATTAAGGGATGTATGAAAACAATATAAATTAAATTCAGTGCATAAAAATAGAATCTACATCATTGAATGGATATTGACACGAAGTCCCTTACATCAAGATTCACTTTAGTCAAACAAAATTTAGTTTAATAACATAATTTATTATGAATAAAATTACCTCTATTTGATTTAATGTCTTTTGGATATAGGAAACACATGAAATTAGATTGTTTTATTATATCTAATTGTATATATGTTACTGTTATATATCTTTTTATTGATATCATTTCTACTGAATAGTGATCAAATGACTAGTATAAATTTATAGTTTTAACAAATACATTTGTCATAGATGATGGAAGTGATGGACTCAACATGTTGAATCATACACTAAGATGCCCATTTATCAGATATTCCAAGGGAGATATAATTTCTAGTATTTTCCCTACACAAATCACATGTTAAGATCCAATGACATAAGGATGAGCCAAACCGTTTATCTGAGAAGTTCAAGCTCATTAAGATCACGACCCATACTATATTCACCGAACGACCCCATGAAAGCCCCACAATCGCACACCATAATAATAGGGTGTATACAAGTGTATTATAGGGAGATTTATGAAGAAAATAACAATTGGAATGTGTATATAGTTTTTTTATAACATCATGAATATATTTTTATCTTATTCTCATGAATTTGTAAATAATTTTTAATGCATAAATAACATTTGTGCATAATATTAAAATAAAACTGAGAAATATATTTTTCTGAATTAAGGGATTTTTGAAATAAATATTATTTTAATGAAATATTTTTATTAACGAAATTTTATTAAATATAAATGGTCAAAAAACATTTACAAATTCAAATGTAATTTTTATTAGTGTTTGAAAACTGTTATTGTCCAAACCCGTCAAATTTAATGAATTGTCGATTTTTATTTTAATATTAAAAATTCTCAAATTTTAAAAAATATTTAGATGAAATGAATATTATTTTTTAATGAAAAAGTCAAAATAATAAAACAGTATACTTTTCATTATTTTTTTGTGATTATCATATTTTTGGGGAAAAATTAAATACCATATAAATATACTTGGTGTTTTATAACATCATAATGCCCCAATAGTGATTTAACAAATACTAAAAAAGGTAGATAAGGTGGAATATATGTTTTATTTTTAAAAATAATGAGATTTTAAGTTTAGTTGATTTATTTTATTAATCTTTATTGAATTTTTTAGGACATATAATATAGTTTATGATTTTAAATTCATTTCATTGAAAGTGTGGCTGACCTCCACAAAATAAAGGAAGTTATTTTATTTTATTCATCCCTTTTCCTTATAAAATAATTTAATCCTCTGCCATTTTTTGAAAACCATGGGGAAAAATATGGTATGGTTACTGGTTTTGAATATGTTATTTTGTAGAGTCCCAAACATAAATAATAATGAAATCCCCCTAATTTCCTTTATAAACCCCCAAAATCTATCATTGAGATGTCATGTTGTGAGAGGGGTTTTTCTTATTCCTTTATGCAACATTTTTACATCATGAAGTCATGTTGGGATTATCCATGAAATTTGTTTATTATACAGTGCTTTATGTTTTTTCCACATTTCCCAGGTTATGATTATCATGCGTTTTCATTCCTTTTTATTCATGTTCCTTTTATTATCCATTGATAGGAATACTTTCTAACATCTATCACCATACTCATTTTATTCATTTTTCCCCTTACCGGGCATTATATCTCACCATTTTATTAAATGTCCCCAAGATATCCAATTCATTTTTAAGTTCTATGGATTATTATGATCGTGCCAGTGATGTTTTCAATGGGGGTTTTTATCCCATGTTATTAGTTGTTATGTGATATACCAAATTCCAAAATACACTATAAATATTCATCTTTGGGGGTTTTATAAAGTGTGATCACATGTGATTAATCGTCTATTAATCTATTTTAAAGAACATGGATGTTATAGTTAGTATCAAAGCAATGTATTGTTATTTTTGTGAATACGATTATAAAACCCCAATGAAAACCATTAGTTATATTAATAAGTGTAAGAAAACATTCATAAATGTTTTTATGTATAAAATATGTGTTTTATCATGAAAATACATCCTTTTCTAAATACTATAAAGAGATTTGGTTTTAGAACAGATGTAACAGGGAGTAACATCTCCTACATGGTGTTCCAAGCCTGACAAGGGGTTACTTTGTACATGACAACGAGCCTTAATTTGCACCTAGTTTGACACTTTCGAGTGATATGATTTGATAAATTCATAATCTCATTATGAACCCTATATAACGGAATAAAAAAATTACCCCACTAACATTAATTAGTAGTGTTATCATGTAAAACAATGATTAATTCCTAGAAATTCAAAAGTTAAGGAAATAAATGTAATTTTTAAGCTATCCACTTATTTCCATCAGATTCCCATTTATGTGTTTAATATTTTAAAATAATCCTCACTAATTTTCCCATTATCCTATCTAATGGATGGTAATAAGAGGAATCAAATTAACAATTGATGTGATTGCTAATGTGATGACTTCCCCAACAAAATGCCCAACCAAATGGGAGAAGGAAAAAAAATTATTACGATACACACTCAGTTTATAGATTTTATGAATAAAAACGTGGATCATGAATAGATCCCAAACCCCCCTAATAGTGAACAACCAACAATCAATAGATTCATGAGACAATGTCCTCTTACATTTATTGTGTAATCTAATTACTTAATCATGGAAAAATAGATCAACTCCATTGAAAATATCTTCTCCATCATTAAATGTTCTAAAAAGGATAAGGTTATTTTTTCTATTTATCGTATGGAGGGTGAAGCTGATTAGTGGTGGAAATTGATCAAAAATAATAATTTTATGGAAGAGATCAAATCAAAGGAGTGGATACATTTCAATAAAAAAATTCAAGAAGCATTTTCCTTCACTCTACGTCTTAAAATAGAAAGTTATTTCCATGAAATCAAGAAAAAGGATGAATAATATATTGGGGATTACAAGAAAAACAAAAAAATACTTTCATGATATGGATCTTGTTTTTTCATAACACCTGAATGCATGGTTGACTGCTTCTATGGTGGCCTAATGCCTAGTCCACAAAAATCCAAGGAAATCCATAACATTTAAAACTATAAGGAAATTCTTCGATGTGCCCTCAACATAAAAACAGAGATTGGTGATTCTAAGGGGTATAATTGGGATAAGAAGTGGAAAGTGGAGTATAATTTTGTTTTCTGATGGATAAATCGGATAGTATTATAAAATTTCATCTTCCCACTTGTCAATGGTGTGGATAGGAGAACCTTGAAAATTTCCTATGGGGAACATTGAAATGATTTAGGTGCTGAAAATAAGGGAACCTTTCCAATGATTGCCGAATGGAGAATCCAACCATTGTGATATAGGAAAATAATTCTCCAATCGAACCAGACCACATTTTTCACATCTTCGATAGCATGGAACCAGATAAAAATCTAAACCAATACCCTAAGACAGGGGTCTTCATGAGGAAATCAACAACCTCCAAGGTTGAAAGGAGATATTTTTAATCGCTATTGTAGAAGTGTATCCTAAAAATGTAATGGTTCTAGGTACACTAGTTATTTATTCCATAATAGATAAAATAATTTTTGAATTTGGTTATACACATTCCTTTATGTCGTAAATGTTTAGTAGAACCATCCAAACACCACTATAAATTATAAAAGTAGATATTTCGATGGAAATGAAAATTTTGAAATTATTCCATCTCTTGTATAAAAGTCATCCCCTGTCAACATTTGTGGGAATAACTTCTCAAAATATATATTCATACTCCCTTTATTAAAATGTGATGAAATTAGAGGCATATGTTTTCTTTCCCAATATAGAGCCAATATAAATTAGCATGAGAATAAAATCCCTCTCTGTATGGTGAATAGATCTATGAATCTATAAAAGTGAAGGGGGGATGATGAATATTATTCAAATATATCAAGAAAGGTTTGGATATTACATCCAAATGAGGCAACAAATCTTTCTCAGATGACGGTGTCCAAGGAAAGGACCATTCTTGAAGGTGTGACTATTGTGAGGGAATCCACTCATGTATTTCCTTATGAATTTCATGGTCTTCCTCCTAGTAAGAAGGTTTAATTTTCAAAAGAGATAATAGATGGGGAATTTACAATATCTAGGAATCCATATAGGATGGTTGTTGTGTAACAACAAAAGGTAAATAAATAACTAAAACAAAATCTACATAACATATTTATACACCAATGTTCTACACCATGGGGTGCACTAGTCCACTTTATCAAGAAGAGGGATGGATCAGTGAATCTTTTCAAATGATTATAATAAGCTCAATAAAGTCATGGGAAATAAAATGTATCCCCTTCCATAAATTTATGACTTTTATAAATTTGGTACATGGAGAACAATACTTCACTAAGTCTGATCTATAGTCTGGATATAACCATGTTAGGGTGAAGAAGAAAGATATCCCCAAAACATATTTTCATACAAGGTATGGGAATCTAATTTCATAGTGATTCCATTCGAACTCAATAATGCTCCGTAATTATTCAAGGACATTATAAATATAGTATTAAGAGATTAACTAGAAATATATTTGGTATTCTTTATAGATGATATTCTAATATACTACATAACCAAATAATAGCTTGAGGAGAAAATAAGAACTACACTTATGACCACGTGAAAGGATATTATCTATATAAACTATAAAATATGGGAGTTCCGTTTGAAGGAAGTCTCATTCGTGGGGCATATCACCACCAGCAATGGGTTACCTTTGTATCCCTCAAAGACAATGAAATTGAGGAATGGCTGAGGACAACATCCGTGCTAGATAACTATAGGTTCATTGGGTTAGCTGGATATTTTCCCTGAATTGTGATAAATTTAACAGGATTGTAAAAACCTCTTACCAAGTTAACTCATAATGGAATAATGTTTTCTTAGAAGGATAAATGTGAAGAAATCATCATGGATTTGAAAGGAGTTATATCACTTCCCATGTGCTCAGACAACCCACAAGTGGTGATCTTTTACTAATTTTCAGCGATTCTTTGATGAAGGGATTTGGATGTCTGTTGAAGATAAATTAAAATTTCATTTCCTATTCCTTATGTAATTTGAAAATTTTTGGGAAAAACTATCCCACCTAGGATTTGAAGTTGGTAGCTATAATATTTGGATTGAAAATCAGGTGGAATTATCTCTATGGTGAGAAGAGTGAGATATATATAGATCACAAGAGCTTGGAATATATATTTAAAAAAATAGAATAATATGCACCATAAATGATGGTTAGAGCTCATAATGTATTATGAAATATCTATCCTCTACCATATTGGTAATGAAAATATTGTGGCCTATTGTCAAAGTAAAAAAGGACCCATCAATTCTATCAATGATGATAATTGAGAAGGATAAAATATTTAGGAATTTGAAAAGGATGTACATGGGAATTATCAAGAAAGGAACACCATCAATCCTTTCATAGAATATTGCTCAACTATCACTTTTAGAAGGGGTAAAGGATTCTCAGAAAGATTATGTGGAATTCTAAATAGATAGGAAACTATAAGAAAATTGAAATAATTAGAGGTCAATGTTAATGAAGAATGAATACTGAGATTTAGGTCAATACTATGTGTCCCTTAAAATCCGGATCTATATAAGGAATAGTTGGATGATGAACATATTTTGACTTACCCTAGCCTTCTAGAAAACACAAAGATGTATTGAGATATATGAGAGTAATTGTGGGGAGAGAACATAAACAATGAGGTCACTGAATATAATTCAAAGTGCTTGGTATATCATCAAATGAATAATGAAAGGAATAAGTCATTGGGGATGATGAAACCATTACCCATACTAATATAACAATGGGAAAATATCACCATGTAATTTTTCACCAGACATTCATATACATACAAAGGAAACAATGAAAATTGCGTTATTGTGGATCATATTCCCAATACTACACACATCATTACGATTCGAGTGGATTTATAAATTGATCAAATCACACATATATACATCCAAAAAGTGGTAAGCCTACATGGAGTACCACTATTGATTTTATCTGATCGAGACCATAGAATCTACTCCATGTTCTGGAAAAGAATTCTACATGCTCTAAACACTAAGTTGAATTATAGTACCGCCTATCACCCTCAAACTAATTGCCAATATGAGAAAACAATTATGACACTATAATACATGTTTCTATCATGTTAAATGGACTTTAATGGTGTATGGGACCAACATCTTCCTTTGGTTGACTTCACTTACAACAACAGTTTCCACTAAAGTATCCAAATGGCTCCCTATGAATCGCTTTATGGGAAGAGGTGAAAAACACTAACATGTTTGGATGATGTGTGGGAAAATACCTCATGGTCCTAAAATTGAAGAGGAAATGGTGGGGAAGGTTAGGACCATTCAGTAACACATAAATGATTCTTAGATTCAGTAGAGGAGAAATCATGAAAATCATCGATGTGACCTAGAGTTTGATGTTGAAGATATGGTATTGCCGCATATATCTGCATGGAAGAGAGTGGTGTGATTTGAGATGAATGGATATCTTAGTACAAGGTACATTAGTCCTTTTATGATCCTTGACCACATTATATTAGCAGCATATCAACTAGTACTCCCACCAAAACTATCTCATGTACATGATGTGTTCCATTTATCTCTCATTATGATGTAAATACCCTACCCCTACCATGATCTAAATCTATAGGTGGTACCTTTTTACTATATACTTTATAATGAAGACCATCCAAGTAATATCATTGATCATAGAGAAAATGTTCAATGAAATTACACAATTCCCCTCATCATGGTGTTTTTGAGAAACCACATGTTTGAATAAGAAATGTGGGAAATAGACGTGGTGATGAAGCTGGGTTACCCTAATCTATTTTAGAGTCGGGAGGGGAATTTTATGGAAGAAATTTTTTATGGGGAATGTTCTAATGACCCAAACTATTGTGAATAAAATTCCTCCTTTTTTGATTAAATGTAACATAGATATTGAAAACACATGAACTACTATTTATTATAATGTATAATTTGATTTAAATGGCCATTAAGTATCATTACTATTGTTAATATAGTCGTGGAACTATGACAAAACTACCAGTAAAAATTTATGTTTAAAAAAACAATTTTTCATTGACGAAGAATGTGATGTCATCAACAAGTAGGATCATACCATTTGTTTGACAGCCATGATCTTTATTACATACTTAATCATGATTTATTACATAAAACCATCACTTGATACAAATTAAATGATCCAGAGGTCTAGTGTCCTTGGGGATTAGAAACATTACAAAACAACATAATGCATACAATGAAACATCTTATTGAAAACTTCTTTCAAATGACCACAACATTCCCTCGATCTTAGCATTGCATAGGATAACCTGAGGACATGCTTAAGAAAAGGGTGAGCTATAAAGCCCAATAAGGGAATAAACATAAAATAACCTGTGTAATAAAGTGAATGTTATACAATAGGAATATCAATTGATCCCAAGAGAAACATTAACATAACGGCATGATATATCATGCTAATTAAAACATGTAAATGTGGAAACAACACATAACATAGAATTACAATTATCCAATGTGCAATGAACATATAGCATGAGTAAACATCCATTGCACATGACGCATGGTTAAACCCTCATTTCATTTGAATTAGCATGATTCAACATTCATTGCAATGACGTATCATGATACAATACTTGAACAAATTCATTGGAGTGCTATCTGGGTGCACCCTTCTTAAACATTTCATTTCATACAAAAGTGTGCCACATGGATCATACAACATAGATTTATAAAACATAATCACTTATTCCACAATGATGGTATGTAAAATTAATACATGAATATTTTTAATCAATATGTAAAGGTTTATAATGGTGAATACCCATGATAGATAAATTGGCATGGTATTCACTACAAAATGACTTTGTCTTGGAAAATTGCGGAGCAATTTTGGCTGCATAAAGGCATGACATAAGAACTCATAAAATTTTTTTATGATAGGGAAAGGTGTGTCTCATCATATTTACAATAAATACACTGTTAGGGGGTCTTGTAGATACATGTCCTCACAAAAATAATTGAATTTAGATGCATGTACAAAGGAATTTCTTGGGTGTAAATGAAGAGAGAGAGATCTCACGGAATTTCGACACGGTAACATGGGTACATGGAAGGAATTAATTAGTGGGAAAGGTGTCTATAATCATTAAAAAATAAATAGGAAAATATAGGGGAGGTGATAGATCATACCCCATAATTTTGAATTGAAAAAAATTCATAACAACTTATAGAAAATTGGACTAAAATGAGAAAGGATGAAATCCCTTACTTGGATGTGTTAACCCAAAGGGTTTTTAGGGATTTGAGAGAGGCCGATTGGGAGATTGAGGCATTTGTGAGAACTATAGAGGGACGAGGGAAGAGTTTGGAAAGAGTCTAAGGGATTTATGTGAAGAGTAAGTTGGAGCATGCATGGGTTTATATATTAATGGAGAAGGAACTCTTTATTATTTAGATATGGGACACCTTACATAAAACTAATCAAAACCACAAACCAACCCATGCTTTTGACAATGGTTTCTACCAAAGGGCAGGGGAAGAAAATATTTTATAATGCTAATGGACGAACATCTTAAAATAATAGGTTTCCTTATGTATAGGTGAGTCCCACTATCAACGAAATCAAATTAAAAATATCAAAAGTTTTATATGTCATGAAGGGTCCACTAAAGATTTGTAAAATATATCAAATAAACCTAAAATCAGATTATGATAATGGTAAAACATATAATAGCAGAACATAATGATTATAGTGTTTTATTACAAAACTTGGATAGGGATCCAATGGATTGTTGCTGTTTAATATCAAGAAACATCATTTTGGGATAGGGGTGTTCCTGATTCATTTATGCGACTTTTTCTAAAATGGAGTCTTGGTGGGTTTTTCCTTGGCATATGTTTATGATATACTGTTTTATGTTGTTTCTACATTTCACATGTTATGATTTTTTGGCTATATCATTACTTATAATTCATGTTCCTTTTTTCTCCATTGATATTTCTATTGGATAACATATATTGTCTTCTTCATGTTACTCTTTGTTTATTCCCTTACTGGGTTTGGTAGCTCAAACATTTTTAGGAATATCCCCAAGAAATCCCATGTATTTTTATGTTCAATGGATTAATATTATCTTTTCAAGGATGTTTTAAATAACTATTTTTTATCCCATCTTATATGTTGTTATATATTACACTGAATTCGCAATTACCTTATACTTCTCACTCTTTTGGCGTTGTATTAAGTGAGATCTCATGTAATAAATCATGTGTTAATATTTAATAAAGGGATAGGTTATTATATTTAGAATCCGATTAAATTGTATTATGTTTTTAATTAAGTTATAATATAATAATATTCATACTTAAAATATCATATATGATTCTATTATTATATTTTACCACACGTTTATTATTATTATTCCCTTATTTTCATGGGGTCAGGTGTTAATAGACGTGTTTTCTCATGTGAGTTTTGTCATGAAAATTATAGATCTGGTGTGTAGAATATATATAAACAGTATGAATTTGTATATTACTATTATAAATAAAATATTTAACCATTAGATATATTTTTATATCCATTTATTAATTTTCAATATGAAAAATGAATCCCATTAGTTCTTGATGACAGTAGGTCGTATATACGCATGACTGGTGATATCCTTCCCTTAATGTGTGAAATGGTAAGAAGTGGGTGATATATTAATTTCAAAAAAACAATATCATATCATATGTATCACATATATAAATTAATTGTTTCATTATTACATTCCATGTAATTAATATGTGAAAAATAAATCACAACACTTTTCAATGTGGTAGTCTACCGTATACAAGAGAGATGTTGTTGTATTTAAAACAGAATTGAATGTAAAATGGAATACGTGATATTAAAAATATTTAAGTATAATAAAATAATAAATAACATATAAATATTATAAATCAGTCAATATATCTCTCCAGGAATGGTGGTGATGGAAAATGAATTAAATCAGTTCATGAGCCGGTAGTCCACCGTACACATGATGTAGAGTTTCGTTTCCAATTTCATGGAAGAGAAGATGAATATTGGTCAAGAAAGTATCATAATATACACTACGTATACGATAGATATTTTTTATTCTATAATTAATTAATATTCTTTGGAGTATATTTAAGAAAAAAATAAAAACACTCATTAAGGAATGTTACATTTTATTCAGGAGACCATCTTTTGTTTTCCTTAAAGTCATTCCTATAATGAATTTAAGTACAAAACATAGATTTTATTGTGAGTGGATGTATTTATAGATGTTATTTAGGTTTGTATTTTATTAAATTTCTTTTTATGTGTGAATATGGGAGGATAGTGGGTAGATTTTTATATGTGGGGGAAAGGGAAGAGTTGGAATTTTTGAAAAGAAACAAATACAACCACACTCTTATCATGAAATAGGACTAAAAAATATGAAATTATAGACCTTTATAAGTTATATGTGTGATATATGTACACATATAGTTTCTGGAAAGTTATTAGTTAATTTTAACATCTATATTTTTTTAACCCCACAAAAACCAGGTTTTACCCTAACATCATAAATTAAATTTTGCGTCATTTACTATTAATAATAGTAAAAAATTAGGTTGAATAATTTTATAATATAAATTATTCTTATTTGAAACATGGAATTCATTTATAAAAATTATATTCAAATATATATAAGAATATAATTTACAATTATTCCCACAATCGTGATAAAAACGAGTTTCCATGGATAAAATTATCTTAAGTATGAAATGTTTTTTATTGAAATAGAAAATATAACAAATTATAAAGAACAATATTTGTTAATGAGTAATAAAAATGTCATATTTATATATTAAAATAAATTTCATTTTTCATTTTTATTTTTAAATAATCTGATAAATATAGTTTTGATTAAAACCCAGTGTTTTTTACAGTTCATTAAAAATTGAATTTTTCAGAAAAATATAAAACTAGCACACACAATTTCGAGAATGTAACCCATATCTGATGGATTTCATATTTTTATTGGTTTTGTGGGATGTTGTGTAACACCCAAAGCTTTTACAATATGCTTATCTTTGAATAAATTAATAGCTTCCATTATACGAAACTTTGAGATCTATCACACCATATCCATTCAAACTAGCCATTTAAAAATTATTTATAAATAATAATACCCACTTTTTTAAATTTTATTAATTTCATTTCTCAAAATGAACATAATTTTTTTAGTTGGAATATTGAAATTATATTATAGTGAATTTTTTGTATTTTTCTAAAACATTCAATTTTTGATTAATTGTGAAAACACAACGTTATTGTTTATAACCGACTTTTTATTTATATAATTATTTTTTTAATTTTAATATATTTTAAAGTCAAAATAAATAAGTATTACATATATTAGTATATTTTAATTAATTAGAGTCGTTTCATAATAAGATTATATTTATATAATATTATATAAATTTTTACCATCCATCACCCACCATATAGGAATATATGTGAATTTGCATACAAAGTAATTTTACTAGTTCTGTGAATTGAATTTCATAAATCTGAGAGATCCAGTTGATGTCATTAAGTAAAATGTGGTTCAATATGATAGAAATAATTTTTTGGTGAATAGTATCTTTTGAATTTTTTACCACAATTATAAGTAAATAAGGAAACTAAAGGTAAAAATGTTACAATATATACCCTAAAACATGTCCTATTTCTATTGGATGAGTTTTATCGATCAAAATAAACCACAATACAAAAATACGATCCTCTCTGATCCACTTGAATTAGATTATGACATTTATTATATTTTATTTATAGAAGAGTTAAAAGTCATTAATTCAAATTTTAACAACCAAAATTTTTTTAATATAGGGTTACATATAAGATAAAATAGACCATAAATATTTATTAGAAATATAAAAATTTTTACAACATCATAGTATTTTATTTTATATTTTTATAAATTAGAATATTAAATTTATTTTTACAAAATGATGATGTTGTAATTACATTATTAATGAAAAATTTAAATAATTGATATGATCAATATTAAAATAAATTTAAATTGAATCTTTTGATGTAATCCTAAAATTTTATTCATTAATATAACATTTTAGGGTTAATGCAATGTATTTTCTTATAATAAATCAAATTGTTTGGACTTTCACAAAAAAATTAAATAGTGTCAAAATTATCCAAAATGTGTTTTTAAAACAAATATTATTTTATTAAATTATATAATAGTTCTAAAAATAAAAGGTTCTTCTGAAGGACATAAATAATGTTAGATATTTCATTAATGAACTAATTGTGGTTCTCTTTAAATTTTGTATTATATTAGTTAACCATATAGTGTAAGAATACAAGGAGACATGGTAAGAGTAAAACTATTTAACTAAGGGTTAAATATTAATGATAAGTCTAATATGGTGACCTGAACTTGTCTAAAACATAATTTTTGAGAGGATTTCGAACCATATTCTCCTTATCCCCAAAATATATCTGTTTAGAGCTATTATTAACTGAATTGTTTTAAAAAAAATAATATTTCCAACTATTCCTAATGTCCCCTCACCACCCTTATAAAAGGGTATTTCCCCTTCTCTAAAATTCAAAACTCCAAATCCATTTAGATCTACAAAACCCTACTAAAATATCCTCCCAACTATCCTCACATAATCCTATAGCCCTTACATTGATCATAAATCCAAATAAGGGATCCATTTTGTTCAAATCATAAGGAAACACCAGAAGAAGAGGTAATTATTTCATCACGTCTTTCAATGTTCTTTTCATCTTCTACTCCCTCATTATTTATTGATTCCATAACAAAATAAAAAATACAGTACATACTACATAATGTGATATTATTATAAATATGATACAACCATATTCATTTTTCAATCAATCACATGAACGATAAAGTCACCATATGTGTGTACGTGCGGTTTACTGTCTCCACGTTGTGGTGTAGTTTTTTATTCAAAACTTTAATATTTGGATGAGAATAATAAAGTGTATAATTTATTTAAATAGTAAATATAACATGTTAATGATTCTGTATATATAATATATCATCCAATTACATACGATTTCACATTCAATAGAATTATATTGTCGCCCGTGCATAAGTAAGGCTTACCATCTCCACGATGAGATGATATTTCATGCTCCACCGTAACCATACAGGAATAATTTTCGTTATATGATTAAAAATAATGATTAAAAAACTTAATATTATTCTTTATATGAATAAAATACATCCTATCCATAACAAAAATGACTGAAATAAAAAAATATAAAAAGGAAAATGAATACATTAAAACCCAAAACAATGAAGGAACTGAAATATTATTTACAATTCTATTTTAGAAGATCATATTTTATATCATATTTATGTTTGTGGTTCTTGTATAATTTAATGATAATTATATTTTTAGTATACATGAGGTTAACATACCCTATACTAAGGAAAAGTACAGGGATGGGGGGTTTTCATCTCACTTTTTATTCCTGTGAGATTCATGAAATATTTGAAATTATTTCATTTTGTGTGGTGTATGTACATCCCATGATTGTATTCTATGTGTAATATACCTTAATTAATGGATTTTTACATCTTCATTGTATGATACTTATTTCATATGGTGTATGTTTTGTATGTTTTCAAATCGGTAATGAAAATTATATTTTCCATTTCCAATCATTGGGTTTTACAAAACCTTCATTGATTATTTAACTCCAATATTATGTGTGAAATCAGTATTTATTTAATTATGTAGTAATTTCCCCTCCCCTTTGTGTTCATTCACTTTTTATATTCATAATCACTATATTAATAAATTCTCAAGACATTGATATGAACTTGATAATGGAAATATTAACTCCATTTTCTTTCATTGAATTAAACATCCAAGTCATTGGTTTTGTTTTTATAAGAATATGTGTGAATGTTCTATGATCGATTTACATTAAATATCTAATAATATTGACTACATTTATATTTTTACACATAATTTTGTCATTTATTACCCTGAATCCAAATATAGGGTCTTTATAAAGAATTCCATCTCAAATTACATTTCATTGAGACTACTTTTGGTTATTCACCAGTTCATTTTTATATAGTGTATATACTATCATATGACATATTATATCATGAATCCCATTATTATCAAGTTATTGTAATGTTTTTATTAATTTGTTTCCTCAATTACTTTTACTCAAGAGTCTCTCATTTGCATTTGAACTCTTTAACTAAAATATTGATTTAAATGATATAAATATTTATTCTTCTAATTCATTCTCATTAATTCCAATGTTTTTTAATTGGTTTAAGGAGTTATTTATATGGAAAATAATGTTTTGAAATTAAAATTCATTTCAAAAGTTTAAAAGTTGTATGGGAGACATTGATTAAAAAAGCACTTTTAAATAACTTCATCGATAAATACTTTGCCATTTATATGTTCTTGAAAAGGGGATATTTCTCCCAAATAGTTTTACTGATTATTTTCATCTATGTAAATATGATTCATTGTATTTTATTCTTGATTGAGGTTGATTTATTAAATAAAATCTTCCATATTGTATTGATTGATTTATGTTTTACTCTGGATGTGTTATTTTTATACCATTCAGTGTATGTGGATAAAGTATTGACATTTTGTATTTGTGTTTTAAAATGAATGTTTAGATTATATTTATCCCTTTTCATTTGAGGAATGCATTGGATTTAATATGTGATGGGTGAGGCCCGTTATAGATAATTGATGCATCAGTATGTGGCATGAGAATAACTAGAGTCTTGGCACATTTCCTTAAAAAATAATAATTATAGTTTTGGAACAAGGCCATGACAATGTGGTTATGATGTCCGACATTATGCATTAAATCATTATAAAATTATATATTTATATTACATGTGATTATTCAGAAATTCGAATTTCAATGTGAATAATTAAATGGAATTATTTGATATTTATTTTCCATATTATGTCTAATTTTATTTTTAAAATGCATGTGTATTCATCTTTATCATGGCCTTAACTGTTTGAGCATATTTATGATAGTTACCACTATATTTTTATCCTTACTAATCATATAAGATCACCTTGTTATTATGCTTTATCACTCCTAGGATATGAAGAAGTATATTATGACTAACCAGTATCGATATGCTAAGAGATATGAGTGTGTTCAATGGAGAGAGAATTTTTTTTAATTCATAATGTAACGTGAAACTTTTGTATGTATGTATGACATCCATGCCTACTAAACTGACCAGTCCTTCAATACCTGAACTTTTGTGATCATGAAAATTTTATTTAATAATGCACCGACTCTGGGTAAATTGGTTCGTGGTGTTATAGTTTGTATCAAATAATGTTTATTACAAACCTTGGGAACAAGATTAAAAAAACTATTATTATTGAAAGTTACCCTAAAATAGGCATTGATGATTAGTATAGAAGAACTTCCTAGAAATTTGTTGAGGTAGAGATTTTCTGGGTTTTCCATGAAATATATCAATTTCTGGATACTACTAGTGGATGTGGTTCTCGCATAGTTGTACCTATGGGTGAAAAACTATACCAAGGAGTTTTGGGCTTCACTTGGGGTATCCTAGTACACGAAAACATAGCTTAGTACAAACCTGGTTTGACACTCACAGAGTATATGCTTTAGATAATTCACATTATCTTTACAGAACGATTTTAAGGATTTAAATATAAGATGAGAGAAAATATCTATGGATAATTATAATGTGTTTTAGACTGAAAATATGATGTTTAGATATTTTCTAAATGATTTTATGACTATTGTTACTCACATTATTCTTTCTGGTTTTAGTCAATGGATGGATTCCAATGAATTCATTGTAATAATGAACACTATGTACAAGGTGGGAATGGTGGGAGAAATCAAAAATTAAATTGAATGTTGATTGGTGTAAAAGATATTGTGTTCAAGATGAATCATTTTTCAAAAAATATGATCAATAACTTATACATTAACAAACTCCTGAAATCAATAAAGAAGGGAAATGTAAATAATGATAAGAGATACAACAATGGAGTCCATGGGGGAAAAGATAGATCTATTTCTATCATGTAGGAAATGTGGAAGGAGACACCGATTAATGTATCTCAATGGAACAAATAATTACTTTATGTGTGGTAAAGAAGGTCATAATGTAATTATTTTCTGAGGAAAAATGAAGAGTACTCTGGAATAAAATAAAAGTGATCCCCAGAATCCTTTTACAGTCATTTTCTCTAAATGTATGGGACCTGGTTATTACCCGAGTAAATGCCCTATTCTATGAGATAACCCTTATGTCATAGAAGAACCTATGTTTAAATAAATGGATAGAGAGGTGTTTAAAATATTAATGCTATTCGTTGATGGGGTTACATTAGAAGACATTGGTCTTGTATGTGTAACCCTTATTTTTTTATGTGAAAATATTATTTGAGGATGAATTGTATTTTCTATTGTGGATATAGTTATAAATAATTTTTTGGGATTATATGATCATTTAATTTGATGAAATTATAGGTTATTAATTATTGGATGAAAATGTGAGTTATGAGAATACATTTGTGGTTAAAATATGATATGGTTATTTTTATATAATTTATATAATTTTTAGGAATGTTATAAAATTATACTGTTTATGAAAAAGGACAACACACAGACTGCGTGACAACCCTTTCAATCGCAAAAAAGTTACATGAATCAAACCCACAACCAATGTGTGACAATGATTTATTACCTACCAATGGACTACGTGAAGCCCCTGGTACTTATGACTAATTCCTTTTAGAGAAATGATTTTATAGATCAAGAATATGTTTATTTTGGGAAATTAGGATTCGTCAAATGGAAATCCTTAGTATAGGAAAATGATTTGGTTATTGAAGTAAAAAAATTTATTTTGGAAGCTGTTTGCAATTTTGGGAACACTATATGCTTAATGAAAATAGAATACATTGGGATTTTATTTTAATATTAATGAAGGATTTTTATTTTGTATTAATATGTGTTTTTATTGTGTAATTATAGTGATTTATGATATATATGGATATTATTATCCTATCATAGAAAATATGTGGTTAGGTTAATTAATTTTATGTATGTGACTTTAAGAGTAGTCTTTGTTATTTGGGGATAAATGTTACAATTTAATGGGGATGACTATGTGATCAAATCCTTATTAATTTTGAGATTCAAGTATAGTTTGGATTAATTTTCTAAATATAAAGAACAAATGTTTGTTGAATGGTATTTTTTGAAATTTGGTTATTTTTTGTTTAATTTTTGAAATTAAGAGTTGTATTTCATTCTATAAAGGATTATCCATTTTTGGGATCATATGACCTTGTACAAACCGTTTTGGATTTGGTTAATGTCTAATGACAATGGAAATATATAGTTGAACTTTTTTGGATTATGTGATTCTCTAGATGTATATCTAGTGCATTAGGTGTGACCAAGGCATCTTTAAAATGCATCGTTTGGAGAAAACATGAGTTAGTGGAAGAAATGTATTAAAGGATGAAACTATGCTTGAAAAGTAAGAATATATCCTTATGATCATATTCAATCTCCGAAATAATTTACTCAACATTATGAAATAGAACTCAAAACAAAAATGTTGTCTGTTTACTCTTCCTACATGGCAATCAAAGACCGTTTATACCATCACATGTTTATGTATTTCTAGTAGTTAACTTTCTATTGATCATGTTTTATATAAGTCTACATCTGAATATGATGGTTTTTTTCTCATCTATATCCATGTTTTCATATATGGAACCCTAATATGGGTTATCTCGGGAAACTTTTGTACTTATTTTTCATTCTTTTAAATTGATAGTTTGGTTGACCCTTTTTCTGATGTGGGATTTCAACAAAGATGTTTTGAAATGAAGAACAATTAGTTTTTTTATAAGTTTAAATTTCAAGGATGAAACTATTTGAACAGAGGGATAATGTTACTCCCCATGCATCCACAATATGCTTCTTTTCAAATAATAAAATATCAAGCTTTTTTAGAAACTTCTAGTTCTAGCACACCACGACCAATCGAACTAGCCATTTAAAAAGTAGTTATGAATATTAATACCAACTTTTTAAAAAAATTGAAATTTTATTTTTCAAAATTAATATCATTTTTGGATTTTGAATATCAAAATTAGCTAGGGTGAATCATTTGTAATTTTTTTGAAATCATTCAATTTTTAATGAATAGTGAAAAATATGCATTATTGTTTCAAACAAACATTTTATTTAAATAATAATTATTTTACTTTAAATTAAAATTAATATAAAAATATATTAATAATACATATAGTAGACCAACTTAATTTATTGGATTCAATTTATAATATAATTAGATATATAAAATTTTATTGGACATTTTATCATCTTTTACCCACCTTCTCGGCACATTTGCAAATTTTCATAAAACGTAATTTTTCCAATTCTATGAATTAAATTTCAAAAATCCATGAGACAGTATTGAAATTAGTATGTAATATTTCATTCAATAGAATGAAGATAATTTTTGTGGAATAGTAACTGTTGAATCTTTTTTACCCTAGTTAAATTTAAAAAGGGTAACTAAAGGTGAAAATGAAATTATAATTACCCTAACACTAGTCATAATTCTATTGGATCAGTGATTATCGACCGAAATGAACCATTGGAAATAATATGATTCTTTTTGATCCACATGGTTTAGATTATGACATTTATTATATTTTATTTAAAGAGAACTTAAACATGTTAAATTCATATTTTAGTAACTAAAACATTTATAATAATGGGTTACACATTAGATAAATTTAGTTATAATTATTCATTAGAAATATTAATATATTTCACAAATCATTTTACTCTATTTATAATTTTTACACATTATAGAATTAAATTTATTAATGACACAATGACGATGTAGTAATTACATTGTTACAGAAAGATTAAAATAATTGATATTATAAATATTAAATTAAATGTAAACTGAAACTTTTGATGCCATCCACGAATATTCTAGGATAATATTAAAACGTTTTTTTAATTAAATGTATTTTGATAGAATAAATCATATATTTATGACTTTCACAGAAAAAATATACTAAATAGTGTAAAAAGTAACATGAATATGTTTTTAAAAAACAATTTTATTAAATTATATATTAGTAATAAAAATCAATTCTTCTGCCAAAGGACATAAATAATGTTTTCGATGTCATTAATGAATATCGTGTGGTTCTATTGTAATTTTATAGTATTTTTCCTAACCATATAGTGTAAGAATACAAGGAGACATTGTAAGAGTTATACTATTTAACTAAGGGTTAAATATAAAAGATAAGGTTAATATGGCGACAAAAAAATCTCTAAAACATATTGGTTGAGTGGAATATTACCCATAAACACCTTATCCTCGAAATAAATACATTTGGGGCTATTATAAACTGAAAAATATTTTGTAATAAAATAATATTTAAATTATTTCCTAAAGTGCCCCTCACTTCTCTTATAAATGGGTACTTCCCCTTCTCTCAAATTCACACCACCAAATCCATTTGGATTGGCCAAAACATGCTCAAATCACCTCCAAAATACCCTAAATTAAACCTAGAGGCCTTACTTCTATCAAAAAGCCATCCTATCTAGCCCATTTATTCAAATCAAAAGGAAACACCCAAAGAAGAGGTAATTATTTCAGAACCACTTTTGAAGTTCATTTATTCTTCCGCTCCCTCATTATTTGTAGTTTCCATACCAAAATATTAACTATAGTAACTTGTAAATAATGTAATATTATATTAAATATGGTAAAACGATATTCATTATTCTACCCATCCTATGAACGACAATGTCACCATACGCGTGTTGGTATGATTAATTAGCTCTACATTAGGGTGTAGTTTTTTATTCAACATTTAATTATTTGGATGGATATTATAATGAGTATAATTGATGTAAATAATAAACATCAAAATTTAATTATTAATTATATATAATATAACAAACAATTACATATGATTTCACCGTCAATTGTATTATATTGTTGCTCGTGCGTACGTACGGCTTAGCGTCTCAGCGATGCAATGAGATTTCGTTCCCCATTGTATCCATTCAAGAATAATTTCCAGATGATGAATAAAAATAATTTTTACACAACATAACATAATTCTATATATGAATAAAATACATCTTATGTGTAAAAAAATGACTTACATAACAAAATATATAAAGGAAAATGATTCGGTTGACACCCGAAACAATGATTCTATTGAAATATTATTAACAAATTAATATTATAGGATCATATTCGATAACATATTAATGTATTTTGTTACTGTATAATTAAATGAAAATAATTTAACCATTATAAATGAGGTTAACATACCCTTTACTAAGGAAAATTACAGGGTATGGGGGTTTTCATCACACTTTTATTTACCATGAAATTCATTCTATATTTGAAACTATTATATTTTGTGTGGTGTATGTACTATCCATGATTTCATTCTTTGGGTAATATAAATTAATTTATGGGTATTTACATATTCTTTTTATGATCCATCTTTCATGACGTGTATGTTTCATAAGGTACCAAATCGGTAAGGAAAATTATAATATCAATTTCCACTCATTAGGTTTTACGCACACTTAATTGAATATTTTATTCCAAGATTATGTGTAAAATAACTATTTATTTATTTATGCAGTATTTTCCACCCCCATTTTTGTGTATAAACATTGCTATGAATAGTAAGTCCATTTCGTATCTCTCAACTCATCGATATGAACTTGATAAGGGAAATAGTAACTCAATTTTCATTCATTGAGTTAAACATCCATGCCATTGGTTTTGTTTTTACAAGAATTTGTGTGAATGTCCTCTGATTGATTTACACTAAATATCCAATCAAATTTTCTTTATTTTTATTTTTTACACATAATAATTTAATTGATTTATCCTGAATCTAAGGATATAGTCTATATAAATAATTTCGTGTTAATTTAAATTCCATTGATACTTCCTTGTTGTTATGCGCCAGTCCACTTTTATATGGTCTATATATTTTCCTATGAAATACTATATCACAAATACTTTAATTATCATGATATTATAAGTTTTGGATTAATTTTTTTCTCAATTATTTGTATTCAAGCATCTATCATTTGTTTAGAAACAATATAACTAAAATATTTCTTTAAATATTTTAAAGATTTAATCCTCTAAATTATTCTCATTAATGTGCCTATTTTAAAAATAGTTTTAGGGTTTCATTTATATGGACATGAATTTTTTGAAATTTAAATTTATTTCAAATGTGTCAATGAGGTATGAGACACAATTATTCAAAAATAACTTCTAAAATACATCTTTGATAAGAGTGTGACTTTTAAAATTGTTCAATAAAAAGGTGATATTTAAGTCAAATTGTTTTACTGATTATTTTAATCTATGTCAATATCCTCCATTGAATATTATTAATGAATGAGGTTGATTTATTGCAATTCAATCATCAATATTGTATAGAATAAGATATTTTTTATTGTTTATGTGATAGTTTTAAACCATTCATGGTTTGTGGTTAGTATATTGACATACTGTGTGTGAGTTTTAAAACAAATTTTTAGATTGTATTTCTCCCTTTTCATGTGAGGAATGCATTAGACATAGTAAGTGATAGGTAGGGCCTGATATAGCACCTTGATGAATCGGGTGGTCTCATGATACAAACTAGGGTCTTGGAAGAAGTTTTTAATGGAATTTATAATGGTTGTGTTGGCAAGAGGCCTTGACTATATAGTTATGATGTCCGACAATATGCATTAAATCATTATGAAATTAGCTATTGATATTACATGTGATTATTTAACTAGTAGAAAACTCATTCGAATAAGTAAAATGAATTATTTTATTTTTTATTATCCGTATTATGTTGATGTTTAGGTTTAAAAGGATCGTTCTTAGTCTTATACATGGTAGTAAATTTTTATGTTAATTTACGATAGATTCCACTATATTTTTATCCTTACTGACAGTTTGAGCTGACCAATTTATAATGTATTATCATTCCTAGGATGTGAAGAAGTATATTATGATTGACCTGCACTGATATGATATGATATATGATTGTCTTCATTGGATACAAAATGTTGTTTTTTATTTCAGAATGTAACGTGAATCTTATGTATACATTTAGTACTTACAGGGATATTAAACTGATTGGTCTTTAAGAGTTTATCTCTTGTGATCCTGAAAATGATATATAATAATGAAAAAAAAAATTGGGTTACTATGGTCGGGGCTTTACATGTTGGGGAGACTTTGGAGTGCTTTTGGAATGTTTTGGGTTAAAATAATCGGTTCACAGTCAGCACACGGTTTGGCTAAACCATGCAACCATACCGTTTAAGGGCAAAACTAATTCCCTATTGTTGTGGATCTTATTTAGTTTGGCTATATGATTGACCTCCCTTGACCCAAATTTACCATAAAAAATAACTTTCTCCCCAAAATTATAAATTTGGGTCCCCCATCGATCTATAGGATATTTAAACACTTTCCATGGCGAATCGAAGGAAGATTCTTGGGTAAAGTGCTCGTTCTTCATCATTTTATCTGCGGTTTCTTAGAAATACTCCCCTTTGATATTAATTTCATATATATACACCCCATAAGGGATTCTATAATATTTTTCCGGACATATATGGTTATTTAATGTTTCATTCATGACAGGGGAGGAGATCCTGGTCAGTTTCATGGAATCTTGACTAGAAATCTTGAGCATTCATCATCCATTGTCATTTTTCGTTGAAATGAGTATGGTAGATAGATTCATTCACCCATACCCTTGTTGAAAATAATTTTAATTATTTCAAAATTATTTTCTAATGATAATTAAATTTTGTTCTCCCTACTGTACAATTTTTAAACCCAATTTAGTGATGGGTGGTGGAAAACATTGAAAATTGGGTGTTTTTGTGAAAACACCTAGTATATGATTTTAAATGGAGATTTTTAATTTATGGATCATATATAATTTTATAAAATTGACATATTTTTAATTCTTCCATTAGATATATGTGTTTTTAAAATTATTTAATGATTTTAAAATTGAATGGTTTGAATGTTTTCAATAATCATTCTTTTTATTGAAACTGGTGAAATTGTTTGAAATTCATCTTTTTTTGGAGAACAATCTATGTGAATCATATTTCAATACATTGAATGGTTTAAATAAGAGAATGTACCTGGTTCCAAAGGTTAAATGGTACATGGTGAATAATTACCTTTTGATGACTTGTTAGATTCCTAAGAAACCGCTTGTGAGTATTGAACTGTCATAATGATGCATGATTTTTTGGTAGTTTTTGCTGTGTGGAGTTTATTGGTCTTCCAAATTAGTTTTCAAAATTATTTTTAAGGATTTATTTAATTTTTTTATAGATTATATCTTTCATTAAAATTTGTTCATATGGGTTTAGTTTATATAGAGTTATAAACTATTTTTATAATTGTGTATAACTTTTTATTAACTATTTTTCAAAAAATGTAATATATAAAATATATTATATAAATGTTGATAACTCTAAAATAATATTATAGTGGGTACGGAATTCATTGGTTAAATTCTACTGAGTTTTATACTCACCCATGCTTCTGTACTGTGGTGCTATTGCAGATGTCATCTTCGGGGGCATGTCCTAATGTATGGTCCATAATGTTTTTAGCACTAGTTCATGAGATGTTGAGCTTTCTAAAAGTGGTGGAGCATGTGGAGGGTGGATCATTTTGTTTTCTGGGTATTTTTTTGTATTTTTAGTTATATTATTTTTTTATGTTGATTTCTACTTGTCTTTCTCTGCATCACATTTGATTGGGTTCAATTTGGTAAAAAAGGTTTTCTAAATTGTCATTACTTTGTTCATGCATCATATAGCTGTAATGGAATGTGGTTGATAGTTTATTATTTATATTTATAAGGTTAAATAGTTCCCCACTAGTCTTTGAAACTCTTCAGAATTTATTACCATCCTTTGGGGTCTTGGGGATTTCCGTAATGCCCATTAATGACTCATTGTGTTCTCAAGCCAATGAGAAATAACAGATCATTAAAAATTCTATTATCTTGGTCCCTTATCTATTAAACAAGTAGTAATGAGTTTAAGTTGTCTTGGAGTAGAAATCCGTCATGCATATTCCTTCAGTGGTCATATTATAAATGAGTATGATTGTAGGGACTTGAAATATAGAGCATAAAAATATGCAACTAAACATTTTATGTTGATCTTCATGTTACTAGGGTGTTGGGACCATAAGTGTTTTGGAGAGACATATAGGATTTTGGAGTCTCATTGTCATGTATTTAGATAATGAGATGATAATTCCATTAATTTTTTAGTAGAAATGGTTAGAACTCTTTTAGGGTAGCGATTACATTCAACTTTCTGGTGAAAAAAATACCAATGGTTGGGAGAATGTAGCACCCACATTTTATGGTATGTAATCCTTACATAATGATTTCCATATTTTTAATGGTTTAGTGCGTAGTCTAGGTAGTCTTATGATTACTTTTGGAGGGTTTTTAGTTGAAATGGGGTGCACAGTCAGTACACGGTTTGCCCAAACCATGTTGCCAAACCGTGCAAGAACAAAACTAATTCCCCATCATTGTAGATATAATTCGGTTTGGCCATCTATTTAATCTATTTCCCCCCAAATAAAACCTAACACGTATTTTTTCTCCCCCATAAGCCACCAAAGGATCCCCCATTGATTGATAAGTTATCATACCTCATTTTTTGGTGAATTGAAGGCAGATTCTTGTGATAAGTTCCTGTTCTTCATCGTTTTCTTCATGGTTTGTTAGATCTACTCCTCCATTCATCTATTTTTATGAACATTGATACCCATATGGGTATATATAATCGTTTTGAGTACATATAAGGTTATATATGGTGTTTTTCATGATATGGGAGGAGATCTTGGGCGGTTTCAGGGAATCATGACCCTTATTCATGAGGGGTCTTCGTCTGCTGTAGGTTTTCTTCAAAATACATGGTGTATGTGGATTCACACTCATATCCCATTAATGTAATTGATTGTAATTAATTAAAATATATTTTTTGATTCAAATTATATTGTTTTTTCTGTACAAATTTTAAACCCTCTTTAGTGACGGATGGTGGAAAAAATGGAAAATTGGGGGGGGTGGGGGTTTGAAAAGACCTAGTTTACTTATTTTTAATAGGGAATTTTAAATTATTAAAATTCTGTAATTTTTAATTATTAATTTAAATATAATTTATATAATAGACATCTAGGTTATGGAAATACTTTAACGTTTTCGAAAATTGGATGTTTCGAATGTTTTCAATAAACAAGAATTTTTATGGAAACCCGTTAAATGTTTCGAATTTAGTATTGGTTTTTTGGAAAACTAGTAGTGTGTATCATATTGTATTAATAGGAATGGTTGATATATGATCATGTTCCTTGTGAAAATGGTTAAATGTAACATTGGGAGTAGTTACCTTGTGATGACATTGTATATTGATTAGAAACAAATCATAAGTATGATACTATCATAATGATGCATGCATTTTATGTATTTGTTGTTCTGTAGAGTTTATTTGATTGAAAATGTAGTTTTCATAATGTTTTTTAAAGAATTATTTAAATTTTTATATGGACTATTTATTTCTGGAAAATAGGTTCAAATGGTTTTTTTTATATTTTGTTGTAAATAATTTTGAGTATAGTTTTTATTTAGTTATAAACTATTTTTAGAAATTGTATTATGTATAATATTTTATATAAATTTAGATACCTCTTTTATCCTAGTTTCATGAGTGGGGAAGTAAATGGGGAAATCCTATAGTGTTTTACAATCATCCATACTTTGGAAAATGGGTTCTTATGTAGATGTCATCTTTCTGGACGTGGGCATAGGTAGGGTGCTACAGGTTTTTTGCACTACATGTTGTGTTGTTGAGATATGTGGTATTGGTGGAGCATGAAGATGTTGGATCATGAAGTAATTATGTTATGTTGGTGTCTTGTTGAGTTATCTTCCGCTGTTAGGTTTTTTTCTAACTATCTTCTATTATATCACATATGTTTTGGTTCAGTTTGTTATAAAAGATTTTATAAATTGTCATTATTTTGTTCACGCATCATACTGATGAAATGGATTGTGGTTGGTTGGTTTATAGTTTATCTTTAAAAGGATAAATCATCCCCCAATAGTCCATGAAAACCTTCTTCATTTATTTCTAGTCTTTGGGTTCTTAGGGATGTCTCCTTAGGCCTATGAATGACTCATTGTATTCTCAAGCCAATGAGAATGAGTGGGTCATTACAACAAAAATGCCAACCTAAGACAATTTTGATAAAATTCCTTCAAAACATCAATTAATTTTATCAAATAAATTTTATAAATGTTAAAAAAATTAATTCTATCAAATGGTCTCAAGAAGTTCTGATACCATTATCATTGATAAAATATAGATTTTCAGAAAACATTAACATTACTATCAAATGATTTTTATTTTAATTTTTAATAAATATATAACCAATGAATGTGAGAAAAGAAATATATATATATATATATACATGATAATTCACATATTTATATTTATACCCTCCAACTTAATGGATTGGTAATAATTTTCATTTAAATATAATATTTTAATAGAGTATCATGTTTCGTTTGAACATATAGTTGCATGAATCACTATATATAAAGGATATTGAATTTATTTAAAAGAAAATAAATAATAAAGTCTCAATATGTAAAATTATTCCATCATAAAAAATGTCATCATCTAAAATTCAGGGATATTGCCTTCTTAACAGATGAGTTTAGTTATTCATTAGAACAACCTCTGGTTTCCACATTGCCTCATCTATTTTGGGATTTATCCAAATCACCATTAAATGTCGAGTCATATAATTCCTCAATACATACTCTCTAGTATCAATATTCTTTCTGTGTTCTTAATAGTAATATAACTAATGATCTAATCTATTTCATAGGTGAGATCATGCATTGGGTTAGGCATGTACATTAGTAATAGTGATATATGGAACACATAATGTACTTTTGTTTGAATTGGTGGAATTTCCAAATGACAAGACACAACACTAATTATTTCCAGAATTTAAATGTGACCAATGTACCATGGGGAATTATTTCCCTTATTTATATGCCTTATAACACCCTAAAATGGATAAAATTTTGGAATACATAACCTCCCAAAAATAATTCAAAATCCTTCTTCCGATTAATAGCATTTCCATTTTTCCAAAAATTGAGCTTCATTAATGTGATAATGTATAATAATAATCTTTATAATTATTTCTTAAAAAGCTTTTGGTCTTACATGTTTCCATTCACCAGCATCATCCAAAAAATTTGATGTTCGTAATCTCTCAACAAATAATCCTTCATATTGGGTGAATTGAATATATGAATATAGAACATTGATATTGGAAAATTATACCAATGGTATGTACTTATCTCAAATGCCTTGAATGTAATGGGGGAAGGACCTAAAAACTTCTTCTATTTATTGATTATCCCATTCAGAATATCCATTGATAGGAGGATCGTGGGTAGTGCTTAAATGAATCATAGTATCAGGATCCTTCTAAATACTCTTCTAAAATATTAATACAAAATTGGGATCATGATCTGACATAATCGTAATAGGTGCACCATGTCGTATTAAAGAATATTAAATATAGATTTATTAACATGTAAAAAGATTTAAATCATCCCTTATACTGAGTGAAAATGTATATTTGGTCAGTATATTGATAATAACCCATATTGAATCATTATTTCATGGAATCTTTGGTGGTCTTGTAAAAAAATTCATAGTACCATCATTCCATTTCCAAAAATAAGTAGTTAGAGGTTTTATAAATCCTGAAGGTTGTTGTAACTCAGTCTTAAGCTATTGAAAAATCAATTATCTTGAAAAAAAGTTTTTTATTTTCCTCTTCATGTTATTCCACAAGAAATGTTATCTCAAATACCTATAAATATTGGTGATAGCATAGTGTATATATAAATTTGAGCTCTAGGCATCATCAAACAATTCCATTATTTTACAATATATATATTTAACACATGTTCTTAATCTATTTTTAAGACACAATCTTCATAAAAAAACTATTGACATCCCATCATTCAATGATTTAATTTTCTTCTTAAAATTATCATGATCATATAGACAACATTTTTTCTTTTCCAATAAATATTGATTTTCAAAAGGTCGAAAAAATGAGTGTTATATACCCTTAATAATCCCCATATCCATATTTCCTAGATCAACGAACATAGAATCCCTCTCAATCCACAGTTGGGTGAAAAATCCATGATCTTCCCTTCTCAAAGAATTTGATGCTTTATTTTATTTCCTAGGGTGGTAGTGTATTGAGAAATAATAATCCATGAGTCCTTTTTTAATTTTTGAAATCTTTTTATGAGAATATGGATATTGGGATTTTTTTACCTTGTATATCCCACATATTTCCCTATATATATAATATCTCCACAAAATTAATATAAATAAAATGTCCTTCAACTTGAGATCATTGGTTGGATTGTTATATTCATGATTCATCAACATCCATGATTGATATGCCATAAATTTAAAATTATTCAAATGTATACAACCCATTCATTTATTCAATGAATCACTCGATATATAACTCATCATTTGATCATGGTAATGGAAAAATCAGAGGATTTAACATAATCATATTCAATTCAACAAAACATTCTTCACATTAAATTGTTAAAAAGAACTTAACCACATTAATTGTATGAATGGTCTATTTCATTACCAATTGGGATAAATTCTAAACTAATTGCTGATATTCACTTACCATACAAATGAAACTACAAACCCCTTTTATGTTCATTACTATAATAAATTCTCTAATTTCACTTTTCATTATGAGTTTATCTTAGATTTCATCCATGATGAAAATTTATCTATGAAAATATACTTATTGAAGTTATAAATTAGATTGATTAAATTTCAAATATAACTCTATTCCTCTATAAGTCTCATGAATGATTTGAAAATGATTCACATGGTCATCTAATTTTTTGGAATAAAAATGTTATAATTAATGAATACCATAATAAAATAATAAAAATTTTCCTTGGATACTATGTTCATTAGATCCAAATAAACATATGGTGCATTATTCAATCCAAATAGAATTTATCTAAACTCATAATTACCATTCTTCATTTGGAATGATGTCTAAAAAATTTATTCCCACATTACTCAAAATTAATAATACCCAATTGGAGGTCATGATTTGAAAAATACTGATCTCTTTGAATTTGATTGAATACGTTATAAATGGAATGAAGATAAAACATGTTCTTTATCATAGTATCATTAATTTACCTATAATCAATGCATAGCCACATGGATCTATATTTCTTCCTAACAAAGAGGAAATGGGATTACCATGGTGAAAAAAGGTCATATAAATCCCATTTCATAAAAATAAATATATTGTTTCATTAACTATAGTAACTGAACAAATACCATTTTATAGGGGGATTTGAAATTGTTCTTGCTTTACTGAGTAAAGCAATGGGAAACTAGACATCATGATATGGTGGATTTATAGGAAATTCCTTGGAAATGAATAAATATATTCTTATATAATTGGTTCATCCAATACATAATGATTTCAAATTTCATCCATCAATTATGTTTTCCATTCTTCCCCAACAATATCATTCATAATAGCTAATGGGGGTGGATCTAATCATGTTTTAGATGATTATGTATCCACTCTTATGATATTTAATTCCACACATTAAACATGATTCATAATTTCATTATCCTTGTAAAAAATATTTACATAATATTTTGAAATCTAGTCCATAATAAAATTGTATAAAATTAAACCATTGGTATGATGATAATTTTCAAAAATAGTGAATTTTTTTGTTTCATAATGGGGAAAAGCTGACACATCCTTACTATATTGAGTCCTCCCCTACGATTTTTGGCTGACATTTACCTTCAAAAATTAGAAGGTAATTATTTATTTACCATGAAAAACATGGTAGATATAAAATAGTGGGAGGATCCAGAATAAAATAAATAATTATAAAAAAATTAGGATAATAATAATGTACTTTCCACCACAATATTAAGAATATTTATCTCGTAGTAGTGATCACATATGCTTATCCTTCACCCCTTGGTCTCTTATGTGGTAGATCTCATTGATTCATGTTACTTTTTGTATGAATAATATCCTATATATTTACATCTAATGAATTGGAAAACATTGATTTGATTCTTCCCCATTTATTCATGATCCATATAACCCTTATCATTTCACATAAATCAAAATCCAATTCCCTTCAGGAATTTCCCTGGATGAGTTTTTCCATTTTTTTCAAAATGAGGAAAATTTCACATTTCTCTTATTCTTCATATTTGCTGAATTAGTTTTTTTTTATATTATTATGTGCTCTTATATTCTTCATTTTCATTAAATATATATGATTTATATAATTAATTTTATTCTTTGATATCATATAAAATTATTCGATCATATGAAGAAATTTTTTTAGATTCTTGTACTATTTAGAGAGTTAGATTAATCCCTTTAATGAAATGGTAAATATTTTACATTGTTTTTGTATATAATCTACAACCAACCAAGATAAAATTTTAATGGTATCCTTATATAAAAAATTTAGTATTAATATATTTACATAAAGATGGGGAATTGTATATTTATTTTATGTAATTTCTTACAAGGGAAATATTTTTCAAAGAATGTACTCTAAATAGAATTCCATTATATGATCTTCCTAGATATTATTCTAGATCAATTACCACCACTGATCTAGATCACTATTGAGACAATACAATGAAATTGTATCCTTTTCATTTTTATTGAATTCTATCGCCATTAAAATATTCTATAGAGAAATAATCCATTGCTCAATTATTATTTCATTAGTTTTCCTAGATATGATGGTGAATAAGGTTTCATGAAGTGATCCATCATAGGAGAATAATACCTTTTAAAAGGTTCCCCCATATGAGAACCAATATTTTTTATAACACGATTATGATTACAAAATATATCCATAATTTTCTCAGTTACAATACCTGATGTATTGGCTTCTTTAATAAGGCAATCTCAACCTTGGTCATGAGTATGGATACCCTAATTCTATTCGAGCTCCATTTCAATAAAATGGTATATAATAGATTATCTTGTAAAATTATGATTTTTAATCATATTATATAATTCTCAATATGGAGTATCACATAAAAAATATTATTAAATTATATATTTTTAATCCCAGAACCATATAATTTGTTTCATTGAGGATATATTTATTTTTATATCATTTATTATGTATTCTAATGAAAATATTTATTATCCTAAGCATATCCCTAGGTAGTTTCAACTAGGTATACATTTAGGTCCATCTCTATGAACCAGGTGAAGATTAATTCAATCTTAATATAAAATGTTTAATGTTATTTCACCTAGATACATATGTGTTATAACCAAAACAACTCTTAGTATCCATATATAGATTTATTTCTACGAAAAACCATGTAATCTATTCCTTAACATAACTTTCGTACAATCTTCTATAGTTACCCATAAATTAAATAATTGGTTTATTTTCTAAAATATATGTTTTCATTAATATAGTTTTCATGTATTCTACTAAACTTCCTCTGAAACCAATTGTAGAAAATATGAACCCAGTAACCGAGAGTCAGTTCCTATTTTACTAAATAGAAATATTTATAAGGTTAAGAAACCTACATTAATGATCAATATATTATTACAGGGAATGGAAGCAAAATAATTATTATCTAAAATTCTCAAAAAGGGTTACATAGAGAAGATGATATAATGAATCCACAAGGACTAATCTATATTGAAAGGTAAATAAGAAGACACACATTATAATTACTCAGTTACTTTTAAATAATAATTAGATAAGGAATAATAACTGTGGATATTTAAATAACTAAACACGCATTACAATAATGGAATAAACAGAGAAAAATTTCATCAATAGATTACACCATTATGAAAATATAACTGATAGTAATAATAAATGAACAACAAATAATGGAAATGATTAATTATTGGAATTCATGTTCTCTAAAATCATGATACGTATACCATAAATACTTTTAAAATTATGTCTTAAAACTATATATTAAAACATAGTTAATTTGACCTACATATTTTTCTTATGATATAGGTTGATGCATCTAGGGGATAAATAATTGCATCCCCCACTTATCATTGTATGTCCAAATAATTCATCACATATATAATAATCAATTTAAATAATTATTAAAATTCCTTATCAATAGACATCAACATTGATTAAAAAAAATTCAATATTTCTCTAGTTAATCAAATTTACTTAAAAGTAAACACCATATGTAAGAATGATGGAGAGATTAGGAAATATTTATATCCATGATACAATGAATATAGATCAAACTGAATTGAAAAATTAACCCTCATGAATAAATAATAATTCACATTAAACACATAAATTTGGTAGTATGTGCACCACATGAATATGAATTTGTGCATATTAACAAATATGTCTCAATGAAATGGAAATTCAGACAAAATCCATTACAATAATAATAATGTCTATGTGAGAAATAATCAATGATCAAAAAAATTACAACCAACAAACATACAAATAAAAAAGGTTTAAACCAACACAAGATACAAAAATTCTAGTAGATCCATAATACCATAAAATCATGGAAAATTTTAGATGTGATATAACCTAATTAAAATAAATTGAGTTATCAAATTATTTACCACATAGTAACATTCATTTAAAATAACATTAGATGAAATAATGAAAATTAGAACATAAAATACCATTAAGTACAAATTATTAAATATATTATGTGTAAAAGGGGTACAATATAGACAATATAAAATAAATCAGTCACACAATAGTTGAAAATTCATCATCAAAGTGAAATTCAGACGATGTCATGTACGTCACACGTTAATTTAGTTGAATGTGATTTAAAATAATTTATAATTTCATTATGGATATTAATAATTTATACCAGATCAATATTACCACTTATAATATCATATATTTATCTCCTATTAAATTTCACATCCCAATTTTTTATAATATTTCATTATTTTCATTGTTTAGGTTTTAATTTTAATGATTTCTAAATAATGTTTTCCAATGAAATTTCAAGTCATAGTGAATATGATGTATATAAAAATATATTATATATTTTTAATAAGGTTATATAATCTATATTTATCAATAAGAAACGATTTAATAAAAATATATGAATGTTTAAAATGAAAATTAATTGCATCACTTTAGGGACACAATAGTCTGTACATACACACAAGCAAAAATATCATTTCTATAAAGAGTGAAAGGGTAAAGAAGTGGGTGAAATAATAATTTTATATAAAAAATATCATCTTAAATATATAATATATATTCATTATTTTTATCTTTATTACATTCTACATAATGAGTCTATTAAAATCTAGTCACGTAACTTCGCTAGGTGGTAGTCCATCGTATAGAAGTGCGATGTAATAAAATTTTAAATAGGAGAAATGTAAAATAATATATGTGATATTAAAATATTAGTATTATAATAATATGATAATATATATATATCTCTGTGTGTGTGTGTGTGTGTGTGTCTGTATCAAATCCATCATTATATCCATCCTAGTATGGTGGTGTTATAAAAAGAATTAAATCAGATCATTAGATAATAGTCTACTGTGAAAACAAATAAAAATTTTGTTTCCCATTAGATAGAAGATTATAGGGATATATCAAACATAATAAAATATAATTACATTTTCTTGTTTATGAATATCACCTCTTCTGTGGATAAACGCCTTATGTTTACTCAATTACATTCCAATGATCTCATTATGATAAATATATGAATTATAGATTTACGGTATATAATTAGGTATTTTAATTTGGTATTTATTGGCTGAAAAAAAATATATTTGTAACTATGAATAAGGGGAGATGTGTGTCCTTCTATAAGTGGGGGAGAGGACACAACAAGAATTTTTTAAATGGAAAACAGTCACACCCCACTTTTTATAATTCCAAAATACACAAAAATGGGTAATTATTGAATCATAGAGGTTATAAGGAAGAAATGTGTCTATATAAATTGTTTTGCACTTGTTTCTAGGTCAATATATTCCTTATCATATCGTTTTAAACCCAAATAAATCATATTTTACCCTATCTGTCGTAATTTTATTTTACTAATTTTCTACTTAATAATGACAAAACATTATATAACCTTGTTAAAAAATATAAATCATTAAAATTACAAATAAAAATTCCATTTTTCCAAATTTAGTTCACATAAGTGGTATAATTTAATGTTATATTATAGCAATAGAAGCAATGGAATAGATGGTTTCCAAAGGGAATATTCTCATATGTATGGAATGTTTTTATATTTAAATTGAAAATTCAAGTGAGACCAATGCACTAGATTAGTAGTTTTATATTATAATTTCTCTAATTTTAAATTAAAACCTATTTAATATTTAGTTCGACATTTTAAATAATATAAAAAAATACAGTTTTAAATAAAAATTTGTATTTGTAACAATTCATTTAAAAATGAAACTTTTGAGAAAAATACAAAAATCTCACCTTAACTTAATATTGATATTCTGATTTATACATTTATTTAATTTTTAAAATAAATTTTATAATTTTTTCAAAAATTAAATCTCTAATATGTGCACATGAAATGATGACATTTTTTTCATTGAAATAAATATCTTTTTTTCAAAAACAACTCATTGTTTTCATTAAAATGATTCTTATTTTTATTTATAATCAATATAAAATGAATAAATGTTTGTAATATATATATATATATATTAATTTATTTATTGTCATTGGTATAATAAAATTTAATTGTAGCGTTATAATGGTCATGTTTAAATAATATTTTAACAGAGTTTAATATTTCATTTAATCTAGAAGTTGACTGCATCAAACGCTATAAAAAAGATTCAATTTATTTAAATTAAAATAATCCATAATTTCTCATGGTTTTATTTTAAATAAGTTCTCTAATATTTTATTTTTAGATTATTAATTTAATACGGGGAAAAGGGGGTTATGTTTTTTGGTATCAAATTAAAAAATATAATGATGATGTAATTTTTAAAATATTATAATACGTAGGTTTGGGGTCATTATAGATGGTATCATAGTGTGGATTATATAACATTTTAGTTTAATATATTTTCAGGTGATGTTATATAATTATTAAAAGACACCGTCATTCTCTTAAATATTTTTGTGTTTTTTTATAGTTCAAAAGAATGGATACTCCTTTTGAGGTTTTATGTAATTGGATTTTAATTTAATTAATTATATTTTGGGTGATGTTTTATTGGGTAGGCAAATATTTAATCCATATATTTAACGTGAAAGATTCTTTTGATAGAATTAAGTTATATTTGTATATATTTAATTATAATGGTATGATATAAACATTGAGGTTAAAAAATCATTTGATGTTGTGTTTTTTGAGGTAATTTTGGCTTGTAGGTATTTCCATTTAATTGATGATATATATTGAATGATTTTTGTTATTGTGGAAATTTAAGAGACTATAATATTATATATTCATATTATTTTTTATTGATTATAGATATTATGTTTTCTTATTTTATCCATATTAGGTTTAAATAGAATATTAATATAATGAAAACAACTTATTACCATTTTGGTGAATCATGTGATCCATTTAAATTTAATTTTAGTTCTTTAGGGATTAAAATTTTAATTTAATAATAATTTTTTTAGAAAAAGATGAGATTTCGGAGGAATTTTATTTATGGATGAAATTTAGTTTTCACGAAATTATAATTTCTTATGGTGTGTGTTTATATGGTAATGAAATTCAACAACTATAGGTAAAAGATCATGATACAAAAATGTTTTCATGTTTCATTCATTTCTATTGAATTGAATAATTTTTTCACACCTCATTCATTTCGGATTTTGTGGAAATTGATATTATCTTGATCATCCAATTTTATAGAATCAGTGTTCCATTTCACGCTAAAACATAATTTTGATGTTATATTTTACATTCACATCTATATTCTCACATTCCATTATCATCTTTCTATCAGTAAACATAGTTTAGTGTTATTCTAGATAAATGTCATATTTCCTTTTTCTTATTTTCAACAAATAACCTAAACAAAGCATGAAATATTAACATTTGAATGTTATAACTATATATTTATTTTTAAATAATGGGTCATAAATGGTATTAAACAAATTATATAATTAATATTATGGTCATAATAAGTAAAATTATACTACTCAGTTCTATGTAAATATGAACATAAATATTCAGTGAAATCATTTTATTCCACAAAATCAATAGTTCAAATATTGTTTTTTTAGATACAGTTAAAATTAGATCATGGAACATTTTGAAATTTTATTTTATATAAGTGATATGATTTTAAATAAGACATAATAATAATCATCTTCAGAAAAAATGTCCTCATATGCACCCCTACATTAGTGAATATAAATATCATAACATGCACTATTCTAAGAGAAATACTAGCCATCTTGTGAGTAATTTAAAGCATCCCCCTACACACAAAAACACTCTATTCATCCTATAATTCCTTATCTCTGAGGAAGGGAATCCTTGTCTCAACAAATCAAACACATTGCATCCTCCATCAATGTTATTTAATATGTGTATAAATAGTGTGGGAAAATATACAATAATGATGACATCATAATGTCTTCTTGAGGTTGATTTAATGACCTAATGAGATGTTTTTTCCTCTATGATTTATATCACACTGTCAGTTAATGTGTAAGACTGTCGAATTTTATCCAGTAGATGTATCAATCCTTAAATATTGATTCAAATTCTATATGGATGTTTATTGTATTTAATATATATATATAAAGTTAATACTGGATCACATACATGTCATTAAATAATGTAAGAAATGTTTAAAAGATATTGATTGTACCTCTAACCACTCACATAACCTATGGTTCTAAAGAAACCAATGCCAAAAGCCACCAATGTTACTGAAAAAAAGATCTCTAATATTGGAATGGACCACCTATGTAATGGTTGTAGTAACATATCAAATAACTTGAAACCTCAAAACAGTCTCCCACACCCTCATCTAGGTAATTTTCCATTAAATCCTCCCAGATCCCATTGGTTCCTCTTCATCGGTGGTCCATTGATCATCTCTCTATCTTCTTGATGATGGGTATGTGAATTTTAAATGAGAATCCCATATACATGAAAACCATAACAATTCCACTTCGTTAATGTACATGGTTGTCCCCATGTTCCTCGTGGATGAATAGACCTCCTATGTCATGTCTGACATCACACACATACTATCAATGGGATACTATCACCCTATAATACATGTTACCCATACCATATAATCTTTCAATACATTGTCATCCCTAGCCCATCATCATCCATCACCGTTAGAGAAATAAAATGAATCCTCTAGAACTACTAAATGATGGACTAAAAACTACTTAAAAGGGTTAAAGTAATACGTTCTATACCCTTATAAACATAACCTACTCATGACTAGGCCACATTATGGGGGCCTCATAACCCATCATTTATTGCTCCCGAATCTATTATAGAAATAATGTTATCAATAATCATGGGAACATCATGTAAAATGTGAGGACATTCAATTGTAAACAAGTGTATTTGGGGAGATTATATACAAGGAGAGGTAAAAAACAATTCCTATATGAGGAATGTACCAAAATGTTTTATTGAAACTAGTGCATACATGTACCGAGTAGAAAATATTGTTATTAGAGTCTTGGTCAATGGATACATCAGCCACTGCACCAACACTAGGATACCTAGACTAAAATATGAACATGAAACAATTTAATACCATTTTCATAGGTCCTAATACAATACTTAATGTTTTAAAATAACTTAACACAAGTGGTAGGTTGAACACTTACTCTATCACCACTCTATCACAACCTGAACCATTGGGGACCTCATGGCCGATAGTAAGCTGAGTGTGACACCCCAAGATATCCAAAAATAATCAATGTGATTGTGATACACATTGATTATGTATATCATTGTCATGGTATGCCTTATCCTAATTTAACTATATGCTAAAAAACATCTCAAATTAATATAAAATACTGAAAGGTAAAAATAAAACTGACACCCCAATGAATATTCGAAATTTATCCAATATAAGAGTATGAAGAGTGTATTAGAATTAATATAGGGAAAAATAAAAATCCACTAAAATTGATAATGTGTACAATCTTATATGTTGTAGGGGACTGATGTTAATTGAATCCCCAAGTGAGAAAGATTGTTTATTAATATCCACTATTATTTTCCTATTCCTTGATATCCTCTACACTACATAAAAATGTCTTTCATCAACATAATACATGAAATGGGCCATTAGATCCCATGTAGGGTTGATTATAACAATACCTATTATAAAACCCTAAAACACCAAATATAATGTTTCAAGAGGTTTGATATCTCATTGTCCTGATGATATATCAATCAGAATGTCAGACATGTCAATAATAACTGAACCCATATATACTCATAAAAGACACCAAGTCTCTAAGTGGTCTCAATAATTCTTCCAGCCATTGAATTATTCTATAGGCCACAATGTAATTCTCTCTTTAGGGAATTAATTCCATGATAAATGATATTACTATTGGAACTCATGATAAATGTCTTGCATATCGTGTCTTTCAAATGATGTACTCAAAATGACTCAAATGAGACAAATACAGAGATGGGGGGATCCCACATAGTTCCATGGGGACTCAAAAAACCATAAATTCATTTAACTCACATTTAAAGGGTCATATGCTTGGATATGTTACTCAAAAAGATTCCTCAAACCCCTCACAAAGATGAATATACAATAATAGATCCCCCCATATTCCTCACCACATAATTCCTAAAGAACTATCTGAGGAAAAATCCATAGAGTGTATCATAATACTATTTTGATATATTATGACACACTATACCATCATAGGTATTGAATATTAAAAATAATTAATTTGTTAGTAGTATATTTGGATGATATAAAGGGCCTCAAATAGACGAGTAAAGTACATGTTGTGTCTTTTCAACGCCAGGACTATCTGTTCCTTTACCTCTTTCATGATTTGTTTTACTACATATATATGACATATCATTTTTTGATACATGGAACATTTAGGTAAGCCAACAGTCAATGTGTTTTTCCTACTCTATTTTTGTATTTATATGTTATAACCATGTACATTGAGAATTTCCCATGTACTCTGTCCAATCCCATGTATCGAAAAATATTTGAGTACTTCGATGTCCATATGTACAATGGCCTTTCCCATGTGGAATTCTATTTCCATGCCCATGTACCGATAGGGAATACTCAATCCACCATATCCAGGTTACATAGTGTGTGAAATGTGTCACATTGTGTGTCGTATTTTTCTATCCACACAAAACCTATAGCTCTATTATGGTATATACGACTTGTGTTCTTCCAGATTACATGTCGTGTACATTGTATTTTTATAGGACCCATCAATTATTCATGTGTCTTCACTCTTCACATCCTTTTCTAATGGTTCAATCATAACATTCACAGAGGAACATAGACCAATGATTAAATTCTGTCAATACGACATCAGTGATGAGAATCTTGATATCGATCCTCTCAAAAGAAAAATCACATCACATCAATGTGATGAGTTTCCAAAACCAACTTTCGGGTATCTCCAAATCCAACCTCAAACCCTCCATCATTCCTACACACCCCAATCACATCAACAATCCTGAATTATTATTTTAATGAATGATCTTTTTCACCACTAATTGAATATCAAATGATCACCTTGTGGGTATTTATCAAACCACTAACTATAATTTAATGTCGATTATGAAAGTGAATATAATTGAGGGATAAACCATAATAGTGAAGAATAATACTCAAAAATTATATGATATGGGCTAATTTTTTTTCTTTTATGAATGATGAATTCATGGAAAAATTAATCACACAATATAAAACACATATTTCATGGAAGATAAAACATCAATCAAAAATAATCTGTCAACCCAAAGATATATTTATGATGGGATTTGATTCAAATCCAATGCCTGATAATGAAAATCATATTATGATCCCAAAAATAACATTCTAAATCATGTTTCAGTCAATATATTTTTGGAAAAACTATTGTATTAAAATTTCATTTTCAGGATCCATCAATATTGTTATGAAAGACAATCCTAGAGGTACTGATCTAATCCTATATCCCATTATCATTCTCCATACACTTACATTAAATCCTCTCAAATACCAATTGATTTAGATTTAATCGCGTTATTTTCACATAACTATTCTTAAATTGTATTATTCTACTTATAAATAAATATATAAAAACATTTACTTAACAATCACTGATTACATTTATCAAAACACCCAACATTAACAATGTTTAGATTATCCCTAGAGTAAATCCAATATTCAATAATCAATATTGGCCATATATTTCAATGCAAATATCCATCCAATATTTATTCAATTATTTAGAACAAAAATGACATCGAATGATATAATTTATATAATATTTTCATTATATATGTATAGGGCCCCCAGGTCCATGGAAACTAATTTTCACATAGCTTCTATCTCCGAAGACATTCCTTTCCATATTATACATTCTCCATAAAAAATACTAGATTAAAAACACAAATAACCAATTTATTTACATTGATATAATGGAATTTTATATTCATTTTCATTTAAGTTCGGGGTTGCGTGTATCATAATCTATCGAAGAGATTAAATATATTTCAGTATAAATAAATCATAAAACCAGGAGTTGTTACATTCTACTACAATTACTATAAAATTACTCTTTTTATATTATTTAACAATAATATAGAAAAATAAGGATAATCATTTCCCAATACATTTTTTTGTGTCGAAGTAGTTTCTAGGAATTTATTATTCATCCAGATAACATTAACCTTGTTAGTAGTTTTTTCTGTAGAACATTTTTGACACTATAGAATATTTAAACTTCTTTTTATTCATATGAATGATCATGCTCCAATGGTATGACATCTATGTTTAGTACATTATATGGACGAAGTATATACTTCCTCAGAACAGATACATGGAATACATAGCTATCATGAGATAAGATTGGTTGTATCGTTATGTCATAAAATTCAATCCCTTCTTCATCAAGTATCACAAAGGGGAAAACACATAAAGGGACTAGATTTACATTATTCCCAAATCATATAATCTTATTAAATTGAGATATTCATTGAAACACCATATCACCACCTTCAAACTTTATATATCACTGACAATTATAATTATAACTATTCTATTGAATCTGAGTATCCATTACATGATATTAATTTTCTCTTGCATTCTCTTAAATTTACTCAAATAGTGTGTGCCCTAATATCTTCAATTCCCCAAATCCAACCCCAAATACTATATTTATACACTGCATTCCATAGTGGAATTCCTTTGGATACATATAAATTATTTAGTGAAAATAATTGTGGTATTCATACTCAACTAGAGGAAAGTGTTGATCCCAACCACATGGAAATCCAAATATAAAGATTTTAGCATATCGTTTGGGGTTTTAATGGTTTCCATCGTATAACTATATTTTCATTAGGATGTTAATACCTACTGAATTCACACTATGTATCCAAATCCTAGAGAATACATTACCAGAAAATTGAGGTTAGCCTCTGATATTGATCATATATAAATTAATATATTACTCTTTCAATACTTACTAATATCATAATATAAATTTAAGAAATTTGATCAATAGAAAATAATATATGATAGAAATATATTGATTATACAACATAATGTGATTGAATGTAGTCCAAATAGCATGTGGCCTTTACATGTTTTTTAGAGTCCAAAGACAAAATCTATTACGTTGACTTCCCATTTTCATTCAGGTATGTACAATACATATAAAATCACTTTATAAATCTATCTCTCAACCATAACTTACTAAAATACCATGTACCAAGATACATAATCAACAGTAGCTCTCTTCATAATATCCAACCATAAATACTCATTTTGGTCTCTATACATATTTATACTTCCATGAATAATAGATAATGGTAATATTTGATCCTACTCTAATAGAACCATTTAATCTAGTTTAGAAAAAACACACATATGTTTTTGGAACCATAACATTCCCACATCATCATGGTTGTACATAGGAACATATTTGAACTAATTATGTAGTTCCATATATTCCATCAGTGTCTCTCTAATCCTAAAATCATTACCTAGAGAAACAATCAATTGTTGAAGAATGTATTACTATAATTCAATCAAGAGTTTATGATCCATCATATTCGAATCCAAAAATATTAAATCATATTATGTACTCATTATAGATATTTTTTCATGATTTGTTCGACTCTGATCATGTGCATCCTTGTAATCATTCCGAGGGTGGTAATGGATAGATCGGTCATTGTCATTAATTAGAACCATCATTTTTATATTGAATAAAATCATGTCTTTCTTTGGGAATATATACATAAAACTTTTCTAAGATATATATATATCACACCTTCCACCAAAAATATAAATCCTCCATATCATTATTGGAAATAGAACATTAGTTAATTCAAAATCACAGGTTGATTAATCTTCATCACACCCTTCTATTTTTGTATGTAATAATCTATCACTAGGACAATCTTCATGATAATTCATCACATTCAATTCATTGAGGAATCAATATATATTAAACTCATTTTTCCACTATTGTTAAATGTATGTATAGGTGTTCTTAATAATCATTTATATAGTTATGAGAAATTTTCCTCACATACAATTATACCACGGAACATGGATCCTTCCCATGTTTACATGGTCATTGAACTAGAATGTCAATATAAACTTTCCCCAATTCACTTATAATATCAATACATATCATGAAAACTATGGATCTTATTAATTTTTTTTGTTTTTGTAAAACATTACATAAAATTTTTAATTGAAGTATCGACAACTATAAACTATATTGAGATTCTTTAAATAGAAAGGAATAAATCTTTTGGTATCCAAAATTGACACTATAAATTATTCATACATCATATCATTCCATAAGGTCTTCATTTCAATGATCAAATAATCTTAATCCTCTTTATTTCTCATTTAATATTTCTGAACATAATATATAAAGACATCAATTACAAATTAATATATTCCCAAAAGAAATAAATAATTAAATCCATGAAGATATAGGGGTAACTAGTAAAAAAAGGATAACTATATATTCATAGTATAAATACCATATATATAAAAATTTATTTAGAATAACCTATTTCGGATCCTTCATTGATGATATCCAAAACGAATATCAATCTATTAATTTATTGAGTCCCATGAAGCTGATCAAACAAGTCATCAATATAGTTTAGAGGATTTTTATTATTTATTGTGAACATGGTTGGTTCACGATAATCAATGCAGAGTAACATTGGACCACCTAGCATTTTGAAAAATATAATAGGTGCACCCCAAGGTGATGAATTTTTGAGAATAATTCTAATGTTTTGATTATCCTAGGGTTAATTCTCAAATTCAAAAAAACTCAATCAAGGAAATTATATTTGAATTCAATGAAATAAGTGTAGAACTAGACATGAGATCAATAGTGAACTCATATTCATATTTTTTTGGAATAGTAGGAAAATCATTTGGAATGAAATCAACAATATCCCACACAATAGACATATAATTGATGTTGAGTCCCCCCAAATCATATGAGATTAAGAATATTTATGAATGTCAATAAATAACAATAAAAAGGATGTGCTTTTTGTAGTATTTTCATATTTATCATTATACATATAGAATATCAACGGTTTTTTTGTAAAATTATAAATCACATAACTTTCTTGAAATTTGGATTTGGAATTTATTTAAAGAAATCCAATACCTTCATATGATAAAATAAAATTCAATGAAATGGAGAATAACGAGTTTTTAGGAAGAAATTTCCCACAACTATTAACTAGTGAGGAATCATAGACATTAGTTTTGATCATATTACCATTACAAGTTTTCAAATCTATTTCAACATGTAATTATTGAGGTGTTACTAATATTCTATAAAAATTTTATTCAGATATAGATGTTTTGGTTGAACCTGAGTCAAATAAGATAATATAAGTTCTATAGGAGATGGAATTTTCACCTACCTTTATGTTATAATCATACCCCCATATGAAATAGTGACCGCATGATAATTTTTCTTTTTATCTAGGATATAATTTTTTTCAACATTCATCATCACAAACATTCACATTTGAGCACTTGTTCACATAATTCTCATATTCTATACATGGGAAACACTAGTGTGTGGGTGGTCAATTCTATGGGGAATTTTATCAATCAATATCAATTTTTATCCAATTATTATAACATTAAATTACCTGATCTCATTCCTTTACAGACATGAAACAATTACCAATCCCCTTTTGATATTTTTCTCCATGTTTACTTCTTCCCATTTAGTATAAAAGATAGATTATATTATTTTCTTCATGTTTTTATTCTAAGATACTTACCCATGATCGACACACGAGTGCCCAGACCCTACCGGTTCCAAGTCCTTAGGTTTTCCAAACCATACACCAAAGGATACTGGCTAATAGTGCGGTTCTAATATCAATAACTTGGAGACTATACCCTATTTATCTATGTAGAATAATAGTGGAAATATATAAGAAAAACAAAATGAAATTACCAATTACCAAAATAGACCAATACCACATTCTTAACCAAAATAAGAAGTCAATATCAAAAAAAAAGAAATAGATATTTCATGCCAACATAGGCGTTTTGTGAAAAATAAAAAAAACCCAAAATTAAGAAACAGACCACTCCAAAGCAGTTCTCGACAACAAGTCTTGTTCCATCATACATACTACATATTATATCATACATCTAATATATGGATCTTTATAAGAACATGAATTTTTATAGATAATTTTTGGGAATTTATACATTTAATCATTTTTTTGTTTTAATTAAATATTATTTTTAAAATATTGGAATGTTTTTTTAAAATTTATAAAAATTAGGAGGAATGGTAATGCACATTTTGTGCATAGTTTTCCTAAATTGTACATCCTTAACTAGGAAAACCAGTAAACCCAAATAGAGGTAATTTTTCATGTATGGCCCAAGTTTTTTAATCTGTGCTCCCTATAATGAAAAAAATGCACCCACTATATGTGGTTCATAGTTCTAGAACCCAATTTGGGAAACCATGCAACTCTACCTTGAAAATAAATCTCGTGATTTTAATTAAACTAAAATTAGTTATAAAATTCAACGAACCCCAAAAGCTCACCCTAATCAACACCCACTCAACCCTTTATGTTATGTCTCAATTTATGTGACTCCTGGAAAGATTCCAATACCCCAACCTTCGTTGTTGGTGAATCGATGCCCGAACATAAGATACGAACCCCTTCTAGTAAGAGGATCCCATCATCTGTGGTTTCCCATAACATTCTAGTTATACTTCCATTAGTTGATAGTATGTTTTACCCAATTTGATTTAGATAAAGATGTAGGGTTCATAGATATTGTTATGTGCTATATCAGATCTAGGATTTTAATAATGATATCGATCTTCACTGTGATATGGGTTATTCTACTCAAATTGGGTATTTCTGTTGGTGACATTTTATCAATGAATTGTGGTATATGGTATATTATCAAATTCCTATTGTCATTATTTTGATTATTACTATGAAATTTTGGAATATATATAGTTTTTATATATTTTTAATTTACTTATTGAATTAATTATTTTGGTAAATTAATTAATTAATAGATTGTTGAATTGGGGGTAATTAATTATTGAATTAATTATCAAAATAATGTAATTGCGGGACTCTGGGAATAATGAATTTTTTTGTTAAATATTTCATTGTTGACTGGGGTTTTAGAGTAAATAATTATTCAGTTAATTATTAGAATATTTGATTTTAAATAAGTATAATTAATTGTTGAATTAATTATGGTATTTGGAAAATGTTGTGTAGTATCTACTATTTATGGAATTAATTACTATAAATAAAGTGATTAATTGGTTTTTGAACTAGTTAATTGAATGATGTGGATATGAAATTGTTGAATTTTATAATTTAATTGATTAATTAATTAATCTACTGTTTTGATAAATGTGTAATTGGGATATTGTGATTTTATGATATTATGAATTATATGGTGAATGGTAATAGTGGAATTCCATAGTGAATTGAAATGGGGAATGCTAATAATGTAATTTGCATGTTAATTGAAATGATGAATGGTAACAATGTAATTTTCATGTGAATTGAAATAGTGTATTGTAATAGTGTCTGTCTTAAATTAATTGAAATGGTGAATGGTAATAATGGAATTAAAAGGTGGATTAAAATGATTAATGGTAAAAATAGAATTCATAAGTGAAAATAAATGATGATTGGTAACAATGGAATTCATATGTGACGGTAAATGATGAATGGTAACAATGGAATTCATATGTGAATAGAAATGTTGAAATATAAAAATGGAATTGAAAATGGAATTGAAATATTGAATGTTCACAATGGAATTCATATATATGAAACCCCTTAGAGATAGTTCAAACATCGTCATGGTCCAAAGAAGGAATTGTTAGATTGGTTATCAATGGGATCCATGTGGTTTATGTGGTATGATAAATATTAATGGAATAAATATAAACCATTTAAATTTTTTCATGTATTTATTCATTGAATAACTACATACACAATTTTTAATGGATATTATTTTAGACACCATTGGTTGTGGCCTGCTGTGTTGTACTCGCACCCTACACTTTCTATATTACCAGTACCTGAATAATGTTCATGGTTGTAGGAAATGTTTAGAAATGTTTCCCCATATTAGAGGGATAATTTGGGATGGGTCAAGGATGAGCGAACCTGATTTGATTCAGGGCATTCTTGGAAGTTGTTAGTGTGGTTATTTATTTTTGGTTTTCCTTATTAACACATGACTTGTATTTTCATGACATATCAACTATTTAGTTTCAGTCTTTATTTTTCATTTTTGGTCAATATGTGATATTCGTATTGTTCATGTTGTGGTTATATTGTTTGGTTTTAATTGTTTATTCCTGCTATTGTGCTACATTGATAAAGATTCAATAGTCTATACATGATTGATATTTGACCCTCACTGTTATTCAGCATCCTCTGGCATATAGGGAAGTGTGGTTGAGGTTATATGACCAACCAACTCAAGGAATCAGTGAGTGGAACTCATGTCGGTACGTTACAAAGTTGTATTAGAGGATGTTATGATTTTTTCTTAAAATTTATTAAATGTAGATAAGAGTCTAGGAATAGTAGGAGCTTGGTTATAAGATCATTCATGGGAGTATCTAACCTATGTATGGGGGATAAACCAAGTACACATGGGGGGATTTTTTTCATATGTATTTTTTTACATTTGAATATTATTTCAACATGGTTGATGTAGTTCAGGAGAGATATTTTTAATAATGTTGATATTGTAAGAAATATGACTCATGGAAAATAAAAAAGCATGTGTTGGGTAAGAAATCGTCATTATAGGTAATCAATAGTATTTTGTGACACATGTCATTTTCAAAACTCATGGGAAAGGTAGCAAATGAAAAACAATTAAAATTGAATTGTTTTTAAATGTTTATGAAATTTTAATTAAATGGCCAATAATATCAAAATAGAGACATGTACAATGATGAAAACTGGGAATAAATGTATATGTATTGAGACTTTATAATGGTAATTAGAATACACTTTGTTAACCAGGACCAAGATGTAGGATGGTTAAGGTTAGTGTTACTGGCTCAATTTTTCTTGTGTGGCGAGGTTTGGGGAAAATTCTTGTTGTTGATTCTTGTAATTTTACATCATACATAAATGTGTAAAGGATGTTTTATGAGTCCTTATATATGAGATTGTAATTTTAGTGATATTACACCATGAGGATGAATATTGAGGGGATGATATGATGATATGGATATTGATTCTCCTATAGTAGTGGAACGTGAGGCATCTATTGTGTTGGTTGATGATGTTAGAGATAATATACAAAAGAACTTTTCTTAGTTTTGAAAATTCTTCCAATGATATGCAAGTCTGGTTGTGAAAATAATGTTTGAAATTATTTCCTTGTTTCATCTACAAAACCATCCAACTATTGTGATAGATGGTTTACTTAAAGTAGTGGACATATGGATTGTGTCTATCAAGACAATATATGAAAATTTGGAGACTCTTGATGATAATTGGGTCATGTTATATGAGTATATAGAATAGGGATTAGTGATGTTTTGGAATAAATTCAGGCTCAGACTAGATAGGATGATGGTATGTGATGGAGGAACCTTTTACAATGTATTTGATAACATTTTTATCCATTTTTTCTAAGGAAAGAGAGAATGGATGATCTCATGTGGTTGAATTAGGGAAGTATGTCTATGAAGGAATGTACTAGTCAATTTATATACCAGTAATTAGTTTCTCTAGTGGTGGAAGGGGATGATATATTTATGGAAATTATTTTTCTTGACAGACATAAATTTTGGATTATGTCATTGGTGAAAATATTTATGTTAAATAAATTTACATGGGTAGTAGATCATTATCTCATTGAAGAGGTGATCTTGAGGGTTGATTATCCCATATTATTTTTGGTTTCATATGCATGAACTGGAGATACATATTCTGAAATTTGGAAGTGTTTCCATGGGAATGTTAACTATATTAATGGGATGTCGACTTGATAAAAAGAGTGGAAATTACATAATACCCTACCAAAATTAATTTTCACATGTTCATTAGGTAGGACCACTGTCGTAGAAATTGTTCCCAATAACTAGTGGACTGTTGGTCATATAGAATCATAGGAAATCCATAAAAGTTATATTGGAACCTGTGGCATAATTGTAATGATGGGGGATCTAGATAGAACTAGGGTGTGGAATGGGGAAACTTCAGTATCATATCATTCTTTACATTGGAGTTATACTGGTGGTGGATATAAACGAAGTGAATGAGGATATTTTGGGAAACAACCCCCATATCATCAGAGTGGTGAATCTCAAGGATCTCAGACTTCACAGTAGGGGTTAGAGGTATTCTATTTACACATAGTTCATCCAACACTAGTGGATTGTGAGGATGTACCATTTATTATGAGAGGTACGGTTATTTTATCTTCTAGATTGTCTAGTTCAATGTTTGGTATAGGTGGATTTGCATCATATCTACTTAATATGAATGGATTGAGCATGGAGATGTAGTTCATGGGTGGGGTGTTGATGATAGATTAAAAAATGGGATTGAAAATGAGAGAAATGTTTTTGTGCAATGTGTGTTCTCTTGAGATTGGGGAGTATCAATTTCTATGGGATATTTACATCAAAGATATGTTTGGATTTGACATCATTTTGGGTATGGACTAATTGGTAACATACTGGGTCTACATTAAATTTTAATGATGGGGATTGACTATTACTCATACTAAAAGAGAAAACTATATTAACCATAGAAAATGGGATATGAAGAGAGTCTGATTAGGGATAATTACTCTGTAGCTATGAGATATCACAACCAAGGATATTAGTCTGTTATTGGATGATGGAGGTGGAAAGCCTAATTATTTTCTATAATTAGTGGACCAGTTTCAGGATGTGTTTCCTGAAGACTTCTTAGTGATTCCACAGTAGAGATATGTGGAATTTATAATTGATCTGATTCTGTGGGATGATCTAGTTTCTATTCCTCCATACACAATGACAACAACTAAGCTTCATGAGGCCAAACAATATCTAGGAGATTTGGTGTATAAGGGATTAATTAGTCTGAGTATGTCACCTTAGGGTTCACTGATGTTTTTTTTCTAATAACACTAATGCAGATCTCATCATGTGTGTTTACTACCAATGAATTAATATGAAGGTTTTGAAGAACTGGTATGCTAGTCCATCAATTTATGATATTTTTTACCAGTTGAGAGAAGTTTATGTATTCTCATATATTGACATCAGATCAGGGTATCCAATGTTTAGAGTTTAGAATTCTACAATATCATTTAGTGGTTTTAGATGTAGATATGGGAGTTATGAGATCATTATAATGTAGTTTGAGTGGAAAAATGAATTGGCATTGTGTATGGACATCATAAACCAAATCTACCATCCATACCTAGATTAGTTTGTGGTACTGTATTTTGATGACATCATGATTAATTCAAGGACCTATGATTATCATTCAAAACATTTTTTCCTCATCTTTTGTTCAATGGGAGAGCATCAGTTATACGAAAATATATCTATGTGGTAGTTTTTCATTGATCATATACACTTCATGGGACACATCTTTTTGGGGGATGGTGTGTTAGTGGACAAAGATAAGATGTGGGGAATTATATATTGGGAGAATCCCAAGAACGTTTTTAATGTCCATAACATTTTTTGGTAACATCGATATTATTGGAGTTTCATCGAATAATATTCTTGTTTGGAAGCAACACTTTTGGGTGTGACCAAAGGAGGGATATATTTGGAATGTTCAAAATCATGCAAGAATACCTTGCAGGAGTCAATGAAGACATTGTCATCAGCTCCGATCTTGAACCTACCCGGGTTAGGGTTGGAGTGGAATGACCCTCCAATTCTCATTTTCTTGAGAGCTCAACGAGTCATTACAAGGCCTTAACTGACATCCCCATGGCGCTAAAGGGTGGCAATAAATGCCGAAGGGTTTTAAAACACATGGGGACGATTTTCCCTTTAAATGGACACATCATAGAACCAACAACCATGACCAAACAAGTCAACTAAAAGATGCATGATAAAAGATATGACAACTCAACCATTTATTTTATCAAAAACCAACCAAAGTACCACGACGAAAACCAACACTAAATTAGAGTAAACAGAAAAAAGACAAACTAGAGGACTACAAGATGACAAACTGACTCCATGCTCCACAATCCCCAAGCTCCAATCATCACGAACCAGCCCAAGAGTCACGAAGTAGTTCTATAAACATGTGACGCTTTACCTTTTCCAACATCCCGGTATATGACATCTGAAAAATCACCATTGTGCCAAAGCAGGGGGTGAGTAATGAAACTCAGTAAGTTTTCCCCGATGACTTCCCAACCCATTTATCTAGGATAAAACATGTTAGCACATTTATATAAAACAATTTATATAAAAAAATTCCATAATTGTCCACAAAATAACACATTCCATATCAAAACCATTTTCCAACAAAAACCATCTTTCTCAAGAAAAGAAACCAAGAAAAGTTTCCAATTAAGATCCCATTTCCATTTTAGCAAATTCCTTCCAGTTCACATATCCACACACCCAACCATGCATGCATCCTGGACCTCACTATACTCGTGAGTGGTGAGTTATCCATCCACTAAGTCGTCACTTAGTAGAATACCTTTATGGGGGTACTTCACAACCTTATCCATCCCTTTTGATGGGGGTACCTCTTGACCTTATACATCCCAACCTTTTGATGAGTGTACTTCTCGCCCTTATCCATCCCAATGCATATAAACACACACCACAACCCATGCAATCCATACCAAAACCAAGTGTGTTCCAAACCATTCAATAAAGAATGAAACTTTTATTGAAAACCATTCCATTCAAGCAGAAAAACCCCTTTTTCCAAATCCCACAAATCCATAATTTCATATCACTATTTTAATATTAGGAAACAAATACACTTTGCACAACAATTTCCTTCAATTTTCCACAAATCCATGAAACCCATAAATCATCACTAAAGAGGATTTATAACATTCTTTGAACCACAATTTCACAATAAAAACAATGAAATTTAAAAAAAACTAACTAAGTCTTCAAGTTCAAAGAAAGAGGAATCGAGAGTGAAGCCACCTACCTCATCAAATGGGTGAAACCAAGCAACATATGAAGAACGCTCAAGAACACCGGTTCAAAAATCCAAGAATCCTACTTAGATCACTTATCCTAACAAAAAAAAGTAGAAATATCGTCATAAATGGCATCCATGAACTTATATCTACCCATAAGTGGCGTAGATCTAAGAAACTAAGAGAAGACAAGAAGTAGATCTAAGAAACCATTCAAGAACAAAGGATAACGATCACATACCTCAAGAATTTCATTTTGATTTTCCAAGAGAAGCCTTCAGATCGCCTCCAGAATGATAGGAGAACCCTCTTTGACCTTAGCAGAACCAAAATCCCACGTTAGGGCCTCTTAGGTGCTTTAATGAGTTAATTAAATGAAAAAAGAGTTAGATCCACAATTTAAGGATCTAATTTTATGTGACTGCACGGTTAGTCCGCATGGTTTGAAAAACCATGCACTAACCGTGTGTTAGCTACTACCATGGACACCCTTCTCGCACGGTTTGGCCACACAGTTAGACAAACCATTCACCAACAGTGTGGAAGCCGCTGCCTTCCATACCAACTCTGCACAGTTTGGTAGCATCGTTTAGACAAACCGTGCGCCTTCCGTGCGACATCCCATTTTTCCCCAAAACTCAAATCAAGTTCTCCCGACTCTCCCATTTGTCACCCTTAGATTTATAAACATTAAAAGCATCCAGTAAGGTTTACATACCAGAATCTAGGGGTACTACATTCTCCGCACCATTGGCCTTTCTGTCCTTTGAAAGTAGAAAACCAAGGCTTGTCTGAAAGATTTATGGCCACTGCTCTTTCATTTCTTTCTCTCATTCCAATGTCTCTTCCTGAATCTAATCATGTTCCACAAAACCCACTCTAGATTGATGCATTTACAACGCAAGACTTTATCATGCCTATCCACAATCCATACTGGTATATGTACCATCAAAGCATCTGGGTCTAGGTCAATGTGATCCCATTTGATCACATGGTCAGGATCGGGTTGATACTTCTTTAACCGAGATACATGGAACACATTGTTCACCGAACTGAACCATGGTGGTAATTCCAACCGATATGCCACCTCTCCAACCCATTCAAGTATCTAAAAAAGGCCTATATATCGAGGAGATAATTTTCCCTACTTCACAAAAGACGATGTCCATGTCTTGGGGAGATCCTCATGAAGACATGATCGCCCACAATGAATGCCAACAGTCTGCAACTGTTATCTACATAAGATTTATGATGATATTGAGCCGTCTGTATCCTCTTTCTAATCATCTGAATCTTCTCCATTGTTTCTTGGACAAGGCTCGGCCTGACTAGGGAAGTTTCACCTGTCTCCACCCTGCATAGTGGAGAACGACAAGGACACTCATACAATGCTTCAAACGGATCCATACGTATCGAGGCTTGATTGTAATTATTGTATGAGAACTCCACTAAGGGTATATGATCCTCCCATGAGCCACGAATGTCCATTACACAAGCCCGCAACATGAATTCCAATGTTTGTATCGGCCACTCGGATTTTCCATCTGTCTGAGGATGATACGCCATACTCATCGTCAACTGAATCCCCTGGGCTTGCTGTAATGATTTCCAGAAACGAAAAGTGAACCTCGAATCTCTATCCGAAACTACAGACACAGGTACACCATGTCTCTTTACCACTTCTCGGATATAGATTTATGAATGATCTTCCACCGTTTGAGTTTCACGAATCAGGATGAAATGGGCTTACTTGTTTAGATGATCCATTATCACCCAAATGGCATCATGTTTCTGGACCGTTCTTGGAATACCTGTAACAAAATCTTTTGTTATCTGCACCCATTTTCACACTGCATAGGTAATGACTGTAACATACCAGCTGGTCTCTGATGCTCTGTTTTAACTTGCTGACAAGTTAAGCATCACGAGACGAACTCAACCACCTTCTTTTTCATGACGCTCCACCAAAACTGCGCTTTTAGCGCCTTATACATCTTCTGTGTACCCAGATATACATCCCATCTTGAATAGTGGTAACCATTAAGGAGTTGTTCCTAACAAACTATGGGTACAACCATCCAGTCATTAAAACAAAACACCAAGCCCGCTTCCAATTTCCATCAATCAATGTTCTCCCCACCATTGAGTTTCGAACTCATTAACAGACATTCGGCATCATATGTTTGTGCTTCTTTGACCACCTTTACCAGATCAGGAATAAGCGTAGTTGAAAAGAAAACTGCAACATCACCTCAGTTTTCACATTCCACATGCATGTCGGCTAAGACCGACATCAACTTCCATTCTTCTGATGATTCCATTTCTAACTGAGCATACGACTTCCTACTTAATGCATCGGTCACCGAATTGCACTTACCTGATGTATACATTGAGTCAAATTCAAACAGTTGGAGATACCCCATCCATCACCTCTGCCTCAGATTCAGATCTCACTGTGAGAAAATCTGTTTCAATATTTCGTGATCCGTAAATACAGAAAATTTATCACCAAAGAGATAATGTCTCCATGTTTTCAAATAATTGACGACTGGAGCTAACTAAAAATAATGTGTTGGGTAATTCTTCTCATGCACTCACAACTTCCTTGAGCCGTAAGAAACATCATGGTCTCCTTGCATGAAAACACACCCCGACCCTATTCCTGAAGCATCACAAAACACCACATAGTCCTGTCCTGATTTCGACAAGATCAAGATAGTTGTCGATGTTAGACGAACCTTTTATTCTTGGAAGGACATCTGACATTTTTTTGTCCATTGGAATGGAGCAATATTCTTTGTCAGAGCTGCCATTGGCGACACAAGTTGTGAGAAATCATGCACAAAATGTCGGTAGTAACCAGATAGACCAAGAAAATTTTGTATTTCTAACACATTATTCGGGGGATTCCAAGAAAGAATAGCTTCTATCCTTTATAGATCCACTAAAACACCATTCTCAAAAACTACATCGCCCATAAAGTGTACATCTTGTATCCAAAAATCAAACTATGATAATTTGGCATACAACTGATGGTATCTCATGATTTCTAACACTATCGTCACGTGTTTCTCAGCCTCAGCCCTTGTTCTTGAATACACCAATATGTCGTCCACAAACACCAAAATAAAAGAATCCAGATATTTCTGAAATATCTGATTCATCGAAGCCATGAAGAACGCAGGTGAATTCATTAGACCGAAAGGCATGACTACATATTCTTAGTGTCCATATCTACTTCTGAAACCTGTCTTCAGAATATCCTCCTATCGAACTTGAAACTGGTGATATCCTGACTACAAGTCCATCTTGGAGAACCACTGATCTCCCCACAATTGATCAAAAAAGTGATCAATGCGTGGAAGTGGATATATATTCTTTATCGTAACTTCGTTAAGCTTACGATAATAAACACAGAGCCGAAGAGTTCTGTCTGCCATCTTCACAAACAATACAGTTGCTGCCCATGGAGACACACTTGGGCGAATGAATCCCTTTCTTTCTAGCTCCTCTAACTGTACATTCAATTCCTTTATCTCCGTTGGTACCATCCTATAAGATGGAGGTGATATAGGACTGGTCCTCAGAAGGAGATCAATCGTAAACTCCACTTCTCTCACTGGTGGAAACGCTCAGAAGTTTTCAGAAAAAACATCAGGAAATTGTTCCAACACAGCTGGAAGACTATTTTCCTCAATCTCTTCCATTGATGCCAAGGTCAACACTGCCAATTGTAGATAGATCATTCCCACCATTGGTGCCAATAAGATCTTTGATCCTTTCTTTATTCTCCATTCTCCTATAAATAGATTTTCTATGTCGTCCAGAGTTGTGAAACTAACTGGTCTCCTCTAATAGTCAATGTGATACATAAACCTTGTCAACCAATCCATACCCAGGATTAAATCATAGAAATTGATATCCTACATAGTGAAATCCCATTTCATCTAAGATCCTTCATAATTTATATCACATTCTCTACACATGACGGTTTGACATTCTCTTCCACTAGGAGAAGTTTGTAGTTTCAAGACAGAAGGCATCATTTCCAGTTTTAAGTTCAGCAAATCAGCAATGACAGAAGAAATAAATAAATGTGATGCACCAATATCGAACAACACCAGCATGAGGGTATTATTCAAAACAATTGTACTTCTTACTGTTGATGGTCCAACTGGATCATCTACAATCATCTGCTCAGCTCCACATAATTTCTTCATCACTGCCCTGATCTGCTTGTTACCTTGCTAAGAATTTCATGCCTTAGGAGTCATGGTATTCCTGGAATCACCATAACTAGCTTTGTTCTGCTGGCGAGACTGATTTTTTTGTCCTCGCCATGTCGAATCATACAATGCATGTGACTCCTGGGAAATGTCAAGAACACCTGACCATGGAGCACTACGATAATATCACTGAAGATTCCCCATCTTATTGCAATTGTGGCATGCTCTCGGTGGTGCTATACATTCTTGTTTCATTTGGTCATTCAAACCACATTGAAAGAAACGTTCTTTGCTCTGGGGTCATGGGGGAAGGTTGACTGATCCCGTCGCCTGATTCGATTTGGACTCCCACCTTTGAAGTAGGTTTCCCTCTTCTGTTTGTTCCCAACATTAGAGTTCCCAGTCGTTCCTGTGGGTATCTTCATACTTCCTCCTCACATAAGTCCTGAGATATCTCTTTTAGCTACTGTTTCTCTGTTTACCATTTCTGTATAATCCATGATACAGAGCACAACTATCTATGAGCAGACCTCTTATTGCAACCCCGATTAAAAGATGTGTGCTTTCATTGACGCACCTGCAACGACTTCTGGTGAAAAGCGCACTAAAATCATGAATTTAGTTGCATACTCTATGATAGAGAGACACTCCTGTTTCAAGTTGAAGAAGTACGTCATTTTTTGTATCATTAACATGTGGGGATCGAATTTTTTGTTCAAAAATTCTTCAAAATCCTCCCATGTAAGGCTTTTATCCAATTTAGCATGTACCGCTAAATCCCACCAATGACGTGCAAGATCCTCGAGAATATATGTCGCCAGCTTTAAATTCATCTCTATTGTTGTGCCGATGAAATCGAAGATATGATTCATCATACTCAGCCACACATCCACCCTTTCTAGTTCAGAATCGCCCTAAATGATAGGTGGATTGTTCTTCTGGAACTGGACGGAATGGTCTACATGCCTTGACTCACCCCTCCGATTCCACGTGTCCACAGCCTAGAATGCATGTACAATACTCTGAACCAGCTCTTGGTTCACATGTGGTTAAGGTGTAACCACATTCTCCACAACCTCTCTTGTTTGGTTTCTACGATGCCTAACAGGTGCCATTTTCTATACAAACAATGGACACCATTAGTCTCACTTCCTAGCAACTGAAGGCTTAGCATTTCAAATTCATTCACATCAACTATCACCACATTGTTTTCAAAAAAACCTTTTCTCAGGTTAAATCATTTTTTAAAATATTCAACATACTTTTTGAAAATTAATCTATTTTCAAAATACACCAAAAACCATGTTTTCAAAGCCTTTTGGTTGTAAACAATTACCATAGTTTTCAAAAATTTCACCTTTCACAAAATTTTACTCATTCCTCACTATGATATATGCAATCCTAGTTTTAAGTCATTCCTCTACAATTCCTATCACACTCCTCTCTTTGGATAAACCCAGAATAATGAGATTTTTTACATTCTAGAAGTGTATCGAAAACACTTATGTACCCAACACCCTGGTAACTTGATGTTAAGCATAAATGTGTTAGATACTTCCTTTTATGCAATACATTTCATGTTCCGAAAATACTACTCCTATCTAAGATTCCAACCCAAGAAATAGACGAAAGGGAATTTCAACTCCATGACCGAGAACATCGATGACCACTTGATCGGAAAGGACTGACCAACATGATACCATTTTTATTGACCCACCAATTCTCATTGGCTTGAGAGCTCAACAAGTCATTACTAGGGCTTAAGCGACATCCCCAAGGCGCCAAAGGCTAGCAATAAATGCCGAAGGGTTTCAAAACACATGGGGGACGATTTACCGTTTAAATGAACACATCACAGAACCAATAACCATAACCAAACAAGTGAACTAAAAGATGCATGATAAAAGCTAAGAAAACGTTACCATTTATTTTATCAAAAGCCAACCAAATTACCACAATGGAATCCAACAATAAATCAATGTAAATAGTGGAAAGACAAACTAGAAGACTACTAGATGACAACCCAAATCCATACTCCACAAGCTCCAAGCTCCAATCCTCATGAACCAGCCCAAGAGTCAGAATGTAGTGCTATAAACGTGTGACACTTTACCTTTTCCCAAATCCCAGTATATGAAATCTGAAAAATCACAATTGTTCCAATGTAGGGGGTGTGTAATGAAACACAGTAGGTTTTCCCCGATGACTTCCCAACCCATGCCTCTAGGATTAAACATTCTTTCACATTTATATAAAACAATTTATATAAAACAATTTATATAAAACAATTCCAAAATAGTTCACAATATAACATGTTCCATGTCAAAACCATTTTCCAACAAAAACCATCATTCTCAAGGAAAGAAACCAAGAAATATTTCCAATTAAGATCCCATTTCCATTTTGGAACATTCATTCTGGTTCACATATCAACACACCCAACCATTAATGCAACATGGACCTCCCTATACTCGCGAGTGGTGAGTTATCCTTCCACTAAGCCGTCACATATTGGAATACCTTGACGGGGGTACTTCACAACCATATCCATCCCTTTTGATGGGGGTACTTCTCGACCTTATCCAACCCAACATTTTTATGGGGGTACTTCTCTTCCTTATCCATCCCAATGCACATGAACACACATCACAACCAATGCAATCCATACCAAAACCAAGTGTGTTCAAAACCATTCGATAAAGCATCAAACCATTTATTGAAAACCATTTCTTTCAAGAAAAAAAAATACCCTTTTTTGAAATCTAGAAAATCCATATTTAAAAATCAGTATTTCAAAATCAAGAAACAAATACACTTTGCACAACCATTTCCTTCAATTTTCCACAATTCCATCAAACACATAAATCATCACTAAAGAAGATTTATAACATGATTTTCACCACAATCTCAAATTCAAAACCAAGAAATTTAAACAAATTTAACTAGGCCATCAAGAACTAGGAAAGAGGAATCGAGAGTGAAGCCACCTACCTCAACAAAAAGGTGAAACCAAGCAACAGACTAATAACGCTCAAGAACATAGTGTCAAAACTCCATGAATCCTCCTTAGATCTCTTCTACTAACACAACCATGACCAAATCTCATCATAAATGGAATCCAAAGACTTAAATATACCCATAAATGGCATATATATAAGAACACAAGAGAAGACGAGAAGTAGATCTATGTAGATCTAGGAAACCATTCATGAACGAAGGAGAACGATCACATACCTCAAGAATCTGGATTCGATTCACCAAGAGAAGACTTTAGATCATCTACAGAACGATGGGATAACCCTCTTTGACCTTAAGGGAACCAAAATAAGGAGTTAGGGATTCTTAGGAGCTTTAATGAGGCAATTAGAGGCAAAACGAGTTAGATCCACAATTTATGGATCTAATTTTAAGTGACTGAACGGTTTGACAAACCGTGCGCTAACCGTGTGTTAGCTACTACCTTTTCCACCCATCATGCATGGTTTGGACACACATTTAGAAAAAACATGCAACAACCGTACGGAATCCACTGCCTCCCATACCAACTACGCACGGTTTGGCATCACAGTTTAGACAAACTGTGCGCCTCCCGTGCGACTTCCGTTTTTCCCCAAAACTCAAACCAAGTTCTCCTGACTCTCCCATTTGCCACCCTTAGATTTATAACCATGAAAAGAATCATTTAAGGGTTATATACCCAAAACTGGGGGTACTACTTGGAGTATATGTTGTTTTTGGAACCTTCTTGGATCGAAATTGGAGCAGTTTTGATGCATGGAGGACAATTTAATGAAAATGGGTCACAGTAGTTGAGGCCACTAGAATGGAAATACACTACACCCAATCATGTGTTAGATGAATTAGCTTAATCTTCAATTTTTGGGTGACAATATTGATTATGTGAAATTTTTACTATGTAAACAAGCCAAAAGTGCATAAAGGAAATATTTTCAAAGAGAGAGTTGAATCTCTATAAATATAGGTGGGTTTAGAATATGTAGTATTTTGATTTTGACCTAGCATATATGGCCAAAATGGGAAAAAGTATTCCTAATTATCTAAGAGAAAAACATAGGATCATGTTATTTAGGAGTAATTTGATGAATTGAAGATGATGGATTGATTGGATGAGATGCATATTATGGTTTAGGGGAGTTAGGTGTAGATGAATCTCATGATATAATTATTAGTTTCTAATAATTTGAGATTGATCAGTGATAAACAATGTAATCATATAGAGTGTTTAGCAATGTGGGAAATTGTTGAAGGTAAGGAGACACCTTTAGACTATATGATAGATGAGGATGTGATCATCTATGTAAGGAATTGTGTACTTGTTCCAAAGAGTATGTGGAGGGAGTTGATGCATTATTTTCATGCCTTGAAGTGGGTGATAAATCTAGGATTGTCCTAAAGGAACAGTGACCTAAAATGATAGTTTAGGATGTCAATGATTAAAAAATATAGAATGGTTTGGGACATGATGCTACACATGTCATCAAGTGATGGATGAGCATCAAAAACATGGTGTTTTTATACAGTTGCTTCCCATTCCGAAATAGAATTTTTAAAACATTCCATTACATTCTGTTGAGGGATCATTGGAAGACACCAAGATGAATGATTCTATTTCAGATATTGTGGGACATTTGAAAATGGTCGAATATTTCTTACCTGTGGGGGAAACATTTTCAGTATTGGGGTTGGGAGAGTTATATGTTCTGGAGAGAGTCCATTTGAAAGGGGATCTAGGGACTATAATTTCATACCATGACCCATGCATTACATCTCTATTTTATAAGGTCTTATAGAAGGTTTTTGGTATGCATTTTTTTAGTATGATTTTCTACCCACAGACAGATCGGAATTCAGAGCATAAAATATAGATTGTTGAGAATATGCTCAGTGAATGTGTCCTAGAGTTTTTGTGTCTCGGGAGAAGAACCTATATTTGGTGGAGTTATTCTACAATAAAAGTTATCATGAATATATATATTGATCAATGTCAAGATCTTCATGGTAGGAAATTCATGTAACCATTATTATATGAGGACACTTGTGAGTCAGATTTGAGGGTACTGAGCCTCATGTAGGAGACTTGAGAGGATGTTAAATTGATTCAAAAATATATGGATACTAGTAATTGAAGATATAAGTCATAATTTTAAATAACTTCCCAACCCCAAGATTGTACATCGGGGGATCATGTATTCCTTTAGGTGTTTCCTAGGTTTGGTCACCACTAGATAAGGAAACATGGTGAGTTGTAAGTCATGTTTATTTGACAGTTTGAGGTTGTGGGTTGAATCTGGATGGTGGAATATCGATTAGTTCTTCCATAGATTTATAATTCAATGCATGAATTTTTTAATGTGTCACAACATTGGTAGTATCACCCAAATCCTTCTCATGTAATTTATGTGGATGATGTCGAGGTTGAGACATATGCATCCTTTGAGGATGATCTGAAATTTGTGTTGTATCATAGTGAAAAAGTTTTTTATTTAAATAGTGTGTTTATAGTTTCTATACAGTGTAAACATGGATGAGTTCATATGGAAATGTGGGAAAGAGAAGAATATTTGATGTCTCAATGGCCCAAATATTTTAACATGTATTCCTAGTGATGCTTGCTATTATAGCTCGTTGATTAAATATAATAATGTGCGGAGATTGTAAGAACTCAAATTTTTATATAGATGCCTAGGGATTGTATACATGTACTAGTTCACCTAGTTTTGAGTAATTTTATTTTCATAAATCTCTTTGGGGTTTTTACTAAAATTTTAAAAATTTGGAAGGAGTAAGCGAAATGCACGGTTAGTGCACATATTACCCAAACCATGCATCCCAACCTACGAAACTTTGAAAACCCATGCTGAGGGGATTCACACGTCATGTACATAGTTCATAAAACCATGTTCCCTATAAGGAGAAACAATGCCCCCTATAAGAGGCACATTGTTTTGAAAACCTTGATCCTCTTCCAAAGAAATTATGCTTGGGATTTTAATTAATCTCGAAATTATTTTTAAAATTACCCATGCCTTCAAAAGTCACCTAAACCGACCCCACTTGACCACAGAGGGTTCTTATAAATTTTAGAGGCTCATAAAAATTTACAAACCCTCCCAAACACCATTTTTGGGGATTAAATTCCCTAAATGAAGATATGATCCCCTTTCGATAAGAGGATCTCATCCCATGTGGGTTTTTTGACTCCTTACAATTATTTTCCCATTCATTGATAGGATTTTCACCTATTCTATTTTTATCTTGATCTAGGATTAATATATATTGTTTTGATTGATCTTGGATATAGGATTTTAATCAATATGTCGATCTTTATCTTGGTTAGGGCTATTCTACTAAAAATTGGGATTTCATTGGTGACAGTTTGTCAACGAATTAGGGTAGGTTCCATATTAGCCAAATCTCATTGTCATGATTTTGATTATGTGTAAGTAATTGTATAATTACTAGGGTTGTGTTACAAATTAAATTTCCTAACTGAATTAATTAGACTATAAAATTAATTATATAAGGGTTTTTGGAATTATTTATAATTAATTGTTTAATTAATTATCTGAATATGGGAATTTTGGGTTTTTTTAATAATTTATTATTGACTAAAATATTGTCAAATTGAGTTGGGTTTTTGAATAACTAATTTTTGAGATAATTTTTGAATATTAGAAACCTATTTGGAATAATTAATTGTATTATTAATTATTAGATGTTGAGGATTATTGATAGTATTAATTAACTGATTAATTAACTAATAGAATTCATGGGATTATTAAATTATTGTTATAATTAATGGATTTTTGTGTATATGAAAATTGTGAATTTGATTAATTAATTGAGGAATCGATTAATTTGAATTTTTGATAAATGTTAAATTGTAAAATTATGATTTTATGACACATTGAAATTTGTGTTCATTGGTAATAGTGGAATTCACAAGTTAAATGAAATAGTAAATGGTAACAATGGAATTCAGAAGTGAACTGATATGTTGAATTGTAACAATGAACGTTATAGGATAATTGAAATGGGGAGTTATAACAATGGAATTGACATGTGAGTAGAAATGGTGTATGGTAATGACATAATTCACAATTGATAAGAAATTATTAGTGGTCAATATTCCATTGATATGTGAATGGAAATGATTAATGGTAACAATTCAACTCATCTGTGAATTGAAATGATGAATGGTAACAATGGAATTCTTATGTAAATTGAAATGGTGAATGGTAACAGTGACCTTCATAACTGAATTTAATTGTAGCAATTGAATTTAGATATATGATATACCCTGTAGATAGTTCTGGCATTGGAATGGGATGAGGAATGTATTGAGAGTATAAGTGTCTCTGAGAACCTAGTGGTTAATGTGGCTAAATAATGTGTAATTGAATAAATATAAATAGTATACATTACTATTAATATTTTTCATTATACAACTGCATACACTTTTTTTGGATATCTTTTTAGACACCATTGGTGGTGGCCTACTGAGTTGTACTCACACCCTACTAAGGTAGCCTGATCGGTTGTCGAATAGATTTCATGGATGCATGAAAGGTTACAGAATATTCCCTATATGAGATGGATGATATGAGATGCGGCATGAATGAGGGAATCAGATTTGATTCAGGGAACTCATAGGGGTTTTTCTATTTTTATTTATTTTGTGAATACAATATTAACACTTAATATTTATTAGAATCACATATCTACAATTTAGTTTTGGATTTTATATTTCATTTTTTGTCATCATTTGGTATTGGTATTGTTCTGTATTTGGAAAAATTGATTGCTTATTCTTGTGTAATACTACTATTGAGATACTTTAATAATGAAAGAATATTCCCCCCATGATTGATATTATACCCTCGGTACTAGTCGACATCGTCTCACATATGGTGAGGGATTCTTGAGTACACATGGTTGGCCATAATGGTGCATCACCTTGTGGAAGAAGGATCATGATGTTATACTCCTTCCCATAACATGTTATAGAACTTGTAAAAATATTTAGGTACCGATCTGGAAGCTTGAGTAGGGTGTGAGTACAACTTAGTAGGCCACTATAACGGCCCGGACCTCTCCGACCCAATTCTTTGTCGAAAAGGAGGTCATGAAGTGTTCTGGAGGGTAGAATGGAATTTTCCCACACTTATCAGAATTTTGTGAGTACACACCGTGTAGTGTGAGTACACGTCGTGTACCACCTTGCCGGGTATACCCCGTGTGAAGCTGTGTCCTTACCTCGTGAAATAAATATGTACACACCGTTTAGCCTATACCACAGGCCGTGTAGTTCCTCCCTGCTTACGTGTTACCCTCGAACCATGTGCTAACCTATCAACATCTCTGTTCCACGTTGAATCCGTGTCCTTGTCGTGTGAAATAAATAAGTACACACCGTGTTGCCCATCCAACACGCCATGTAGTTCCTCCCCGCGTACATGTTACCCTCGAACCGTGTGTTGACCAGTCAACAGTAGTATACCGCATCGAACTCATGTTCGTGCCACGTGCAATAAATGAGTACACACCATGTAGCCCATACCAAACGTCGTGTAGTTCCTCCCCACGTACGTGTTACCCACGAACAGTGTGTTGACCAGTCAATGGTCGTGTGACGTGTTGAATGCTGTGTTGGAAGCTGCGTGGAGACCGTGTGGAATGGCCTAGTACAAGTCATGTACAAGGAATTACACACCATGTACTTTAGTTTTACTCTCCTATAAAAGAGGGGCCCTGTCCTCTTTTTCAGACCATTCCTCTCCTCCCCATTTCATCGAGCGGAGCTCTCCCGAGAGACTCCAAATATCCTATCTTACATAACTTCTTCATCCAAGCTCCGATTTACGATCCGTCAGTGGCCAAGGGATCATAACGACAAGGAGGAACTTCTGAGCTTCAATCTGTTGTCTTCCCATTGGCCTTTCCTTCATAGAATCCACCCAAGGAGGTTTTTTATGGGTTTTGAAAGAAGCGACTGACGCTAACCGACGACTTCTAAAGCCAATCTGGGGGAGCGTTGTGATCAGAACCTATTTAGGTAGGGATCTTACCTTTGTTAGTCTAATTTGTAAATCACGCAGGATGGGTGTCCTCTTGATTTCATGAGACATAGTTGAACCCGCTTAATGAATATAATAACTGGCTTAAATAACGGGGATGGGGAAGTTGTGTTGTTTATCTTGTTCATCCTATTGTTATATTGTGAATTGAATAGGCTTCTTCCTACTGAAAATGACGGTCGTTGGGGGCCTTTTCTTGTGCAATTAAATTTTTCCCAAGATTTTTAGACCGTTTTGTGGATCGAAACTTTTTGGAATATGGGTATTGGTTAATCATGTAAAGTTGGCTGATAAATGAATATCGGTAACCATTGTGTGATCACCCCAGTTGAAAAAAATGGAATAATGAACATGTGGATGCTGGTTTGGTTACATGGTGTTTGAGAAAGGGGGTTGAATCCTGGGGTTTTACGAATGGGATGGGCAGCGGGGCTGCGGTAAATGATGTTTAAGGGGAAATGATGTGGCACGAGCCTTGTTTTGTGATACAGCTGTGGAGTTGTGGTTATAGTTGCAGCAGGGCCACATTAATGGGTTGTGATATTAAATGTAAGTGAAAAGTATTTAAATGAACTGTGGGGAACGATAATTAATTAAACGCAAGAACAATCAATGGGGATTGATTGAAAGGATGGTTTTTTGTTGGTTGTGTTTTATCTGACTTGATTTGTGGTTGGCAGGGTTTTGTTCTATGAAACACTTGATCTGGATTGATAGTAGTCCAGTAATTAAGGAACTAATAAACTAATATTGTTTAAACATGAAAACCTAAATGGTGTTGGTATTTTTGTTTTAAGCATGATTCGTAGTGGTAGTGTCGAGGCACATGTTCAGTTTCTCTGTTTAGAATCCATATGTTGGGTCGTGTGTTTGTTATACATATATATATCTGTATCTTTGTGTTTTGTCGCACCCCACCCATGTTGTGAACTTAGTGCCGAACACTCCCATTTCATGGTATGGGTGTTTTCCCCATATTTACTAGCCCCTTACTTCTCCTTCTTCCATAGGCTATGATGGATTGAGGTGACCTTACACATAAGACTCTTCGGGTGGGTTTCAATTGGTGTGATTTTAGCCCATGACTCTTCATGCAGGTTTTTTTTCCAAGAATCATCGGGATAAGGCCCAGGTGTGTTCGGGTGGGGATCGGATATGTGTTTTGTGAGGCATAGGTGTGTGCTAGGGGTATATGTGGTTGTGAGTCCTAGGTGTGTGCGGGTGAGATATGTGGTTTGTGAGGCCTAGGTGTGTGTGGGCGGGATGTGCGACGTTTGAGGACCAAGTGTGTGCGGGCATGAAGAGTGTGGTTGCGTCAGGACGTTCGTCATTAGGAAGAGAAGTTAGCTAGTGGGGGGGGGGGGGATGGTGTAGGGTATGAAATACTCTTGTTCTTATATACTAGTACCTGTTGTTTTGTGTTTTTTTTGGTGAGCGTGGCTGGTGTGGTTGGGTGGATATAATTCCTTGATAGATTTTGGTGTCTTCTCTAGTTTTCAAGGGACATTAGGATGTCTCCCCACCTGTACATGAGAGATTTTGGTTTCCCTACTGAGTATATTTTTATGCTCATCCTATGTTTACTTTCTGGTTTCCAGGAGGACTACCATGGCCGCGTCTGGACAGTTGGAGTTGTTGCAGTTGTTGTACTCTTTTTTTCTTTTGGTATTGTACTTTTTAGTTTTCTTGTACTTGTAAATTGTTTCATAATTGTTTAAACATGCATGTGGGTTGAGATTGGGTTAATTTCCATTTACTTGTTCATTTTTCTTTTGGTGTGTGCCTCAACCTATTTCCTAGTCTTAAATAATAAAAATGGTAATGCCTCCCATATTTGTGAATACTCATACCCTTGGTGCTAGTCTCCACATCGGGGCCTATTGGAGGCGGGACTCAGGGGTCATTATCTCCCTTTCCCCATAGCCAGCTCAGAAGGGGCATCTTTGGTGGGAGGGGGTCATGACAGAATGGTATCAGAGGTGATGGTTTATAAATAGGATGGAGTCTGGAGTTTGGCATAGTGAGGATTGTGTGGGATGGTAGGTAAAAAGTGTTAGGTGATATTGGTGTGTGACATAGGCCAGGGAAGACCGGCTAGGAATCTAGATTTTAGGCCCCCCCGTGATCTGATGGAAGGACTCTGAGCCTACCGAACGACTAAGTGAGACTACATTGATTGCAGGGTAAAGAATCTAGGGAAGGTAAATGCATCATCATGAGTGTGTTTTACTTGATTTGGGTGTTCTGGGAATGAAATTAAAATAATGTGATAAAATTAAACCTTGATATATTTCCTTGCTACTTGGGTTTAGGCGTTATTTGTTTACCGTACAACTACGGCACCTGGACGTCATCCCCGGGTGAATCAGATAGTCGAAGACTGGCAAATTCAGGCGGTCAAGCAGTTGAGGATTGACCGAGAAGAGTAAGATGGATTGTTGTAGAAGACTCTCCGTTCTTTCCAGCGACAAACCCTCAAGAAGTATGAGGTTAGTACTTCAGATATGGAGATGGAGGGGTGGATTGAGGATCTAGGGATATCTTTTACTTTGATCCGTGCTCCGACGGAGTACTGGGTTCCTCTAGCAGTCATTCAGCTGAGAGGTGCGGTGCGCCAGTGGTGGATGGTCTACCTCTGGGAGACGTCAGTGGCAGAGTTTCTGTGGGCTGACTTTGAGTAATAGTTCCGAGAGGAAATCCTTTCTTCCATGATCATGTAAGAGAAGTGTCAGGAGTTACTCTCCCTCCATTAGGGTAGTATGTCAGTACAAGAATTGGGGATCATGTTCACGGATCTCCTACACTTTTGTCAATATCTCATTCCAGATGAGGAGTCTCGGGCGAGAAGTTTGGAGGAGGCGCTTCGTCCTTCGCTCCAGTATGTTTTCACCCCCTTCACCCATCGGATGTACTTGGCAGTACAGAAGAAGGCAGAGGTTGTAGAGAGGATGCACTGCAAGGGATGTTCTCATGAGAGTGGATCCATCCAGGTTCGTCGAAGGGGAAGGCAGTCATCAGCAGGTTTCCTGCGACAGGACCTTCCAGGTTCAGGCCAGTAGGGAGCAGGCCCCAGCAGTTCCAGTTCAAATCTTCGGTTCCTCGCCCCTTTTCTGCGATCCCAAGACCGAAGTGTTTCTCTTGCGGAGCTTTTGCGTACATTCAGTGTTAGGGACCGATCCGAGCTTAGTACGGTGGAGGTGGGCAGGTTCAGCACCCGCCACAGTAGCACCAGTTTTCTGCAAGGCCGTTCCAACAGCAGAAGGACCCCGCTCCTCCGAGGGTAGACTTTGTAAGAGGAGGCTGAACATAGGGTGCTCCTCAGGGACCTCAACTTGGGTGTGGTCATGGAGGTGGTTGAAATTAGAGAGGGATAGGATCTGGGCGTTGACAGTTGCACGTAGCAGAGTTAGTAGCTTCGGCAGGACTAGAGGTCGTGCGAGGTACGATTTGTTTGTTCAACACACTCATTTATAATTTGTTCAATTAGGGAAGTTCTAAACCCTTTGATGCACCCGGTCTAGCCCATGATTTGGGTCTAGAAGTATAGAGACTTTCTTTACCCTTGGTACAGAGGACACTAGTTGGAGGTCAAACCATGGTATCTTGTGTTTTCTAGGAATGTTCGCTGACATTGGGACCACATCGATCTAGTGGTGATCTTCTCTTGCTACAGATGCATCCATATGACGTTATTCTGGGCATCGACTGGATGTTTTCTGTTACTTCCATTATCGACTACTTCCAAAGAAGATTTTTGTTCTCCAATGTGGATGGGAAGTGTGTAGCTTTTGTTGGCGAGAGGAGCTATCAGGTGGGAAGCCGGCATGTGAAGCCTATCCTTTCCTTGATAGGAGGCTTATCAGTGGTTTTTGCTGATACCGAGATGATGGATGTTCCAGAGGTTGTTGGGGAGTTCCTCGGTTTTTTATTCGAGGAGGTTGTGACTCTACCCCCCCCCCCCCCTGACGTGACGTTGAGTTCAGGATAGACTTACAGCCTGGTGTCCGTCCGATCTCAATGGCCCCTTATCAGATGGCACATTCAGAGTTGCGGGAGTTTCGGATTCGGATTGACGATTTGATGGAGAGGGGTTTTGTTTGACCTAGTGTGTTGCCATGGGGTGCTCTATTTTTTTCGTGAAGAAGGAAGATGGTGGTCTGAGGCTATGAATAGACTACTGAATGTTGAATTAGGTAACAGTCAAGAATCTTTACCCCCTTCCAAGGAGAGATGATATCATCAGCTAGCTGAGGGAAGCAGGTTGGTTTTCTAAGATTTATCTACGATATGGGAATCATCATCTTAGGGTAAAGGATAGTAACATCTCAAAACTTCTTTCAGGTGCAGGTATGGGCACTTCGAGTTTGTAGTGATGCTGTTTAGAGGTATGAATGCACCAGCTGTGTTCATGGGACTTATGAACATTTTCTAGTGGGAGTTTCTAGACCGGTTCGTTGTTGTGTTTATCGATGACATCCGGATCTACCCACGATCAGAGGGGGGAACATTGAGCATCTCAGGGAAGTCTTGTAATTCCTTCGACACCAACAGTTTTATGGGAAGTTGTCGAGGTTATGTTCTTGATGCAAGAAGTACACATCCTTGGGCACGTGGTGTCTTAGCATGGAGTGTTACTGGACTGGTCGAATGTGGAGGCAGTTGTTTCTTGGGTGGATCCAAAGAGCATGGCAGAAGATCGTAGTTCCCTGGGGGTGGTAGGTTATTATCGGAGGCTCATTTTGGACTTCTCCCGAGTTGCTGCTCCATTGACAGCTTTGACTAGGAAGAACCAGGTCTTCCTATGGAGCGAGAAGTGCCAGAAATCATTTGACTACCTGAAGGAGATGTTCGTTAGTGCTCCAGTACTCAGGTTTCCAGAGGAAGGGTTGTTGTATGAGTTGTTTTGTGATGCTTATGGACTTGGTTTGGGGTGCGTACTGATGCAGAAGAAGGGTGTGACCTATTTTGGGTCTAGACAGCCGTGCCCTCACAAGTGTAACTATTCCACCCATGACCGAGATCTTGCAGTAGTAGTGTTCACACTGATGTTGTGGTGACATTACCTCTTTGGGGAGCACTTTTTGGTCTTCTCAGATCACAAGAGCTTACGTTATATCCTTTTCCAGCGTGACCTGAACATAAGGCAGTGGAGATGGGTTGAGTTTCTCCAAGACTATTACTTTGAGATCTCTTACACTGAAGGTAAGGGCAACGTTTTGGATGATGACCTGAGCAGGAAGTCACATAATGTAGTGGTTTGGGAATCCTCTGATTATTGGAAAGCGATGGCATAGTTGGCTGCCAGTCACTTGGATGCAATAGTAGACTGCTTTAGGGGCTATTTAATTCATATGACGATGCATTCCTCCTTGTTGCAACAGGTTGAAGAGTATCAATGGGGAGACTCCGAGGCGTATGTAATGTGGGATCGCATCGATCCGGGAAACACTCCAGAAGGATGGTCAAAGTATAGCCGACATCTAATAATTTTTCATGGAAGGTTGTTTGTTCCGTAGGCAATGCTTGAGGGAGTTCTCCGTGAGTTCCATCAGTCAGATTTGGCGGTACATCCAGGAGTTTCAAAAAAATACCGAGGCCTGAGGGAATAGTTCTGGTGGCCCAGGGTGAAACGGGTTGTGGCAGAGTTTGTGGCTAAGTGCCTAGTGTGTCAGCAAGTAAATGCTGAGCACCGTGTTCCCGATGGTTTTTTGCATCCTTTATATGTCCCAGAGTGGAAATGGGACGTCATATCAAAGGACTTCATCACTGGAATACCCAGTGCTCAGGGTGGTTATGATGCTATCTGGGTAGTGGTGGATCGACTGATGAAATCAGCTCACTTCATAGCAATTAAGGAGTCGGGCCCAGTGAGTACCTTAGAACATAGGCACATAGATGAGTTGGTGCGTTTTGATGGAGTTCCGAAGACTATCATCTCAGATCGTGAAACTCAGTTAACCTCATGAGTATGGAGGTGGTTACATCATGCATTTGGAACCCAGCTAGTCCTTAGCACTACTTTCCACCCCCAGACTGATGGGAAGACATAGTGGACAATCCAGATGTTGGAGGACATGCCGCGAGCATGTGTTATGAATTTCGGAGGATCATGTGTGTGCCACATGCCTTTAGTAGATTTTTCCTACAACAACAGCTTCCACTCTACTATTGGCATGGTACCGTTTGAGGCTTTGTTTGGAAGACCATGTCTTTCACCCATTTTCTAGGCAGTGGTTGGTGAGACAGGTACTCTTGGGCCAGAAGTAGTGCAGAGAACCACAGAGAAAGTTCATATTGTGCATGAGAGGATGAAAGCGGCTCAGGACCGACAGAAGTCTTATGCTGATCGTCAGAGGAGGCCCTTGGATTTCGAGGTGGGAGATCATGTGTTCTTGAAGGTTTCCCCTCGAAAGGGGTAGCAGAGGTATTGTTAGGGGATTAAGGTCTCCCCTAGGTTCATCGGACCTTTGGAGGTGCTGAGGTGAGTCGGTGAGGAGGCATATCAGCAGGCCCTGCCACCTCAGTTGGAGAAGGTTCATGACGTCTTCCACATCTCCCAGATTTTTTGGTTCTTCAAGGAACAACTAGTCAGAATCGAGGATCATAAAGAGAAGGTTCTCCGTGTAAAAACCATCGCCTTGGTTCGTGTGTTGTGGAGGCATGGTGGCCTCTAGGAGAGCACTTGGGAGCGGGAGGCTCAGATGCACACTTAGTACCCAGAGTTGTTTTGACATGTTTTTTTCTTTGGTCTTCTGAGATTTTTTTTGATGTTATACTATGTATCTTTGATTTATGGAATGGTTGGCTTGTCGGTTGTGAGACGTTTTGTTTTTCTAATTCTCTGAAAGAATGTAACATGTCTGGATGTGTGGGGAAGGGGAATAACCTAATCCTTAATCGAGACGCATTAATGCGGATGCGATTGAACCTGTGCGGGTGAGTAAGTTCTGCCTAAAGGAGATAATATCTCGAAATGGGAGAAGGAATTCCCCCATCCATGTGTTCGGGTAGTGTGCTAGTTGTACGGTGTTGGGGGCAGTGTAAGTTGAAAAATCCTAATATATGGAAGTGGGAAGACCCAGTTCTTAATCGAGACACATTAATAAGGATGCGATTAAACCCGTGGAGGTGAGTCAGTGCTTCATAAAGAGGATAATATCTCGACATAAGAGAAGGAAAACCTAACACATATTATTTGGACTGTTGGTTGGGTTCCTGTCATAACGAGATCACTAAGAGGTATCTTGTTGAGTTTATCTGGTTTGGTTTTGAATTCTTTGGGATGAGAATTTTTTGAGAGGTATCTGGTGTTATGTAATCGATCTCTCTGGCACATTCCTTTGTCGAAAATAAGGTCATGTAGTGTTGTAGAGGGTATAATGGAATTTTCCCACACTTTTCATAATTTTTTGATTACACGACATGTAGTGTGAGTACAATTTGTGAACCACCTTTCTGGGTATACCCCGTGTTAAAGACGTGTCCTTGCCGCGTGAAATAAATAATTACACGGCGTCTAGCCCATCCTAGAGGATGTGTAGTTCCTCCCTGCGTACGCATTACCCTCGAACTATGGGTTGAGAAGTCAAAATCTATGTGCCACGTCGAAGCTATGTCCTTGTCGTGTCAAATAAATAAGTACACACCATGTAGCCCATCCAACATGTTGTGTAGTTCCTCCCCGCATACGCGTTACCCTCGAACCGTGTGTTGACCAGTCAACAGCCATGTGCCGCGTCGAAGTCATGTCCTTGCCACGCACAATAATTGAGTACATGCCGTGTATCCCATTCTACACTGCGTGTAGTTCCTCCCTGCGTATGCGTTACCCTCGAACCGTGTGTTGACCAGTCAACAGTCATGTGCCGCGTTGAATGTCGTGTTCGATGCTGCGTGGTGACCGTGTGGAATGGCCTAGTACATGCCGTGTACTAGGAAGTACACACCATGTACTTTAGTTTTTCTCTCCAACAAAAGTAGGGGGCCTCTCATCCTTTTCAGACCATTCCTCTCCTCGCCATTTCTTCTAGCGGAGCTCTCTAGAGAGACTCCAAAGTTCAATTCTTCCATAACTTCTTCGTCTGAGCTCTGATTTACAATCTGTCAGCGGCCACGGGATCATAACGATAAGGTGGAACTTTTGATCTAGGATCTGTTGTCTTACCTTCATCCTTTCCTTCCTAGCATCCACCAGAGGATGTTTTTTCCTGGTTTTCAAAGAAGCGAGGGATACCGACAGATGCCTTCTAAAGCCGATCTGGTGGAGAATTATGATCATGAACCTATTGAGGTTGGGATCTTACCTTTGTCTCTCTAATTTGTGAATCATGTGGAATGGTTGTCCTCTTTCTTTCACGAGACTTAGTTGAACTAGCTTAATGAAGATAATAACTGGCTTATAGAACAAAGATGGGGAAGTTGTGTTGTTTGTCTTGTTTATTCTATTATTATATTGTGAATTGAATAGGCTTTTGCCTACTGAAAATCAAGGTCTTTGGGGGCCTTTTCATGCGCAATTAAATGTTTCCCAATCTATCTAGACCGTTTTTTGGATGGAATCTTTGTGGACTATGGAAATTGGTTAATCACATAAAGTTGGCTAGTTTTTGAATATCTGGAACCCTTGTGTGATCACCCTGGCTAAACAAATTGAAATAATGAACATGTGGGTGATGGTTTGGTTACGTGGTGTGTGAGAATGGGGGTGGGTGTAAATCCTGGGTTTTTACGAATGGGATGGGAAACGGGGCTGCGATAAATGATTTTTAATGAGCAATTTTTTGGCATGATCCTTGTTTTTTGATATGGTTGTAGAGTTGTCATTATAGTGGCAGAAGGGCTGCAGTAAAGGGTTGTGATATTAAATGAAAATCTAATGTTGATAAATGAATTGTGGGGAACAATAATGAATTAAACTTGGGAACAATCAATGGGGATTGATTGAAAGGATGGTTTTGTGTTTCTTGTGTTTTATCTAACTTGATTTGTGGTTGGCGGTGTTTTGTTCTACGAAACGATTGATCTGTTTTTATAGTTTCCCAGTAATTACAGAACTAATAAAATAATATTTTTGGAACATGAAAACCTAAATAGGGTTGGTATTGTTGTTGTATGCATGATTCATAGTGTCAGTGCAGAGACACGTGCTCAGTTTCACTGTTTCTAATCCATAGGTTGGGCTGTGTGTTTGGTATACATATATGTATCTGTACCTTTGTGTTTTGTCACACCCCACCCATGTTGTGCACTTAGTACTGAACACTCCCATTTCATGGGAGAGGGTGTTTTCCCCTTAGTTACTAGCTCTTTCCTTCTCCTTCTTTCATAGGCTGTGATGGCTTGAGGTGACCTTACACCTAAGACTCTTCGGGTAGGTTTCGATTAGTGTGATTTTAGCCCAAGACTCTTTGAGCAGGTTTGTTTTCCCAAGAATCTTCAGGATGAGGCCTAGGTGTGTTCGGGCGGGGATGGGATATGTGTTTCTTGAGGCCCAGGTGTGTGCGGGCGGGATATGTGGCTGTGAGGCCCAGGTGTGTCTGGACGGGATATGTGGTTTGTGAGGCCCATGTGAGTGTGGGCGGGATGTGCAATGTTTGAGGCCCAGGTGTGTGCGGGCAGGAAGAGTGTGGTAGCGTTAAGACGTTCGTCATTAGGAAGAGTAGTTGGCTAGTGGGGGGGGAATGGTGTAGGGTACCAAATAAAATTGTTCTTATATACTACTACCTATTGTTTTTTGTTTTTTTGGTGAGCATGGATAGTGAGGTTGGGTGGATCAAATTCCTTTATAGGTTTGGGTTTCTTCCATTGTTCTCACGGGACATTAGGATGTGTCCCCACCTTTGCATGAGAGATTTAGGATTCCCTATTGAGTATATTTTTATGCTCACCCTAAATTTACATTTAGGTTTCCAGGAGGACTACCAGGGCCGTGTGGGACCCTACTAATTGATATAGTTGGAGTTTTTGTAGTTGATGTACTCTTGTTTATTTTGGTGTTGTACTTTTCAGTATTCTTGTACGTGTAATTTTTTTCAGAATTCCTTAAACATGCATGTGGGATTGGTTTGGGTTTATTTCCATTTACTTGTTCCTTTTTCTTTTGGTGTTTGACTCATCCTATTTCCCGATCTTAAATAATAAAATGGGTAATGCCTCCCATATTTGTGAAAAATCGTACCATTGGTGCTAGTCTCCACTCCGGGGCCTACTGGAGGTGGGGATCGGGGGTCATTATCTCCCTTTCACCATAGCCAGCTCAGGAGGGGCATCTTTGGGGGGAGGGGTTCGTGACAACCACCACTAAATTAGTCTAAAACAATATCATGTAAAAATATTGTATGCAGTTTTAAAACTAATTAAATATAAGGAATAATGTAAACAGTTTAAATTTATTTAATTATTCTGTATTTAAACACATAAACCCATGGGTTCTTAGGGATACATGAACTCACAATACATATTTCATCCCATTATGTAGTCTTAAATACTCCCATAGAATATCTCATATCATAATACTATGGTTATAAATTATCTTATAAATTGAAATATAAAATCATTATTACACTTGGGATTTCATTATCCATCTCATTTTCAATTTAATTCATATTCTGTCCAAAGGGAACCATTATCCAAAGCCAAAATTTTTGGACAAGAATGACATAGACAGGACCCCATGGATATTTCATGAAACATTCAATGTCCCACAAACCATTATATCAAAAAAAAACACAAGTGGTCTTTTGAATAAGTAGTTTGGGTCCCACGCCCAATATCGCATGCATCAAAGAAGAGTGATTTTGAAGCAGTAGTATGTGTCCCACACCCACTATCACATGCATTAATTTGGGTATAGAAATCTATTTCTATCACACCGTGGGTATTTGGAGCATCAATCCATGCCGCACAACATATTGATCAATCAACCTCAATATGTATCACACATATCACATTTAACAAGGTTAATTCACATTAACCATCTTTTCACATATTACATCATGGTATACCATTTCCATTATTAAAATAATATATTTTAAATACATTAATCACATGGAACAAAATTTGATGATTGGGTATTCCTGATAAAACATATATTAGTGGGTGATCTGAATATTGATTAAATGATTGGTGAGCCTCATTATAACTGTCCAATATATTTTTTAATCGTCCATGTTGTCATTTAAATATAGGAAGTTAATTTGGGTGGTTTCACTTATAGATTTAATTGGGCTCCAAATTCTTGGACATAATTTTAACATGGGTTATGAATATGATTCTCAATGATATGAAAATTGTTTTTAATATTCTAGAAATGTTTATAATGGTTTTCTATAATTAAAAAATTTTACTTTTCATGTGGGTATGATTTATTTCATACTCCAAAGGATATCATGAAAATGGAAAATATTTAAGAACCCAGATCTTCATTTCAAGTATGTTTTTCATTTTCAGGCCGTTTTTTAGAAAAAGAGGACAATCTGGACATTTTTAGAGTACACCCCATGTACTTTATAAGTACATGCCGTGTACTTTGTTTCAGTGCCAGGATGTGTGCTGGCAGTGTCCTGGACACACACACGTTGTGTAGGGGCGATGTGGAGGCCACTTAAAAGCGGTGTACGAAAAGGATAATTACACATCGTGTACCCCAGAAGTACATGTTGTGTACTTTCTTTTTTTCATTAAACGGATCGGGGCCACATCTAATCGACGAAAACACCTTCTTCTTCAGGTTCTTCGACCGAGAGTGCCCGTACATCCTTGACCATCCTCCAAGACCCTGAGCCTCCTTCTATTGGCCGAATCAACCACCGTCAAATATGTTGTAACCAAAGCGGTGAGATCTTCTTTCTTCTTAAGCCTCATTCCATGATTTTCCCTCATTCTAAAGTTATCGTGGGTTGAACGTTTTGTGCGTTTACATAGATAAACGACATTCAAAGGAGAATCAATCCTCATGGTTCAAGTATATTGATCTCCTAGAATCATGGTAGGTGGTTTGTGCCTTACCATTAAAATATATGTGTTTTATGTGCAAATTCCACCAATACCGTAGAACGGGGTATTGTGTGTTTACCTTTTTTTACATTTTGTTTTCCTGCCATGATTGTATGCTTGTGTAGAGGCAATTTGATTATGTTTTTGGAAGATTTTAGTGATTTTATGTTTTTACCATGCCTTTTTAATGTTATCCTATGGACATTATACATGTTTCTATGCCCTATGACTGTAGTATGGAAGGATATTCATGACCTACTTTCTTCGTTGTAGACATGTTAGCCTAGTAGTTTTTGAGGTGTACTTTGGCCTTATTGAATTATTATGCACTAAATGGAATGGGACCATGAGTACCTGGTGCTATAGAATATGAGGGATAGACTGAGTAAGCTTCGCAGAGAGTCTCGGATGTTATAGACTACTGCAGGGTAGATCGAATGAGCTTCCTTAGAGAGTCCTGGAAATTATACACTACATGGGAATGGACCGAGTGAGGATCCCTGTTAGTCTTGGATATTATAGACTATAGGAGGATAGACAGTGTCAGCTTCCTCAAAGAGTCATTACTGGTTTTATTTTCTTTAGAACATTTTCCATGATAGAGAAGGAATTGACCGAGAGATCTTCCATAGAGATACCATGTTAGACATGAAACTATAGGAGGAATTGACCGAGAGTGATTCTTGAGAGAGTTTCTAGACCATGGAAATATAAGGGGAATAGACCATGTGATCTTCCTTAGAGATTCCCTGGCTACCCTAGACTATAAGGGGAATTGACCAAGCGATCTTCCCCAGAGATTCTTATTATTTTTGTATGAAAAAACCAGAGGGGTTAGGCTAAGTGCACTGCCCAGAGGGTTGTTTGTACTTCATGGATAGGACCATATGGATTCCTGTTGTGGATAGTTGTTGATTCATTGATGCTTGTTGTTTTGTGGATTGATTACTATGAATATCATCTTGTTTACTTTTACTATTTACTTCTTACTATACTTTTACTTACCATATACTCACTGACTGTTAGGCACAGATCTTCAGATGGTTTCCGTCTGGGATTTAGTATCACACCCTGTTTGGGCCATGTTTCTAGGCCCAAGAAAACTATATTGTTGCTTGTATAGGCAAGGGAAAAATCCCTTCAACTTCTGGTACTTGATTGCTTGGAGCAGAAGAGCATGGGACCAAGACGAGGCTTGCGATGGTGAGGAGTCACTTATTTATTTTCTTATGTACTTTGGTTTAGTTTTGTAATCATCATTGTGACTTTTCAGGCTGATTTCCTAGACATATGTATCGTGCATCATTTTATACATACATGTGTGCTCTAGTAGTTTATTGTTTTAGTCTTCCGCTATTGATTGCAGTTGGATATTTACAGCTTCCGATATTGTATGTTTTGTTTACATCTATTATTTACTTTGTGAATGATGGCTTAGTTTTCCCACTATCACACCAAAGGCCCTCACTGCTAGTTGGCAGCCTCTGGCAATTGTGGGAATGCGCTTGAGGCCATGTGACCAACCGTGTATGGGGCGCCTCTAGGTGGCTTCTGGAACCAGGACACTACAAAGTGGTATCAAAGGAATTATTTTCTCTTGGAATACTCTATGGATCCTTTATCCATGTATAGGACGGATTCAGTACTTGGTGATAAGCTGTGCCTGGGAGTAGCTAAACTGTGTACGGGGAAAAGCCAATCTACTTTGCTTATTGTAGTTTTCTGGTTTTGAGATTTTATGGTTGATATAATTTTACCTAGAGTGATTCACATGATGTGTGTTGTTATTGTTGTGCTATTGTGGTTCTATTTTCAGTCCCAACCCAATGAGATGAGGGAATGAAATCTCATGAATCATATAGTAACTTGTTAGAAATCACATGCCATGCATTCTTTCCAGGCCTTCCAGGGTGCTTTAGTGATTTTATGTTCTTGTGATAGATGTTGTATAGATTACGCATGCTGTTGTGATATATGTTTTGATTGAATCCCTACAGTTTGATAGAGAAATCGTTTGTATTGTACCTTTACTTAAATGAATGCCAAATTTTGATTCTTGAGGTGTTATGGGCACTCGTGAATCATATTTTCATCGATCATTGGCTTGTTTTTCTCGTATATGACTTGTATGGGATGCCAAACATCGATTCGTGGGGAGTATATGCCCTCACATATCAGACTTTGTCACCTCCATGTTTGTTTTTCCGTGTTTTCTGGGAATTGGTGCAGTTTCTAAGCTACTTCTAGAAAAACCCAGAATACACAGTGTGTACTTGACAACATGCCATGTAGTTTTAACTCGTGTCACTGACTGTGTGAGCAGAAACCCGGAGTGGAGAAAACGTTTTTAGTAACACACCGTGTACAGTTGTTACACGCCGTGTAGTAGTGAGTCGTGTACCCGACCGTGTCACTAACAACATAGGTCATGGAAGCCTGCATAGTACATGCCGTGTTTGGTATGAACATGCCGTGTAGCCTTGTTATGGATACCTACCATGTCACGAACAACATGGGTCGATGATATCCTCTCTTATACACACCGTGTTTATTCGGAACATGATGTGTAAGGGGTCAGCCGTGTAGTTGTCCGTGTAACTAACAACACGGGTCGATGAACATTGTCTAGTACACAACGTGTCTATAGGGAACATGCCGTGTAGTCTAGTTTCAGGAGGACCATGTGGGTTGGCCATGTAAAGAGGCACGGGAAGGGGAATGGAGTTCAAGTACACATCGTTTGTGAGGAAAACACGCCGTGTAGTTGGGGGTGTTACCTGACCAGTGGTGGCCGATGTAAACACCAATGTGAATGGCTTTAAGGGATACACCGTGTGGTTTTATACATGCTATGTTGTCCTGTTGTAAAAAACATGAGTTTTCCATTCTCATGTTTCCACCTTGTACTCTGGTGTTCTCTGTCCCTGATAAGCCTGATCTAAGGTGTGCTTTTCATCTTTCAGAGATATACCTATGAGACATCCTCTGGTTGTACGTCACCTACCAGACGGTGATCAGACACCAGATATGGTGGATCAGAGATCTCCTGCAGATCCTCCTGCAGATCCTCCTATTGTGCCAAACGTTGCACAAGCTTTTTTACTCGTTGCAGACACCAATACACAGTTCATGGTGGACTTCATGAGGATGTTGTAGAACTTTCAGGGAGCGCTCCATCCTGCCCCGTCGATGGCTAATTTGATGTGGGATTTCCAGCATCAGCATCCTCTTACATTCTCAGGTGATGGAGGACCGCAGGCTGCAGAGTCGTGGTTGGAGGCCATGCCAACGGTCTTCGAGCACCTAGAGATACAATAAGAGAAAAGGGTAATTCATGCTACTTATATCCTCCGAGACAATGCCAAGAGGTGGTGGGAGGTGATCTCACAGTCAGGGCTCTAGCAGAGTATGACATGGGATGAGTAACGACACATCTTCTACGATTAATTCTATCTGGAGATCTTGAGGAATGACATAGCCCGAGAGTTTATGAATCTCGTGCAGGGTACCCTTTTTATTATGGATTACACATCTCATTTTACTGAGCTGCAGTGCTTCACGCCGATTCCAGTAGGTGATGAGCTGTTTCTTGGTAGGAAGTTTCAGGATAGTCTTATAATGGAGATCCATTCCTAGGTGAATAACTTCAGGTTGACATTAATATTATAAATCGTCAACCAAGAGATGATCACTGAGCGCAATCTGAGGGATTCTGGAGCAGTGGTCCAGGGTGGCTTGATATCCAGGGTCAGTATCCCTCCTACTAATAGCAGGAACTGCCGTAGAGAGTCTTCTCGAGGAGACCAGAGAATGCGGGATGTTTCTTCGGGAAACTAGGTTGTATGCTTCCAGTGTGGTAGGAGTGGGCATACTAGCCCTCCATACTAGAGAGACCTGATGGAGTGCTGATCTTGCAGCAAGATGGGTCATCTTCAGCGTTTTTGTAACATCTTCTCACATACGGCTGGTTGTAGGGGTTCTTCTATGACCTCGCGTTAAGGAGATGTATCCCCAGTTTCTCATCGGTTTGGGAACTGGAGTCCATTCGGCCACTCGGTACGAGGTGGAGGTCGCGGTCGTGGTGGTCAGTCACCAGGTTACCAGTGACAACAGAGTAGATCATCTCAGAGTGGTCAGCGAGGGGCGTAGGGCCATGGTATAGACCAAACATTTGCTGTGGAGCAGAACTATCCGGAGTAGGATCACATCCCTTCTATAGTTCGAGGTACGATCTTATTAGCCTCAGTTTTATCTTCATCCCTTTTTGATACTCGTGCTTCACCTAGAATTATCTCTGTTGCTTTTGTGGAGAGATTTGGGCTCTGTATCTTTTCGTCTGCCGACATGTTGACTCTTTATACACCATTGGGAACAAGGACTTCTAGAATACGTCAGTACAGAGAGATCCCTTTTGAGGTTGCGGCGTGTCACTCATTATGGGACTTCTATGTCCTAGAGATGAAAGGCTATGATTTCATTCTCGGTATGGACTGGTTAGTTCCCTTCCAGGCTGTCATAGATTTCTATCGCCGTAGGGTGAGTTTCGTATCACCAGAGGGCAGATCTCTTCTTCATAGAGGTGAGTGGGATGTCCAGGAGAGTAGAGTTGGACCAGGAATCATGGGCTAGGGGGAGTTATAGACTAGATTTCCAGTCATTATCTGGATGACTAGGGGACATCTCAGTTTGACATTAATCATTTGGTGGATCATTTTAGGGATGTCTTTCAAGATGAATTTTCATATTTTCCTTTGGTGCGTGAGGTATACTTCTCGATTGTTCTCATGCCAGGAGTGGCACCAATGTCCATTCCTCTTTATATGATGGATACACCTAAGTTGCAGAAGATCAAGAATCAGTTCGAGAGTTGATGGAAAAGGGTTTCATCCGACCCAGTACTTCCCCTTGGGGTTCTCGTGTCCTGTTTGCAAAGAAGGTAGACAACACCCCCAGGCTTTGCATGGATTATCAGAAGCTAAACCAGTTAACTGTCAAGAACCGATATACCTTTCAGATGATAAATGACCTCTTTTATTAGCTTTGAGGAGCCCAGGTGTTATCAAAAATTGATTTGATGCCTGTTTATCATCAGTTTTGCGTTAGACCATCAGATATACCACTTATATCCTTTAGGAGAAGGTATGGTCTATACGAGTATATGGTCTTTCCATTCGGTCTCACGAATGCGCCAACAGTTTTTATGGCATTGATGAACCGAGTGTTCCATCCATACATGGATTCCTTCATTGTGGTTTTTGTAGATGAAATCTTTGTGTACTCTCTCACTCAACACGACCATGATACCCATCTTGAGATCATTCTGAGTATAGTAAGATGGCATCAGTTATATGCTAGGCTCTCGAAATTCCACTTTTGGATGCACCAGATTCACTTCTTGGGTCACGTTATCTTAGAGGTAGGAGTGTCTGTAGACCTAGAGAAAGTGAGAGCTATAGTTTCCTGGGAGCAGCCGAATAATATATTTGAGGTACGGAGTTTTCTAGGGCTGGTTGGATACTATAGGAGTTTTATCCAGGACTTTTCACGCTATGAAGCACCGCTAACATGTCTGACCAAAAAAGGGGTGATGTTCTTATGGTCAGATTCCTGCGAGTCAACCATTCAGGAGCTAAAGGGGAGGTTGACGTTAGCATCGATACTAATCTTTCTAGAGCCGAGAAAGGGATACAAAGTCTACTGTGATGCTTCAGGTGTTGGTCTGGGAGATGTGCTTATGCAGGGAGATGGAGTCGTTGTGTACGGGTCTCGGCAGTCGAGGCTACACGAGAGGAACTACCCGACGCATGATATGGAGTTGGTAGCTGTTGGTCATTTCTTATGATGTTGGAGACATTAAATTCTGGGAGAGAACTTTTTGGTTTTCACCAACCACAAGAGTCTTAGGTACATCTTCACTTAGCATGATCTGAATCTGAGACAGCATAGATGGGTCGAGTATCTTTAGTCCCTCAACATTGAGCTTGCCTATACACCGGGAATGGTCAATGTGGTGGCTGATACTTTTATTAGGAGAACTCAGATTCAGGAATTTCATGAGGCCAGTAGTGAGTGGATGCTTATGGATCTGTTCTCTGATATGCATTTGCAGGTGCACGACAAAAAGGGGCAGACTTTTCTATCTTTTGTATCTATTACATCTACCCTTCTTTATCGGGTGTAGATAAGGCATCTATCAGACTCATAAAACGTAGTCCTGCCGGAGGATGTGTCAAGAGAGGACCCACATCCTGGATGGACAGTGGGGGAGGATGTTATCTTGCATTTCCAGGGACGCGTATGGGAGCTAGTATACAAACGTGAGGAACTAATGTGGGATTTTCATTCTTTAGTTTGGGCAGTTTATCCTAGTGTCACGAAGATGTATCGTGATCTAAACCTCCAGTACTGGTAACCAGGTATAAAGACGGATGTTGCTGGGTTCGTCATGAGGTGTTCTAATTGTCAACAGGTGAAAGAGGAGCATAAGTGACTAGCTAGTCTTTTATAGAAGTTACCCATTCCTAAGTGTAAGTGGAATGATGTTGCAATGAACATTGTGATCGGGTTAACGAGGTCACCGCGAGAGAATGATGTGGTTTGGGTTGTCATTGGATGGCTTATGAAGGTTCCTCACTTCATGCCGATTAAGGAGACCTTCAGCGTTGATGAGTTGGGAGGTTGTACATCTGAGATATTGTACGTCTGCATGGAGTTCCACCCTCTATTGTTTTAGACAGGGATGTGAGTTTTACTTCTCAGTTCTAGCAGGGGCTTCAGAAGGCTATTGGTACACAGGTACTTTTGAGTATAGCATACCATCCTAGACAGATGTCCATTCGAAGCGTACGATCCATGTTCTTGATAATATGCTAGGATCTTTCATTATAGACTTTGGAGGTTCTTGGGAGAAGCATATCCCCCTTGTGGAGTTTGCCTATAACAACTGTTGTTAGACGAATATTCTGATGGCACCTTACGAGGCTTTGTACGGTAGACGATTCCGATCACCTTGATGCTGGATTCAGATAGGAGAGTTAGCTTTTATAGGACCTCGTCTTGTCCAGGAGACCTTAGAGCAGATATAGTAGATTCAGAAGAGGTTGGATACATCACAGTCTCGACAGAAGTCTTATGTTGATCAGCAGAGATTACCTCTAGAGTTTGAGGTTGGGGATCTGGTTTTCATGCGTTTCGCACCAAGGTTGGGGAAAAAAGTATTTGGAGAAAAGGTAATCTTTCACCATACTACGTTGGGCCATTTGAGGTGTTGGAGAGAGTTGGGCCAGTTTCCTATCGGTTGCAGTTACCTCAGAGGTATGGGGCTATGCACGACGTCTTCCACATTTCTCATCTCTGACATTAATTTTCAGACTCGTCTCATGTCTTTCGACTGAAGGAGGGTGAGCTCGAAGCGGATGCATCATTTGAGTAGCATCCTATCCGGAATGTCAATCGCAGTACAAAGGCTCTCCATGGATAGTCTGTTCCTCTGGTATGAGGGCTATGTCAGCATGATCGAGTACAGGACGAGACCTGGGAGAAGGAGGCTGATGTAAAATCGCAGTGGCCGGAGCTCTTCGGGGTTTATTTTTCGACTCCTCGCTATGGAAATTCGAGGAAGAATTTCATTAAGGGGGGATTCTTTTAAGAACCCATATCTTCATTTCAGATATGTTTTTCTTTCTCTGGCCATTCTTGAGAAAAAGTGGAAAATATGAAAATTTTCAGAGTACATGTCTTGTACTTTATATATACACGCTGTGTACTTTGTTTCAGTGTCAGGCCGTGTGCTGGCCATGTCCGGGCCACAAACACGGTGTGTAGAGGTGATGTGGAGGATGCTTAAAGTAGAGTGCATAAAGTATAAGTACATGCAGTGTACCTCAGATGTACACACCGTGTACTTTCTTTTTTTCATTAAACGGACCGGGGCAGCGTCTAATCGAAGAAAACACCTTCTTCTTCATGTTCTTCGACCAAGAGTGACTGTAAGTCTGAGATCATCCTCCGAGCCCCCTGAGCCTCCGTCTATCGGCCGAATAAACCGCTGTCGATTTCATTGGATCCACAACCGTGAGCTCTTCTTTCTTCTGGAACCTCTTTCCATGATTTTCCATCTTTCTCATGTTATCGTGGGTTGAATGTTTTGTGTGTTTTCCTAGATCTATGACATTCTAAAGATAATTTAGCCATTTGGTTCAATTATATTGACCTCCTATCATAAAGGTAGGTGATTTGTGCCTGAACATTATAAATATTTGAGTTTTATGTGAAAATTCAACCAATACCTGAGAACAGGGTATTGCGTGTTTACCTTTTTTCCCCTGTTGATTTTCTTCCATGCGTGAATGCTTGTATAGAGGTAATTTGATTATGTTTTTGGATTATTTCTGTGCATGGATGTTTTTACAATGCCTTGTTCATGTTAGCCTATGGCTATTATACCTGTTTCCATGCCTTATGACTGTAGGATGGAAGGATATTCTTAACATGCTTGTTTTGTTGTAGATTGGTAAACCATGTAGCTCTTTAGGTGTACTTTGGCCTTAGAGCATTAATATGCACTAACTAGAATAGGAACATGATAACCTGGTGCTATACACTACATGGGATAGACCGTGTGACCTTCCCAGATAGTCTCAGACGTTATAGACTAGAGGAGGGTAGACCGAGTGATCATCCTCAAATAGTCTTGGACATTATAGACTACAGGGGAATGGACCGAGTGAGATTCCTTGTTAGTCGTGGATATTATAGACTACAGGAGGATATTCCGTGTGAGCTTCCTCAAATATTCTTTACTTTTTTGATTTTTTGTAAAACCGTTTTCATGCTAGAGATGGAATTGACCCAGAGAGATTCCATAGAAATTCTGTATTAGACTTGAAACTGTAGGTGGAATTGACCGAGAGCGCTTCCTCAGAGAGTTTCTAGACCTTGGGTCTATAAGTGGATTTTTCCGCGTGATCTAACTTAAAGAATCCTTGACTAACCTAGACTATAAAGGGGAATTGACTGAGTGAGCTTCCCCAGAGAGTCTTTTAATTTTTATAGAAACAAACCAGAGGGGTTAGTATGAGTGCACTACCCAGAGGGTTGTTGGTACTTCTTGGATATGAAAAGAGGGATTCCTATTGTGGTTAGCTGTTGCTTCACTCATTGTAGTTGTTCTATAGATTTTTTACTGTGCATATCATCATGTTTAATGTTACTGTTTACTTTTACTGTTTACTGCTTACTGTACATTTACCTGCCATATAAACACTAAATTTTAGGCATAGATCATTGGGTGGTTTCCTACGGGGATTTAGTCTCACATCCTGTTTGGGCCACGTTTTTGGGCCCAAGAAGACTACGGTGTTTCATGTATAGAAATGGGCAAGCACCCTTCGACTTCTGGTACATGATTTCTTGGCGCAGGAGATCATGGGACCAAGCCGAGGCTTGCGATGCTAAGGAGTCTTTTATTTGTTTTCTTCTATACTTTGGTTTAGTTTTTTATTCAGCATTTTGACTTGTTTGGAAGATTTCCTAGACATATGTATCGTGCATCATTATATACATACATGTGTGCTCCATTTGTTTATTTTTTTAGTCTTCCATTGATGATTGCTATGGGATATTTACCGCTTCCGCAATTGTATGTTTTGTTTACTTCTGCTATGTACTCTGCCAATGAGGGAATTGTTTCCCCACTATCACACACAAGAACCTTGCTACTTGTCGGTAACCACTGGCGTTTGGGGAAATGGGCTTGAGGCCATGTGACCAACCGGGTACGAGGCGCCTCTGGGTGGATTCCATAACCGGGACATTACAAAATATTTTACTATTTTTATATTTTTAAGTGGATTAAAATGTCTTATTTTTTATTACCCATGTTGATAATTTTTTTTCCATCCTACATTTTTTATTTTATTTTTCAAAGGGTTTAAGTGTGGGTAGGCGAAAATTAAAATTCATGTAGAATGTAATGAACATTTTTCATCAAATGAAAAAAAATCTCATTTTAAAAAAAATTATATATCTGAAAAAAATGGATACTGAGTAGATATTTCTACTTGGTATTATATAATTTTGTATGTAATATTTATGAACATATTTTATATTAATAAAAAATTTAATTATCCATTTATATCAATGAAAATTAATTATTAACTAAAAACTCAATATATTGTAATCATTAATGATGATCTGTTATATAGATAACTTATCCTATGATAGAATTACATATTTTATTGAATATTATCATATATAACTATGATTGTACTCATAATACTAATAATTTGGTGTGATTATAGTGTCATTATCATAGATTTTGGACACATTAAATAAATAATAAGTTATGTTGGATTCTTAACACGCGCCATCAATATATAACAAGTCAAAATTTATTTATTAATTTGAAAATTCCAAAATCATAATACAAAAATTAAATATAGGAATTTATAAAATTTTAAAAAAAATATATTATTGAGAGAACTTAATTTTTTTAATAATACATTTTCAATATAAAATATTTTCATTATATATATAGTTATATGAATTTAATTTAAAAAGTTAATTTATATATTAATGTGTTTTTATTTCTTAATATTAACTATATTGTTTTAATTCCTTATAAATAATTCTCTTAATGATATTTTGTTGCTAAATTTCAAAAAATAATTAATAATTTGAGGAATAATAGAAAATAAAAAAATATAATGTCATCAAATTGGGCTAAAAAATTTTTAAATAAGATTTCAATAAAATTAATATATTTATAATATAAAAAAATAATTTTAAAAATTATACGTTATATTTGAAAAACATAGGTTTAAAATTTTGGTAATAAATTTATTATTTAACCATTAAAAAATAATTTTAATAGTTTATATTAAAAAATCAGTTTTCAGACAATATAGAAATTAAAAAAAATTATTTATTATTTTATATCATCATTTTAATAATATGTAATAATCACAAATTAATTTTTTTAATAAATATGATCAGTAGGATTAATTTTTATTATCATAATTATATTAAAAGTATTATTTTGAATGAATTATATTATTAAGTGTGTAAAATTTTTTTCTAATAAAAAACTTAGCTATTGAATAAAATGATTCTAATATAAATTTTATTCCTATATATAAATATATTAAAACTTATTTAATAAGTCATCTGTACTAAATATTATTTAGAAAAAATACTTTTATAAAAAATATCTTTCCACAAAAATTAATATATATATATATATATATTATATTTCAAAAATTCAATTTTATATTATTTAAAAATTGAAATAAAATATATTCTAAATAAATTAACGATTATAATATTAAGAAAAAATTAATGTTTTTAATTATATTTTCAATAAAATACAATCTTAATTGGTATAAACTATTCACCAAGGTAAAAAAAGAAAGAAAATAGGTAACGGATTGAAACATGTTTTAATCATGTGGTAAAATGAGATGTGAAATTTTTATTAAATTATCTCAAACCAAAATTCATTATAAATATATCATTTGGATACATTTAGTCCTGAATAGTGTCAACCCATTTTGGAATAAGAATTATTCACAAATGATCCGTTTTTATCACTTATAAAATAGGACACTTTCACCACTTCAAGATGAACACATTCAGTCTAATTTCATTCTAAAAATCTTCTATGTATCTCATTATACAATCCTATATCATTGTGAGAAGGCTCCAATATCAATTAGTTACCCTAAGCTCCTCATTTCCCAGGAATCATTCGTGAGAATGTTCATTGCCCCAACATGAGTACTAATTAATGCTATTACTTTTTTCTTATTTTTTCACATCCAAACATATCCTTAATATTTTAATAAAAATAAATTAGTACAATTAATATATGTTTATTATTACATTATTGTAACCACCCATATTTACTCGTTCACATAAACCTATAAAAAGTAAAATATAAATCATTTATTTTTATAGACTACCGCCTACATGTAGTTTGAATATTTATTTTCTATCACAACCTAAAATAAATATAATTAAAATTTTGTATACAGAATATAAATTATCTCTATAAAACATTTAATTTTATATAAATATAATATTAGATATTATATATGTAATATATATAATAAATGTTCATAGTAAACTTAACCCCCTAAAATGAATATATTGGGGTACCTTTTTGATTGTGAGTTCATTTAATAAAAATATGTATTACTTTATAAATATAATTATAATAGAATAATAAATGTGTTAAACACATATAATTGTATACATTATAAATTTACACAATTAACATTTTTTATCATGGTCAATATAGAAAAATGGTTACATCAAAATTGACTAATTCATATCAAATAAATAGCATAATAATAAACTATATAAAATATTATTTGTGGCTAGAAAATATTACTACATAAGGAAAATGGATCCTTCATTTTCAATAGGATAGGAGGAAAAAATTACACATAATAGGATAAGTAATTATTTATCAGAGGGACTATAGAGAAAATAAAACTCTATATGGATATAAAGACTAGTAGAAAAAATTAATAAAATGACAGAAATTCCCAATGAAAATAATTGTAATAGTCATAAAATCCAAGTTAGAAAATGATTAACATAGAGGCTAGTGAGAAATGTACCACCACTATTCAGAGCAATTATTCCACTATCATATGTCCTAACATGCACTATTTTAAACCTTCTGTATTCTTTTAATAACTGGAATGTCTGAGCCGTGTGCCCCCCATAGATGTAACATGTTAGGAATGATCAAGAACCTATGTTTCTAATCTCTATTCTTCTTCCAAACCATTTCCCACAAAATCCATTATAAGGGCACAAACACCTCACGGAAAAAAATCACCATCCTCATGAAAAAACATCACCAATATGAAAATATTTGATGATGGAGGTTAGAAGGATGACTATCTGAAAGACATGGGTCCATATTAGAATGATCCTTCATGGTTTTAACACATTTTAATTAGATTCATACCCAGGAAAATAATGTAATCTTCACTGATAGATGATCCCACTCCCAGGAAATTATCTCAGAAAAAAGATTACACACATCAATGGTCATCACCTTTTCACAATATTTACATCCAATGACATCAATATAAGTGGATCTACATTGAACAAGTATCCTATAGAATAGAAGATTAAATAGTTAGATAAACACCACCCATGAATGCTACTAACATATATCCGACTATAGCTCCCAATAATTAGAGTTCCCAACTCTAAATAAATAGGAAAATAAATTTTAATTAGTAATTTAAAAAAATATAGATTATTCCAAAGAAGGAATATTATAAAATTAATTATATTTTTCAGAATATTAGGCTAATTGATATAATTAATAATGAAAAATGTAAGTGTTTCATCTCTCACGTTCCATACATTGAGATACAAATTTATTTTTCACCTACAGCTTTTTATTTGTGTTATATTTTACTATTTTAATAATAAACTATATAATTTCATCCTTTAATATTATTATAATTTTAATATAATTTTATCCCTCATTAAAGGGGTTTTCATTAAAAGGAATCTCCAGAAATAACAATCTTACTAACAAGAATTATTTTTCCTTAAGTTGTATATTGTGTACATGATTATTATATTTCAAGGACCCAACCTCCTTATAATTCAATTTAACTATTGTATTGTACACTTTTACCAAAATAATTTTCATATTTTCATTTATATCATCTTCCTTAATGAAATACCTTCTCAAATAAATGTTTTATTATCTATATAATTACTCTCATAATTTCAATTCTATCATTTACACAACACCCATATTTCCCTTACAGCTAATGTTATTCTCTATTTTTGGGAACTCTCATATGCAATATTTTCATAAATATATATAATTATCATCAATTATTTTCAAATTCATTATTGAATACTATCATTGTGATGCCATTTATAAAAAATTTTATTTCTATAAATTTAAAAATGGTTTCCATCCTTTCAAAATCAAATTATTTATCATCCACCCCAAGTTTACTCTATTAAACAATAATTTATTTTTCAAGACTCCTTTATTGGAAGTTTCAAAAATAATTTTTTAATATATATGATAATTTTTTTGAAAATATTTTTTAAGATTTATTTTTAAAATAAATTGGTGAATTTTTCATATAGAATTTATCTATATACAAAAGAAAAATTATTATTCTCAAAATGTATTCATGAGAATATATTTTCTATAATTTTAAAACTAATTTCACATATTTCAAGATATTGAAATTTAAATTATTGATCCCATATTCTAGGAGATATATTTTGATTGTTTTTCGTGGAAAAAGTTCAATTTTAATCAATATTTTCTAGTAAAATTATACTATTCTTCTAAAAATATTATTAAAAAATGTTTTAGTCATTAAATATGTTATAAAAAAGAGGTATGATTAAACCAAACAAGATAAATGATGCATCACTACATTTACCCTTCCAAACCATCCATTATGAATAAGAAATACTTATCTTCCAATTATTTTCCATAATGATTAACCTATTTTGTATTTTTTTAATTATAATTTGTTCACCGAGTTACCCATAAATCAATTTGACAGGAAGGAATTGAATAAAATATATATTTATTATCAATTTGTTATAAATACAATTTGTTTTGTTATCTGAAGGTCAATCTCCTAGATTTTTATTTAATGTCACTAGATAAACGTTTATAATCATTGATTTGATCATGTTTATTTGTGAAATTATGAATGTTTTATTTATAGGATTAATTATGAATGTTATATGACACCATTTTCATTACATGGATTTTTTATGATAAATGATTGATTTCATATGTCATATATATGAATATATGATGACAAGTGTGGTCTTATATCACCCACCAATGGATTGAAAATGTTTTTTTCTCGTGAGTGGAAAAGGTTTTACGATACGATTTATCCTAGTTAAAATGATACATTAGAAGATTTATCAAATTAAAATGAATGTGTGGAGATTTATCCGATTCATGAAGCAACATATGTGTATTTTTACTATGAATAAATTTTAATGAGAGAATTTATCCTAATAAAATTGAACACATGGGGATTTATCAAATGGAAATGTGTACATAAGAGGATTTTTTAAAATCCAATCAGAATATGGGAGGATGTAGCCAAATTGAAATAATACGTGTGATGATTTATCCTTATAAAAGTTGTAAAACTTTGTTTTAATCCCAATAAAAAAGGTTAATTGAGAGGTTTTTTTCAATACCAAGGGTATACCAAATAATTATCACAAGCCAAAGAAGGTACATTGGTGATTATTCCAAGCCTACTATGTGATGAATGTCATAATTCAGATCCTCAACATATTATTTATATGACTATTTTTATGATTCACTATTATTTAATAATATTATGTATTTTTTATTCAACATGAATCATGTGTAATGTCTCATGATTTCACACTCATAATCCATGGTATATATTTGTTCATTTGATATCATAGGGCCTTTTATCACAACTCTTGAATAATTCTTATTACAAGATGTTCTTTTATATAAGATGTTTTTCATCAGTCATGATTTCTCTCAATCTTATAATCTATCCCATGATTATATATTGACCCGTCATTATAAAAGTTCAAAATTTTCAAGATATTAATCATGATAAATTTCAAGTTACTATTTTACCTTTTTGGAGTATATCTTTTTTGGTGTTTGCATTGGTGTTTTTTCAGTAGAAAATATTAATTTATAAGTGGGGTTTGGTGTATGTATGGTTGGAACATGGTTTTACAAAACCAAGAACCCTACCCCAGAAAACCATCCAACACCATAAAGAGGTGGATTTCATTGTATTCTAATTGTTTACAAAAAAGTGTTACTTCTTAGTAGTAACTATGAGACCCCATAAGAGTAGATACATAGTTATTCATGTGGATTGGTAAAATAGTGAACCACATATAGGAAAATATGTACACGGAATAATAAATACCGAAAAATTAATTAGAAATTTCTTAAACCCCTATATTATAGAACTAAACATTCTAGCTTGAACGGAACTCATTTATATCATTTTTTAGTCTATCTAAATTATTCCAATGGATTTTTAACTCCATTCCTAATATACCGAATATTAGATTGTATAATGGTCACCACTCCTAGAAAAATATTCTCATCCTTATTATTTTTCTCCCACACTCATGTCATTCAAAATTCATTTGATTGGTTTATTTCTTCCATTGGATATAGTTTAGATCGAGGTTTTCATCAGTCGAATCCATTTTATCTTTGAATTAATTTCACAATACAGATATAGTTCATCATTATAAAATTGAACATTATTATTCATTTTAGGGATTTCACTTCGGTTCCATCCAAAAGTTTTCGTTAGGTAGGTGGTATAAATTCTAAATCCCATAGTCTTGAATTTCAATTGGATTTATGTATTAAAGAATCTCAATAACACGATTTTCTACAGAATGCTGAATCGAATTAATTAACTGATTAGTTAATTTATAAAATCATGTAATTTAATATGTTATTTAACATGTTAAATTGAAATGAGTTGGGAACGAGAAAATTGAATTTGGTAAGTTGGAGAATGAAATTGGTGAGTAATGGGACGTTAAATTCAAAAAAAATGTGGTTATGAATGTTTTTTAATTTATTGAATGATGTAATTGGTCAATTGATTAGATTGAAGAATTTATTGATTAACTGAATATTTACTAGATTGATTAATGGGAAATATTGGAAGTTTGACATAACCATAAAGGGTCAATGAATTATATGATTAAATGCTGTCAAAGGGTTTGATGTTGAATTTTTTTATTATTACATGTGATTGAAATAAAGAATAATGATATATCTGGTAAACATAAAATGTATAATTTAATGACAATGTTTCGAAAAAAGGTTAAAGATTCATAACATACGTTTATTGAAAATTTTGATTTGTATGATATTTTGATATTTGTGATATATGTGATGTAGATGTGTGGTATTATTACATATTATCAAAATACACATATGTTTTTATCAGTGTGGGTTAAGGGATGAGGTTAAAATACCAATATGTGATGTTGAGTTGGGGGATAGGGATTGAGGCTTCAAATAGCCAAATGTGATTGTGAGTTTGGGACTGAGAACGAGGCACCAAATTGAAATCTGATATTGAGGTGTGACATAGGGATATTTTCTATAAATTACCATGAGCTACTAGATAAGACGTTATACACCCATGACACTGTAATTGGACTATGGATCTAATTTGATGTGATATTAATTGAATTTAAATGTAATTTTTTAATCCTGGTATAGGGACTTGTGATATACTTTAAGGATATTTCATAATCTTTCATAGGCAAGAGAACATATTAATAGTGTGGGTGTTATCGTGAACCTGAGGATTTATGTGGTTAATTATAGAATAATGAATATTGAAAAATGTTTAAATTATGAATTTTTCTTTATTATTTATAAAATTTCATACAATATTATTGGCTGGATATTATTTAGACACAATTGGTGGTGGTATACTGATTTTTAATCATACCCTATCTTTTATTATGATTGGTTTCCAAATACACTACATATATTTTCAATAGGATAAGGGTAATAACTCTATGTTAGATGGATGATTAGGGATAAGGCATGGTTGAGGGACCTAGAAATGGTGTTGAGAACTTCTTGGAGTTGTCAGTGTATTTATTTTTGTTTTTTTTATTTAATAAATTATATTAACAACAAAATGTAATATTTAATACATTAGTTGGGATATTGATTCCTATTTTTGTTCATCTTGTGATGTTGGGCAGTTATGAGTTATTGTATGATTCTGGATGTTGATTATTGATGTCTAGAAATTAATTTCCTATTTCCTATATTTTATGACTATGATAAAGATGGTATAGTCTCCCCATGATATATATTGGACCTTCAATGCTAGTTGGGACCCTCTAGAATATGTGGAGTTGAACATGAGTTCCTATGACCGACCAGTTATGTCCACCAGTGTGTGGAACATAGGTCAGGATATTACAAAGTGGTATAAAAGAAGGTTTTTTTTCTATTCATTTGAATTACTATTAGGGAATGGAATATAGGAGATTATAAATATTTGGGCACTAGTCATGATCATGTGAACTATATTGAATAATTCAATTTTGTGGGAAAACCCACGTACCCTATGTGGGATTGTTGTTTTTGATGTTTTTATTTAAAATATTATGTAATGTTACCTTTATTGATTCACTTGTTGTGTTATGTGATTATTTTTATTAGTTTTTATGATATTTGACTCATAAACTAGTAATGAATGAGGGTTGGGTAAGCCTGCATTATTTTTGGAACTTAGGATATATTTTTATATATATAATTTTAGCGACATATAATAAATATGGTATTATGGTATGTTGTTTAAATGAAAATTATTTTCTATCTTGTGAAAATTTAAACTGAAAAGGTTGTCTAATATTAATTTAAAATTATAAAATGATGTGAAATGTGGAAAATGAGTGTCTAATGATAAACATTAATATGATAATTATTTTTACCTTTTCATCCATGAAATAAATCAGGGATGATTAATGGTAGTTTTAGTGATTCTGTTAGGATTGTGAAGTAGGGTATGGTGAATGAAATGTTATGGAAATATGTAATTCCCTCTTTCTAATTGTGATAATGTTTTTTTGTGACCTAAGTCATATTTTTGTCATTGAATAGATTTTACTCCACAATGATGATATTTTATATGAACAATGGAGGATATGGCTAGAAAGGATCCTCCAAATGTGCAACCCAAGGTAGAAATTGTGTTGGGTGAAGGAGTAGGAGAGTAGTTCCATTAGATATCTAATAACTTCATGATGTCTAACGAATTATTCAGAAAGTGGGGTGTAAATTCTATGTCTAAAGTGACATGGGATTTTCAGGTACAACTCCCTATAACATTTATCATAGAGGGTATAAATATGGTTGCAGAGTTCTTGATTGACTTCATATTGAATATACCTGACCATTGACATACTATGGATGATAAGAGGTTCATAATATATTCTTAAATGTTACAAGTATCAAAAAAATGCATGTGGGATGTTCAATCCAAAACTGGGAAGGAAGATTGTATGGAATGGATGGATATTTTAGAGATGTTTCTAGAGTAAATATATCCCATGGAATAATGATATGAGAGGGGAAATATGTGAACTTTGATTACCAAGGGGAGTATGACTTTGATGGACTATGCTTTTCACCTTACTTACTTGCAACACATTACACTAGCACTGGTATGAGAAGAGATATCTTTGAAAAATTATATCCACGATGAAATTAAATGTGATATTATGTCTGTAGTTAAAACATTTAGGGAATTTTTTTTATGTTGGTGGATCTAGATATTATATTTGGGTGGTAACAAAAGAAGGATTCATGTGGCAAACATGTGGTTTCTGTTAGATGATCAAGAGGTATAGTTCTGAGTGTTGGAATCATCGCTATGATAAGTTTTACCAGGGTAGTGTAAAGAAGAGTGGGTGTTGAGATGTATCAGTTGCTCATAACCATAGTTGAGAGCTTTTCCATCAGTGTGATTGGTTAGACCTCATTCATAGTAATTATTCCCAATAATCGGTTGTGTTTCATGCTTGAGTTAGTATGACACTTCGATAGCAGTTATACACGATCCCATGACAAATGGGTTGTGATTGAGAAGATAAGAAGAACCATATTGTGGTAAGGGTATCATCAAAATCTTATCAGTATAGTAGTTGGATATCTATAGGTCATGGCTGTAATGGTAGTGAGAATGCATCTTATATGAATGAGACCCATTTCAAAAGAGTGGTACAACATAAGGGACTCAGAATTCATCAAAAGGAATTTAGGAAGGATTCTTCAATATATTCTAGCATATATTGGTGGATTGCAATGCAGGTTCATTAACAATTAGAGGTACTATTTTTTTATACACCTGATAATGACTTATTTCTTATTACATCATTCCATTTCTATTTAATTTCATTACTTCTGAATGGATTGAAATTGAGAGTGGAAACATTTGGTAGGATGATGATGATTGACACACCCTTTTGAATATGGATGAGGAACATTTGTTGATGAAATGGGTGAACTCTTGAGTTTGGGGAGAACATTTTTCTATGCAATATTTATATCCATGACATGTCACAGTCTAACATTATTATTGTCATGGACTAGATAGTGGCGTAACAAGACCACATAGATTATTAACACATGATTGTGAATTTAATGTCTCATGAGGGTTATAATTATGCTAATCATGGATAGTGTGATATCTATGTGGTCCATAAAATTCCATTTCATCAATAATGTGGGGAGCCCACAAAAAAATTTAAAATCTATTACTGGATTACGGTGCTGCAAAGATTTTTGTATTTCCACATATAGTGGATAGGTTCCATGACATGTTTCCCAATGAATTATCAAGGATTCCACCAAAGATATATTTGGGATTTACAATTTAGATCACATAAAAAAATGAGTGAGATTACATTCTACCTTAAATAATGTCATGAATAGAGAAAAAATATCATAATACTCATCTATAATTGATTATGGATAAGAGGTTTATTTTTCTGAGTACATCACCTTGGGGCTGTCCAAAATTGTTTAAAAACTAGGATGTTAGGATATTGATCTTTTGTGTGTATTACTTAAATTTTAACTAAAATATTGTTAAGAACCATTATTATTTTCCATGTATGAACAACTTGATTTAAAATTTTATTATAGAATTTGTTTTCACTAAGATGGACGTGAGATAGGGTTATCATTAGTTGATAGTTCCTTATTCATACATACCTTAGAATGCATTCTGAAGTTTTTATGTCATATATGATTTTATCATGATCCTTTTGGTGTTGATTAATTATAAAACTATTTCTATGTACATTATGAACCTAACCATCAATCAATAAAAGGATCTTTTTTTTTGGGTTTGTGGATAACATCTTTATTTACTCCAAGACTCGTGATGAACATGCCCATCATCTTGGCCTCATCTTGTGAACACTGCGAGAGCGTTTTCTATATTTCAATCTATAAATGTTTCAAAATTGTATTAATTAGATATATTTCATGATTCAAATAATATAAGAGGATGGTATGTAAATGGACCCAAGGAAGGTGTAGGATGATGTTTTTAGGGAGTTTCCTAAGAATGTCTCTGATGACCCTAGTTTTCTCATATTAGTCGGTCATTATTGGGGGTTTATCGTAGTAGTTTTCTTCATGGTAGCATGGTATTCAGGAAGGACAAAGATGGGATTTATGATTGAATGGTTTCTATCATTTTATAATGTTTCCCACGAATTGAATAAGTGTTTTTACACCGCAACATTCATGATCCTACCCATCCCATGGGAGTAAAATATAGTGTTTTGTGAGGCATGTGGGGCTAGGAATCGGGAAGTGCTAATATAGAGAGACTAAGTCATGGATTCAGGGTCTTATAAATTGAGGTGAAATAAATGAAACTAACTGATTCATGAACTCATGTTTTTTAGTTGTTTATGACATGATATGATAGAGACATAACCAATTTGGTGAAAAGATACTTTGTATAATAATCCCATGAGATTAAAGAATATCATTTCACTATAGTATTTGATTCTATGATTGTGGAGGTGGGTTGAGAATATAGAATCATATTATTTTGAGTTGGAATATTCACTGAATATGGGAAAAACATTATGATTAATTTAGAAGGAAATCATATATGTGGGTAGTTCACGATTTCAGTTCTGAGTGGAGGATGAAATATTTGTTTGATGAGATGAATGTTTTGGCTTAGGGTGGTCCAGACCAAATGACTCCAAAATATGTTTTAGGGGAGTCTAGAAATTTGTTCTTTATCATAGAACATATTATGCAGATCAAATATATTTTTCCCTGGTGGAAATAATTGATTGTGCGGAGTCACATTTAGATTGGTCCATTAAGGATTATGAGATCATTTATATTAGGAATCATGTTTTTTATATAAGTATTTTGGAGGATCTAATGTGTGAATATCATGCCTCGATGTGGGATGAATATCCAGGATTGAAAGAAATGTACCATGATATAGAACAATTATATTTGATGATGGTATTCAAAAAATAAATAATAGGGTTTGTAAAATGATACTACACCAATCAATGGGTGGTAGTTAATAACAAATGACCGAGTATTTTTCTACAACCATTTCTCTTTTTTGGATTGAAGTGGAATGAACTTACAATGGGATTTTTTATGGGCCTCCGAAGTATTCCTTAATAGAATAATAGTATTTTAGTTTTTTGGACCATTTCAGAAATGTAGTGAAATTATGACCAATATAGGGGACATTCTTAGTGGATTAGTTGGGAGTCGTGTTTCCTCATGAGATAGTCTACAAACATGTAGTGCTAAAGATTGTTGTTTTTTTTCTCGGGGAATCATTTTTCACCACGATCTTTTAGAATATATTGAGTAAGGTTATTTTGACATATGTTGTACTGAGATTGGATTTCCACCCATATATAGATGTTCATTTGGAACAAACTATAAATATTTTGGAGAATATTCCATGGGCATTTGTCTTGGTCTTTAGTGGGTCTTTGGAGAAGCACCTAGAAATCATTGATTTTTCCTATAACAACATTTATTAGAAAGTAATAAATTTGGAACGATAGGGGGATTTTTATAATAGTCCATGAAGATCACCTCTATTATTGATGGTGGGTAGCGAGTCAGAGATATTGGGACTGAGTCTTTTATAGGTGTCTTTAGAGAAGGTTTAGCTGATTTAGAAACATATAGATATAAATCAAAGTATATAGAGGTTTGTATAATGATAAATGTTGATAAACCATTTATTCAACAATAATTTATCATGTATTCCATTAGGTGTCTCTACTATTGGGTCATCGTATGATTTGGAAAGAAGGCATGATAATACCCATGTTTGTCATACCCTTTGAGGTTATGGAAGGAATTGGGTTGGGGTATAAAATTTGGATATGCAATAGAGGTATAGTGTTATTAATAATGTTTTCAATGTATTAAAACATAATAAGTATCACCCATAACCATCAAATGTGATCGATGTTGATGATGTTGATATTGGGAAATAATTTATTCTTTATAGAGAATTTGATTTGTGTTTTGGATCACAGTGAGAATGTATTGTCTGGAAAGACCATGATGATAGCTCATATATTTTGGAAACATGGGAGTGTTTAGGAGAATACATAGGAGATTGAAGTTTATATACAGGATTAGTGTCTTGATAATTTTACCATGGAATCATTGAGATTCATGGGAGTACAGTTCAACGATGATCTATTAGAATGTCTTAAGGTTGTAAGATCCCAACTTTTATGGTGTCATATCATTCTTATTTTTATGGTAGTCTTTTTCCTTAATTTGAGTATATAGTTTTTGAGATTTATTTATGGGTGTTTCCTGTTAAAACATGATATTATTTGGGGTTTTGGAGAGTGCATGGTCAGTGCACGGTTTTCCCAATCCATGGAATCCTAGGTAGAGATGAATTTCAGGATTTGTGCATGGTTTGGAAAACCATTCTCTCTTATTTATGTAATTTGGTGACTCCCTAATAGGAGTTATAGGGAAATCATTTCACCCTCATTAAGGAACCATTCATGAATAAAAACAAACAGTTGAGAATCTGATAAAAATTTACAAAAACCCTATCGTATATTGACATTCACCCTAGCTTATTCCAAAGATGTTTCTCTAATTTGTGGAGGCTCTCAAATGTACTCTAAGGGATTTGAAAACTTATCTAATTGAATCAAATACCAGGGTGAAGAATCTTCATCTATCCCAATAAGAGATTCTAATCTCAATTTGTTTCCTCCATCTACCGCTTCCTTCTATAATCTATTTAAGGAATTATTTCCTTCATTGGTGATGGTTTAGATATGTTTTTTCAGGGATCATATCTATTTGGTCATGGATCTAGGTTTTGGAACTATATATTAATAATTTTTGTGCAACCTAATGTTCAGAATCAATTTTTGGATTTCCATTGTCAAGAACCCATCAATGATCTTGAGGTTGGTTGACTAAATTCAATTCCCATTGTCCTATATTCCAACGGAATTTGTGTATTGTGGAATTTCCATTGGAATGTTGGAGAATTGTATATTTAATTGAATTAATCAATCAATAATTAATTTATAGAACATAAAAATTATCTTATTAGTTATCCATGTGAAAATGAATTGAGTTGGTCTTGGGAAAAGTAAATATACTAATTAGGATAATTCAATTTTTGAATAATAGGGATTTAATTTTATTGATTTTTTTTTTTTTTAATATTGTTGAATTTAAGGAATTGTGTAACTGGTCAATTTTTGGGATTACTGAAAAAAATATTTAATAGAATATTTAATTGATTTATTAATTGTAATTAATGTATGTATGACTTAACTATAAAGGTTAAATGAATTAATTGATTAAATAATGAAATTTTTTTAATTATTATTTGTTTATATTAATTCATTTTATAGATATAATGACTTGTGATTTATGTGATAAACTGAATAGATACTCATTATTGAGAATATTTGATAAGAAGGTTAATGATGCATAAAATATATTTATATGAAAATAAGATTTATGTTATATTATGATATTTGTGATATATGTGATGTTGAGAAATGGAAAATAGACTGAGGCTCAAAAAACCCATTTGTGTTAGTGAGGGTAGAACTGGGATTGAGGATCTAAATACACGTATTTTATATTGAGGTGTTGGATTATGATTGGGGATTCTAATACCCATATGTGATAGCCAGTGTGGGATAGGGACTAAGGCTTCAAACCCACATGTGATTTTAACGTCTAGGATTAGAAAACAGGTTCGAAATACCCAACGGGTGCGAGATATGATGTTCAATTCCTGTGATATGGGAATTAAAATATGGATCAAATTTGAATTGATAAGAATTGGCATTAAATAATAAATTCTTTCTATGGTATTGTTATTTTTTATATCTCTTGGGGATAGTTCATACTCTAACACTAGACAAATTAGGTATTGATATTTGTGTTTCATTGTGAACATTAGTTTTTATGTGGTTATTTAAAAAATAATGAAATGTGATATCTCTTTAATTTATGATTTTTAATTAATTTTTTTAAAAACTACATACCCTATTATTGAATGGATATTTCATATATTCCATTGGTGTGGGATTACTGAGGTGTACTAAAACCATACTCATGCTACCACATTGGTACCCAAATACACTTCATGTTTTCAAGACAGAAGAAGGAAAAGAGAACAATGTAAAATAGAAAATTTGGGATGAATAATTCATGGGGGAAGCAGACATTGTTTTGTGACCTTCTTGGAGTCGTTAGTGTCTTTATTTTTAATTTTCTTATTTGACACAGGACTTGTCCTATGACATGAAATATTTACTAATTTAGTTTGGAAATAGTTTCCTATTTTGGTACATCATGTGATGTGAGTCTTGTATTGATTATATTATGATTATTTTTATTAGATATTGTTATTTTATTATTTTTGTTCATTTTATGTTATTATATTACTCTAATATATAGGGTATAGTATCACTATGTTTTATGTTAGACCCACACAATTATTCAGTAGCCTTGGGAATATGAGGAAGCATGATTGAGGAATAACCAGATCATTGAAGATCTAATGATTATAAACAAATAATATTGTTTTGATCAATATTATAAACATTTAAATTATTAAAAATGAAATCACATTTATTTATTCTGATCTCATATGCTGGATGTCAATGAACTATATCAAATATTACAATAGTAACCAATAGAAAGAAGATATCTATTACATTTTGGATTAAACATTTTTTCTGGCAGCAAGAAGATATTTTTTAGTGGGGAACCAAGAAAGAATATTGTGAATTTATACTGATGGAAATTTTATGAAGGTATCATGAAGCTTCCTAGGGAAACCATTCGTGTTTATAATAGAAAATTATTGATTGGGGATGTCAAACAAATTAAAATATTATATAGTCTCTTACATCAAGGATTGAATATTTTAAAATTATTATGTCCAATTCTATTTACTTTATGATTTTGTTTCTATTTTTGATGGACACAAATTATGTTATTCATAATGTTAAAAAATAAAATTGAGTGAATTAAATTAAAAAAATCATAAAAATACAACAATTATTCACACACCAATCTGTGATCTAACAAAATTTTGGAAATATAATTTTTACCAGTTCCAACCTAGGTTTTATTAGTTATATTTGAGAATTGTATAGGATTAAATATTGGAATTCATTTAAAAATAGGGGTCTCTGAAATTTTATTGGAAAAAATATCATAGATATTAGAATATAAATTTTCCCTATCATTAATTAGTTCTCTTAGAATTAAAAGATGAAACTATAATTGTATTTACAATAATTCTATTGCTACTCTTATGCATCATTATGATTTTAGATACATATATTTATGGGAAAGATAAATATTCTCTCTTGTTGTCCCTTTCAAAAAAAATTACTAGCTAAATTCACTGAGACCTAAAAAATACAAGAAAATGCGGGATATATTATAGAGTAGTGATATTAGAAATGTGAATTTTATGGATTCCAAAATATGGATTTGGATTAGTGGGTTTTCATATTTTAATATGGATGATGATTTAATTATTGATGACATATTTACTGGTTAGTTATATAGTTATAAATACACATGGATTTTAAGAAATATCATGAAAATATATATTTTTAAAATTGAAAAAAAGAAAAATTTAAAATTGGATTTATCCTTAGATGTCTACATTGAATAATATTGAAGATTTTTATCTAGAGGAGTTATATAATATTTTCAATGTAAATAAATGAGAAAAAATAAAATTTTCAAAGAATGGGTCAAGGATGAAATTGATTTCGAATATATGCAATTGATTAAAATCCGTAATGATGAAATTAAAAATACATTTCATTCCAATGATAAGTAAATTTTTGAATATTAATTTAATTTCATCTATTTTAGAAAATAATCTCATGTACAGAAGTTGTAATAGAAAAAAATTCACAATGATGTTAGACATGTAATTAAATTTTATATTTTCTAATAAACTGTCCAAAGAAGATTTATGAGGAATATGATTCAGATTAATATAATGTGAAGCCTCAAAATAAAATATTTGGGAAATAGTAAAATGATTTAACTAAATTGGATTTAATCATGTATACTTTATCATATAGAAAAAATAAACTTTATGAAAATATAATTGAAATTAAACCCCTACTAATATATCTAATCTGAAGATGAATTCAATTTAATTAATCATATTGAAAATGTTTTTGATTATGAAAAAAGTGATGTTTAGGAAGCGGAACCAGTTGATTGGGAATATATGTTTACTAATGTGTTAGATTCATATAATCAATTTAACCCACAAATCCAGATAATGATGATTTTAAAGATATAAAAGCATAATATAGATAATTAGAAATATGATTATTTCATGAATGAAGTATATTATATTTATAGTATAATGAAATAAAATTATAGATTATTTGAGAAAGTAAAAATAGTGAGACATATTGAGGAAACAAATGCACGAGTGAGAAGAATAACTTTACAAGACACAATAAACATGCCTTGATACCTAGAAGGATTTCAAGAGGATTATAATAGTCCTAAAAAATTTAGTAGTTATGAAATATTAAACATGTGAAGTTGGAGAAATGAATGTTAAAAATATTAATTGAATTATATTTCAAATTATTCCAAATGTATAGTTGTTGTCCAAAAATGATAATGTTTTAAAATGAAATGTAAACCTGTATGGGATAAGATATCATTGAAAACCCCTTCTCTACATTGAAGGATGATAGAAATAGATCAAGATTACCACCACCCCATACGTAAATATAGGATCAATTTATAGTAAAATAGAAATAATATATTTCTATGAGGACTTATAATTAGGAATAGGGATCATTGTTTAGAGGGAAGTGCTAGTGTTGAGTGGTGGTTAGAAACAAAGTCTACTCATGTTTATTTAATATGAAATTAATATGGGAAATCCATTAAATTATGTGTGAAATTTTGAGAAGAGGAAATTTCACTATCAATTAAATAAATATGTTACTAATATTTCATCTAATATGATAACACAAAAAATGTATGAAATATTATAAGAAATATTTATAACATGCGATTATGAGCATCACATTTCTAAGGAATTAATTTCTAACATACATAGATATTTTCTCCATGGTTTAAAGGGATGCAAATTCAGAATTTGAAGAATGAAATTTAATTTTTTTAAATTTATTCAATGAGGACATATGGAAATCCATAGGAAGTTTTAAAAATTTAAAATAAATTCTAAAATGTTTTTCTATCCCGATATATAAGGATAATACTATAGGGAAATAAATTGAAATGATATTTCATAAGTGTAAATTTTTTTTTCACATGATGATATCGAATTTAATTATAGTTTCTATAAAAGTAACAACCTAATCATCAATGAGAGGCTATGTGGTAGTTGAAAAAATTATGAAATTTGTATGAAGAACTATTTGAAAACAATACAATTAATGTGGAATTTTTTAAAAAATATGTTTGAATCACCATGAAATTATTTTTATTTGATAGTTGATATGAAGAAGAAAACAACACAAAAGTCAATAGTTTAATGGATGAAAATTACCATGTACCCTAATAACAACCATAATTAAAATGGATGAATTAATAAATCTCCCCATATTGATATTGAAAATAATAAAGGATCTTGGTTAAGATTTAAATATTAGAATTGTGGTTTTAACTTAGGATCATAGAAGATACTCCTAATTCCATATTGTTACTTTATATATACCAACATTCATTGAATTGAAGGATATGAATTAAACATGGAAATATATGTGTGTTGTAGTAATTTTAATGTATTAAGAGGTGATCATCGTGGAAAAATTTAACTACTATGATGGAGAATAGAGTTCATCCATTGAAAGGGAAAATACATATGGAAAAGATATTAATGATAAATTCTCTTATATAAATATTAAACTTGTATCCATCTATAAAAATTTCATTTTATGGTATACCATTAATACTCATACACTATTTCTATAATTATGATAAATATGTTGTTAATGGGGCTCTGATGTTAATGGGCATGAAAATTAAATTGTTAAATCACTCACTTGAATATTTCAACATATTTGATGAAGACTTTTACATATTATATCTTTATAGAAGAAACTATATTTACTACCCATTTTCTAAATATTTTAATGTGGTATAACTTATAGGATTAAAAATTTGACTCCTTTGATTTCATTGTTTTTCTACAACATCATTTCCAAGATATATTTTCACATAGAGGAGTAGTGGATCATTGAAAAGTAACAAGTGATGCCATCCTTCTCCCAAAAAATTGGATTTAACTAATATCCTAAATGAAATAGATAGAATAATTTTCATGATAATCATATAAAGATCATGAGGTTGATGTGAGAAGATCATCAATTATATTACGATTTCATTTATTTCTTATAAGAGTGATAATTAAATGGAATGCATATTAACATAAGAAAATAAAGGTTTTGACAAAAACACAAAGTGGGTGATTGAAGAGCATCTGCGTAGATTTTATTTTATTAGTTAGTAAGGTATATTATACTAATTATACTGGTTTAAACATGTATTTGAAAGAGATGAGTTTCTAGTGAAAATTAAATTATAAAATGATTTATGTATGGTGATGATATATGTAAAACCCTGATATTTTATGAGGAATATGTTTTTTTTATGTATTATGTTATATGAAACATCAAATGAATCTTTCACTCCACACAACTGTATCTTGTCTTGCATTACACGCAATCATGACCTTCCTCGATAGCGTCTGTAGCATGCAATACTGAGTTTAACTAAACAATGATATATTATTATAATATTATAAACTAGCAGTTATGAATAGTATTAACTGAATTTATATTTTATAACATTATTATCCATCTTACATATTTTCTAGAACATGGTATGAGGACAAACTAAATTTTTCGGGTAAAATAAGTATTTTTCATAAAATGCAGTTTTTCCGCCTTTTAATGGCGCCCAAACGTTAAATCTACTTTTGAAAAGTTCATAATTTCAATATTACAAAATAAAATTTTCTTTGGAATAAGGATATAAAAATTTCATTTGGATACATTTTTCATATTATTCTGATAACTTTCATATTTTAATGAATAGTAAAAACACGATATATTTTAATTAAAAACAACTTTTTTCATCAGATTAATTTTTATTGTTATATTATATTTTTAATTCGTTTTATAGTTTGATTTGAATATATTTTTATCATTTAATCCAATTTTGGTCCTTGGAATTAATTTCACTTTGAAATTGTACATAAACAACTGTCGATCTTTTGATAGTTATTATTTCTTAAAAACACGCTATTTGTTTTGATAATGGGAATTAATTTTAAAATAATTTAATTCCACTTATATTTTTCAATTTGAAAAAGTAGACATAATTTTTGAATTCAGAATATCAAATATAGCTTAGGCTGAGTTTTTGATATTTTTCTGAAAAACCTAAATTTTTGATGAATAGGGAAACTACTTAGTGGTAGTTAAAAAACCGACTCATTCATTTAAATTAAATTTTACCACTAATGTGAATTGAATTTCAAAAATCCTACATACATGGTTGTTATCAAGAAGTGAAATTTTATTCAATAAGATGAAAATATTTTTTGTTGAATTGTAACTTTTGACTTTTATTTACTACGGTTAAAGCTAAATAGGATAATTCAAGGTTAAAAGAATATTATAATAATTAAAAATTTCCATGACACTTGTCCTAACCATATTGGATGAGTATTATCTGAATATGGGAATCCTTGGGTCGATTTTGGGACCCCATTGTTCCACTTGGTAGTGATAATGACAATTCGGATTAATTAATTTAATGTAAAGACAAAATTGACATTAACAAAATTATTTTAGTAATTAATTTTTATAAGGGGTTATTTAAATTATATTTTAGACTATAAATATTAATTAAATATATAAAAAGTTTCATACATTATGATATTTTTTTTATAATTTTTAGACATCAAATAAATTAAATTATTTATGACACAATAATGATGTAGTATTTACCTCATTAACAAATGATATAAATAAATAAGATTATAATGATTAAAATATTTTACAAAACATGTCCAATTCTGATTGGATGATTTTATTTCGACCATGAGTCATCTTATCTTAATCTTTAATTATTTTTGGACCTTTTGAAACCGATGAAAATCTTATAATAAAATAATATTTTCACACTTTCCAAAGGTGCCCCTCTCCTCCTTTATAAAGGGGAACCTCCTCCCTCTCCTCCTCACACCACATTAAGCCTTCATGATCGGCCAACCCCTGCCAGTTTCACTTCTCCACTTCCCTGGAATCATCATATAGGTCCTGGTCTTTTTCAAAGACCAATCTTAGTGCCCTAAGAAGATGTTGCAAAGAGGCTTGTCGAAGAAGAGGTAATATCTGTTACCCATTCTTTCAAATTTATTTCTTTTTATTATTCTTCTTCTATAGTTTTCTCATTATGATTTAATAACATCAGTATCACTTATATACTGATATGTTATTATAAATATGAAAAATTCCTATTTCACCTTCTATCCATCCTATGGAAAACGAAATCACCGCACGTGCATACATACAAAATACCGTCTCCATGTCGTGGTGTAATACGTATTCCACCACCACCTTACTTGGAAGGATATAATTTTGTAAAGAATAACTATATTTTATTATTGTAAAGTGAAATTGTTTCTGAAATAATATACATACACTTCAATACAATTCCATGATTATGGGAATGATATCATCGCTCGTGCGTATGTACGGCCTACCATCTCCACAATGTGATGCGACTCATTATACATGATCTTCATTGAAAAATGATTATATAAATGAATTGAATGAGTAAATATGATATATATATTACACTAATACCATTCTATAAATGAGTTATCTATAACCTAAAAAGAAGAATAAAATTTTATTTGAAAGAACACGCATAAGAACATAGAGCAATAAACACCCGAATAACAGGTAGCAATGAAATATTACAAATAAAAAGCTAAGAATATGACCATATATGATATCATAACAATGAGTATGATTCTTGAATAAGTCAATGACATTATTTAAATAATTATACAGGAGGTTCGAACACATACGATGTAAATGAGACCTAAGTTAAGGGAAAATGTCGCAATCTCATTTTTATCCAAGATTGTTTTTACTTCAGAATTTACTGGGGAATATTTATCATCCACATCCATGTTTCATAAATATGCAATATTATTTCCATCCAATTACAATTTTTTAAATCCCATTTTACCATTCGATTTGTTTTTAGTAAAAGATATGAAAGGAATCCTTTGTCGTTTTTAGTATGAGGTACTTTTTTACTTTTCTGGCCAAAGTACAAGAAGAATATTTTTTCACTTATACAGATTGAATGGACTTTAAGAACATTATTTCCATGAAGCTTCCTTTAGAAGTTTTCATGTTTATTTTAATCAACATCTTTTAGTTTAAAATTTTATGATATTTTATAAAAGGAAAAATGTTTTTGAAGTAGAAAGGATATTTTCCTCAAGAATGGAGTTCAAGCATTTTGTCAAAAATATTTTCCATCTAAGATAATATAGGGTTCTGTTTCTATCCTTATTTTTAAATTGATTTGATTATGTTATGATGAAATTATTTGTATGAAGTCTTTTTATCTTATATGGATTATGTTATGATGTCGCGATGTTTAAGAATCCCATTTTTATGACATGGGTTATGCTATGATGTATGATTTATGATATTGTGGAAAACATAAGAACGGTATCATTATGAGATGGGTGGGACTTATATATCCCTAAAATTCATTGGGTAAGGATTTATATCTCATGAGATAGACATGGCTAGAATGGTAGGTTAATCTGGTTCAGTGAAACATGAATGAAATGAGGAGTGAACTCGGTTCAAGAATGGACATTGTCCAATAAGATAGTCTTGGAAATGAGTCTTGACTACTATGAAATGAATCTCTATGATTATGTGTGTACGAAACACAGTTACATGTTTTATGTTATGATTCTTTGGTATTACATTTCACCTCTATGATTTATCCCATGTTATGATGTTATGAACTCTTTTGCAGGTTAAGATATTCAATATGATATGTTCTTACGAATATGATATGACTGATATTTCTTTTGATTACCCTTAATGAGCATTTGAGCTCACCCTTTTGTATGTTTTCATTTCCCCAGGTCTGGATGAACGGTATTAAGTAGAATATTCCAAAAGGGACTCTAGATATGATGAAATAAATGGGAGACAACGTAGATGTCTTATGAACCAGCTATTTATGTTTCCCAGTTTCTAGAGACATTATACCTATACAGTCCTTTCATGGTTTTGTTATATGTTTTAATAAGTATGCTTCAATTTTGAGGTAATAAAAATGTATTTAAAGTATGGGTCTTTATAGTTGGTATCAGAGAGAGGTTATAGTCATCCTTTGGAAACTAGGATGTGAAAGCCTTATTACGAACCCTAAGGATAAGTCTAAGCATAGAAAACAATATTAGTGTTTTAGAAATGGCCATGAGTAACCATTCATAAGGCCTTAAGTGTGAAATTTTATTCTTGATTATGTGGTTTTTCTATTATGATTACTGTTTCTCACTCTATGCTTATTGGTTTCAGTCAATGGTTGGAACCGAAGGAACCGTGTTAATGCTGAATGCGACGTGAAATGCAATGATTGTACCCCTGAGCAACCAAATGTTATGGGAGCTGGAATGAAAAATCCTGTAGCCATGGTCACACAACTTTCTCAAGCTATGAACCATGCAGGACTTCCAAATGAACAAAGGAAGGAGAAACATTCTGTTGAATCCTTCATGCGGCAGCGTCCACATTCATTCAGCGGGTCTTCTGATCCATTAGTGGTTGAACAATGGATTAGTACCACTGAAAAGATATTTTATGTTCTGCAATGTTCTGAATATGATAAAGTCATCTTAGCAGTCTATCATTTGGAAGGATATGCTGATCGATGGTTGAATCTTATCAAGAATACGAGGCAAAGAGATGAAATTGAGTCCATGGAATGGGACGAGTTCAAGAACTTATTTTTCAATATGTACTTCCCTCGTATTTTTCGAACAAATATGGGGAAAGAGTTTCTTGAACTAAAGAAAAAGGATGATGAATTTGTTGGTATCTACAAAAAAAATTTTACAAGTCTCGGAATGTATGATTCTAGGATTATTATCCAACTTGAGAGTAATATCGATCGATTCTTTGGTGTCATAAAACCAAGTATTTGTAGGGAATTGGCCATAAGGAACATCAATTTCTACGAGGAAATTGTTCGATGTGCTCTCAAGGTTGACATGGAGATTAGAGTAACCCATCAATCATATGGGTTTGATAAGAAAAGGAAAATGGAATTCAAAAGGAAATATAAAGAACAAACTAAAAAGAAGATGTGTTTTCCTTTATGCTCAAATTGGGGAATGAAACATGTAGGGAATTGTCTTTAAGGGACAAGAAAATGTTTTAAGTGTAGAAAAGAAGGTCATCGGGCAGTTGAATGTCGAAATAATGGGAAGAAGTTGTCTAATGATGCGAACAAAGAAAGGGATACACAGAATGCACCTCAAACACTTCAATGTTTCAAGTGTAAGGAAATGCGGCATTATGCTAATAAATTCCCTAATCCAAGGTATGTTGATGATGATCGATGTCAACAAATTCTCAAGGCCAAAGACAAAGGAAAGTCACATGCAATTACTATCGGTGATGTGGAGTACGATAATGAAGTGGTGAAAGGTACACATACCATCCACTCTAAAGTATAAAATGTTTTATTTGATTCTTGATCCACCCACTAATTTAATTTTAAATAATTTTCAATGGGTATCGTCATACTACCTCAATAATTAGATGTTTAGTTAGCTATGACAACTCCTAATGGAACAACATTCGCATCAAATATTTATAATTTTTTCCCAATTGAAGTTTGAGGGAAAGTGCTTCCTACAAATCTTGTGATCCTTCCTATAGTGTAATTTGATGTGATTCTTGGCATGGATTGACTTTCTTTATATGGATCTCATATCAATTTCCATAGGAGGGAAGTCACATTTCAAATTCCAGATTAATCTATGATCGTCTATCGATACAAGGATGAACATAACCTTCCATTGTAAATTTCATCCATCCTATGGGTCTTGATTCCACTAAATGAAGGTTATTTATCTCAAATGGTTGGAGGGAAACTCATGATTAAGAATACAAAAATTGTACGGGAGTATGATGATGTCTTTCTGGAGGAATTTTCAGTTATTCCACCTAGTTGTGAAGTTGAGTTTTCAAAATAACTCATACCGGGTACTATTCCCATTTCAAAGACAACTTATAGAATGGCCTCAATTGAGTTGAAGGAATTGAAGAAGAAACATTAAGAGAATCATGATAGGGGATTCATACGCCCTAGTGGGTCACCTTGGGGAGCACATGTTCTGTTTTTTAAGAAGAAAGATGGATCAATGAGACTTTGCATTGATTATCAAGAACTTAACAAAATCACTATCAAGAACAAATATCCTCTCCCACGCATGGATGACTTATTTGACCAACTAGGTGGATCTCAAAACTTTTCCAAGATTGATCTTTGTTCAGGGTATCATTAATTAAGGGTAAAAAAGAAGGATATACCAAACACTGCTTTCTATAAAAGGTATGGACACTATGAATTTATAGTGATTCCATTTGGCCTTACTAATTCCCCTATTATCATCATGGATATAATGAATAGAATCTTTTGAGACCATCATGATCAGTTTGTGGTAGTCTTTATAGATGATATTCTTGTCTATTCAATGAGAAAGGAAGAACATTACGATCAATTCAAAATTTTATTAAAGACCCTGATAAAGGAGAAGCTTTATCCCAAATTTACCAAGTGTGAATTTTGGTTTCAAAAAGTTGCATTGTTTTGTCACATAATCTCAAAATAGGGGATTTCTGTGGATCCAGCAAAGATAGAGGTTATCGATAGATGGTCAAGACCAATAATAGTAACTGATATATGACGTTTTCTTGGTTTGGATGTATATTATCGATGTTTTGTGAATGATTTTTCATGTTTATCTAATCCACTCTCCAGGTTGACTCAAAAAGAGTTTAGTTCGTGTGGACATAGGAGTGTGAAGAGAATTTCAAGGAGTTTAAAAGAAGGTTATCCAGTGAACCTGTGCTCACACTGCCCTGTAGTGGTGAATGGTTTGTGATCTACAGTGATGAATCCAAGAAGGGATTGGAGTGTGTTATCATGAAAAATGATATGGTGATAGCTTATGCCTCACGATAGTTGAAAATCCATGATTAAAATTACCAAACTCATGAATTGGAGTTAGCTACGGTAATATTTGCATTAAAGATTTGGAGGCATTATCTTTATGGTGAATGGTGTGACATTTATACTAATCATAAAAGTTTAAAGTATATTTTCACACAATAGGAGCTGAATATGTGCCAAAGAATATGGTTGGAGATGATTAAGGATTACGACAGCTCAATTCATTACCACCTTGGGAAAGAAAACAAGGTGGCTGACACATTAAGTCGATAAGACTATGCTAGCTTATACATGATGAGGATCTCAAAAGATCCAATATTTATGGATTTAAAAAAGATTATATAGGAATTATAATTGAAGGGGAAAATCTAAACTTTCTCAAATGAATGTTCAACCCTCTATGCATGTGAATATTAAATAGGCATAGAAAGAAGATGTAGAGTTACAGAAGAAGGTGAGAAATGTTCCTGAATTCATCCATGAATGTGATGGGATAATAAGGTTCAGGAATTGGGTTTTTGTTCCTCCCATTCAAGAATTAATGAATGAGCTAATGGATGAGGCTCGTAGTTCATCATTCTCTATTAATCCTGGAAGCATGAAGATGTATAGGGACCTGAAAGAGTACTTCTGGTGGGATGGCATGAAAAGAGATGTTGCTAAATATGTCTCCCAGTGCTTGGTTTTCCAGCAAGTTAAAGCCGAGAGATATAAGTCTAAGGGGATGTTACAACCATTACCCATACCATAATGGTAATGGGAAAACATCACCATGGACTTTGACACTAGACTTCCTAAGACATCCAAAGGAAATAATTCTATTTGGGTCATAGTTGACCGTCTTACGATGTCGGAACACTTCATTGCTATTAGAGAAGATTTCTATCTGGATCAGGTTTTCAGGATATATGTAATAGAAGTGGTAAGATTGCATGGAGTACCACTTTCTATTATATGTGATCAGGATCTGAGGTTTACCTCGATGTTTTGGCGAAGTCTTCAGCATACTCTAGATACAGAGTTGAGTTACATCACTGCTTATCATCCTCATACAGATGGTCAGTCTGAGAGAACAATTCAAACTCCAGAAGAAATGTTAAGAGCATGATTTATGGATTTAAAAGGTGGTTGGGATCAACACCAACCTTTGGTGGAACTTTCTTATAATAATAGCTTTCACTCTAGTATTCAGACGACACTTTATAAAGCTCTCTATGGAAAGAAATTCAGGACTCCAACTTGCTGGGATGAAGATGGTGAAAGAAATATATTAGGACCTGATCATGTCGATGAGATGGAATAAAAGGTCAGATATATTCAACAACACATAAGAGAAGCTCAGAGTCGACAAAAAAGTTATGCTGACAACCGAAGAAAAGACATAGAGTTTGAAGTGGGTGATAAAGTGTTCTTATGAATATCTCCTTGGTAGAGTGTAATGAGATTTGGAAAGATGGTCAAGTTGAGCACTAGGTATATCGGTTCTTTCAAAATACTGGATCGTGTTGGAAGGTAGCTTACCGATTGGCGTTTCCACCGAATCCCTCTCAAGTTCACGATGTGTTCCATGTATCTCTCCTGAGAAAGTAAATACCCGATCCTTCACATGTACTAAGCTCAGAAGTTGTACTGCTTGAGTAAGTTCTTTCTTATGAAGAAAAAATGATAGAGATTCTGGATCGTAGAGAAAATGTACTATGGAACAAGACCACTAACTTGGTGAAAGTTTTATGGAGGAACCACCAATTAGAAGAAGCTACATGGGAGCTTGAGGATATGATCAGAGAGAGGTATCCTCATCTATTTGTTACGAAGTGATAAATTTTGAGGGAAAAATTCATTTTAAGGGGGTAGATTGTAACACCCTGATATTTTATGAGAAGTATATTTTATTTATGTATTATTTTATACACAACATCAAAAGAATCTTTCACTTCACACAACAGTAGCTTGGTTTTCATTACATGCAATCGCGACCTTCCTCGATAGCGTGTGTAGTACGCAATACCGAGTTTCAGTAAACAACGATATTTTATTATAATATTATAAACTGGTCGTTATGAATAGTATTAAATGAATTTTTAATTTTATAACATTATTATTCATCTGAAATATTTTCTATAAAAAGTTATGAGAACAAAATAAATATTTCGGGTAAAATAAGTATTTTTCAAAAAATGCAGTTTTGCCGCCTTTTGATGGCACACCAACTTTAAATATAGTTTTGACAAGTTCATAAGTTCAATTTGAACAAAATTAAATTCTTCTTTGGAATCAATATATAAAAATTTCCTTTGGATAAATTTTTCATATTATTCTGATAACTTTCATATTTTAATGAATAGTAAAAACACGCTATATATTAATTAAAAACAACTTTTTTCATCACAATAATTAATATGGTTTTATTATATTTTTAATTGGTTTTAACATGTAATTAGAATATATTTTTATCATTTAATCCAATTTTGGTCATTGAAATTAATTTCACTTTGAAATTACAAATAAACAAGTGTCGATCTTTTGATAGTTATTATTTATTAAAAACACGCTATTTTTTTATAACGGGAATTAATCATAAAATAAATTAATGAAACTTCTATGTTTTGAATTTGGAAAAATATATATCATTTATGAATTAAAAATATCAAATATAGCTTAGGCTGAATTTTTGGTATTTTTCTAGAAAACATCAATTTTTTATGAATAGTGAATCCACTTAGTGGTAATTAAAAAACTGACTCATTCATTTAAATGAAATTTTACCACTTCTCTAAATTGAATTTCAGTAATCCGACATACATGGTTGTTATCAACATGTAAAATTTTGTTCAATAAGATGAAAATATTTTTTGGTGAATAGTAACTTTTGACTTTTATTTACTGCGGTTAAAGGTAAATAGGGTAATTCAAGGTTAAAAGAATATTATAATAATTCAAAATTTCCTCGACACTAGTCCTAACCATATTGGATGAGTAGTGGCAAACCATGGACATCCTTGGGTATATTTTGGGATACCATTGAGCCACTTGGTAGTTATAATGACAATTTTGATTAATTAATTTAATGTAAAGACAATATTGACATTAAAAATATCTTTTAGTAATTAATTTTTGTAAGGGGTTATATAAATTATATTTTTGACTATAAATATTCATTGGAAGTATATAATGTTTTCTACACTATGATAATTTTGTATAATTTTTATACATCAAATAAATTAAATTATTTATGACACAATAATGAAGTAGTATTTTCCTCATTAATAAATGATTTAAATAAATAAGATTATAATGATTAAAATATTTTCCAAAACATGACCAATTCTAATTGGATGATTTTATTTAGACCATGAGTCATATTATCTTCATCTTTAATGATTTTTATACCTTTTGAAACTGAAGAAAAGTTTATAATAAAATAATATTTTTACAATTTCCAAAGGGGCCCCTCTCCTCCTTTATAAAAGGGAACCTCCTCCCTCTCCTCATCACACCACATTGAGCCTACATTATCAGACAACCCCTAAAAATTTCTCTTCTCCACTTACCTAGAAACATCATAGAGGTCCTGGTATTCTTCAAAGACCACTCATAGTGCCCTAAGAAGAGGCTTCAAAGAGGCGTGTCGAAGAAGAGGTAATATCCGTTACCCATTCTTTCAAATTTATTTCTTCTTCTACTTCTTCTTCTATAGTTGTGTCATTATGAAGTAATAACATAATTATCACATATATAATGATATGTTATTATAAGTATGAAACAACCCTATTTCACCATCTATCTATCCTACAGAAAATGAAATCTCCGTGCGTGCGTACGTACGGAATACCGTCTCCACGCCGTGGTGTAATCTGTTTTCCACCACCACCATAATTGGATGTATATAATTGTGTAAAGAAAAACTATATATGATTATTTTAAAGTGATATTGATTCTGAAATAGTGTATATACACTTCAATACAATTCCACGATCATGTGAACGATATCATCGCTCGTGCGTACGTCTGGCCTACCGTCTCCATGATGTGATGCGACTCATTCTTCATGATATTCATTGAATAATGATTATATAAATGAATTTAATGAATAAATATGATATATATATTACACTAATAACATTCTTGAAATTAGGTATCTAAAAACTAAAAATAATAATAAGAATTTATTCGATAAAACACGCATGGGAACATAAAGCAATAAACACCCGAATAACAAGTGGCAATGAAATATTACAAATAAGAAGCTAAGAATATGACCATATATGATATAATAACAATAATTAGGATTCTGGAATAAGTCAATGACATTATTTAAATCCTTATACAGGAGTTTTGGACACTTAAGAAGCAAATCAGTCCTAGGGGAAGGGAAAATCTCGCAATCTCATTTTTATCCGAGATTGTTTATACATCCGAATATACCGGGGAATATTTATCATCCACATCCATGTTTCCTCAATATGTAATATTATTTCAATACAATTACAAATTTTAAATTCCAATTTTACCCTTTGGTGAGTTTTTAGTAAAATATATGAAAGGAATATTTTGTTGTTTTTAGTATGATGTACTTTTTGACGTTTCCGGCCAAAGTATGAGAAGATTGTTCTTTTACCTATACGACCTTAATGTAAATTTAGAAAATTACTTCAAGGAAGATTCCTTTAAAAGTTTTCAAGTTTATTCTTAATAAACCTATTTTAGTTTAAAATTTTATGATATTTTAAGAAAGGAAAATTGTTTTTGAAGTTGAAAGGATATTTTCCTCAAGAATGAAGTTCATGTGTTTTATCAAAACTATTTTCCATCTATTATAATATAGGGTTCTGTTTCTATACCTATTTTTACATTGATTTGATTATGTTATGATGTAATTATTTTTATGATGTCCTTTTATCTTATATGGATTATGTTATGATGTCACTATGTTTAAGAATCCCATTTTTATTACATGGGTTATGCTATGATGTCTGATTTATGATCTTGTGGAACACATAAGAATGGTATCATTATGAGATGGGTGGGACCTATATATCCATCCAATGCATTGGGTAAAGATTTATATCTCATCAGATAGACATGGCTGGACGGTAAGTTAATCCGGTTCAATGAAACAAGACTGAATCGGGGAGTGAACTCAGTTCAGAAATGGACATTGTCCACTAAGATAGTCTTGGCAATGATTCTTGACTACTAAGAAATGATTCTATTTGATTATGTGTGTATAAAACAAAGTTTAATATTTTATGTTATGATTATTTGGGATTACATTTCACCTCTATGAGTTATCCCATGTTATGATGTTTTGATCTCTTTTTCATATTAATATATTCCAAATGTTATGTTCTTATGAATATGATATGACTGATATTTCTTTCGTTTACCCTTACTGAGAATTTGATCTCACCCTTTTGTATGTTTTCTTTTCCCTAGGTCTAGATGAAGGGTATTAAGTAGAATATGCCAAAAGGGACTCTATATATGATGAAATAAATGGGAGACAACGCAGATGACTTATGAACCAGTTGTTTATGTTTCCCGGTTTCTAAAGACACTTTACCTATACCGTCCATTCATAGTTTTGTTTTACTTTGTAATAATTATACTTCAATTTTGAATTAATAAAAAGGTATGTAAAGTATGGGTCTTTATAATATACCTATATTCTATTCAATTATTCTTGAGTAATTTATTTACCTAGGAAATATAGTTTATTATGTTACATATAACAACTATATGGACATGTTATTAGACCAAAAACCATAAATCTACTAAATTTTAAGTTTGTTATAATATGAAAGACAAGTGATGAGTAGTTTGAAAATCAATATGTCTACAAAATGATATAAGTAAAATTAGGTTTAGTTCAAATGATCATATTGATGAAATATTTATTAAAAGATAAAAAACATGATATTTATGTATGTATTCTAACGCAAGGCTATTTTGAAGGATGCATAGCTTAATCAATGTTGAGATACAAATAGATAATTCATTGGAGAATGAATACTTAAATAATTAAAGTTGTTATTTTAGATGTAGTGGATATTCAAAAATATATTGAATAATTATTATTTAATATATTTTAATACATTATGAATATATTAACCATGTTTGAGAAATATGGATAGAATATAAAAAATTTCATGATTTTAATAATTTCATAAGGTATTTTATTTTATTTAAGGTAGACAAAGAGTCCTAATTTTATTGTTGTTAATGATTTCTGTTGCCTAGAAATTTAGGCATATTTTTTAGCATGTACTAATGAAGTATCCATTCATAAGATGTGATGATTGTGCATAAACATGGAATATTTATGTTCTACCAATGGGACTGATTTATATACCCAATACAAGGATATTTTATTGAAAGTAGTGTGTGGGATAAAATTGGGGCAGTACTGCTCTATAGGGAACACAGTGACCATGGTCTGGGAATATTGTCGTTACCATGGGATATATTTGACTTTGGATAGAGTTTTTTTATTATAATAAAGAGACATCCCAAATGATCATGTGATATAAGATTAATTAAATTTCACTCGAAAATAATTTTTTTTAATGTTGTAATTTTTGGTTTTAGATATCATTAGTGACATCTTCATTGAATTGCACATAGTTATGCATGATTGTAGGGAGTTTTTAGTGATCCTATTAGATTCTACTTATGATTGAATCATGTGACTGAAACAACATATGATATTATGGAAATCTTGAAGTAGTTAAGAAAATTAAAAAATATTGTTATATTTGGTAATTCATTGGTCATTTTCTGAAGAAAATATGTGATTCCAATGCAGGGATGATTCAATGAAGATTCTTTTTGAGGAAATTATTATATAACTAATGGTCACCATGTGTTTTTTTATACTAGGAGACACTCCAAGATTATTTTTAGGAATTAATCATAAGGAAAATACATGAGAACAACATATTTATTTCCAAGGGAATAAGAGAACTTAATTCCTTGAATATAAGATATTAAAAAATATTTAGAATCACATGATAATTAATGGGTAATTGAGAATTTTAAATTTGATCTAGGGTATGAACTGGGTAAAAATTTCATATAAATACTTATTGATTTGGTAGTTTAGGTGCTAATAATTCATTATAAGAGGTAAACAGAATTGAATTTATTTTTCTCTAGACACACATAATATTTATGTGTAGTAATTTTTGACTCCCAAATACTAGGTTTTACATGTATCTTTGAATGAAAAGAATCATATTATGGAGTAAAATATCACAAATAATTACTCTAGAAGTGTATTTTATAATCAAATGATTTACTAATGAAGGTAATAATTCATTGAATATTCTATTAGAATAATGACATACATAACACAAACTCAGAGTTTGATGATGTTAATATAAAATAATATATTCAAAAATGTATTACGACATGCTTTGTGGTATTCAAAGTCAAATGAAAAAAAATCATTCTTAAATAACTAATGTGATGAAGTAATGATTTGGTATTTTGTAAAATAGATGGAAAATATATCAGATTGTGATGGCATAAAAAAAGAGATATATGTGAATAATCACAATTATTCTCAAAAAAGGAAGAAGATTTTTTGTGTTGAATCATATATTGAATTTAAGAAGAAATATCTCAATATAGATCTAATAATAGATATAAAAACCAATTTATATGATAATTATTTTCAAATGTTGAATTTATTGACAATTTCATAACATCGTGGTTTGTTAATTCGATAGGCTTTACGAGAAAAATCTATGATAACCATTATGGAAACTGCCAGAAGGATGTCTAAATGATTCTTATTTTGGATATAACATTCTGTATTGGTAGAAGAATATATTTTTCTAGTGGGAATATATAAAAGAATGGTGTGAAATTTTTTTATATGGATACATACATAAATATTATATAATCATGATTTTAAGTCAAAAAATCATTCTCTTACATTTTAGGGTCTTTTAGATTTATAATTTTAGATAATTAGTTCATAACTAATTGAAAAAAATACACATTTGGAAGTTGAATCTTCGGATGAGTATCCATTTTTTCCCAAAATATAAAAATTATAAAATAAATCATTGTTTCTATTCATATATAATCTTCAAATCATTCAACATTACTTATTCCATTCCATTACCCATTCTTAAACCCCAAGGAAAACATTTCTAAATGTGAGATGATCACAAAAAGATTGAGGACATAAAAACAATGAAAACTATTCGTCACGGGAAAAAAATTAAAACCCATGATATTTTTACCATTTTCTCAATTTTCATAGACTGAATTATTTAAATCATTTAATCATGAAAAAATCACAAACAGTTTTCATAAACAATCATTAATACCCATAACATGAAAACAAATTCCCTTATTGGATACATAGTGAAAAAACATTCATGACCTGTTTTAAGCCCATATCAGAAATAATTTGATCGCAGTTATATATTTATTTGAAACCATATATGGACTCCCACATTCATTAACACTATGATAAATAATATTAACTAATTCATTGGAGTGATATATAGGCACGCCCATCATATTAGCTTTATTTTTCAACCCAATACTATCAATATAAAATCATTATATGCACACACATTATAAAATCATTATAAGGACCGCATGTGATCTATAATGTTGATCAAACATTCATATAATATATAATGTGATCAATTGTTTCCATTTTATTATAATACTATTCTATATCCAAAATAAATTTTTTTATTCATGCACATTCTACTAATAAAACTCGGAAAAATCAATTTAATCATCATACTAAAATCGAAAATACCAATTTCTTTTAAAACCCAATTATCAAAATAAATAATCTCAAAAAAATGGAAACGTTGTTTTTCATTGAAAAAAAACATAAATTAGAAGAAATTAATCAAAATATATAATAATTTTTACGGTTGTAGGAAATTTCGTTGTCACCCTATATGTTAAAACAGAACATTCCTTTTGTTATTTATAATTAATGTCAAACATTCTATTAAAAGATTCTTTTTTTGAAGAGTTTTAAATAAATGAAGAATATTAAATCATAAATAATTCATGTACATATAAATACACATGTATAACCCACAAAAAACATGGTCATGGAAGAAAAAGAGAGTTATCCAGAAATCAAAAAGAAATTATTACCCTGTGCCTGGCTTTTCTTGTGTACTAATTCACATACAGAATAATACAATTGATTCTAATTATTTAAAATCAAGAGATACTTTTTAGATTTTATTTTTACTATAAATTTTCTTATTTCCTTGTTATATACAATTACTTAATAATTTTTGTTCGTGTAGGTTGTTTTGACGATATTTGGCTAAGGTGTCCAAAATGACATTGGTAGGATTAATATGGCCATGTGGTCATTAATACTTAATAAGTATAATAATGAACATAAAATAATTATCATTTATATACATTAATTATAGTTTTAAAATAAATCATGAATTATATTTTTAAATAATGAATTTGTTAGGATTTGGGGATGGTAGGTGATATATACACATGTGGGACGTGTCCAATTTTCAGAATTAATTTTAAAAATATGGTCAGTATTATATATAATTTCTATAATTATTGTAATATCATTTATTATTTATTATTTTTTTAAATATAATTATATATATATATCATACATGTGATTTTTTAATAAAAAATAGGAAAATCATTCATGCAGGTTGTATTCCATAAGTATTCATGAATAATGTTATCATTTCCTTGTGAATTTAAAGGTTATAAGTAAATGATTTACGTATAACCATTTTAGAGTGAAAAATATTTCATAAATATAATTATAATTTCAAATATATCACATATATTAATATATGTGACATCCTAAATCTGAATTCCACTCAGGGTTTCCCCAAGCCCATTAGATCAGTAGTCCTTAAGCATATCAATCCAAATGCTAGAGGTTTCCTATAAGCAATGAGGGAAAATGGTGTGGCTATACCAGAGTGTAGAATAGCAGATAAATGAAATAATAGTAAATAGGTTATGTAGTAGAAGAAGATGAAACAAGAGAATAATTTTGAAGTAATAATTAACAGAAAAAACATGTCAGAATACTCAAATATCGATACTTCATTTCTTATTCTAAATTTATTGATAACATTGATAAAAGTTTGTAGAAAATAGTTATATAAATGTTATGAAAAATAATAAAAAATGAATCCAAAAACAATACAAGAATCTCGAGATCCTTCTCTATCATATTCTACCCTTATCCATCCTAATGAATGAAGGAAATCAAGTGTTCAATTTAGTGTGATTCCCCTTTTAAACAAATGAATACATACAATCTTCTTGGGTACCAATGTTTCACGGAAAGGGTATGAGTTAAATCTCAATAGTCCACAATCAATGACATCTATAACATATAGTCCATGTAATATAAACTAAAATAGTTTGAATTAATGTATATATGAATGTAAATTAGTACAGTATCATAAATACCAAAGTACCTACTGTATCCTTAGCTGGGGCCTAAATGTGTAACCAATTTATTAATTATTTAATCTCCAGTTTATTTATGCTATGTCACATGATGTATAATCAATACTAACATAAATATGTGATAGATATAGAATAAATCCAATGAGTAATCCTTCATCCTTTAATATTAATAAAAATGAAGGGACCCAATTTAATCACCAAGGAATCCATGATCTCAAGGGTAGATCCCCCACAATAGCAAAATGATAAAAGAAGTGACCATGCCCATGGGAGAATCAAAGGTTCCTCTTTTCCGTCGACAACATTATGGATCTATTGAGTGTATCAATGGAATACTGATAACTCAATTTTAATGGAGGGATCCAATAGTGTCATATTATGCATGCACATGAAAAAAAGATCGGTTTCAAAGGGGGTATCACCCTTGGAAACCGTAATCTCTAAATCGGAAGGGAATCCATGATTTCTCAAGGATTTATCTATGAAATCCATGGCTAACTCGATTCTGACCACACATATTATAACATCAACAAATCTATACAAGGAACCTTATAATTGATTCAACTAATTAATTAATCCATGTAATAGTTTGTCTATTTAACTGGTATAGAGGTTTATTACTTGAATTTAATATAAATTAAAAGGCATATATGTTGAATGAAACCATTTGTATAATTTATGCAGATAATATTATATTCATTAGGGTCACTATGATGCCTTCTATAAATAAAGAAAGGTCTAATATGGACAGAAAACCAAGTTCCACAATTTTAATTAACATGGAAAATCTTATATATTGAACATAAGTTCAATATTCATTCATGATTTATTTATCAAGTAAAGTATATTATCGTTGGATTTCAAGTGGTAACAAAGTGGTTATAACTTTCATAAACACATAATTTATTGAATTAAAGTGAACTACAATTATTATTGTCAATCCACAAAACTGAATGGTGGAACAAAAGAACATGTCAATCAACTAAAATACCAGTTATCAAAAAAACGCTAAATAGGATAGTCCTATTTGGTTCATAACATCCAATAATGGATGGTGAATACAATGATATTATTTCAATAATTTTTTAATTATTATAATCAAGAAACATTAATTTAATATGTTTCACCAAATGAAATCAGTGTCCGCACAATGAAATTTATAAAACGATGAATCTTGAGAGATGAGTTACATACCACATACCTCATACTCTTATATCTCTACTCGTCCATTATAACCATCTAGTTCATCCAATATTCTATTTGATATTATGAACAAATCAACACCATAAAATTAATGAATATTACCATATATATTAATATCTCCATCAATATAAAGTGGATCAAAAAAGGGAAAAAATTAATTAACCTTCTTTAGAAAATCTTTTTAAAAAATTGGCAATTGATGATGCACTAACATAGAAGGAAATCATTAAATGATTTTTTTATGAAAAGTCCTTTTACTTTTTCCCAACTTGTGAAGTGAATTCTCAATCATTCCAAATAATAGAATTTATGAGAATTATTTAATTTATTTATAATATTTTTCAGTTTTACAATTGCTTTTATTTAACATATTAATATGTTATATATACGTACCCATTCTGTTATTTTCATGTTGTTTTTTTAATGTTTTCTGGATCATACGTAAAAAATGACTTCAGTATGTTGAATAAAGTTGAAGATATCATTCTTCCATCATACCCATAATAATATTAAAGAAATAATTAAAAAAAATTGTATATAAATAATAATTAAAAAATCAAGAAATTTGCAAACGTAAAATGAACTACATTATAATCATGGATATTGTATGTCAAACATATGCATGAGTAAAATTTCAATTTTTTAAATATTGTTTTTAAAAGAGGTATGTATTATTTCAAATTTTTAGAATTTTCATAATTTCATAAACTCTAAATTATTTAATTAATTATAAATACATATATTATCCATGTGATGAGGTGATTAAAGAAGAACCACATCACTTTATAGAGGAGTTAGCCCACATATATTCCCAAACCAAGTGATCATTTCGTAGTGGACTAAATGAAGAACAAAATTGATATTTATAATAGTTGAAAGAATTATAAATATGTCATTTATATAATAATTATTTCAAATATATCACATATATTCAATAATTTTATGCTTATTACCTTCCTGGAAATGTGATAATGAACAACCCATCACCTCATTTCATGAGGCAGTACTCCTCCATACACACATGCAACGTTATTATATCCTCCACTTAATTGAAATTTGGTATTTATATATGGTATCAATATTATTGTAGTATATTTAGGTTTAAAATGTCATATATATACATTAAATCCATCATTATGAGAAACCATGGTTTGAAATGATGAAAAATTAATTACATTTGTTCAGGAGGATGTTGTCTGTCATACATAATAATTAATGTTTGGTTTCTAATTTGATGGAAGAGGAGATGTATATAGGTTATTCCTCTAATATAGTAACATATATTTATATGGTTTATATATGTTTTTATATAACAATAATTGATGAATATTTTATGGAGGAGGTCGAAGAAATAAAATAATGGCACTCAAGTAAGTACGACACCTCATTGTATGAAATCATCCACAGGTAATAAAAATCCTTATTAAGATGGATTTTTGATAAAAAAAAAAGATGGGATATTGATAGTGTATATGGATTTAATGAATGTATGTTTTCAGATATTAGATGATCTATTTCACATTTAATGTTTGTGGGAAAGTGTATACGGGGAGGACTTTTATTAACGGGTTGGAGGAAACACGTGGAATATTTAAATGAAAAATTTATACCCACATTTTTTCATGAGAAACAAGGAAACAATATGGACCATTATCTGGAACAATAGGATATAAGGTCAATATATGGCCATAAAATATAATATGGATAATGTTTTTGGCCATTTCCACCTCTATCATTTTAGTATAACCCCATAGAAAACATGTTTTCACCTTAACTTTGGAAGAAATTATTTTTATTATATCACTATTTATTATGAAAAAACTAAATTTGAACATATTATATAATATAAATTATTCTAATTGTAAATATTAATTTTTTTACCAAATTCAATTCACATAAGATACAGAATTTAGTTTAAAATAAAACCCACAGACATGAAAAAATGTGGGTTTTCCAGAAATGTATTTTTCACAGATGAAGTTATTATATATTAAATCTATGAAAAGTGGAAATAATTATATGAATTTAAATTAATATTTATAAATATGTAATATATATATATATATATAGTTTAAATAATTCACCATATTGGGTTGTCTTAAATATTATTATTGTGAGAAAATATGTAATTTAAAATAGTTTTTAGATAAATCCCACCTTTAAACACAAAATAATCACATATTGAAATACATTATAAATAAGATTAAAATGAAATAATTTGGAAGAAAAATTACTAAATTATACTTATGTGACATGATATCACATTCAAAACAAAATTAAATTTTATGTAAAAAAATTAATTTAATGTAAATGACATAGTGAAAAAATTTGATATTTTTATTTATTCATTGGAAAAATATATTTTCCAAAAAATAAAATAAACATTATTGTATTTAAATTTTTATATTCTGATATATAATGTTAAATATTTTTTTTTTCAAATTACATTGCAATCATTTATAATTTATTCATTTACATAAAACTTTATAAGAATAGCGTTTAATTAAAATGATTACCTTTTTTATTTTAAAATAAAATTATATTATATAAAAGAATATAAATATGAAATTGAATAATATTAATAAAAATAAAAATGATTTTTTCAATAATTATATTACTTTTTCCAATGTTGATAATGATTACATGATGCTTTCTATTGGATTCATTGGGTATAAGATTTTTTTTATTGTATATATCCTATGATTGGTGGGGGATTCAATCACAACAATGAGTAGAATCTCACATCAAAGGATAAAATATTAAAAATAATGATTTTTCTATTCCATTTAATATATTTATTATTTAGGTAATGTTGATACACACACATTGGGTTGACTATTACTTTAACTAATTACAAAAGTTGAATTAAATAAGGAATTCATAAAAAGGGACAATCCAATCACCCCATCTCAAAAATATAACCACATCGGGGAACTACATAAGAAATGTTGGAAATTTAAAAGAGCAATATAATTTTTTATATATTAGTTAATATATTGAATTCTATTATTATTATTTGTACGACTATATATATGAAAAAAATATTACTATTATATATGTAGTTGTTATATATATAGCTTCTTATTATATTGTCTTCAAAAATAAGTTCATTAGATATATTGTCATTTCTAATGAATGTATTAAATTGTTATACTTATGTTGTTTAATTATTAGTAAAATATAAAATAAAAAAACTAAAAACTAATAAATAATGAAACAAAGAAGTAATATTTCATAAACATATTTGATTATTAAAAAAAACAGTTATTATTTTTTATATTATCTACGTATTATTATTATTAAAAATAGATAAGAATAATATATTAAAATCAAAAAAATACCTTCATTGTAACACCCCAGGTAAATAAAGAATATGAAATTTTCATATTTATCCATATTTGTGAATAAAATATTAATATGTCTCTAAAGGGGACGCTTTGCTCGATGGCGTACCCAACACGCAACAACGAGTTTCTTGGGAATCTTACGTTGCACTCTAATAATAAAATTATATTATTTTAAATGGTAGTTAACATGTAGCCATTGTATTGGTGGGAATGGATAGAAATAACTAAAATATGATTATATATGTTTTTAAATGTTTTTACATTTTTCCAATAAAAGATAAAGGCTTAAAATACGGGAAGAATTCAATTTTAGGTGTATATTCCCTAGTTTTCACTAAAGGTTCTCTTATCACCTTTTAATGGCGAACTGTAATTAAATATAGTTTTGTTCACTCTTATAAATTATTTTGGACCAAATAAAACTCTTCTTAAGAATTGGGACATCAAAATTTACCTTGGGTTAATTTTTGGTATTTTTCTGATAAAGTTCATTTTTTAATGAATAGTGTAAAATGTTATATTTTAATTCAAAACCTATTTTTAATCTAATTTATTTATATGATAAGATTATCTTTTGAATTGGTTTTAAAGTGAAATTATAATAGATTTTTACCATTAAATCCAATAGTGGTCGTTGAAATTAATTTCACTTTGAAATCAGACTTAAACTTGTGTCAATCTTTTGATACTTATTGTTTTATAAAAACACGCTATTTTGCCCTGAAAGCAGGAATTAATTATTAAATTAATTAATGTGACTTATATGTTATTAATTTCGTAAAATAGACATCATTTTTGAATTCGGAATATCAAATATCGCTTAGGGTGAATTTTTGGTAATTTTCTGAAAAACGTCAATTTTTGATGAATAGTGAAACCACTAAGTGGTACTTATAAAAACTGATTTTCCATTTAAATGAAATTTTGCCATCATTGTTTTTTGAATTTTGAAAATCCGACATACATGGTTGTCATTAGTATGAAAAATGTGGTTCAATGGGATGAAAATAATTTTTTTGGTGAATAGTAACTTTTTCATTAATCGCGATTAGAGGCAACTAGTGTAATTTAAGGTAAATATGATATTATAAAAATATGAAAACACCATGAAACCTGTCCTACCCCTCTTGGATGAGTCATGGAAGACCAAGAAAACCCATGGGTCAACTTGGGGACCCCATGGAGCCACTTTGGTTGGAAAATGACATTAATATATATTTATTTAATGTTAAAATTAAATTGACACAAACATGAGTTGTTTTACTAAAATAGTTTTTATGTGGGGTTACACAAGTCCTAATTTTGACTATAAATATTCATTAGAAATCTAAAAAGATTTCGTACATCATAGTATTTTTTTTATAATTTTTAGATATTAAATAAATTATTTTATTTACGACATCATGATGATGCAACGATGACCTCATTAATGAACAGTTTAAATATAATGAAACGATAATATAAAATCTAAGACCTAAACTTGTCAAAAAACAATCGGATTGGAATATTTTGAAGCCTTATCATCTTATCTTAGATATATATCAATGTGGGACCTTAGAAATTCGAAACACTTTTGAAATAAAATAATAGTTTCATGATTTCCAAAAGTCCTCTCCTCTCCTCTTATAAAAGGCCCCCACCTCTACCTCATTTCACACACTCCTAAAGCCTTTGGCTCGGCCATAACCTGCCCATTTACTCTCTCCAAATCCCTCTCCTCATCCTAGAGGATTCCCTTTGGGAAGAATCCTTTTAAAGGAATCCTTTAGGCTCAAATCAAAAGGAGTTACACTTTTAAAGGTAATTCATTCTCTCATGTTCATTTGTTTTATTTTGCTTCTCCTACCACATAAACTCTTTTTATTTACTTCTTTTGTAACAAAAATATTATCTAAAATATACTAGGATGTTGTTATCAGATTTATTCGAGTTACACTCTCACACAACTACATCAAATGGTTAAAGAACATACGGTTTCCGTGGATGGCGAAATTCTGCCTCCCGAAACGATGATTGTTCAATACTCATTTAACACCTTCAAAGGTGGCCATTATGATGTCACTATTTTTATATATGATATATAATATGTTTATGTTTTACTTAAGCTTCTGTATTTTCATTTGTTTCATACCTTTATGGTTTCCACTGTGGGTAAACACGATAATTTCATTTTAGGAAGTGCGGACTACCGCCCCCTCAAAGTGATTTGATTCGTTAATGCCATACGTGGGACGTATAAAGGATGGATTTAAAGTTATTATATATGATGTTATACTGGAATTATAATATACCTCTATATAATTATTGTTTTTTTCCATTAAAGTATGAGATAGAAATGAATGTAGCGTTCATGCGTACGTACGGCTTACCGTCTCCATGAACGGTGCATTTCATTTCTTACCTCTAAATGATTATGTAATATTATAAATACATGTATATGATGGATATATATGATATATATGATATCCAAATCATGAATATACTTCTGGATATAATGAACCTTTGACCACACAAACAACATGTAATTGTAAGAAGTCCATTTTCGACTAAAGAACCAAATAATGAAAAAACAAACATTATTAACTTAAATGATTAAATAATGTTTATAACATTGAAATAAGTGATATAAAAGGAATAATAAACATTAATAAGGTTCATAAGAAAGTAGAAATTAACTCAAGTTTATTATTCAGGAGCTTAAAGAACGGTCGGGTCAAGTCGGATACGAGGTAAGGGATCCTACACCTCTCTTTCTTTTTAAGTACACTCTTTTATGTCATTCATTTTAAGCTCATCTTTCGTATTATTTGGATGTTATTTTATATTAATCCTAAGGTAATTATTATGTTCATATGATTAGAGACCCTATTTCCTCTCATCAATCCATTTTGGATGTTTTGAGTGGCGCCGTTAGGCTGCCGAGTTTTCGTAAGAGATCTAACCTCTCTCTTTCTTTTTAAGTACTCTCCTTTATGTCACTTCTTTTAAGCTCCTCTTTGTTATGTTGGGTGATGTTCTATTATATTCCTCTTTCTATAAACTTTAAGTTAATATGATGAGATACCCTATTTGATCTCATCAATCCATTTTTTTATGTTTTATGTGGCGCCGTTAGGCTGCCGAGTTTTCGTAAGGGATTTTTCATCTCACATTTATTCCTGTGAGATTTATGCTACATTTTCCACAATTTCCTTTGAGTGGTGTATGTACTGCCCATTATTCTACTCTTTTTGTAATATACTTTCGTTAATGAGTAGTTACATCAAGGATTTATTTCCCTTCTTTCATGGGGTGTATGTTTGGAAAGATACCCAAGTCGGTAAGGGAACCTTTCACCATCTTCTTTATTAAAAGACATCATTTTTTGGGTCTTTTAATTTACATATTCTTATTTTGGTATATGTTCTCATATACCCTTATTGATGTAAATTTTATGTCCATGTGATGAGATACACTTTTTATCTCTCATCAACTCATTTTGAAGTGACGCCGTTAGGCTGTCAAGGGAACTTCTTAACCCAATTTCGATTTCTTTGGGTTCAACATGTAGTTATTTAATATGTCATCCTTTGAATATGCGTGAATGACCTTTTATTGTTTTACACTTAATATCCAATTATATTGGGTGTATATATTTTTGGCACACATAATTTTGATATTGATTTATCCTTAATTTAATGATACCTTCCTTATAAGGGATTTCATCACATTTTACATCCCTATTGAGACTTCATTGTTGTTATGCACCAATTCACTCTTATATGGTGTATATACTGTCCTTTGGAATATTATATCATGAATCCATTTATTCTCATTATATTATAAAGTTATGATTAAATGTTATTCCTCAATTATTGTATTCAAGTGTCTCTAAGTTTGGTAAAAACCCTTTAACCAAAATATCGATTTAAATGTTTTAATGACTTGTTCTTATTAATAACCATGTTTTCAAAATGGTTTTAAGGATTTATTTATATGGATATTAATGGTTTAAAATTTTAAAAGCTTCAAGGTGGTATGGGACACTTTGATTCAAAATTCTTCTTATTAAATGTTTTAAATGGTTTTGGAAATGGTTTCTTTTTGTATGGATTCATTATTTCAAAATAATAAAATGTTATATTGTGATTGAAATGTGAAAATGTTTTGTTTCCTTTATGCATGTTTTATGTGATATTTTTATTTTATGGTTCTTGGGCATTGTTATGAAAACGGTTGGTTCCGTGATAAACTAAGGGTGGGTGAGCCCGATATAGCTCTCCAATGCATTGGGTAACGTGAAGTAGTGAAACGTTAAGGTTTCTCCGAAGAGATTTAGGGAATATACTGTGATGGGTATTCCAAACATAACCAAGAGGGTTAATCCTTACGTAAGAATGTTATGAATGCCCCAAGTTACCTTTTATGTATTACGATTTCGATGATTTATTCAGGATTTGATGAGGTATGTTAAAGTGCCTATGTTTTATGGGTAAAGTATGATTTCATTATTATGTATATATGAACTCATGTTTCCTTTCCATATTTTTTTTATAACCCTTACTGAGCTTTTCATGCTCATCCAAAGTTTTTGAAATTTTTTTCACAGGTCAAGGGAAAGGTACATGATGTGATGATAGTGTAAAGGATGTGTCAAAAAAGAATCTGTGTTTTATTTTAATTATGTTTCCGTTGATGGGAAGAATGAATATTGTCTTTTATGTAACGACATTGTTTAAATGTGGAATGTATTGCATGTTTTAGATCTAATTCTCTAAAACTCTAAACCTGGAAAGATCCTCAATGTGTAATCTTGTGATAACTCAAGATTATGTAAGGTTTAAGGCTGGGGCCTTATAGTTGGTATCAAAGGTCAGTTTAGACAACATTAGGGATTAAGAGTTTCTGTGAGACACATGATTAGTCCCTATATTTATTATTTCAGTTAAATCCTTGTTTTATAACTTTTTATTAGTTCAAGTAAAGTCGGTTACGAATGGAAAGAGAAGGATCTCAAACGACATTCCTATCTCTTCCTGATGACATGCTTGCAATAATTATTGCATAGTCATCTTTAGATGATTGTGAATCTTTTTCTAGCATACAACTCACTTGAAACAGTAGTTTGAGATATCAAACACCTCCACTACACCTCGTTATCATCATGGATCATGGGTTGTTTTTAGACAAATATTATTTTCACAATATTCTTATATTTTCAAGAAAGGTAAATATTATCAATGTATTTTCAAATATTTTACCTTATCACAAGAATTTGAAGCATATTATGATTTTAAAAATGTTGCTGAGGAAGGATACCCTTGCACAACCTATTTATATTTTCTTTTAAAATATAGTCTCACATCACATACTTATGGTATTTTAAAAGGACCAATGATAGAAAGTTTCAACTCAATTTCGGTCCGACAATTTTTTTTTGAAATCATGTTTTATCAGATGTTTTGGAATTATACGTCATACATGATTATTTTCCAAAAATGTTTTTCTCTGAACACCCATATGACCCATGTTGTACGAGGTGTATTTGGATGGAGGAAGCAAATGATTTTGATAGATCTCTAAATCATGGTTGTAATGCATGGGCTTCTATCTACGTGAGCCAGATGACGATGAAACTGAGTGGACGCCATGATCAAGGTATGATGTTATTCATTTTGGGAATCGTTTTATATTATCTTATGATGGTGAAATAAGACTTCAAGAATTAAGATGCTGAGATCGTAACGAATTTGGATGAACATTAAAGGTATAAGGAAACGATTTAGGTTAAAACATGTTAGGGTTATTTTTTGGAGTTTTATAAAAAGGACAACACACAGACCGTGTGACAACCCGTCGTGTCGGACAAAGCTGCGGGAATCGAACCCACAACCAAAGTGCGACTGGTATTTATCACCTACCACTGGACTACGTGAAGTCCCTGGTTAGTTTGACTGATTATTTTTAGTTATATGATTTTATTAATTAAGAGTAAGTTGATTATGGGTTATTAATGAAAATTATTAACCTATCATGGAGGATATGTGATTAGGTTAATTAATTTTCAATACGAGACTTTAGGAGAAACTAATGTTGTTTGGAGATAAATGTTACGATTTAACATGGAAGACTATGTGAATAAATCCTTCAAATATTTGGGTTTCAATCTTAGATTTGTTTACTTTGAATAATTTTATGGACAAATTGTTTATCGGATTGTCCTCGTTGAACTTTGGGTTTTGTTGGACTAATTTTGAGATTAAGAATAGATTTTATTTTTATAAAGGGTTATCCTTTTTTGGATTATCTGACCTTGTACTAACCTTTCTAGTTTTGGTTTTGGTTAAAGCCTAAAGACATGTGATGTATATAGTTCTATTTTGTGGATTAGGTGATTCTCTAGAAGTTGATTATAGTACTCTTAATGTGAACAAGTCTCCCTAAATACTCATATTTTGGAAAAAATATGAGTTTGATTAAGGAATCTAGTAAAAGTTGAAAGTCAACATGATAAGTGATTATGTTTCCTTATAAATTACTCAATAAAATGTAACTTAAAACAAAAATGTTGTCTATTAACTTTTCCTACTGGGGAATCGAATACCGTTTAACCCATCACAAGATTGCGATTTTCTTGTGGTTAACTTTCTCCTAAACATGTTTTATATCACTCTCCATCAGAACATATCCCTATGTTTTCTCCTCCATGTCCATATTTTTCTACATGGAATCCTAGTATGGGTTAACTCGGGTGACCTTTGTACCAATCTTTCTTTATTTTAAAGTGATTTTTTTACCGACTCTTGTTCCGATGTGGGACTTTCAAGGATGTTTCCAAGCTCAATTTTAAAAATTGCGAGGCCACAATTCCAAAAAGGGGGGAAGGATGTAACACCCAAGGTAAATAAAGAATATGACATTTTCATATTTATCCATATTTTTGAATAAAATATTAATATGTCTTTAAAGGGGACGCTATGCTCGATGGCGTACCCAACACGCAACAACAGGTTTCTTGGGAATCTTACGTTGCACTCTAATAATAAAATTATATTATTTTAAATGGTAGTTAACATGTAGCTGTTGTATTGGCGGGAATGGATAGAAATTACTAAAATATTATTATATATGTTTTTAAATGTTTTTACATTTTTCCAATAAAAGATAAAGGCTTACAATACGGAAAGAATTCAATTTTAGGTGTATATGCCCTAGTTTTCACTAAATGTTCACTTATCGCCTTTTGATGGAGAACTGTCATTAAATATAGTTTTGTTCACTCTTATACATTATTTTGGACCAAATAAAACTCTTCTTATGAATTGGGACATCAAAATTTACTTTGGGTTAATTTTTGGTATTTTTCTGATAATGTTCATTTTTTAATGAATAGTGTAAAATGTTTTATTTTAATTCAAAACCTCTTTTTAATCTAATTTATTTATATGATAAGATTATATTTTGAATTGGTTTTAAAGTGAAATTAGAATATATTTTTACCATTAAATCCAAGTGGTCGTTGGAATTAATTTCACTTTGAAATCAGACTTAAACTAGTGTAAATCTTTTGATACTTATTGTTTTATAAAAACACGCTATTTTTCTCTGACAGTGGGAATTAATTATTAAATTAATTAATGTGACTTATATGTTTTGAATTTTTTAAAATAGACATCATTTTTGAATTCGGAAAATCAAATATAGCTTAGGTTGAATTTTTGGTAATTTTCTGAGAAACTTCATTTTTTGATGAATAGTGAAACCACTAAGTGGTACTTATAAAAACTGATTTTCCGTTTAAATGAAATTTTTCCATAATTGTGTTTTGAATTTTGAAAATCCGACATATATGGTTGTCATTAGTATGTAAAATTTGGTTCAATGGGATGAAAATAATTTTTTTATGAACAGTAACATTTTTCATTAATCGCGATTAGAGGCAATTAGTGTAATTTAAGGTAAAAATGATATTATAAAAATATGAAAACACCATGAAACTTGTAATACCCATATTGGATGAGTCATGGCCGACCAATACAACCCATGGTTCAACTTGGGGACCCCATGGAGCCACTTTGGTTGGAAAATGACATTAATATATATTTATTTAATGTTAAAATTAAATTGACACAAACATGAGTTGTTTTACTAAAACAAATTTTATGTGGGGTTAGAAAATTCCTAATTTTTACTATAAATATTCATTATAAAGATAAAAATATTTCCTAAATCATAGTATTTTTTTTATAATTTTTAGATATTAAATAAATTAATTTATTTACGACATCATGATGATGCAACAATGACCTCATTAATGAACAGTTTAAATAAAATGAAACGATAATATAAAAACTAAGAACTACACTTGTCCAAACACTATTGGATGGTATCGAAGCCTTATCATCTTATATTCGAAATATATCAATGTGGGACCTTATAAATTCGAAACACTTTTGAAATAAAATAATAGTTTCATGATTTCCAAAAGTGCCCCTCCTCTCCTCTTATAAAAGGCCCTCACCTCTACCTCATTTCACACACTCCTCAAGCCTTTGGCTCGTCCATACCCTGCCAATTTACTCTCTAAACATCCCTCTCCTAATCCTAGTGGATTCCCTTTGGGCAGAATCCTTTCAAAGGAATCCTTTAGGCTCAAATCAAACGGAGTTACACTTTTAAAGGTAATTCATTCTCTCATGTTCATTTGTTTTAGTTTGTTTCTCCAACCCCTTAAACTATTTTTATTTACTTCTTTTGTAACAACACCAGTATCTTAAATATACTAGGATGTTTTTATAAGATTTATTCGAGCTAAACTCTCACACAACTACATCAAATGGTTAAAGAACCTACAGTTTCCGTGGATGGCGAAATTCTGCCTCCCGAAATGATGATTGTTCAATACTCATTTAACACCTTCAATGGTGGCCATTATGATGTCACTATTTTTATATATGATATATAATATGTTTATTTTTTACTTAAAATTCTGTATTTTCATTTGTTTCATACCTTTATGGTTTCCATTGTGGTTAAACACGATAATTTCATTTTAGGAAGTGCGGACTACCGCCCCCTCAAAGTGATTTGATTCGTTAATGCCATACGTGGGACGTATAAAGGATGGATTTAAAGTTATTATATATGATGTTATACTGGAATTATAATTTATCTCTATATCATTATTTTTTCTTTCCCTTAAAGTATGAGATAGAAATGAATGTAGCGTTCATGCGTACGTACGGCCTACCGTCTCCATGAACGGTGAATTTCATTTCTTACCTCTAAATGATTATGTAATATTATAAATACATGTATATTATGGATATATATGATATATATGATATAAAAATCATGAATATAATTCGGGATATAATGAACCTTTGACCACACAAACAACATGTAATTGTAAGAAGTCCATTTCGACTAAAGAACCAAATAATGAAAAAACAAACATTATTAAATTAAATGATTACATAATGTTTATATCATTGAAATAAGTGATATAAAAGGAATAATGAACATTAATAAGGTTCATAAGAAATTAGAAATTAGCTCAAGTTTATTATTCAGGAGATTAAACAACGGTCGGTTCAAGTCGGATACGAGGTAACGGATCCTACACCTCTCATTCTTTTTAAATACACTCTTTTATGTCATTCCTTTTAAGCTCATCTTTCGTATGATTTGGATGTTATTTTATATTAATCCTACTGTAATTATTATGTTCATATGATGAGATACCCTATTTCCTCTCATCAATCCATTTTGGAAGTTTTGAGTGGCGCCGTTAGGCTGCCGAGTTTTCGTAAGAGATCTAACCTCTCTCTTTCTTTTTAAGTACTCTCCTTTATGTCACTTCTTTTACGCTCCTCATTGTTATGTTGGGGGATGTTCTATTATATTACTCTTTCTATAAACTTTAAGTTAATATGATGAGATACCCTATTTGATCTCATCAATCCATTTTTGTATGTTTTATGTGGCGTCGTTAGGTTGCCGAGTTTTCTTAAGGGATTTTTCATCTCACTATTATTCCCGTGAGATTTATGCTACATTTGCCACAATTTCCTTTGAGTGGTGTATGTACTGCCCATTATTATACTCTTTGTGTAATATACTTTTGTTAATGAGTAGTTACATCAAGGATTTATTGCCCTTCTTTCATGGGGTGTATGTTTGGAATGATACCCAAGTCGGTAAGGGAACCTTTCACCCTCCTCTTTTTTAAAAGACTTATTTTGTTGGGTCTTTTAATTTACATATTATTATGTTGGGATATGTTCTCATTTATCCTTATTGATTTAAATTTTATGTCCATGTGATTAGATACACTTTTTATCTCTCATCAACTCATTTTGATGTGACACCGTTAGGCTGTCAAGGGAACTTCGTAACCCAATTTTCTATTTCATTGGGTTCAACATGTAGTTATTGAATATGTCATCCTTTGAATATGCGTGAATGACCTTTTATTGTTTTACACTTAATATCCAATTATATTGGGTGTATTTAATTTTGGCACACATAATTTTGATATTGATTTATCCTTAATTTAAGGATACCTTCCTTATAAGGGATTTCATCACATTTTACATCCCTATTGAGACTTCATTGTTGTTATGCACCAATTCACTCTTATAGGGTGTATATACTGTCCTATGGAATATTATATCATGAATCCATTTATTCTAATGATATTATAAAGTTCTGATTAAATGTTATTCCTCAATTATTGTATTCAAGTGTCTCTAATTTTGGTAAAAACCCTTTGACCAAAATATCGCTTAAAATGTTTTAATGACTTGTTCTTATTAATATCCATGTTTTAAAAATGGTATTAAGGAGTTATTTATATGGATATTAATGGTTTAAAATGTTAAAAGCTTCACGGTGGTATGGGACACTTTGATTCAAAATTCTCCTTATTAAATGTTTTAAATGGTTTTGGAAATGGTTTCTTTTTGTATGGATTCATTATTTCAAAATACTAAAATGTTATATTGTGATTGAAATGTGGAAATGTTGTGTTTCCTTTATGCATGTTTTATGTGATATGTTTATGTTATGGTTCTTGGGCATTGTTATGAAAACGGGTGGTTCCGTGATAAACTAATGGTGGGTGAGCCCGATATAGCTGTCCAATGCATTGGGTAACGTGAAGTAGTGAAACATTAAGGTTTCTCCGAAGATATTTAGGGAATATACTGTGATGGGTATTCCAAACGTAACCAAGAGGGTTAATCTCTACGTAAGAATGTTATGAATGCCTCATGTTACCTTTTAGGTCTTACGATTTCGATGATTTATTCATGATTTGATGAGGTATGTTAAAGTGCCTATGTTTTATGGGTAAAGTATGATTTCATTCTTATGTATATATGAACTCATGTTTCCTTTCCATATTATTTTTATAACCCTTACTGAGCGTTTTATGCTCATCCATTGTTTTTGAAATGTTTTTCACAGGTCAAGGGAAAGGTACATGATGTGATGATAGTGTCAAGGATGTGTCAAGAAAGAATCCGTGTTTTATTTTAATTATGTTTCCGTTGATGGGAAGAATGAATATTGTCTTTTATGTAACCACTTTGTTTAAATGTGGAATGTAATTCATGTTTTAAGATCTAATTCTCTAAAACTCTAAACCTGAAAAGATCCTCAATGTGTAATCTTGTGATAACTCATGATTATGTAAGGTTTAAGGCTGGGGCCTTATAGTTGGTATCAAAGGTCGGTTTAGACAACTTTAGGGATTAAGAGTTCTTGTGAGACACATGATTAGTCCCTATATTTATTATTTCAGTTAAATCCTTGTTTTATAACTTTTTTTCAGGTCATGTAAAGTCGGTTACGAATGGAAAGAGAAGGATCTCAAATGACATTCCTATCTCTTCCTGATGACATTCTTGCAATAATTATTGCAAAGTCATCTTTAGATGATTGTAAATCTTTTTCTATCATACAACTCACTTGCAATAAGTTGTTTGAGATATCAAACCCCTCCACTATACCTCGTTATCATCATGGATCATGGGTTGTTTTTAGACAAATATTATTTTCACAATATTCTCATATTTTCAAGAAAGGTAAATATTATCAAGGTATATTCAAATATTTTACCTTATCACAAGAATTTGAAGCATATTATGATTTTAAAAATGGTGCTGAGGAAGGATACCCTTGCACAACCAATTTATATTTTCTTTTAAAATATATTCTCACATCACATACCTTTGGTATTTTAAAAGGACCAATGATAGAATGTTTTAACTCAATTTCGGTCTGACAATTTTTTTTGAAATCATGTTTTATCAGATGTTTTGGAATTATACGTCATACATGATTATTTTCCAAAACTATTTTTCTGTGAACACCCATATGACCCATGTTGTACGAGGTGTATTTTGATGGAGGAAGCAAATGATTTTTAAGGATCTCTAAATCATTGTTGTAATGCATGGGACTTCTACCTACGTAAGCCAGATGATGATGAAACCGAGTGGACGCCATGATCAAGGTATGATGTTATTAATTTTGGGAATCGTTTTATTTTATCTTATGATGGTGAAATAAGACTTCAAGAATTAAGATGTTGAGATCGTAACGGATTTGGATGAACATTAAAGGTATAAGGAAACGATTGAGGTTAAAACATTTAGGGTTATTTTTGGAGTTTTATAAAAAGGACAACACGCAGACCGTGTGACAACCCGTCGCGTCGGACAAAGATGCGGGAATCGAACCCACAACCAAAGCGCGACTGGTATTTATCACCTACCACTGGACTACGTGATGTCCCTGGTTAGTTTGACTGATTATTTTTAGTTATATGATTTTATGAATTAATAGTAAGTTGATTTTGGGTTATTTATGAAAATTATTAACCTATCATGGAGGATATGTGATTAGGATAATTAATTTTCAATACGAGACTTTAGGAGCAACTAATGTTGTTTGGAGATAAATGTTACGATTTAACTTGGAAGACTATGTGACTAAATCCTTCAAATATTTGGTTTTCAATCTTAGACTGGTTTACTTTGAATAATTTTATGGAAAAATTGTTTATCAGATTGTCCTCGTTGAACTTTGGGTTTTGTTGGACAAATTTTGAGATTAAGAATAGATTTTCTTTTTATAAAGGGTTATCCTTTTTTGGATTATCTGACTTTGTACTAACCTTTCTAGTTTTGGTTTTGGTTAAAGCCTAAATACATGGGATGTATATAGTTCAATTTTGTGGATTAGGTGATTCTCTAGAATTTGATTATAGTACTCTTAATGCGAACAAGTCTCCCTAAATACTCATCTTTTGGAAAAATTATGAGTATGATTAAGGAATCTAGTAAAAGTTGAAAGTCAACATGATAAGTTATTATTTTTCCTTATAAATTACTCAATAAAAAGTAACTTAAAACAAAAATGTTCTATATTAACTTTTCCTACTGGGGAATCGAATACCGTTTAACCCATCACTAGTTTGTGATTTTCTTGTGGTTAACTTTCTCCTATGCATGTTTTCTATCACTCTCCATCAGAACATGACCCTATGTTTTCTCCTCCATGTCCATATTTTTCTACATGGAATCCTAGTATGGGTTAACTCGGATGACCTTTGTACCAATCTTTGTTTATTTTAAAGTGATTTTTTTACTGACTCTTGTTCCGATGTGGGACTTTCAAGGATGTTTCCCAGATCAATTTTAAAATTTGTGAGGACGCAATCCCCAAAAGGGGGGAAGGATGTAACACCCCAGGTAAATAAAGAATATGACATTTTCATATTTATCCATATTTGTGAATAAAATATTAATATGTCTTTAAAGGGGACTCTATGCTCGATGGCGTACCCAACACGCAACAACGAGTTTCTTGGGAATCTTACGTTGCACTCTAATAATAAAATTATATTATTTTAAATGGTAGTTAACATGTATCCGTTGTATTGGAGGGAATGGATAGAAATAACTAAAATATGATTATATATGTTTTTAAATGTTTTTACATTTTTCCAATAAAAGATAAAGGCTTAAAATATGGAAAGAATTCAATTTTAGGTGTATATGCCCTAGTTTTCACTAAAGGTTCACTTATCGCCTTTTGATGGCGAACTGTCATTAAATATAGTTTTGTTCACTCTTATACATTCTTTTGGACCAAATAAAACTCTTCTTATGAATTGGAACATAAAAATTTAGTTTGGGTTAATTTTTGGTATTTTTCTGATAAAGTTCATTTTTTAATGAATAGTGTAAAATGTTGTATTTTAATCCAAAACCTCTTTTTAATCTAATTTATTTATATGATAAGATTATATTTTGAATTGGTTTTAAAGTTAAATTAGAATATATTTTTACCATTAAATCCAATAGTGGTCATTGGAATTAATTTCTCTTTGAAATCAGACTTAAACTAGTGTAAATCTTTTGATACTTATTGTTTTATAAAAACACGCTATTTTCCTCTGACAGTGGGAAATAATTATTAAATTAATTAATGTGACTTATATGTTTTGAATTTTGTAAAATAGACTTCATTTTTGAATTCAAAATATCAAATATAGCTTAGGGTGAATTTTTGGAAATTTTCTGAAAAACTTAAATTTTTGATGAATAGTGAAACCACTAAGTGGTACTTATAAAAACTAATTTTCCGTTTAAATGAAATTTTTCCATCATTGTGTTTTAAATTTTGAAAATCCGACATATATGGTTGTCATTAGTATGTAAAATCTGGTTCAATGGGATGAAAATAATTTTTTTGATGAATAGTAACTTTTTTCATTAATCGCGATTAGAGGCAATTAGTGTAATTTAAGGTAAAAATGATATTATAAAAATATGAAAACACCATGAAACTTGTTCTACCCCTATTGGATGAGTCATGGCCGACCAATACAACCCATGGGTCAACTTGGGGACCCCATGGAGCCACTTTGGTTGGAAAATGACATTAATATATATTTATTTAATGTTAAAATTAAATTGACACAAACATGAGTTGTTTTACTAAAACAATTTTTATGTGGGGTTACACAAGTCCTAATTTTGACTATAAATATTAATTTGAAAGATAAAAATATTTCTTACATCATAGTATTTTTTTTATAATTTTTAGATATTAAATAAATTAAATTATTTACGACATCATGATGATTCAACGATGTCCTCATTAATGAACAGTTTAAATAAAATGAAACGATAATATAAAATCTAAGAACTACACTTGTCCAAAAACTATTGGATGGAATCGAATCCTTATCATCTTATATTCGAAATATATCAATGTGGGACCTTAGAAATTCGAAACACTTTTGAAATAAAATTATAGTTTCATGATTTCCAAAAGTGCCCCTCCTCTCCTCTTATAAAAGGCCCCCACCTCTACCTCATTTCACACACTCCTCAAGCCTTTGGCTCGGCCATACCCTACCCATTTACTCTCTCCACATCCCTCTACTCATCCTAGAGGATTCCCTTTGGGAAGAATCCTTTCAAAGGAATCCTTTAGGCTCAAATGAAACGGAGTTACACCTTTAAAGGTAATTCATTCTCTCATGTTCATTTGATTTATTTTGCTTCTCCAACACCTTAAATTATTTTTATTTACTTCTTTTGTAACAAAACCAGTATCTTAAATATACTAGGATGTTGTTATAAGATTTATTCGAGCTACACTCTCACACAACTACATCAAATGGTTAAAGAACATACAGTTTCCGTGGATGGCGAAATTCTGCCTCCCGAAATGATGTTTGTTCAATACTCATTTAACACCTTCAAAGGTGGCCATTATGATTTCACTATTTTTATATATGATATATAATATGTTTATTTTTTACTTAAGCTTATGTATTTTAATTTGTTTCTTACCTTTATGGTTTCCATTGTGGGTAAACACGATAATTTCATTTTAGGAAGTGCGGACTACCGCCCCCTCAAAGTGATTTGATTCGTTAATTCCATATGTGGGACGTATAAAGGATGGATTTAAGGTTATTATATATGATGTTATAATGGAATTATAATATATCTCTATATAATTATTGTTTCTTTCCATTAAAGTATGAGATAGAAATGAATGTAGCGTTCATGTGTACGTACGACTTACCGTCTCCATGAACGGTGCATTTCATTTCTAACCTCTAAATGATTATGTAATATTATAAATACATGTATATGCTGGATATATATGATATATATGATATCTAAATCATGAATATAATTCTGGATATAATGAACCTTTGACCACACAAACAACATGTAATTGTAAGAAGTCCATTTTCCACTAAAGAACCAAATAATGAAAAAACAAACATTATTAACTTAAATGATTACATAATGTTTATAACATTGAAATAAGTGATATAAAAGGAATAAATAACATTAATAAGGTTCATAAGAAAGTATAAATTAACTCAAGTTTATTATTCAGGAGATTAACGGACGGTCGGGTCAAGTCGGATACGAGGTAAGGGATCTTACACCTCTCTTTCTTTTTAAGTACACTCTTTTATGTCATTCCTTTTAAGCTCATCTTTCGTATGATTTGGATGTTCTTTTATATTAATCCTACTGTAATTATTATGTTCATATTATGAGAGACCCTATTTCCTCTCATCAATCCATTTTGGAAGTTTTGAGTGGCGCCGTTAGGCTGCCGAGTTTTCGTAAGAGATCTAACCTCTCTCTTTCTTTTTAAGTACTCTCCTTTATGTCACTTCTTTTAAGCTCCTCTTTGTTATGTTGGGGGATGTTCTATTATATTACTATTTCTACAAACTTTATGTTAATATGATGAGATACCCTATTTGATCTCATCAATCCATTTTTGTATGTTTTATGTGGCGCCGTTAGGCTGCCGAGTTTTCGTAAGGGATTTTTCATCTCACTTTTATTCCCGTGAGATTTATGCTACATTTGCAACAATTTCCTTTGAGTGGTGTATGTACTGCACATTATTCTACTCTTTGTGTAATATAATATCGTTTATGAGTAGTTACATCAAGGATTTATTTCCCTTATTTCATGGGGTGTATGTTTGGAAAGATACCCAAGTCGGTAAGTGAACCTTTCACCCTCCTCTTTTTTAAAAGACTTCTTTTGTTGGGTGTTTTAATTTACATATTCTTATGTTGGGATATGTTCTCATATATCCTTATTGATGTAAATTTTATGTCCAAGTGATGAGATACACTTTTTATCTCTCATCAACTCATTTTGATGTGACGCTGTTAGGCTGTCAAGGGAACTTCATAACCCAATTTCGATTTCTTTGGGTTCAACATGTAGTTATTGAATATGTCATCCTTTGAATATGCGTGAATGACCTTTTATTGTTTTACACTTAATATCCAATTATATTGGGTGTATTTATTTTTGGCACACATAATTTGGATATTGATTTATCCTTAATTTAAGGATACCTTCCATATATGGGATTTCATCACATTTTACATCCCTATAGAGACTTCATTGTTGTTATGCACCAATTCACTCTTATATGGTGTATATACTGTCCTTTGGAATATTATATCATGAATCCATTAATTCTCATGAAATTATAAAGTTATGATTAATTGTTATTCCTCAATTATTGTATTCATGTGTCTCTAATTTTGGTAAAAACCCTTTGACCAAAATATTGATTTAAATGTTTTAATGACTTGTTCATATTAATATCCATGATTTCAAAATGGTTTTAAGGATTTATTTATATGGATATTAATGGTTTAAAATGTTAAAAGCTTCAAGGTGGTATGGGACACTTTGATTCAAAATTCTCCTTATTAAATGTTTTAAATGGTTTTGGAAATGGTTTCTTTTTGTATGGATTCATTATTTCAAAATACTAAAATGTTATATTGTGATTGAAATGTGGAAATGTTTTGTTTCCTTTATGCATGTTTTATGTGATACGTTAATGTTATGGTTCTTGGGCATTGTTATGAAAACGGGTGGTTCCGTGATAAACTAAGGGCAGGTGATCCCGGTATAGCTCTCCAATGCATTGGGTAACGCGAAGGAGTGAAACGTTAAGGTTTCTCCGAAGATATTTAGGGAATATACTGTGATGGGTATTCCAAACGTAACCTAGAGGGTTACTCCCTACGTAAGAATGTTATGAATGCCTCCAGTTACCTTTTATGTATTATGATTTCGATGATTTATTCATTATTTGATGAGTAATGTTAAAGTGCCTATGTTTTATGGGTAATGTATGATTTCATTCTTATGTATATATGACCTCATGTTTCCTTTCCTCATTTTTTTTATAACCCTTACTAAGCTTTTTATGCTCATCCCATGTTTTTGAAATGTTTTTCAGAGGTCAAGGGAAAGGTACATGATGTGATGATAGTATCAAGGATTTGTCATGAAAGAATCCGTGTTTTATTTTAATTATGTTTCCGTTGATGGGAAGAATGAATATTGTCTTTTATGTAACCACTTTATTTAAATGTGGAATGTAATGCAAGTTTTAAGATCTAATTCTCTAAAACTCTAAACCTAAAAAGATCCTCAACGTGTAATCTTGTGATAACTCAAGATTATGTATGGTTTAAGGCTGGGTCCTTATATTCATACTCATAGATTTAAAAATTTATATATTTGGAAAGAAATAACCATTTCTAATAAGATGTGGTTCATATAATTCTACGTTAGAAAATATTATATTTTAATGAACATTTTTTATATTTTTTTGTATTTCTATCTTATGAAAATAAATTTATGAATATGATATAATTAATATAATGAAATGTTTAAATGAATAAAAAATACTGCCTCTCGTTAAATTATTAGTTGATATGAATTAGTAATAAGAATAGTTAATGTTAAAATTTAATTTTTCTATATGAATAGTTTTTTAAATATTTTTTTTATGAAAAATTATAGAATATTATATATTTAAATTGAATATGATAAATTGATGTATAATTATAAATAATAATATTTAAATTAGTTTAGAGAATCAATTTAATTTTTAGAGATAAAAAAAATTAAAGAAGGTAAAAAAATAGTTACCACCATAATGGTCAAATAAGGTAAAATTGTTTTAGTAAGGGTTATACACCTAATGTAACAAGAATAATTATATCCAAATTATTTGGATGACCTTATGCACGATCAAATACATTATTTCATATTTTATGTCCCAATTCTATTTAAATTGATAATATTATACGTAATTGAAGGAATATATTCAGAAATGCCACTCAAAACTCACTAATTAATGGATCCCTCATATACCCAACCAAAAACACTTATTTCATTAAATTGACTTTTGAATATGTATAATTTATACCTATCTCAATTAATTCATAGAAATCTTGTATCTTATTTTACCTGAGGGAATCCATAATTCTTAATTTCTCGGGAATCTAGGTCAAGACGGTGAAAATTTATCATCTATTTAATACTTTCTCTATAATTTTATATTAAATTTTAGAGTCATATGTTTATAAATCTCATTATAAACTATAATTATGTTATATAAACATATTTTTACTTATTAAAAAATAATATTATTGTTATATAAGTCTAAACTCATATTCAATTACTATTATAACATGGTCTTGTTTTGGTTAGTTCAACAACATACATTAATGATTTTTTACCAACATCGTCATATTAAAAATGAATATGCACAAAAAAATAATACATTAAAAATTTAATATTAATAAGTAATATATTTCGTGAATATAGTTATTCAATAATGTCACAGAATTGAATGAAAATTAATAGGTAATGATTGGTCATCAATACATTACCTAAAACATGCTCATTAAGGATTCTATTCTCAAGATCCATGCTCATAGCATACCTGAACTAGATATCGGACTACACAAATCAGGGAAAAAATTATTCAATAATATTTACTAATATATGAATGTAAAAATTATTATCTAATACCAATGGTTTCTATCCCCATTATGACGCATCTAATTAATATTAAAAAGTAATAACATATAATGATATAAAAAATTAAAACTAATTATATAATTAATGATTATATTATTATTAAATAAATTTTCTATTTATGAATAAGGATATGAAATATGTGATTATGATGATTTTGATCATTATTGTCGTGGTTAAGCCTCTTTCATGAATGTTTGGAGTAAACTATGTGTTTCTTTATGAATAACTTTTTGAAATCGAGTTTATTTTTAAAAAAAATACATATTTGAAAATTTTGTAACATTATCTCCAAAAAATAATCAATTGTCTTCTCCACCAGTTATTCAAGGTGTTCCCATGTATTATTACCATCTTACCTTTCCATGGTTCTCAATTCAACCATATATATTCTAGAATATGGAGAAAATTGTATCTTATCTTCTTATTCTAAAATAATTCTATTTTTTTCATGCTATTTATTTTATTTTTTGGATGTCCTTACCTGTAAATGAAAATTTTATTAAATTACTTTTATTTCTAGATAGTAATTACTAAATTTTTAATGGAATTATTAATGGACATTTTGTGTGATTCATTTTTTCGAGAAATTGAATTAATTTTAAAATCATTCTAAAAATATTGTTTTTAAATGATTTCAACTTGAAATAACCATTTAAAATTTATTCAAATTTTTCTTTTTGAAGATTCATTTCAATGATTTCATTGTTCTCCTAATTTAATTATAAATCAAATTTTTAAATATTATCTTTTAAATTTTTTATATAAAAATTAATGGATGTCTTCTATGTTTAAACAATGAAATCTAATCCTCTTATAATGTGTTTTATAATATATTTTAGTATTTTTTAATGCATATTTTTTACTATTCATGATATTCATTAATAATACTATGAAACGTCATCCTTGGGATGAATTATGAAAATATTTTTGGTTATTCATTGTGGATCCTAATTTGTTCTGACACATTAATAATTTTATGTTGAAATATTGTATGTTTTAATGTTCTTATGTAACACATATGTATGGTTTATAAATATGTAATGGGTGGGTCCATTATTTACAACTAATAAATGGGGTCATCTTTTATATCTCATGATATCAGTATGTGATAACGTTGGTCAGTCCATGTGAAAATATAATAGAATATATGTGGTTATCCTTAGTCCACTATAATATAGAATGCATGATATCCCCCATCCATTTCTATAGGAATCCACTTTTGGAAATCCTTGAAATATATTATGATTGTAATTATTTTTTGTCCAATTTTATTACTTTATTAAATATTCCATTGTTATGTTCTCATAGATCGTGATTATTGAATCATCTTTCAAAATTCCCATGACTCATGTTATTAGATATTACCAAATCCTTATCACATTAATAATGTATTATGAGATATTTTTATTAGGTGTGATTCTATTATATCATGAATGTTTACAATGATTATGTTATCAAACCAATATTATCATCTTATTCTAACTACAGATCCTTTATTTAAATCTCTTAACCTCACTCCATATAGATCATTTGAGCTCACCCATATAATTTTTTCATCCAATTCATGATTAAAAATAGAATCCTGAAATATTTTATAGGGGAATAATGTGTGTTTAATATTTATTATATATTTTGAAAAATTACTATAATTTTCTTTAACTATTTACCTTGTCTATAAAAACCTAAAACTATTGAATATATGTATGTGTTTATTGTTATATTTAATGAATAATTATGTTAAATGATGACATATATTTTTATGATGTCATTGGACCACCTCAATTTTTTTCAAAGTGAACTATATTCAGTTTTCACGAATATGATTTTAATATTAAGAGGAGAGAACCTACAAACCATTGATGATCCCAATGTCCTGTATGATGAACCAAACAAGTTATACGTTTAAATGAAAGGTTCATCATTTAGGTGATATCGGGATAGATTATACTAATCATATGATTATATACTTACACTGAATTTTATTCATTATACCCACGTGAACCTCTTCATTTTTAGTTATTGGCTAGTATTATAAGGAAGGAGGTTAGTAATTAGTTATATAGAAAACAAAATGATTTTACTGGTGAGAAACTAAACAAATATATATATATATAGTGACAAACCCCAACCAATTCTAACCTAATATCTCAATCAATAAACTATAACCAAAATAATATTGAACTCCCTAATGAAGAATGAAAGGAAAATAATTATTTATTAATTCACATGGATACATCATCCTCCATTTTTGGGTATTTTATCCCACTTATTATAGAGAAATCGATTCACATAAAAGATTAGTTATTTTTAATTCTCTTGTTCTTGTAGTATGAAAACTATATATTAGATTTTTTTTATAGAAATAGGTAATATACTAATGGTGGAATCCCATTAAGAATATGATAAAATAGGAATTAGTGAACTCCAAATGGGAGAAGTTTAAGAATGTATTTTTCATTAAATATTTTCGCTAAACACTACAATATAAAATGGTGATTTATTAAATGGAGATAAAATAAAATGATGATGGATTCAACGTTATCGATGAAAAAAAAAATCATGACATAGAAATGGTATATATATATTTTTATAATTTTCCATGGAATAAAATTCAAAGATTTATATAGTGAATTAAATCAATTATTATGATAGGAATTGGATTTAAGTAACCATAATATCTATGAAGAATATTTTTGATGTTATCAAATGGTGGAATTTGTAATGACCTGTACTTTTTTAGTGATTTTTATTTCATGAAAATGTGTGTTATATTTTTCATAAAAACCATGTATATTTCACTAATAAAGTGATTATTAATGAAAACATGACCTTTTAGTATTCATAAATTATAGGACCATTGGTCATTAGGTCTTTTGGAAACAATATTTTTCGTAATAATTTAAATGTAGTAATTTATGTTTATAATATGAAATGAAAAGTTAAAATTAATGAAGAAAAGATAATTGATTGCATCAAATTTTAAATTAATGCCTTATGAATCCCTATTTTTTGGAGATTTTGATGGAGGTAGAAACATCTGGATTCTATCATCACCATTCCTAAGATAATCTTCATTAACTGATGTTTAAATTAATTCATAAATGGGAGACGTTCTAGTTGGTAGAAATTACGACTCGTTCGAGGTTAGTTGAGCCACCACCTGATCTATCATTATAACATATCATTCCCATAGGAAGTACAAGGGTTATATAAGAAGTTATATTTATAATTCCCTAAATAAAAAATTTCTTCAAATTTAAAGAATTCATTAATTTTACTATAATTATCATAGAGGATCTTTTCAAGATTACAGTTTTAGAGAATTAAGCCATAAATATTAAAAAACAACTAAAAATTTACAAAGTTAACTCTTCCAATCACTTTTAAATTTTTTTTAAAACTACTTAAATAAAAAAAGATATATTTTCTTGATAAAAATATTCTTGAATGCTTCCTTCCTCTTACACATCTTTATAACCTATGAAGAACATTTTAGAAACACGGTAAGAGCCTAAACAGATCAGAAAGGGAATTAAAAATAAATAAAATCCATTAGTCTATTAAAAAGTTGATAACCCATTCAATGTTCTATGAGTGGACGAATCAAAACATTATCACTTGAATAACACTTTTATTTTTTGCTCAATAAAAAACTGTAAAACCAATAAAAAGTAATTGAAACACCATTAGGTGACTTAGAACATAATATACCTAAAACCCATTCAAACATCATCTAAATGGAATAACCATATTGTTGACTTCCAAATTAAAGATTTATAATAGGGATCAGAATTTGAATAAGCTACATCGGGCTCAACAATGAGCTATAATGGGGCTTAACCCTTCATATATGGTGTTTTGGGGTCACCAGAAATATTTAATGGGGCTCAACCATTCATATTAGCTATATAAGGCCCACCTATGAGATATACTGGGGCTCCACCCATCATATAAGCATTGACAAGATCAACTATTCCAAATAATTCTCATGTATCATTCCATGAATAAAATACATTGATCACAAAAACCATTTTTGAAAGCTTCTTATAATCCCATATGTAGAACATTTATGCATAAAAATACAATTTTCATTTAAGAACCTATTTTCAAAACAATGATACCCAAATAAATGAATAATTGATTTATATTCATTTTAAAAGACATTAAGGCACAAAGAGGAAACCAAATATCAAATAATGGTTTCGGTGGCAGAGAAATCGTGGCCACCATATATTATAAAAAATCCATTTTCCATTTTTAAAGAATGTAAAATTATTTGTATAAAAATATTCATTTCAAAAAAATTAATTAAATTAATGAATGAAAAAAAATTTCATGTATATTCCTTTTATACCCATATAAATAAATATGTTATTTAATATCATGATGAAAAAGATTTAATAATTAAATATGTAAATGTTCAAGGTGTCCCATAACACATTGAAATTTTAAATATTAGTCTCCATGATTTAATAAATAACATTAGTATAGTAAAAATAAGGATATATAATGTCATAGTGGTTGTATATGCACCGTATAAAAGGATAAAGGTTTATATTATTTAGAAATTCCTCAATGAAAGGACATTGAGATGAAGTCCCTTACGTTGAGTAAAACATGTATCATTCTGCCATTAATTTCCTGAATAATAATCATAGATTAATTTCTACATTATTCAGAACATTTTTAGTGTTTACCTTTCATTTTATATCTCTTATTACTATTTTATAGAAATTAGTTAATTATTTGAGTTTATATCCGTCATTTTGATGATTTTCGGTATTTGAATAAAAAATGAACTTGTTTTGATGAAAATTATCCATGAGGTCATAAGTACATTATCTCCAGAATATTAATAATGATTTAAATATAATATATATATATATACATTATTTATTTATATATAATATTCCATAACATTTTGAAATATTAGTTGAAATGAACCATTCATGTAGATGGTAGGAAATATATATGCATAAATGAAACTTTCATTTAATTGTCATCTTAGTGAAAAAACAAAACAAATGATTACTAGGTATATTATAATCCCAGTATAATATCTACATTATATATTATACATAAGTTCATTAAAACAATTTTTATATGTTCCATGTATGGTACGAATGTATCACAGAACATTGAGAAGGCGGTAGTCCACACATCCTCAAATTAAATTATCGTACATACATGCTATGGAAAGCACATAGGTATGTTGTAAATAAATATTATTGAAGTATAGAGATAATTTAAATATAATATATGTCATATATAATTACAGTTCCATCATAATGGACACCATGAGAGTTGAATGTGTGGCTCTAAACCATAGAATAAAAATTTCCTAGTATATTGTGGATACTGTAGTTTTTATAAAATAATGAAATAAATATTGTAGAGGGTTGGAGAATGAAAATAAATAAAAGAAGCTTGAGAGAAGATGATACCTCAAAATTGGGTAACTCTTTTTGATATTAGCCCAAAGGATTTCTTGAATTTCCTTTTTTCCCAAGGTATGGATTCTTGGAGGAAGCTACAGATGTTGGTATACTATTTTAGAATAATTTGGATAAGCTAAGTGTCCTCAGAGGTGTGAGTAAGTGGGTAGAGGTGGTGGCCTTTTATAAGTTTGAGAAGGTTCACTTCAAAATGTCTTGAAATATTATTTTATTATAAATTTATTTTCAAACTCTAATAGTTACAAAGAGAATCATCTTGAGTAAAATTTGATTATGGGTTGAAATACAATCAACCAATAGGTTTTAGACAAGTTTATGAATCAAAATTAACTTTATCATTCAGCTTTAACACATAGTTAAAAACATTAACTCTTATCATGTCTTCATGTATTTTCATAATATATGGTTACCTTAGAAACAATAAATTTCCAATCGAACCACACATGGGTCAGTAATGACCATTGTAACATTATATAAGTAGTTTGGATGAATCATTGATTTTTTGAACTATTATATCATTTAATTAAATTTTTTTATTAAAACTCATTTATAACAATTTTGACACAATTTAGTAACTACTTTTTGTTAAATTCATAAAAACATGATTCCTTCTAACCAAATTTATTAAATCATCCCTCACATCTCATTGTAATCCAAAAATTTCATTTCTGGGAAAAAATTTAAAATTACATTTATATTAGAATTTATTATATCATTTATTTGAATATTTCACTAATATGGTTATCACTCCATCATTATTCTATCATAAATAAATTTATTTATATAATGTATAAATTTAATAAATAAAATACCCTAATGTAGGAAATATTTTTATCTTTATAAGGACTATTTATCATGGAAGATATCATTTATATGAAAATAGTAACTAAATTTTAGTTTGGATTTACATATTTGTGTAATATTTCCCATTTTCATTAACATAAATATTATAAAAGGACATTATCACACCCGAGTGGCTTGATGGGGTCCTAAAATCGAACCTAGGATTCCCATGGTAATAAATATCTCATCCAATATGATCATGACATGAGCCAGGGTAGTTTTAAATTATTATAATTTTATTTGTTATCCTTATTTAGCAGATTTACCCTTTAACCATATTAAAAATAATAATTACTAACGTTACTATTTATAATGTACAAAAATAATTGGTACCTTTTTTCACAATTTAGACCTTATAAAAAATAATATTGAATCCATTTTTCCAAATTCAAAACACATAATTGGATGAAATTGATTGAATACTAATTCCTATTATCAAAATAAGACAACACGTTTTTAAAGAGTAAGAACTATCAAAATATTTATAACTTTTTATGTCAAATTTCAATGTAAAATTACATACAATGACCAAAATTGGAATAAATGATAAAAACATAATCTAATTACTCCATAAAAAAAATTAGAAGGTAAATAGAACTATATAAATAAATTATATGGAAAACTAGTTTTGAATTAAAATGTTGTATTTTTCACCATTAATAAAAATATGGATTTTATCATAAAAATAGAAAAAATTTCACCAATGTAAATTTTGAGGTCCCTCTTTTAAATAAGATGATTATTTTATCGTATATAACTTATGAAAGTAAAAAAAACTATTTTCAAAAATGATTCTCGATCAAAAGGTTATAAAATAACCTTTAAAAAATAATTGAGTATTTTATGCTTAAAATTTGGATCATTATCATTTATAGCCTCTAAAATTTATTGGATAAATTAAAAAGAATAATAATTATATAATATATAATGACCTGGATTTTCCATTGTTTTAATTATATGTAATTTTACGAGTCTCTGAAAATTTACGGCGCGTGATACTGTGGCCTAGTCTGCTTGGAATGAATTTTTGGACATTTTTTAAATATGTTCAGTAAGCGTGTGAGCAGGTTTTCATAACTTTTGAAACAGTACTCAGAATTGAAATCTGAAAGAAACAGTTGAACTCGTAGTGCCGTTATTTGCTTAAATAGACCATCACTTCGACCACTGTAGGTCAAGGGTGGATGATATTTTTTCACTTTTTCATGGAAGAATAAAAATAAAATAACTAACATTTTATTTTCTTTTGAAATATTTATTTTGAAATTATGGTGGTGGGGACCACCTGAACCCCACTTAATGGTGGTAAACCTTTCAATATTTCAATTAATTAATTTTTCAATTTAATTGTGCCAACTTTAATTGTTCAAACGTAAATTAATTAGATAAAACTATTTTAAATATTGGTCTCCTCATTTCCTTGGTGAAATCAATAGAAAATGGGAGAACATTGGAGAAAATCTTTATCTAATGATGAACACCTCTCCAATGAAAAACATATACTGGGATCAATAACAAGAATGACCCACGTGTCTGACATCAGAAGCATGTTGTGGAAGCGGCAATCATTTGCACCCTCATCACTTTCATTGACTTCATCTCAGGACACCACCAATGAAAAATCAAGGTAGGGGTGTAATATTGATTAATCTTTGTCCATTTCTTTTACGTTGAGTCTCTCCCCATTAGCTACTTGCTACCCCTCTTATGTGGAGGGTGCGGGACAAATGAACATGATCCGACGATTCAGCAACCATTGTGGTTATTGATGTGTTTTTTGCGATGGAGGAGGATGGAGACCAGTGTTGGAGAATGGCACCAGTGGGACTCGGGAGTGGCGACCGGAACCACGACGGGCCGCAAAAATGATGACGGCCCAACTGCACCGCCGGTGGAGGGCTGTGGCCCGTCGGCTGTGGTGGAGCAGAGGTGGCATCTGGGGCACGACCGGCCACAATAAAGAGAGGTGGAGATGCACATCTGCGCCGCCGAAGACTGGGTGTCATGACACAAGGTCCCGACGGTGAAGGAGGGCGGCCGAAAGGCTGCCGGCCAATGGCAGTGGCGCAGCGCACGACCACACTACAGTGGGGTGTTGGCTGTCCGGCCAGCCACGGGCCGCCCATCGCGGGCCACACCGTAGGCCGCACCGCATGCTTCCCATTGGGCTAGGCTACGTCGCCCGACCGGGATGCACCTTTCGGCCGGGTCAGACCTAGTGGGCATGGTCTCTATGACCAGGTCAGAGGGGACCCAGACCTGTTTCGACTCTTTTTCACTATTTCAGTCATATCTTGAGCTACGGGCATCCGTTTGATGAACAGTTTGTGGACCCAGAAACCTTCGAATCAAGACGGTCATTTTGGTACACCCCATCTGAGTTTTGGATAATGTTGGGGTTCTTCGAGGTTAGATCAACCACGAATCCAACCGGCCCCTCGGGACTAAAAGTCCAATAATTTACAGACCAGGCATCTGATTGATGCACCTTCTATTGTGTTGTGACCCCTTTTTCGTAACGGTCCATTGGGATACATATTCATGGGGATTTGTGGAAGATGGAATACGACCAGCGGCTTGAGGAGCAGACCCTCCGAGAATCATGCGAGCTTAGTGCAGGAACCCTATGGTTGGATGAAACATGAGAATGAGATCCTATGTGGGTATGTGCTATGGGATACTATGTGGGTCATGGATTTTGGATCCTATGTGGGTCTGTGTTTAAGAGTCCCACTTGGATCTGTACTAAGAAATCCACATGGGGCTACTCATGAATGCTACGTGGGTATGAAATACTAGCATCCTATGTCGGTCTGATCATTTAGGATCCTAAGGGGGTTTACCTCTTCACAGTGTAAGATGATTCAGTAGTTACATATAAAAATGTTTTCTACCATATCTATGTTATACATAGTCTGATATGAGTATTTACCTTTGTGGTAATCTCTTTTGTGGTGTAGATTTTTGGTACATACCTTCTTGGTGATAACTTTGTGGCATTCTTCTGTGTGGCATGCCGTCGTGGTACATAACTTTGTGTCGGTTAACTTTGTGGCATTATTTCCTTCACGGAACAGTTGTACCTTGGTGAATGATTAGGGCCTTGTGTTTCCTCATGAATGAGATGGGTATACTAGATAACATAGTTATATTCATGGGAATATACATAAGAAGGGTTGTCATATGTTTACATACTTTGTGGTTTATCCTTTGTAGATTTTGTGAGACATTTGAGGGTATTGGATTCCCTACTGAGTATCGTTATACTCACCCATGCACAGGCTATGCCTGCACAAAGTTGTGTTTGGTGTAGAAGATGAATAGTGATGACAGAGGACGATAGTACAGAACTAGAGGTAGCTCGGAGGTTTTCATTAGATGATACGTACTGCAGATAAGATGGTTTGATAGTTGTACCTACCGTTTAGGTAAGATCCTTGGCGGGTGATCACAGGATATGTTTCAGTTTTACCTGTACTTTTTAGTTTACACGTACTTTCCAGTTGGGCTTGTATTATGGCTCCTTTTTCCTTTCTTCATACACTCCTTTTACTGTATTATTTACTTTTTTTGTATCCATCAATATGCATGGTTGTGTATGTTTACATGATTATAAAGGAAATGCCTTCCTGTTTTAGGAAATACACCTTTCGATGCTCGTCACCAGCCCCTAGACTTTGGAAGGTAGTCTAGGGGTAGTCACGAAACACACTCCATGGGACATGTCTTGGTAAATTGGTATATTGGTTAGTACTCAGACTTAAAGTGTGGTGCACTACCTGGGTTGAGATGTAGGGACCACAATGAGGACATTATGCTCAAAATGGTGGAGTGATTGTAATAGACCAGAATGATAAAGGGGTAAATGGATAAATAATATGGGGTTTTTCAACAAGGGGTACCTTAATTTTTGGGAGACTACATGATTAGAACTCCGCATTTTAGCATGCTTGGCAGACGTAGAGATCAGGATGGGTGACCTTCTGGGATGTTTCTCAGCGTTTGTGTGAGGAAAATGCACACTGGAAGGGACATGTGTTGGCTTGTGGGGACTGTCATTAGTCAGATTACCGATTCAGGCATGTGGGTGGATACTTGGGTAGGGACCATGTGTCTACGGGGAAACTGGTGGTACCTGGCAATCTAGGAACTAACAGCCATGTGGTGGAGGGGTGTCTATGATGTCACCAGGACACAATAGTTTAATTTGTATCAGAGGAGTCGTTTATACCATAGAACAATTCAGATTATTCTTTTTTTATGAAAACATTGTTATATGTAGAGAGTGTGGCTATCAGTTTTGGGAATCCAGTGTTGGTACGGTAGCCAATGTATCCATACATCATGACCCTGACTTTTGATTTCTGACTCAGTGCATGAAAACACTGATTGCATGTTGATTTCGAATTTTTGTTCTTTGTTATCTTTTTTAGTAAGCTCATGAGGTATAACATATTCATCGTGGTGCACCAGTTTCTTTTCAGGATGCCTCCACATAAACAGCCAGCTAGGGATCAAGGTATAGCACGTGATGATAGCCCACCGAGCAATGGGGCCTCAGAGTAGCACCCTTTATCAATTGGGGCACCAAATGAAGCACCAGCAGTACCATTGCTCGTTGGGCCACTGATTCCACCAGCCCTCACAGCGTAGAGTCCACACTGCATTAGCATGTTTCATGAGTTCCACCATCATAGGAAACCCAAGTGCAGGGGTGATATGGACCCATATGTGGTTGAAGATTGGTGGAAGAAATTTTTCAGAGTCTTTCGACTAGTAGGACACCAGCTGACCTCATGGTGATCCTTGCCGCTAGTCATGCGGGGAGCAGGCAGTGTTACGCATGCAGCGGGTAGGGTGACATGGCTCGTGAATCCCCGAACCACCATACGGATGATCAGCAGATGGTTGAAGGAACACCCAAGAAAAGTCATAGGTTCGTTCGAGGAGGTATGCGGGGAGAAAGAAGATGTGGTAGAGGAGTTGGTCGTGCAACTCATGGTGGGAGACGATTTGATATGTTAATGCCACCACCACCAGGTGGTCCAATAGAACCACAATGAGTAGGTGGACAGGGTCGAGCTCAACTCTAGGTAGATGAGGCCATTGAACACGGTGCTCCGGAGATGATAGGAGGTACGATCTATGTCTACTCCACTTTAGATGCAGTACTTATAGACACAGGTTCTAGTCATTATTTTATTTCCACTTCCATCATTAGGATCTCAATGATTCTGATGGAGTCATTTGCTCGATCCTTATGGCTAGGAACTCATATGGGAAAGGATTCGATGATAATAGACTAGTTCCGACAGTGTGATATTACTCTAGGAGGTGAGAGCTTCAGCTGGGATCTCCTAGTAGCGGCGTCGAGGCCTTACGATGTCATAATGCGTATAGACTAGTTATCTATAGTCCATGCTGGAGATTGACTGTATCAGGAACAAAGTGTGGTGTGTCCGCATGGATGGGACCATGTGGTCCTTCAACATCGATAAGGGAGCCTTTGCAGCACAGGATAGACATACCCGGATGAGTGTGAAGTCGATCTCTCCTCAGTTGGATAGCCTTACCCTCGGAGCAATTGATGTGGAGAGTCTGAGTAATCTTATAATGGTGGAATAGTACGTGAATGTCTACCGTGATGATGGTCCAGGTCTATCTCCTCACTGAGTGGTGGACATTTACATTGGTTTGAACCCTAAAATGGAACTGATATCTGCACCTACGTATCGGATGTCTCTCGCAGAGCTTCGTGATCTACGGGTACAGCTATATGACTTTCAGGGGAAGGGGTTAATCCGACCCAGTGTTTCTCATGGGGCATCTATAATTTTGATCGACAAGAAGGTGGATGGGAGTTTGAAAATTTGTGTTGACTATCGGGGCCTGAACCAGTTGACCGTGAAGAACTAGTACCCACTCATGAGGATTGACGACCTCTTTGATCAGCCGAATGGAGCGTGGTTGTTCTCAAAGATATACCTCAGATCAGGATATCACCAGCTCAGAGTACGAGAGGGGGATGTGTAGAAGACAACTTTCAGATTTATGTATGTCCATTATGGTTTTTTGGTCATGTCGTTCGGTGGGACCAATGCTCCATCAATGTTCATGGGACTCATGAAAAGGATCTTTCAGTCATACCTTGATCACTTTGTATTAGTTTTCATCGACGACGTTCTGATCTACTCGGATACTGAGGAGGAGCATGATTATCATTTGAATATAGTTATGGACACACTCTAATAGCACCAACATCATGGTAAGCTCTTGATGATCCAATTCTTCATCTGAGAGGTTCACTTTCTAGGACACGTTATCTCAGAGGCTGGAGTTGTAGTTAATCAAGGGAATATTGAGTCTCTACTTTCGTGGAAGCCAATTAAGAGTGTGATAGAGGTACGATGTTTTCTGGGTTTTTCTAGATACTATCTATGGTTTGTGCCATATTTCACCAGAGATTCTGCACCATTATCGGTGCTGAAAAAGAAGGGGCAACACTTGGTGTGTTCATAGAGATCCCGGAGTAGTTTTCAGGAACTCAGGAAGAGACTGACTAGTTCCCACATATTAAGGCTTCCAAAGGAGGGAATTGGGTAATTAGTGTACTGTGACGCATCAGGTACCAGGATCAGATTTGTCATGATGCATTTGCGAGCGGTGATCACGTATGGTTCACGATAGTTGGGACAACATGAGTAGAAATACGCTACCCTTGAACGGGAGTTAGCATCAGTGGTCTTCGCCATGATGATGTGGTGACATTACATGATGGGAGAACATTTTATAGTCTATGCAAATTAAAAGAGTCTCATGTATATCTTTTCATAGAAGGACCTAACCCTGAGACAGTGGATTGGCTTGATTTCCTCCCTGACTATGACTTTGAGATAGTCAATACTCCCGGGAAGGGGAACGTTGTAGCAGATGCACTCAGCTGTAGATATGGTATACAACTACTAGGTCAGCCGACGGAGTAGTTAGACATTTTGTAGATAACCTTTATGGATCAGGATGGATCAGATTTTCTTTAGTCTCTTATAGTCACTCTCCCACTTCCTCATCGAGTCCGGGAGGCGCAGCTAGGGGATGCTGACTGTGAGGCTCGACGTGCTCGGATATCCATATGATATGCACCTGATGGATTTTCTAAAGGTGGGGATCTCATTATCCTCCTCAAAAGATGTACCATAGTACCATTTTTTCTTTAGGAGGAAGTGTTGCGGGAGTTCCACACATCCCCTCTAGAGGTACATCCATGAGTGGCGATGGTATACAAAGATCTCTGATGACAGAACTGGTGGCTGAGAATGAAGAAAGAATTAGTAGAGTTTGCCTATTGGTGCCTCACTTGTCAGCAAGTGAAGGAATAGTATTAGGTAACAGCATGCTTAGTTCAGCCTTTAGAGATCCCAGAGTGGATGTGAGATGGAATATCCATGGACTTTGTAACATGACTTCCATGTACATCAAGGGGTAATGATTTGATTTGGGTGATCGTCGACCGACTCACCAAGCTAACCCGCTTCCTACCAATCAGAGATCAGTGTTCTGTAGAGATCATGGTATGCCTATATGTGCAGGATATTTTGCGGAAACATGGAGTACCCTTGAAGATTGTCTTCGATCTTGATGCTTGTTTCACTTCCCTGCTATGGAAGGGGTTGCAGGAGGCTTATGTGACACAGCTTCATTTGAGCATCGCCTTCCATCCTTTGATGGATGGCCTGACTGAGCAAACCATTCAACCAATCAAGGAGATTTTGTGTGCATGTGTCCCAGACATCAATCATAGCTAGGATGTTCAATTTCCCTTGGTGGAGTTTTCAACCAAAAACAGCTATCACACCACCATTGGGATGACCCCATTCGAAGCTCTGTACAGCCGACCTTGCAGATCGCCTTTATACTGGACAGACTCAGGGGAGTCAGCACTCATGGGACCAGAGATGGTACGAGCTACCACAGATATATTGAAGATCATCCAGGAGTGGATTATGACTTTATAGAGAAGGTATAAGTCTTCTGCTAACCATAGACGAAGACCTCTGGAGTTCAAGGATGGTGACAATGTCTTCCTATGGGTCTCACACCGATGAGGTTTGTAGAGATTTGGCCAGGGTGGCAAGTTATCTCTCTCGTTCATCAGGCTATTTCAGGTCCTCACCTGAGTTGGTGAGGTGTCTTACCGCTTATCTCTTCCACCTCAGCTGCACCGGGTGCACGCTATCTTCCATGTATCTCAACTAAGGAGAGACGTGTATGACCCTTCACACATCATTGACAGGGGCGAGCTAGACATCGATGATGGGGAGACGTCTATGGAGGTTCTAGTGGATATTAAGGATCGAAAGTAAATAGTTATTTGTGGGTGATTGATACCTTTAGGGCATGTACATTGGATGCACGAGAACCTTCAGGAGAGCACATGGGATTGGGAGGATCAGATTCATGCTTAGTACCCCCACTTATTTTCCTAGTTTTTGTAAGGTGGATTTCAGGGACACAGATCCCTGAGGTGGGGTAATGTAAAGACTCGGATTTTTCCATGTAATTGGTTTCATTTATAAGGAAATTTATGAGTCTATGAAAATTTAAGGCATGTGATTCTGAGGCCCGGTGTTCCCTGAATGAATTTCTGAACATTTTATTATGTATGTGAAGTATGCGTGTGAGCAGGTTTCTATATCTTTTGAACCGGTGCATGGAATTGAAATCTGAGGACACCGTAGAACTCGCAGCGCCGATATTCACATAAAGAGACCTTCACCTCAATAGCAGTAGGTCGAGGGTGGAAGATAGTTTTTAAATTTTTCGTTGTAGAAGAGAAATAAAATAATTACATTTTATTTTTAATTGGAAACCTTTATTTTCAAATTATGTTGGTGCGGACCACCTGAACCCCACATGATGGGGGAAAACCTCTCAACTCTCTAATTAATTAATATTCTCTATTTAATTGTTCCATTTAATTGGGCCCATATTAATTGTGACAACATAAATTAATTTTACAAACTTATTTTAATTTTTTGGCTCCCTATTTCCATGGGAAAATCGTTGGTAAAGGGGAGAACATTGGAGAAACACCTTTTCAAATGACGAATGACTCACCAACGAAGAACATACATCAGAATCAAGAATGAGAACGACGCATGAGCCTGGCATTGGAAGCGTGTTGTGGAAGAGGCAATCGTTGGCACCCTCATCGCCTTCACTGACTTCATCTCATGACACCTCCAATGAGCAATCAAGGTAGGGTTGTGATTTTGAAGAATCATCATTAATTTAATTTACATTGAGTCTCTTCCCATGAGCTGCTAGCTAACTCTCTATCGCGGAGGGTGTGGCCCAAATGAATATGGCCTGACCACTCTGCAACATTTTTGGTTTTTGATGTGTTCTTCACGATGGAGGAGGATAGCGACCAGTGCCCACAACTGGAACCGGTGGGACTCGAGAGTGGCAGTTGGCACCACGTTGAATAACAAAAATAAACAACATATGACATGATATTTTTTTGATATCAAGTATATTAATATATTTTAAATAATTTTTTAATACATAATTTACTTTCCAAATTCTAAAATTGAATCATTATCTTTAAAAAATGTATGTTGTGAAAACAATAAATTTCCATAAAAAATAATTATTATTAAATTATGGGTGGATAATGAGGATTAAAATAACATAATATATTTCCCAATTTTCCAATACCATTAGAACATACCATGGGAATTGCAATGTTTTTCATTTACCGCAACCTAGCAATCCATGGACATTATTTTGAAATTAATAAACAAATTATTTTATTTTTCTATAAATCCCCACCCATTTATCCATTTAATTTCACTTAAAATTAATTATCCCAGAGGATATTATAGTTTTACCTCCCATTTATTCCCACCACGGTTTCCATAGTACCCCAAGGACAGAATCCTCATGTTCTAGGAACTACTCTTCAAGTCATGGTAAATCTCAACTTCTCTTTTTCCATTTATGTTCACTTTTTATGTTGTTTGCCTTTCAGATTTTTTTTTAAAATGTTTCTTATATCCAATTTATCTTACAAATTTACAATATTAATTATTTCCTATTAAAGGGATACCCTTTACCCCTCTAATTTTATCATTTTATAAAACCATTTTTTATTCCTTTTATTCTGTCAAATTAACTCTTCAAATGGTCTCTTTTAACCTCCTAAAATTGTATTTAATTTTTTTAATACCAAAACTAAATTATACTAAAGTGATATTAGATTATATCTATAAATAATATATGTTATTTAGTGATTAATTTTCCTAGATCTTTCTATCCCTTTCAATGCGTTAAAAATGACATTAAGATATTTTCTTTAATCTCTTCTTAAAACACCTTGATTTTGATATGAAACCTACTTCTATTATTCTCTGTAGGTTATTTTTCAAATGATTTTTTTCTATAATTGGATAAAAATTAATAAACATATATATGAATATTATGTCAAAATATAGATATAATGCTTTTGGTAAATAATTTAATCCATATATATGCTGTGTTTTATGATATCTGGGTGAATATGTTTTTTAATTTTTAATACACCTCGGTGACAAATCATAGTGATATTCTTGTGAATATCTTATTTCAATGTTGTAGCCACAATTACATGTTATGAAAATAATACTTTTACTTTTGATATTCTTGTTTTTTCCTTTATAATTTTTTTGATATTCCATATGTTCTTATCGGTTATTATAAACATCCCATGTAAATATTTTCCCTTTCTTTCCCATGTTGGGACTTATGCTCCCACATTCCTTTGATGTTTGTCCCCAGGATATGAGATATTGTAATTTCAAATAGGTTGAACCAATGATGAATCATTTCAAGTGGATTAAACTAATGTTCTATTTTTTCACATAATATGTATCTTATATCAAATAAACTAAACATTAAAAGATCATCTATTTGTAGGATATAATTTAATGTTATGTAACAAAAGTGGGATGTCATGGAAATGGAATTTTTATAGTCCCGTTATTCTCATGTGATTTAGGAAAAGAAGAGTAAATAATATATAAATTGAAAATGAAATGTCAAAATCTATATAAGAAATTAGATTCATCTTCTTATATGAAATATATGTGGAATGAATAAAAGGGGAATTATCTTAAAGTAGTATAAATGCTTCATGTGTGGAATGGATTATCATCAAGAACATGGTTTTTAGGTAGATATGGATAATGATTGTAATAATAAACCTAACACACCATCAACAATCCAATGCTATAATTATATATAATTTGGGAATTATACAATGATGTTTATAAAACCAATGGAGACTGGAGAAAATTGATGATAAAAACCAATAAATCGAATGGAGAAAAGGATATATAATGAAATATAAACTAATCAAGTGGGTGAAGAAAAATAATCAGTGAATGGTAAACATATAATCAACTCTAGATCTAAGAATATTATATTTGATTCTAAATATACACATTCCATCACATAAGGTAATTTTCTAATGATAATCAAATCACCACCCCATTAGACAAATATTTAATTATTAGTAGAATCCCATAGTTTTGTAATGATGTTATCCTTTGTATAAATCTCATATCTAATAGTTTTTTTGAGAATATTCTATCTCAATAATATATTATTCCCTATTATATAAATTTTATTTTATTTTTCAAATATTATATATATATATAATATTAATTTTTATGATTGGAAAGTGACTTTTTATATCCCAAAAAACCAATTACCATATATTACTAAAAATATTACAATAAAATCCCATTGGAAAATATTTATTATATTTGTGTTTTAATTCTGAATCATGCAAGGTATTTAAATAGAATTGTTCTGTAGAATCACATTATTTCAGATATAGTTACTTTGATTGAATTCATAAATGTTTTTAATGTATACTTTTCCACCCTTCTATTAAAATGTGTGTGTTTTTTAATCAGACACCTACCTAGTTCTATACCTATACAAGGCATTCCATGTTGAATTTACTTGATTGAATGTAAAAAATTTAAGGTGAAACTCATGGAGAACCACGATTAGTGTTTTTTATGATTATGTGATCCCAGTTGGTGCACCGACTATATTTTTTTAGTTGAAATATGGGTCAATTATTTTCTGCATCGATTGTACTGAACATAAGAAAACCATGATCAATAAAAGATATCCCCTAGGTCAAATTGATCAATTATTCAATAGAATATGAAGGGATTAATACTTTTCAATGTCGATAAATTAAAAGGGATATCTTTAATTATGGGTGAAATGAGAGGATATACCTAAAAAATCTTTTATAAGTGATATAGGAACTATGGATTGTTAGTGATTAAATTCAAATTAAAAAATGCCACAGATATCTTCTTGTCTATAATGAAATGTGTGTTTATATATATCATTAATACATTTATTATTATAATTATTAATCATACTATTTTATTATATAATATCAAGTAAGATCATGCATATTACATTAGGATTATGTTGATGACCTTGTAAAAAAGGAGAGATTACTTTCTAAATTATTAAAGTGTGAATTTTTTTAATGATATTATAATCATGGGTTATTAAATTAAATGTGATGGTATATCTATGGATTATTCAAATAATTATGTTATTGAAGAATTTCCCATACCAACAATAGTAATTATGAACCATGGATTATTATATGGGTTAGATACCATTCATTCTTTGTGACATACATCATAGTGATGTTAAATTCACAAAAAATAACATATAATAGAAGTAATTATGGATCCAATATTTAAATTGATAAGAGGAGAATTTCATTTATAATTGGGTATGGTTTTTAATTCATCTGCACTAACAATACTATCTTATGGGGAATGATTTTTGATATAAATTAATACATCAATGAAGTTTGAGGGACCCTCCACCATAATGACATTGTGTAATCATATTCATCAAATCAATTAACGATTTATGATATTGATGACTAATGTTTGATTTAAATCCAGCAGTAGTAATACATTCATTGAATATTTGGATTAATTATCTTTATGGTTGATGGTGAAAAATATATATTGACCACAAGTGTATAAAGTACATATTTACATAGAAATATTTGAACATGAACCAAAAGACATGGTTTGAGTTGATCAAGGATCATGACTACTCAATACATTAACACCTTGGGAAGGTAGAAAATATGGAATGTTCTTTAATATAAAAGGATTATTGTAACCACATACATGATGAGGACTTGAAGAGACCCTATAGAAAATAATTTTTAATGTATTTTCCTTTAAATCATAACAAATGTCGAGAAATCCCTTCTTTCCCAAATTGATTCTCATCGATCCATACATGAAAATATCAAGGTGGAATAGATGGAGGATATGCATCTATAGAATATGGTATGTAATATATAATAGTTCAAAAATTATAATAATGGAAATATAAAATTATAAAAATAAATATGTGTTCTATAAAATTCAGATATTAGGATGGTGTTGTTGGATGATGAATGAAGAACATCATTCACTATCAATCTTGGATGAAAAATTATGTACAGAAATATCATGAATAATTTGTAGTTGTAAATGAAGAATAGTAAGATTTATGAGTATGTATCTTGATTCACAGTATTTTAGTATGTTAAGGTAGAACAATATATGTATATGTGGATGATACAACCATTTCTCATTCTAGTATATAATCAAAAGAAAATCACAATGAATTTTGTTTTTTGGTATCCATTATCATAAAAAGGTAATATTTCAATTTGAGTTATAGTTTACCACCATATTAATTCATCACATTACATTTCTATTTGATGAGATTTATTAATAGATTATTATGGAAATATATACATAATGGAATCGGTAAGTATTCATGTATTGCCACTATCAATTTTTTTTGATCAAGATTCACGGTCAACCACAATGTTAGGGATAATTATTCAATACAAATAGAATATTGGGTTTGTAATAAACATATATTCTCATCCATTAATAATGGAAAATCAAAAAATTTCATTAAAAAATTGGTGGTTATATTGATATGTAATTCATGTTATTTTATTTTAGGCTTAGATCAATACTATCCCAGGAAGAGTTATTATATAAAAATAGTTTTCATTCAAAAATTAAAATAACCAAATATGAGGCATCGTACGGGCATAAGTATTAAAAAAACAATTAGATAGGATGTTTCATAGTATATGTTATTGAGAAATGAAATTTATCAAGAGATTTCTGAAATGAACCATCTCACTCAATGAATAAGTAAATCTAAAAAATTTAAAAAATAATAATAATTAATAATGATATATGTATTATAAAGTATATGAAAAAATATTATTTAAAAAATGGCTATGGAGGGGGATTAAAAGATTAAAAACTAATAGAATGTTGATCACTAGTTATAGTATTCCAATTCAAAAAATAATTTTTTAGGGATGAAAACTTATTTTCACGAATTTCCTCCAAATATCACCCATGTGAATGATACAAATTTAAAATGAATTCTATTACATGAAATAGAATGTAAAAATATTTGATTTTATAAATAATATTATACTAAACAATATCAATGACAGATTTAAATTTCAATAGATGAAATTTATGTATTAAGAAATAATGTGGGAACCTAATGATATAATGAGGTTAGTGTACCCCCATTTTTTCCATCACGATAATGAAATTTTAATGAAAATGTACTTTTAATGGGCTAAAATGTTACGAGCAATAATTTATTATTATATCTTTTATTATATTAGTATTATACTATTAATATTTTATAATAAGAAAATATAAACTCAAAAAAATAGTGATAATTATTATTGAGTCAAAATATTACAATGAAAGATAAAAATTTATAGATTATGTGAAAACATTATTAAACAACATGAAGAAAAATACATTCACAATCAATCATCACTGAAATATAAAGTTAATGAATATGAGGTCAATATAATTTTGGTTTACCATGATGTTTATACTCATGATTATAAATATGGAATTAAGGAAAGGCATTAAAAATATAATAGAAATGTTCCCGTCAACGAGAATAGGATTATTTATATTAGTATTGTTTATAATTCTATGATTATGAGTGAGATATGACCATTATATATTTATCATTTAGTTATATGAATGTTGGATATATAATTATTTAAAATATTGTCTTTGGATAAAAGGTCATTGGGTAATCTTTTATACAATTTTTATATTGAAATTATGTAATTGATATTATTAATTTGAATGAGGAATAAATTCGAAATAATAAATAATCATAAATTATTTATAAAATAATTCCCCACTATGTGGGGTGGATGAATCAGTGGTGAATGTAATTTTCAAATTCTTATTTTTGGATATAAACCATTTTAACAAATTTAGAAACAACCCCCTCGGGATATTCAATCATCAATAACAACATGAAATGGAACTATAAATAAAATAAGGAACATGATATTGTTATATAGTTTAGACAAATTATTAATTCACACTCCATTCAATAATTCACTCTGGCCATTACATGGATCTTATTCTAAATGTTTATGAAAAAATAACGGTTTATCAGATTTCCATTATCAGGAAACATTGATCACCATCATAACAATAGATTTTATACATCATCCCTCTAGTATAAAAAAATAAAATGATATTAGAATTATCTCATTGAGAATATGGTTTCCCTACACTATTGATGAGTATACACTTTATACTATAATAATAGATGTAATTTTATTATGACATAGAAATTAATTAGATGATTATATTGTTTTCATATCATAGAAATATTTTCAATCATCTTCAATTCATGAGCTCCAACTAGTGTTTGAAATAATTTTAGAACATCATGATTTTGAATAACATCATAATCCATTTGTTTCTAATATTATTTATTATATTGTATATTTGTCAATGATTTTTAGATATCAATTCCTTAAATTTATATTTTTTCCACCCAAAAATCAGCTTCATTTGAGGTGTCACATATTTTTCATACAATAAATTAATCACATATATTATTCTTACATACAAAAATTATTAAATAATAATGTATCTCATTCTTAACAAGGGAACATTACTTGATTATTAGAAAATTTTGAGGTTTCTTGATATTCCATCCAAATAATTATATATATTTCTCATCTGGGTGTCCTCCACCATATTTTGTGGATATATAATAACTAACCTTATCTATTTTTGAAAACTCAACACTAGATTCCCCACTATCAACAGGGTTTGTATAATATTCCATTAATATTCCCCTATATCACAACATGTTTGAGTAAATTAGTTTTTCCTAATTTTATTTTTCTTTTAATAGATTAATATGTAAAGGTAATAATCCCATCTCAATAAAAATGATCTATAGGTAAATAAAATATCTTTAACATTCACGATACTCTGTATAAATCACAATAGTATTTTCTAATAATTTTTATGAAATAATACTCAATAATAACTCATGAAAAGTACAACTAAATTATTCTAATAAAATTAATATACACACATTATCAGGATTTATTATTATCAAATTAATTTCTTAATTTTTTAGAAATAACTCAGGATAAATATAACATTTGTAACAAAAACTCCCTAATTAATTAATATATATCACATGTAACAAACAAATACCATTAAATATTTCTACAGTTGAACTGTAAAAGCAGTGAAACAATATTGGAAGAGGTTCTATAGAAGGAACTGTAGTGGCGGTGGTACTATAGCAGGTTCTGTAGTAGCCTGGGTATTGTAGAAGTACGATTCACTGAAGGGACATTCGGCCCACAAATTTAGATTTTGGGACTGTTATTCAGAACACTTGTTATTTGGCCTTAGGGATATGTAATGGGTCCTCATATACCCTGTAAGAAAGATGCCTTTTCTTTAATAATAAAAATTAGACTTTGATTCCATCCTTAAAAAACAAAATCCCATGAACTGAAGGATTTCATTCTATAAGGATCAATAATATAATTGAATTATTTTTTGATACTTTAAAACCTTAATCTATAATATTACCACAATAGAATACATTCTAATGTTTTCAAATGACATACACAAATAGATAACATGGTAAATATAAATAGAATAATATGTTATGGTAAGACACCATGTAAAGGAAAAAATAAACAATATTACCTAAACTATTAGTCCATAAGTAAATGAGGAAACATGATTATGGGAGAATCATATGGATTAAATAATAATTAATAATAATTTGTTTTAAAAAATACGATCAATTATATGTAATCTTAATTTAATGAAGGTATAACATAAACGAATGGTGTGATATAATGTGAATGAGACAAAGGGTAAAATAATAGAAATATAAAAAAAATTCATAACATTGAACCTTAAAATTTTGAGGAATTTTGACACAATCATAATAATATAAAATCTTATGAATGAATATACTTGTATCATGTTCATGCAGTAACTTGTGAACTAATATTCCTATATTACGTTTACATGAAAATGATGTGACAAAATCCTCCAATTCCATGTTCAAACAATTAACATGTGAACCATGACTCACACATCACTATCAAAAAATAATTTGTGAAAAATGATTCTTCAATCATTTCCACACAATAATCCCATTATCAAATATTCTCCTATCACATCCAAAAATACAATTTAATAATATTTATCACTTCCCATTGAAAAAGGAATTAAAACTATAATGTTATATAAAACAATAAAAAATTAATTAGAGGGATATATTGGGCTCTAACTGTCATAAAAATAAGAATAAAAAAAACGATTGTCATTATAAAACGATGAAATTCACAAATCAAAATTAACTTAATTAAATGATGAAAAAATATGATTTTATGAGAAAATATATTTTTATCATTTTATAATACATAAATAGTATAATGGAGAATAATGGAATAAAACCATACACCTAGTGTAACATATGGTATATTAAAGGATATTTTCATTGATAAAAATCCTTTTTTGGCTGCTATATATATCACATTGAACAACAAGAAGAAGCATCCCATCTCAAAATGATTAAAAACTCCTCAAATAGTTTTCTTCTAATGGAAATACCTTAATATCGATAGTTTTTTTAATATTATCTTTTAATAATATAATGTATTTTTAGAATTAATATCTTATACCTGAATGACTCTTAAAAATTAGTTGAATAATTCTTTCTTAAAAATGCAATTTATTCAAATGTAATTGAAAATCAATAATTCTTTTAGAAAACACATTTACATTTGAAAAATTATATATTATTTCATTATAATTTAAAAATCAACATAAGTTAATATAATTTGGATATTTTTTATATCATCAAATGGTCTTTTTCTAAATAATACTCCTAATATAGTGATACCCTCCTTAACATAGTTTTTAGAAAAAAATTACCATATTTGTAAAAGGTAATGCTTTGGTCATATTAATAATTTATAATCAAAATGATGTAGTGAATTTTTTTATATTTTAATATTAGTGATGGATATTCAATAATGTATCCTTAATTTATAAATAATGGTTTTAAGAAGAAATATATAGTATAATATTAAAAAAATTAACGGACATTGTTTTATATTTCAAAATATATTTCTTGTAATATTCCATCATAATGAGTTGTTGTAGAATAAATATTTAAAAGATTATATGTGAAATATTATTGTAAAATTTGATAATATACTGATATGTTTCGAAATAAAAATGATTATTTTGAAGGAATGTAAATCATGGACAAGGAGGGGAAATTGTTGTTAAATACGATGAGAATTTTTCGAAATAGTGATATACGTTTTGAGAAATAAATTCATCTATGATAAATGAGAGAATTAAAAATTTAATCTCATAAAATTGGAATATAATGTACCATGAAATATAATCATATGGAGTAATAAAACAAATATTTGTTCAACACATTCAATAACCAAAAATAATACTCATTAAAGGGTTTTATGTTTACAAATATCATTACAAACAGGGATTCTGTTGAACATAATTATTCATTTAAAATGAAAAAATATGGCACATCACCATAAATTAATTATATGAAAATGGAAAAATACATGAATTACCCTTTAATCACATCATATTAATACTATCATGGTGCTTGATATGAATTAGGTCTCATGAAATTAAATTCGATACAACAATCCCCTTTACCTAATTATCGATATTCACCAAAGCACTTGAATCTATTATATAAAAAATAACTATAATACTAAAATATTAATGAAAATTATTATTATATAATTTTTTTAAAAATTCATTTATAATTATTATTTTCATGTATATTATTATGTTTTATATATGTTCAACATTGGGTGTTAAAAATCATAATCAGTTTGTAGTAGTTTCTTGATTGTGCTGTTGTTATCGAATATTCTCCCAATGTTCATAATTACTAGATCATACAAGGTATTAGAGTTTACTTATTGTTATTATTATTATATTATAAATTCCTTCTTTGAGTTTTTTGGTTACGATCTATAATTATGAAATTAGGATGAGAATATTTTTCATATTTTCAAAAACCATACATTAGTATAATAATTATTTAGTTTAATGGGGATACTAAAATTCGTGAAAAAAATTTAATACCATTTTTACCTAATTATAATAATTATTACATGTAATTAGGTTTTTATAGTGATCCATGATATTATATTATAGAAATATTCTTATAGGATTTTTGACATTCATAAACATTAAAATAAAATCATAATGGATGTGTATGGTCATGAAAGTGGTTCTCATAGATATTTACAAGGTGTTGATCAGTATTATATGATATATTAATAAATATGATTAAATTTTTTGAAGATTTATATATGTTACTTCATGGAGGAAATAATATGCACAACACAATATTGACATTTTCATTTCTCTTAACGAAAAATGAGAAATGTTCTTAATGGATTTAATATATATATATATTTGTATAATATAAATACTAAATTCAACCAATAATAATGGGAATAAAATATTATAATGAAGAATATTTCAAATAAAAAATGATAAGCAAATGTTAGTACTTATTATCAGAACATGAGTTTTCCCGTAGAGGATTCCTTCTAAAAAGATACCTTGGGATAATTAACTGTGGCCATAGGATTATGAACATGTTATATGATTCAATAAGGATAAGTATTTTATAGTTTTAGGATTCAATTTCAATAAATATATTTTTCATGATGTGGTAGAATTTTTCCCTTTTATAATTGAATATAAGTGTAATTTTGGATGTAAGCTTTAATTTTTAATATTGGTATATCAATATTAAAGTATAAAAGGGCCTAAAATTTTATAATAAGTGATATTTGCGTATGAAAAGGTCAATATATCCTCTAATATTAATTTAATCACATTTTAAAAGAACATTTTTTTAACTTTTACAAAATTATTTTTAAATTTTATAATTTTGAACCATGTTAGTAAATTTTACAAAAGTAATTTATATCTCATTAAAAATATTATGTAACAATTCTTACAAAATTTTTATATCATGAAAAAAATATTCTCCATATAATTTAATTAAATTTATAAATAAGAAAAAATTTAAATTTAAATTAAATCGTTTAAATTATTATTAAAACATTTTGTAGAAATAGTTCTATTTGGCATTAAATGTTATAATTTTTATTTAGTATTGATTAAAAATTGAATATTTCCTAATATAATTATATATACATGTTTAAAAATTATATTAGATATATTTATGAAACTATATTTATTTATTTTTGATATATTTAATTGAAAGATTTTTAATAAACCAATTTCTTGAAAATAACAATTTCAGTATTATCACTGTAGTTATATTTAATAATAGTAATCATATATTGATTATAAAAATAAGATTTATCTAATTTAATAATAAATAAATTTTTATCTATAATATAAAATCCATTAATTATATTTCATTTCTACTCCAGATGAATTTTTAATATAGGAGTATTGAGATGATTTTAAAATTAAAATATTACTCTTTTCCGAATCATTAATAATGGGTTTAAAATAATATTTTAACGTGAATTTTTTATCAATATAAACACAAATTTTAATCTTACTCTTGAATTAAATGTTATATTATTTGAAAACTAATAATTGTTTTTCCACATTATAAAATATGGAATATTATATGGAAAAACCAATAAAATAATTATTATTAAAATTTAGTTATGTGGAATTAAAAAAATTTGTTCAATTTATAACATTCATGATCTAGATGTGGTATGAAATATTTTTAATATAAAAATTAAATTATGAAATTCAAAATTATTTTTATGAAAATTAAATTAACCTTCTATTAATTTGCCATTTAATTATATTTTCATCGGGTAGATACATCTACTAATATTTGATAACTTGATATGTTGGTTTTAAGTGAAATATATTTTTCAAAATAAAATACATATTGATTTTGATTTAGTTTGGTGAATTTTGTAAAACAAACTGTCAAATGTAGTTTTAATTTTGTGAAAAATACATATTCTTAAATTTAACAGTGTTATATTCACCCCACTGAAATAAACTTGTGTGAATAATTTTAATTATTAAATACGAGGGAAAATAGTAAATGGTATCTAAAACATAGCCATAACTGAAGATATAATTTGTAGTTAGTTATAAAACACACTCTCTCGTGTATTAAAAAAACAAATATTTACCATTATTTTGGAAATATATTAAGATTACAACCAATATTTCTAAATATTTACCTATAGATAAATATTATGAGTTTAAAGAGATAAGGATTCCACAACATAATTTGGGTAATAATCTTTCCATGAAAATATTAAAATTATAATGGTTTTGAAAATATATAATAAAATCAGAGAAAATTTCCATATGAATATTAAAACAGAATCTATGATTTCATTTTCCAATTAAACATTCATTTAAACCAATGAAAATTTTGATTGAACAATGATATAATTGGATAGTAATATCCCCCCATTCATTTCACATATCTTTCCATGGTTGTATTCTTTTTAGTTTCTCTTAAATAACAACTTATATATCATAAAAAAAAATTAAATATAAATGCATTATACTAGATGGTAAAGGTTATATGATCGTCTAAAGAAAATCTATTAGGATATTTTTTTATATTAGAGTGAATTCATAGGCCCGATCATTATTCATTATTTATGGATCAATTCAATTATTAACCATCCTTTGTTGTGGTGTTTAACTATAGGTTTTTCTGTTTCATGGATGCATCCACATCCTAGTATCTACCAAGGATATATTTTCTATGAGACCGTATACTCTATACATGACCAAATTTTTAGGTCGTTTTCCAAAACATATACTCATCAACATGGTTTTTACTAGAAATATATTATAACAATGTCCTATAATAACTAATTAAATCCTCAAAAAAACTAAACCCTACTTTGATATCTATTGTGGAGCACTGAGATATATATATACATATATATATATGTATATGTATATATATATTCCATAGTTTCAAGAAATTTATCATTAAATCCCCAAAACATCAAACTATCCTAATAATAAAATCATTATTTTCATTGTGGATAAGATTATAAAGAGTATTATTTTATGATACATGTGAATATTTCCCTATAATAACATTACATTAAACACCCTTATAGAAATTTTAGTAGTTATAGTAATTTTCATAACTAAATGAAGAGATATATAAGAAAGGGTTGATCTTAGGATCTCAATATGATATAGAATCAACAATATTCCTCTAAGGGATAGCTTATAGGCATACGATAAAACATTAATTGGGTTGAATCACCATATTAAAAGTAAGATTATGTATAGTATTTTTTTTATAAGTAATGATAAAAGGGACTATAATTATAAAAGAAGGAACAAATTCAATGGTAAATTTCTGTGAGACAATATTAATGAGCCATATGATATAATTATATTCATAAAAAAGTATTGTATGAAATTAAAATGCATCATATTTAAGAATTATGGCACATACATATATATATATATATATATTTGGTAAGTAAGCTACCTTCATAATGTTAATACAATTACTTGTGATAAAAAATTTACACTTCAAATACACACATGTAACATTTGAAAAATTATTCCAACCTCACATTCAAACAAAAAAATGTGGAAAAATTTTCAGACATCACATTTAAACACAAAAATTATAAACAAATATTCCTTCATTGTGTTCCAATGAATAAAATGTGAACAATGTTTGAAACATTAGGTTCACAAAAAAATATTCATCTTAACTAATTTAAAACACTAAATATGTATTAATGGTTTATATAAGACCTACGAAATCATATTAGTAATCATAATTTTTTTACCAACAAAACATTTATATATTAATACTTCAAGAATCACACAATCAACTTGTTAAAAAGAGTTCTGTTTTCTAATAAAATCATAGACCAATATAAAATTCTTCTAAAGACACCATCTGGATGGTGGTAAAAACAATTAAGCCCATTTTTACATAATTATTTATAACTTATGTAAATATATATGAAAAACCACTTTGAGGAAATTTGATAGAACACATTGAAATTCAAGAATAAACAACCCTCTTCTAAATCCTTCAAAAATCCAGTAATTTTTTCATGTATAAATTGATGTACATTATGAGAGATATTTTTGAAAAATAAAACACATTAGAAAAAATTAGTTCTCAAAATATAAATAGTATGAAACAAAATTATTTCAAATACATTGAAGAATCATTTCTTATTAAAAAAGAGACATTAAAATCCATTATAAAATAAAAAATTCTTTTCAAAATGATACCTTTAAATTACTTTTTTGTTAATATTTATTTTTCATTTAATCATCTTGATGATTTTATATCATTTGGAAAAACATATCAAAATCTAAAAAGTAATTCTTATTATTATTAATTATCATATAGTGATATAACATTTATAATATTTCTATTGAAAATGTTTTTACCATACTAGAAAAATTTAATGTTACATATCACATTCAAAATAGATTTTCAAAAAGAAAAATTGATATCTTATGAAAATTTTCATAATTCAAAATGACATTTAATAATATATGCATCAAAAGTATTTAATTGTTTTTAGAGGAAATGTAGATTGGAAATCCAAAATGATAAACATGGTTGAATAACAATTTCTATATTTTAAGATATATTTTTTTATATACCACAATATAATATGAGATAGTGAAGAATACATTGGAAATGTGGAGAAGGTAAATATAAAAGACACAAGATGTAACCATTTTTTTTCAAATTATAAATGTTATCATTGAAAATAAAAGATAATAATTTCATGTAGGGGATAGGATAATTAAATACAATGTGAAATATTCTCAACAATAATATACATTTAGTAGAAGAAATTATTCATTATAATATCATTGAATTAAAAACTCATACTCCATAATGGGAAAGTAAATATACCATAAAATAAAATGATACAATGGAGGAAACATAACATGGAATAATGAATTATAAAAAGTATCATTAAAAATCAGTGATGGGAGATGATTAATTAAAAAACATTACAAACCTGGTGTCCACTTAATTGAATTCATGTTAAATGAATAACAATGCATGACTCTTTAAACCACATTTTTTACATGAATGTTATAAAATAATTTTATTTTGTGACAATATTGGGTGTTTATATACTTTATTGTGAGCATATGAGTGTAGATACACAATATATTTAGGTTGGTTGAGTACTCAGGTTTTGGATTGTTTCCAAAATGGTTTATTTTTTGTAACAATAATACCCAATAACTACCACATCTGTGATAAGGGAAGTTTCTAAGACCTTATTTCGAATGGTTATCGGTTAATGGGGTTTTTTACCAATGATTCTTTAGAACTCATTTGATCATGTGGATGGGAGGAAAAGCACTTTAAAACAAATTATGGGGAATTATTTCAATCATAAAGACACCATTATAGATGTAACTAATATTCATTAACATTTCCCAATTAAAATTACGAGTATGTCTTCCCTTATTCAATAAATTGGTTATTATCATTTGTTATAGTGATGTCCATACATATCAGAGGAATCTCATTGATGTGATCATATGTATGTATCATATGTTCTCAATTAATGGAACCATATATATTCATTATATTTAATATATATGTATCCTTTTTTACATAATAATATTGGTTTGAAGGTCATTGTCATTTAAATCCACACAGTCGGTCACTCTAGATTTTATTTCATTGAGGAAGGTTGTGTGTATTTGTGGTGTCAAAATCAATACCAATAAATGAGATTCATATTTATCTTTGAAAAATGATTAAAAACCCTAGAGTTCCATTACACATATTGGGTAACAACAAACCTTTTATGGTTTTGTGACAAGGGTTGATTCATGTTTTTTAAAGTCATGTTGTAAGGATTCTTGTAAAGTGATTATTTTAAAATATTATAATGGGACTTATGATAGGTGAGACGTATTTATTTACCTTAAATGTAATATGGAAAAACTAGGACTAGATTATCTCATTGGGCATGTTTCATTATAAGTATGTTCCTCTTAGAGAATATATTTTTTTGAGGTAGTTATGATATATTTTCTAAAATAAATATGTACCTCTATTTGTGGTTAAAATTTTATCATGTATATGGTCTAATTATGGTGAATAGAATATTTATTATGTTCAATTTTAACCACATAGAGGTTCCCAATGAATCTGATTAAAATTGGAATCAAATCCTATGTAGTTGGATTTTTTTCATCTATATGTTCCATGTGAATGGGTTTGGAGAAAATTAGGAAAAGGAATTTTGAATGCCTTCTAGAAAGTCATAAAATAAATAAGCTAATGTGAATTATTTAAATTATAAAAGAAACAAAAAGGTTTTATGATAGAAAATATACATAAATATATGGTTAATAGATATTCATAAGATCTAAAATTGTTTATATGGTTTGTTAGAGATAATTGGTGGTATCATGGATACTCAATAAGTAGGTTAGAGTGACCATGGAATCGGTTCAAGAATTTGTTTTATTATGTAATAGTTGAATTATTAAGTGTTTTCTTGGATTCATGGTATAATAGCTTCAATACTCAGGTAGAAGCCTAAATGATTTATTTAGTGTATTGTTAATGCCATGCTAAGTTGGCTTCCATCATAGAGTCATTTGAATGAAGAATGGATTATAGTAATTCAAAATTTTTTGGGATGGTTTTCATCAAGCAGTCTATTGAATAAATAACTATTGATTGAATATCAAGATGAATTCGGTTGAGAAGTCATGTAAACACACTTAATTTTCTAGGTAATTTTTTTCATAACTAAGGAAAATATTATGAGTTCATGAAATTTGATGGCACATGATTTCGAGGCCCAAAGTTGCTGGAATGAATTTCATAATATTCTTTATGTACGTTCTATTATCTTGAAAATGGGAATTTTTAACATTTGAACCGGTGCTCAAAATTAAAATCTGAGGACAGCATTGAACTCATAGCACCGATACTCGCTTAATTAGACCTTCACCTCGACCACAGTAGGTTGAGGGTGGAACTTGAACTTTCTATTTTTCATGGGAGAATTAAAAAATAAAATAAATAACTTTTATTTTATTTCATGAACCCTCTCATTTAAATTTCAATTGTGGGAAACACCCAAGAAGGTTGGACATTTCATGCACTACATTAAATGCTCGATTACAAGTACTGTAAAACATGAAACCCCCAATTAATGAGTACAATTAAATGTTTAATTGATGAATTCATTAAACATTATTTGGGGGGATTGGCTCCTCACCTCTCGTAGTGGGGATTTGTGGCAACCAAGTTTGGTTGAAGAACATCCTCGATCAAGGAACCTCCTCCAACAATGAAGGAACCTACAGATCATGAACGAGGAACTGACGCTTGATCTCAGATCAGAAGCGTGTTGCGAGAGCTAAAAACTACAATGTATCCTCTTACGTCTTCATCAACTTCCTCATGCCAATCCTCAACGAATGATCATGGTAGGGGATTTTTTAGTTTGTTCATTGTGGTGAATTATTGTTTCCAATCTATGAACCTCATGTTGTTGATTTTACATGGTGGGTGCAGGCCAAACATTCAAGGCATGATCCTTTTTGTACTTCATTATTGACGAGTTCTTCACAGGTGGATCGACCGGTTGAGGGGAACCTGACCACTTCGCCGGTGTCCTACGCCGATAGGGTATAGGTTTCGGCCGCCACACCGGATGGCCTCGATAGTTGTGGCGATGCAACTGTGCCGGCGAAGGAGGTTGCGGCCCATCGGCCACAATGGAGGAGGGGGGTGGCCAACACACCATTAGACCACATGAAACAAGGGTGGAACACTTCCGAGCAACCAGTAGAGGAGGAGGTCGTGGCTGCTAAGACGTGGCAACACAACCAAAGGGTAGTCGTCACCTGGCCAACCATGGGAGAAGCAGCGGCTCTATCAAACCAGTCGAAGGGGAGCCAGCCAAATTTCCAGCTAGACGCATCATGACATGCAGTACCCGCTCCAACGGGTCACGCATGCCAGTAGGTGGCACCATATGGAATGGCCTAGTTGGCCGATACCTAACGGTCCAACTGGACAATTCAGAATTATAAGGGGCACCTTCCCCCTAGTAGTGGAAAGGGTGGGCCCCGCCACAGGTGACCGCACTCAGCCTATTGGGAAACACTGAGCGGGCCACGCCCAGTGGGCAAGGTCGGCCCCGTTGTGGGCTTGGCCGGACCATAGTCTTGGCAGTCGGGCCTACTGTGGCCCAGACCATTCGGGCGAGGTTGGTCCGACCAGGTCCGACCGAACCTGGGGCCATTTGGACCCCGATACGCATTTTTGTCCATATCTTGAGAACCGAGCATCCGCTCGAAGAACCTTGTATGGCACCAAGTTCCTTGGATTGAGATGGTAAATTTTCTTTAATACACATGAATTTTGGATACTTTTGGAGTACGTCTGGGTTCGTTTGATGTTGAATCCAACTAGGAACCGGAACGGAAATGCTAATAACATACAGACCGAAAGTACAATTTTCATGACGTCAGTCACGTTGGGTACCATTTGACGTGGCAGACCTTCATGATACTTCATCAAGGGACTTCGTCGAATTTGAAATATCGACTGATGGATTTTTGACCAGATCCTCTTGGAATCAAGTGTGCTTATTGTGGGAACCCTGTGTCTAGCTGTACATGATGAATTTCCAGATCCTATATGGGTCCTCTACGGATCCCATGTGGGTTAGAATCTACCAAACCTGTGTAGTTCATCTATATATCCTATGTGGGTCATCTTCAGATCATGTGTGGGCCATCCTCAGATCCTGTGTGGGTCATCTTTGATCCTTTTTGGGTCAATTGTAGAGTTTAATGATGAAGTTAGATGATCGAGCAATATAAATTATCATCTATACTTTCGTACATTAGTTATATCTTCTTCGAGTTGAGTCTTTACCTTGTAGTACAATTTTGTGTGGTGATAACATCGTGGAATTCTAATGTGTCGTGTTACCTTTGTGGTACTTAACTTCATGGTGTTACCTTCGTGGAACACTTGTTCTCCTTTCTAGAGAGTTGCGCCTTGTTTTTCCTCATGAACTAGATGGGTATACTTTATAAAGTAGGTATATGTATGGAAATATACCGAAGTAGAATTTACAATTGTTTTTATGGTTTTGAACATGGTGTTTCATTGTGGTTTATACTTTGTGAATTTTGAGAGACCATAGGGGATATCGGGATCCGTACTGAATATTGATATACTACCCCCTGTATGGGCTACGCATGCACCTTGCAGTGTCTTATACAGATGACAGAGAGTATTGATCGTGGCTGAGGATTCATGGACTGCAGGCTGCTCGGAGGTGGACCATATGACGCGATGTACCGTAGAGACAATCATTCAAGAGTTGTACCAACCCTTTAGGTAGGATACATGGTGGGTGATCCCAATGGATGTTTTCAGTTTTACTTGTACTTTTCAATTGGGCTTTTATTCCGATGTCTATACTTTCTGTACTCACTCTATTTACTATATATTTTACTTTTCTCTTGTATCTAGATGTGTGCTTGGATCGTATGAGTTGCATGATAAAAAAACGAGCTCCCAGTTCTAGGGATATTCTTTTCTGGTGCTAGTTTCCAACCCCTGGCCTATGGCTTTTGGGCTAGTGGTAGTCACGGCACGGGCCCCAAGGGACGAGTTGTGAAAAATTAGTATCAAATGAGTCAGTTCTACAGAAGAACATGGAATCCAATAATTTAGTTGACTATAGGATTACGTTATATGAAATTGGTAATCAGTTTGGGGAATGCAGTGTTGGTGTGGCGGCCGACGTATCCATACACTAGGATTCTAACTTATGATTTCTGACTCCGTGAATGGAAATACTGATGGTGTGTGTGTTTTTGGAAAAGTAATCCTTGTTGTCTCCTTGAGTCATCTCACCATGATTAACTTATTGAATGTGGCACACCTTTTCTTTTTAGGATGCCTCCATGCACGCATCCAGCTAGGGATCCTGGAAGATTATGTGATGATAGCCCACCGAGTGACAAGGATTTAGTGCAAGGCCCCCTTTCGGCAGTTGGACCATTGGGTGGTGTACCTATAGCACCACTACCCGTTGGGCAGTTGATGCCACTATCGCTAATAGCAGAGGATGAACACCACTTGAACGTGTTTCATGAGTTCCTTTTTTAGAGGCCACTGTCGTTTTGGGGTGAGACAGATCCATAGGGGGCTAAGGACTAGTTGGAGGTCCTGGTTATAGTTCTCTGACTGGTAGGGACACCAGCTGATCTCATGGTGATACTTACTGCCAGTCTTCTTCAAGAAGCAGCGGGAAGATGGATGAGTAAGATTCTCAAAGATCAGGACAAGGTGAGGTTTTTCTAGGAAGACATTGAAAATCTATTCAGGGAAGTGTTTGCCCCTGGGAATTTATGCGCAGTGCATATACAGGAGCTTATCCACTTGCAGCATGACAACATGATTGTGGCTCAATATTCAGTGAGGTTCACCGACCACTCGCACTACTCCACTAACATGGTGTGTGCCCCTTTCTTCAGGGCCCAAACATTTGAGAAGGGGGTCAAACAGGAGATTGGAGGTTTGATAAATTTTATCAGCATCCTGATGGAGGATGGAGTGCTTGAGCGAGCACTCTTAGTGGAGAGCTTCCTTGTTGAGAAATCACTGGTAGTAAGACCCACCCCAGGATGTTATGTAGCAGAGTCATCAGCTGCTGGAAGCATAAAGATGTTTCAATGGTACAAGGGGACTTGACCAATAGGAGGATGACCTTAGGATACATGGTCGGTTATATGGGGATTTCAAGACAGATCATTATAAGAGAAGAGTAGGAATTGTTACTCATGCAGTAGGAAGGGTCAAATGGATTGAGACTGTCTGACCTGCTGTAAGAACAAACAAAATATGGTCGAAAGACCACAAGGGTAGAGGTGAATATTTGATCGTGGAGGTCTGCAAGTAGCAGGTAGATGTGGCAGAGGATTTGGTTGAGCGACAGGCGGCGATTCGAGGTTCTACCACCACCACCTCCTAGTGGTAACCCTCGACCATAGGGAGTAGGGGGACAGGGACGGGCTCAGTTCCATGCAGATGAGTCCTACAAACACGGTGATCCAGATATGATTTGATGTAAAATATGTTTCTACTACACCATAGTTGTAGTAGTATTAGACACAGGTTCTTGTAACTCATTTTTTTCCACAACCCTAATTCAGAGATTGATGATTCCGGGGGAGCCGTTTGATCAATCCTTACAGATAGAGACACCTACAAGAGATGATTCTGCCACTACACACTGGTGCTGGTAGTGTGGCTATACTCTAGGAAGTGAGAGCATCGGCGGGGATCTCCTTGTAGCAGCGTCGAGGCCATATGACGTCATCTTGGTTATGGACTGGTTATCCACAGTCAATGCTCAGATTGACTGTATTAGGAACAAAGTTCGGTTTTCTGCAAGGATGGGACCAGCTTTTCCTTCACCGATGATAAAGGAACCATTGAAACATAGTATAGGCTTACCCATAAGAGGGTGAAACCGATCACACATTAGTTGGTTGGCCTTACCCTTGGAACTGTTGATGTTGAGAGTATAATCTATTTTGTAGTTGTGGACCAGTACACTGATTTTTTTCCTGATGAGGTTCTGGGGCAACCACTTCGCAAATAGGTGGGATTTTATATCGACATGTACCCTCATACAACATTGATATCTACACCAGCATATCGGATGGCTCTCTTGGAGCATCGAGAGCTACATGTAGAGCTGGAGGACATTCAGATCAAGGGGTTCTTTAGGCCTATTGTATCCCCTTGGGAATCTCTGATTTTGTTATCCAAGAAGGCAGAGGGGAGTTTGAGACTCTATGTGGACTATAGGCTCCTGAACTAGGTGACTGTGAAAAACAATTACTCAGTACTGAGGATTGACGAACATTTTGATCAACTTAAGGGATCACGGTGGTTTTTGAAGATAGACCTCTGATTGGGCTATCACCTTCTCAGGGTACGATACGAGGATGTGCAGAAGATGTCCTTCGGATGCCTATATGGCCATTATGAGTTCTTTGTTATGCCATTAGGCATGACCAACTCCCTAGAAATGTTCATGGGACTCATGAACAGAACCATCCAGCCATACCTCGATAGCTTTTTGGTAGTCTTCATCGACGACATCCGGATATAATCAACTATAGAGGGGGAGAATTCCTATCATTTGAAGTTAGTTATAGACACACTATGATAGCACTAGCTCTATGGTAAGCTCTCGAATTGTCAGTTCTGGATCCAAGAGGTTCACTTCTTGGGAGACATCATCTCGGATGCTGGAGTTTTAGTGGATCAAGCAATGATTGATGCTGTGCTTTTTTGGGAGCCACCTAGGAGTGTGACAGAGGTGCGATGTTTCATAGGTCTGGATGGTTACTACCTGATGTTTGTGCCTTACATTTCCAGTGTTGTGGCACCCTTATAATAGTTAACAAATAAGGGGAAACCCATCATGTGTTCAGAGATTTTACAAAGGAGTTTCCATGAGTTGAGGTGGAGACTGACGCGTGCCACCATCTTAAGGCTGCCAGAGGAGGGTGTTGGGTACGTAGTCTACTGCAACACATTGGGAAATGGGCTCTGATGTGTCTTAATACAGGAGCGATAAGTGATTGATTTTGGTTCTCAACTGCAGAGACAACATTAGTAGAAGTACATTACCCATGATATAGAGTTAGTAGTAGTGTTCTTCGCCTTGAAGATGTGGTGACATTACTTGATGGGAGAATGTTTTACAGTCTACTCTGATCAAAAGCGTCTCGAGTATATCTTATCTCGTACGAAATAGAACCTGCGAAAGTGGCATTGGCTTAAATTCCTCTAGGACTATGACTACAAGATAGTCTATACTCATAGGAAGGGGAACGTAGTAGTATATTCACTCAGCAGGTGATCTGGTATACAATTTCTGAATGAGGAAATGGAGCAGCTAGAAACTTTGCATATATCCTATGTGGATCATCATAGAGCATCTTATCTTTAATCATTAATAGTCACTCCCACACTCTTACAACGATTCTTGGAGTAACAGCTTGGGGACACAGAATATGAGGGTGGACGTGCTCAGATATCAATAGGATAGGAACCTTAGAGATTTCCTGATGGTGGGGAGCATGTCATCCTCTTCAGAAAGAGTACTATTGCACCCGAGGAGATATGAGAGGAGGTGTTGTGGGAGTTCCATACATACCCTCTATAGGTACATCCAGGAGCACCAAATATTTACCAGGATATACATAATCAGCACTGGTGGCCAAAAATGAAGGAAGAATTGGCATATTTTGTTTCACGATGCATCACTCGTCAGCAAGTGAACATAGATAATTAGGTCCCAGTGGGATTAGTTCAACCACTAGTGGTTCCAGAGTGGAAATGGGATGGGGTTACCATGGATTCATGATAGGACTTTCCTTCACGTCCAAGATTAATGATTGTATCTAGGTGTTCACTAGCAGACTCACCATGTCGGCTCACTTCCTACCTATTATAGAATATAGATCAGTAGAGGGCTTTGGACGCCTCTACATATAGGATATTGTATGGATTCATGGAGTTCCTTTGATAATTTTCTCCGACCGTGATACTTGATTTAATTATCAGATATGGAAGGGGTGGCAGGAGGCATCGGGAAATAGCTTCGATTGAGCATCTCCTTCCATCCTCATATAAATGGTTAGATAGAGTGGACCATACAAACTCTCGAGGACTTGCTACGTGCTTGATTCCATGATTTCAGTCGTAGATGGGAGGATCACTTCCTTGGTGGAGTTTTCATTCAACCATAGCTATCAATCCACCATCGGTATTGCACCATTTGAGGCATTGTATGATCGACCTTGCAGATCACCTTTGTGTTGAAATGACCCAATGGACTCTGTGCTCATGGGATTATAGATCCTATGGGCTACCCCAAGGTAGGTGAAGATAATCCATGATTGGATGAATACTACAGATAGTAGGGAAATGTCTTATACTTTTAGGAGATGGAGACCTCTCGTGTTCGAGGATGGTGACCATGCCTTCCTACGGGTCTCACCCTGATGAGGATTGTGGAGATTTGGTTGGGGGCGGGTAGTTATCTCCAAGGTTCAAATGAAAATTTCAATTTCTCAGCTATGTTGGTGATGTGTCATACTAATTATCCATTCCCCCATAGTTGCACCAGGTGCACGACGTTTTCAACATATCTCTGTTGAGGAGTTACGTGCATGATCCTTCACACATCATTGACTGGGGCAAGCTGGACATAGAAGATGGGGTGACATTTTCAGAGGTTCTAGTGGATATTGATGATCGATAGGAAAGATTCATTCATGGGAAGTCAATACCTCTAGTGTGCGTTCATTGGATGCACGAGAACATCCAGAAGAGCATGTGGGAGCGGGAGGTTCAGATTCATGATCAGTACACCCCAATTTTTTCCCTAGTTTTGGTTGTGGAATTTGGGTTCGCAAATCCCTAAGGTAGGGACATTTTAATGACCCAAAATTGTCCATGTAAATTTATTTAACTACTAGGTAAAATATTACAAGTCCTCAAAATTTGACGGCACGTGATTATGATGCCTGGAGTGGCCAGAATGAATTCCCGAACTGTCTTTAATCACGTTCAGATGCCTTGTGAGTGGGATTTTATAACATTTCAACCGGTGATTAGAATTGAAATCTGAAGACACTTTAGTACTCTCAGTGCCGATATTCTCTTATGCATCACCTTGACCACAGTAGTTTGAGGGTGGAAGTTGGATTTTAGTTTTTTCATGGGAGAATTGACAAATAAAATAACTACCTTTTATTTTATTTGTTGAACCATCTCATTTAATGATCAATGGTGGGAACCACCCTAAGGAGGTTGGATATTTAAGGACCTGCATTCAATTCCTAGTTAAATGTGTTATAACACCAGGACTCCCCATTAATATCAATAATTAAATGTTAATTGATGATGTCATTAAACTTTATTATGGTGGATTGGCTTCTCACCTCTCGTAGTGGGGATTTGTGGAAAACTATTTTGGGGGAAGAACACTCCCCAACAAGGAACCTCCTCCAAAGAAGAACGATCCTCCAGATCAAGAATGAGGAACCGATGCTCGATCTCAGACGGGAAGGGTTTTATGGGAGAGGCGAACGCCGACGTATCCTGCAATGTATTCATCCTCTTCCTCAAGCCATCCAAAATGAATGATCAAGGTAGGTATTTGTTCATTTTTTTCATAGTTATGGATCATTGTTTTCAATCAATAAATCACCTTCATTCGAGTTAACGCGGACGGTGCGGTTCAAATGAACACGTCCTGATCCCCTAGCTACTTCATTATCGACGTGTTCTTCGTGGATGGATCGATGGGTTGAGCAGAACCTGAGCAGATCGTAGGTGACCTACGTCAGTAGGGTGGAGGAAGCAGCCAACACACCGGTCAGTTATGATGGAGAAGGCGTCATAATCGCACAGGTGAAGTAGGTTGCAGTGGATGAGGGTGGAGGCCGACACACGATCCTTCCACATGGAACCAGGGCGGCATGCATCCACACCTCTGGGAGAGGAGGAGGTCACAGATTCTAGGTCGCGACGATGCAATAGGTGGGAATCTGACTCATGGATGGCTGTGGGAGAAGCAGTGGCAACATCATGCCTCTGGAATGGGAGCCGACATGATTTTCGGTCTGCCGTGTCACATCGAACAGGACCCACTCTGACGGGTCCTATGTGGCACCAAGCGGCACCACATGGTGCCGCCAGGTTGGACCAAGATGAACAGTACAACTAGATTGTTCAAAATTCCATAGGGTGCCATTCCACTGGGTGGCATCTAGGGAGGACCCTTCCACGGCGGACCACACCGAACCAAGTGGGTTGTACTGAGCAGGCCCCTTAGACAGAGCCAAGCCTAGCGGGTCGGGTAGCCCCCATTTTGGGTTGGGCCAAACCATGATCCTGATGGTCAAACCCGCCGTAGCCTAGCCCATATGTGTCGGGAATGATTGACCCGAACCGGGTCGAGTCGTCCATGGACGGGTCAGACCGGACTCTGTCCCATCTGGACCCAGATACACCAATATCATGAGAACCAAAAATCCATTGGACAAACCATCTATGACACCAGATTCCATGGATCAAGATGGTACATTTGGTAAAATCCAATGGAGTTTTGGATAATGTTTGAGTATGGCCAGGTTGGATCGAACCTAAAACAAACTGGGTCCTTGGAACAGAAACACAAATAACTTACAGATCTGGTGGCTGATTGACATTTCAAAAGTCTTTTTGTGTCCATTTTGACATGACGGACCATCGCAATACATCATCGTCGGACATATTGGCAGTTGAAGTATTGACTGATGGCATGAGGTGTGGGTCCTCTTGAAATCAAGTGTTCTTGGTGTGAGAACCCTATGGCCGGCTGTACATGAAAAATCTCCAGATCCTATGTGGTTCATCTTTGGATCCCCTATGGGCCAGAATATACTGATCCAATGTGTGTCATTTAAAGATCCAATGTGGCACATCTTTAGATCCTCTGTGGTTCATCCTCAGATCCTATGTGGGTCATCTTCGATCCTGTGTGGGTCAACATAAGTGCTTCTCGATGAAGTAAGATGATCTAGCAATACATCTAATTATCTATAATTTTGTACTTAAATTATACCTGGTGTGAGTTGAGACATTACCTTGTCATACACTTTTATGTGTTTATTCCATCGTGGTATTCTTCTATGGGGAATTACCTTTCTGGTACTTATCTTCGTGGTGTTACCTTGGTGGTATTCTTATTTCGTGGAACAATTGTGATTTTGGCTAGAGAGTTGGGCCTTGTGTATCGTCAGAAAAAAGATGGGTATTATTGATAACTTCTATATATTTATGGTAATATACCTAATTAGGTTTGGGTACTATTTTCATGCTTGTGAACATGGTGTTTATTTTTGGGTTATCCTTTGTGGATTCATAGAGACCTTCGGGGGTCTTGGTATCCCCACTGAGTATTGTTATACTCACCCCTGTATGGGCTTAGTCCACAGCTTGATATGTATTATATATATGAAGGTTAGAATTGATCATGGTTGAGGGTGCTAGGGCTGGAGGCTGCTCGTAGGTGGACGATTAGACGAGACGTACCACAGAGACAACTGTTCGAGTGCTGTAACTACCCTTCAGGTCAGATCCTTTTCGGGAATTCCTAGAGTTGTTTTCAATTTTTCTTGTACTTTTCAGTTGGTCTTGTATTCCGACCACTTAAATTACTATACTCACTCTATTTACTAAATGGTTTACTTTTTGTCTTGTATCTAGTTATGTTCTTGGATTGTATGAGTTGCAAGTTAAAAAGGAAATTCCTTCCCGGTTATAGGGATATGCCTTTCCGGTGCTAGTCGACAACCCCTAACCTATGGAAGGTTGGCTTAATGTAGTCACACCACGGGCCCCAGGGGACGGGTCATGAAAAGTCATGTTTAGTTTTAGATATTCATTTATTAATGTGTAATTCTATCTAAAACATAATCATGTGATTAGTTGAAATAGGCCCTCAAATAGGATTCCGAAAAACTATTACGTATAGAAATATGTTCTTTCCAATGTATGGGAAATCCCCATGGTTCCAAAATCAACCATGTAGAGGATTTACATAATGGTATTCTAATGAAATATTCTATTCATGATATGTGAGGTAATTAACATAATAAATTACTTATATTATAAAATTATAGGTAGAAGAGAATTTATCTATGTGATGATCATGTAATAAATTGAAAAAAAAAGCAATTTAGCACTACATGGGTCACAGAAGATAATTTCTCTATGTGATGCCATTAACCTATAAAAGGGTCATGTAAATCATTTTTGATATGAATTTAATCTCATATATGAAAATATGTAGTATATTTTAATATGGATATATTAGAAACCACATATGTGTTTTCAGGTATGTATTTTTCGGTACATTCAGATAAGAACATTCTATATCATTTTATGTGGTGTTTTTAAAATTATTTAAAACAAAAAATATATGTGGAAGAATTATTTTCGGATGGACTGAATCCTAGGGTATTTTCTAATACCCTTTAATAATTTTATTGGATGAATTACTATGAGAATACTGAAAATAAAAATATCATCTAGATATGAAAATTTAATCTAAAATGAAGATTCTACACCATAATATTCAATGATTCAAATGAAAATATCCATTCATGATATTCAAATATTTTCAGTAGTAGATTTAAAACAATATATATAAATTTAATGTGGATAAATTGATAAACTATTATTTATGGAGGATAATCTAATCAATATAAGAATGAAGAAGATTATGAACCATCTAAGGTCAATTAACATAGATAATTCTTTTAATTATTTTTATATTTGTATTAAAAAGGATGTATAATGTTATTCTATTAGGAAGTGGAAAAGGTTTTAAATGGAAACCACATATGCCAATTATTCTACAAAATTCGGGATGTATTATTAGAATTTATTGAGGAATTATCACATAAGATATATGAAAATTATTGTGGTTAGTTAGAGAGATTGATAATGTAAAAATATCTAGTAGGAGTATACTATTTTTCAGAAAACTCAAAAAGCAAGATATGAAGATCAATAATTTTGGAGGAATTTTTTATTTATATTATCATAAAAATACTGTACAAGATTATTTTGGAATTTTTATTATGATTCCATTGTATATGACATATGGAAAAAAATAAACGGATGGGAGTATCATTGTATGATCTAGACCATGGGTTAAGATGTATTGATGTCAATAATGCATTTCTAAATACTTCATAAATCAATTATGGAAATATAGTAGATATATTCCAATATTAATGATCTAAAATGGGATGAAAGAGAATGAAAATATTGATACATATATTAATTTTTGAACAATTGGATCTAGAAGATGATATTATATTATAATTCCACATCTGATTCATTAAATTGAAAGGGATGTTGTGAATATTTGGATTCTATTACTATATTAGGTTTGGGGAAGGAAGATAAAAGTGAATTTTATATTTTAATTATTTTTACCTTGTGAAGGGGAGTTTTGATACTAATTTGACATAGATTTCACATCATATAGAAGATTTTATCATCATGTGTTCGAAGTTGAAGAAACATGACTACACTATTTGTAAGAAGATAGTTGGGTATATGGCTTTTGAAAAGAAGAGATATAGAATTAGGTACATAATAAAACATCTACCTAGAGATAATGATTCAACGTGAGGTCTCATACTTGATAAATAAATGACATCAAGTCAACAAACTATATAAGTGAATCTATTGTATATAAATTAACCCATATATCACATGAATAGTGCAAGTCATTTTAGAGGAGGAATTTAATATGGTATCAGTAGAGAGCCACTCCCAAATTCAATTTAATATCCACATATTGATTATTTTATCCCCGAAAACATCCCATAAATAATGATGTGTCTTTGTTATAGTCTCCCTTATTATTGATCCATGTAAAATTCTAGTTTAATTTTTTAAAATTATACAAATGTCAATGAAAAGTTGTACAGAATAATTGAAATAAATGAAATGAATGAATAAGGTTACTCAAAACTCTGGTAAATCACCCCGAAAGTGAATGGTAATTTTTTTCACCCTAGACCAGCCAACCAATCTCAATGTTTCTTTTTTTTCTAATTACTAGTATTGGAGGATAATGGTACTGAATTTTTATTCTACCTTTATATTTGTTTTATAATTTTTTCCAAATTTCAACCTATTGTAAATCCTATATTTTTAATGGGTATAATTTTAATAGATTGTGTAATAAGATGTTATTAATTAAATAATCTTGTATAAAATTTTATTTTGGAAAATTTTATTTATGATCTAAAATTTGAAAACAAACAATTGGAGACTTAGAAATACATGTATGGATAATTTAAATTTAATATCTCCTTCTAATTAGGTTTACAAGAAAATTTAATATTGTTTTACTAATTCTAAAATCATGAAAAATATTCAAAATATATTTTTGAAATTGTTATACGTGGATCAAATTGTAGAATAGACAAATTTTAATAGTAAAATTTTTCAAGTGGATAAAAAATAAACAAGTATAATGAATAATTTCTTATGAAAAAATTTAATAATAATAGAGATAATAATAATAATTTGAATCCTAGAAATATTTACAAATCCTAATGAGGTGTATACTTCAAATTATTTATCAGAATCAAACATTTTTTTTAATGTTTCATCGGAATTTTAGATTTAATTTTACGTCTATACTATATTGGAACCATTGTATATAAAGGAATCATGAAAGAAAATTATATTCCAATCTAGAAAATTGAATAGAAGTACTTAGGAATTGATCCATGCATTACATGAAATGGTAGTATAGATAAAAATTATTACTTTAATGAACTATTCCATCATAAAATATTTTCTCAAAAAAGACTAAAACATTGATAGCTGTAGAGATGAAAATAAAATTTCAAATTTATAATTTTGGTTAAAAATTAATGATAAATTTGATTTGCTTATGTAAATTACACATGAAATTTTGGTAGAAGAGTCCTGGAAAATAGTTTTAGGAAAGAATCAACCCTCTCAAAACTCGATTAAAATAGAGTAGTTGGTTGGAATGAAATTGAATGCAATATTAATGAATGTGGTTTAAAAAATGAATGTCAGAATACTCGAATAGAATTAAAAAATTATGGTCACAATATTCTAACCATTACATAGTACGTGGCACATATATCTTTCATACTCAATGCCAATGTCAATGAGTTCCTTTAAGACACATTATCAACACCATAATGTTCTTTAAAATCTTCAACCAAATTAGAATGCAATCATTAAAGCGATAGTATTCCTTGTGGTATTGTAGAAGTGGATCATAGAGAATCTACATTTGACATCCATCTTGGTAAACCTCCACAGAACAATATCTTCCACGGAAAACAAAATCCTTCCCATTCACATGCACCGGCATATAAATAGTTGTCCAATACTCATACAACCTCATATAAAGAGGTTCCCAATTCATTGAGGTCAACCATATCTATTTCCTCATCCTCATACAGTATCACTCCACATGGGTTAGTAGGTGACCATCATAATAATTTTCTATGGTTTTCCCAGAAGGAGGCAAGTAAGTCTGATTTTAGGGAGACATAAATTGAAATATTGAGAGATTTATAGATAAAAAACCTCCACACCATGATCTGGACCTTTTTTAACTCTCACTATGAGGCCCAAGATGAGATATAAAAGGAGTTCACACCTTATCTATGCAAACATATGTGTTCCATTCATTAGTTACTGAAGGATTGAAAACTATCATATCTTGGAAACGAGTGTCACCATTTCACAGTCATGATTCACTATTTCTAGTAAGAACACATATATATCACCATGGTCCAGGAACCAATACTAGAATATCACATTGTAAATCTGCAAAACACTTTCATCCATTACATCTTAACCCTTAAAAAGCTAATCTCTAAAGCCACACCATCCATCATTATTCATGGGTGGTAAAAGTATGAAGCCTTACAATATTACACATCCATAGAATAAGAAAACCCCTCAGATAGTGCATCACTAAATGATTATTCCTATAGAGAAATCATAAAACTCGTTAACACTCGGGCCAATTGGTCACTACAAAAAATTATCCCACTTCAATGATGCTTATATATCATGAACGAAGATATATTATTTCAAAAAATACTTCATATTTGGCCCCTAATTAAATGAGAATACATTTATGACTTGCAGACAGAAGCACCGAACTAATAGAAATCTTCCAATAAATAATGATTCACATCATTGGATACCATCACACTGCATATATATATGAATAGAGTTATGCCACGTTAATAGGGTCCTAGTGGATTCTTCTATACCAGTCGTCCACGATAAGACTTGGTCCCACAGGCTGAGGAAATATCTACCACTTCTTACACCCCTCAAATTATCAATTCCCAGTAGAATTTATGATATATCAATAATATATACAAAAAACAAATCATTCTAGGATGGGGGATTTTTTATCTCAGTTACCATCATCAGTATCATAATCCTCAGAGATGGTTCTATGGAAATGAACTGTGATTCCAGATCAACCACATCCCTAAAGGATAGGGGCATTTATATGACAATGTCAATCCTAGGAGACATCAAATCCCCCATGGGAGTCATTGTATCCTCATAAAAATTATCATTATATGCCAAATGTGGCCATGAATAACCTCCACCCCTCTAGAATGGTGGAATTCTAATCATCATCATCCCTAGAGAGTGAATCATTCTACTCTAAGATGGGAGTTAAAAATCAATCATCAACATCCCATCAGTTCCTCTTGTTATAGGAGAAACATGTTCTATTCAGGGCCTATTTGGAAATGATGACTTGAAATTCGTTCAAGTTATCTATTCATGGAAAAATAAGGGAGGAGAGTATTGTGAAAGCGATTAGAACATATCTAGTTCTCATACCATGATTTGGAAATATAGATAGGTATTCGAATAATTACCATAATAAAGGTATTTAGAATCAAACTATTTTTTGAAGGGTAATTGGACAATGAAATTTTTTCAATATTCATATATAAACATCCACAACATCAAAAAATTGATATGGTGCTTCTAGACATGAATACCAAGGTCCACAACATATAATATGTAAACTGAATAGAGGGTGATTTGGATGATAAACCAAAGATGAACACAATTGGAATAAAAAAAGAATCCAAAATATAGAACCTTTGAATACTGATTTTCAACTTCTCATCGAAACACTACAACTTGAAATTAAACAGTTGTAGAAACATACCCATCACAACCTGGAAGAGTTGATTTTCCATCCAAAATGTAAAAATTTCCCAACTATTAGAGTGAGATATAAACTCTCAAATGAATCCACGAGGATCTACTCAAGTGAATTGTTACCACTATGTATCACCTTAAAGAAGAGGTGAATATTCTCCCCCCTCCCCATATTCAATCCTAGAGTACGAGTGGTATCAGGGCATCATACATTCTTTACATCCAGGATATCAACCTAAAAAAATGTGGAAATGAAAATTGATCATGTCTTCCCTCCACTGTGATGATTGCATATCCCTCTCCATTGTGATCATCTAGTCTTAGGATGGACAAACAATAACAAGTAAAAAAATATAGTGCCACATCCTCAGGCCCACCCATTACATGTAGATGGGAGGTGTCGTAGATAGTTGTTTATACATTGAAACTTGAAGTCATCAAGTCCCTAGCTACTGAAATGGAAGCCATGTAACGGAATACATTACTTGTGTAGCCTGTGAGGAATCCATATCCAGAGTTAGTGGAAGTAACTAATCCCCCTCTCAATTTTTCCAACTATACATTCTCCTCCTTTGACGATGTTTGAAACCCAAAATATTCTATAAAACAGTTCATATCATGTTTTGGTCATATTATGGGCCTTCAAGATCAATAGGTGCGGTCAAATGTGATATGTTTTTTATAGAATTTTATAGGGCCAAACTTTTCATAGATCAATAGTTTACCAGTATGACCTTTTTTAGGATGGAGAGACCTTCGTTCTCAATACGATTTTTAAGTCATCTCCATATTGAGGAAAACATTGATCTTAATCTAAAAAATTATAAACTACAAAAAAATGTTTTGGTGTATGTCTTCATAGACATATTAATGGACTGTCCTATTCACTCAAAATATCTCTCTCAGTGGAGAAACTATAATAACACTGTACAAAAAATATATATGATGAGTTAAAGAAATATATGATCCCAATTATTTATCCATGTTAATTATAAGGGTTCTATGAAACATCACAACATTTTGAGGATTCCACTCATTGAACCTAATCCAAGACTCGACTCATTCCCTTAGGGTAATGGAAAATGCAAGGAAAGGTCAATATAGAAATTGTCACTCTCAAGCCAATGATAGTGCCCTTGTAAGAACCTAAGAAGGTTCCAAACAACCAAGTGAATCTTGTCAATTGGTGAAGGCCATATTATATCCATGTAATGAATCACAATGAAATGATGGTATCACATGATTTATCGAATGGATGAATTATTCATATTTCTTCTGAAATGAATATATACCAGATTATTTCATGGAATCTGTGTATTATAACCATCTCAATATTCCATATCCCAATAATAATGATATTTTGAACATATCCAACCACCTTTAATACTTCCTTTTCCATAGATTTTTAGGTCATAACATTTAGTAATTTTTCTCCTTCAAAGACATCCTCGAAGGCAAGGTCCATTCTGAAGATGTGGTGTTGGAAAACAATAATGAGAAGGTGGCCTAAAAACCATTTACCTCTAAAAAAAGAGGTTTCCTGGCATAAACTCACATACAAGAGTGTGTGGATGGTCGACCACTAGATGATTCAAAAAACAATTTACCATGATCATTCCACCCTGATGGAAAAGTAATGCAGTCCTATAATAGATCCAACACACAAGATGGCTACATCACATATATCTCCCACGAGTAGGTGTGACCATTGGGATTAGGAAGAAACAGAAAATGATGAGTCATATACCACTACAAATAAATCTCCAACTCTTTCCAATTTCAACCTCATAACATAAAAAATACAATAACCCCCACAACAAATGGAATCCCCATAGGATGAAGAGTAAATATTTGGATCATTCATCATAAAACATTTGGTAGACCACTTTTTTGATTTGTAGAATGACATTGAATGTGATTTTCCCATGTATGATCATGGAATTTGAAGCTGTATGATCATTAGTTGAGGATACATGGGATAACATAGGTGTGTCCATTATCTGACCCATTATTTCATTCACATCCACATATAGGACATATGAGTAGTTGATACCCTTCAGAAATCAATCTAGAAAACTCATTAAAAACATAGAGTCATATTAGAACCCTCTAGTTTTCTTCCACACCCATTTGTATTACATGTCTACTTAGAAGGGGTTCAATTATTCATGCATACCAAGAAATAGAGAAGAAAGACACTACCCGAACCCCCAGAAGAAGATGCTACCATGAACTCTACTCATGAACAAATCATGTCATCCTTGAATGCAGTAATTTTGGAGCAACATTTATATGAGAAACCCCATATCAGGAAGCGCTGACATATGTCACAAATATAAGACATTATGAAATAGCTATAATCTGCCCCATCAGATCTCTTAATAATTGACCCACTACATATTTCTAAATAATTCTTGGACGCAGTCATTGAATCCCACTAGTGGCCTCTTGAATTTATGAAAGAAGTCAATGTAGCAGAGTATTATCAAGATGAGATAATATATGCGGAATTATTTTTCTCTATCTCATTCACTATTCATGATCAATAATAGGACATCCTAGAATACATCATACCCATATATGTTTCTGTTAGACTCAATAATTTCAACCTCTAACGGTCCCTAACTGAAAATGGATATAGCATAAATATTAACCCATTTCGAACCCTATGATGTTTGAGTTACAGATACGGGGAATTATCTCACTCAAATCCAGCCATTAAAGGGTATGATAAGAGTGATTGAAGACCTATTAGGATTATAAAACTCAAAATTCATTTTGGGGACTATATATCCTAGGATGATTTTAGGGTTATAAATATAGACCCCTCATACAATGACCATCTTGAAAGGCCATGGATCCACAACCACACATTGGTACCTTAAACATTCTATCAATTTAGAAAATACCCCATTAATATAATGGTTTCCATATGTCATGGTGATTGTTCCCCCTTCAATACTTGTGAAACAACATATTTTGATGAAGGATTCTACAAATGTGGATGAAAACAACCAATAGTGGATGAAGATACATCAGTTGTATCCCCCAATGGGTTGGGAACTACCCCTGAATCCCTGGAGTATGCTCGACAATGACTTTCTTGTCCCCTTAAATCTAGTTGAGTTCATTTATTTTTCTTTAGAGTTCCAAGACCATCATTCCAACAACAATAGTGTAATAAAAAATAATTTCTAAAGTCGACCTGTAATGACTAACACAGAAGGGGTTGATAATGACTCTTCACATAGCCTCTCTTAGTCTGATACTGAAGTATTATCCCCCATATTTCAATCATTATCTAAAAATTTATCTATAGACATGGAAATTGAATATGAGGAGGATAACAATCAGAATTTCCTACCAGAATTCATGGAAGGAATCTCAACCACTATTGATGAACTATGATATTTAAAAATTGGAATATATAAAGACCTGCAACCAAAATTTATTAATTTACTTTCACATTAAATAAAAATTGTTGAATATTTCATATCTAAAGAATCAATGATTTTTTTTATTTTACTATATAGAAATTCATAGAATGATCCTAGATGTGGATATCCACTATCTTGGTTTATCAGATGAACATTGAGGATTCAAGCAGAAATCTAAGAGGATTCACCCCTCTCATTCCACCAAAGTAGAGGAAGAAGTTTACAAAATAATGAAATAAAACAGTTTTTGAGAAGTGAAATACCCCTGATGGATTTCCAAAATCATCCCTATAAAGAAGAAGAATGGGAATATTGGGGTCAACATTAATATCAAGGACCCTAATTGGAATTTCACATGTGTTGAATTCTCATTTCTGATCACAGAACTTTTGATTGATGTGAATGTTGTATTCCACGCCATTTCCTTGATGGAATGATATTTGGGTTATAATTTGAAAAACATTTACCCTAATGATAAGTATGAAACTTCCATTAGATCACCTTTTGCGATCTTTTTATATCTGTTCATTCCCTTCAACATAAAGAATTAAGGTTCCACTAATTAATGCACCATGCAGTATATCATTAGTCCATTCATGGGAATAATATCTGAATGATTTTTTGAAGACCTGGTGGTCTGATCTTGCCAGTGGCCTAATCACTCGATGAATCTAAAAATATTTTTTTCCAAGATGTGAGAAGACATTCTAATGTTGAATCCCCTGAAATTCATTTTTTCTATAAAATAAAGAAGGTTCCCTGAATTTTTGGAATGCCACTATGATATTGAAGTTCAGAAGAGAGGATAAGTGCTATTTTATCAATGTCATACCACAAAAATATCAACAATTTATGGGGATCCAAGAGAACCCCTCTATATTCGATGGATCATATCCATCATGGATGGAAGAAAAATCTCATTCACTAGGAAAATGAATAAGATAATCCCCTATGAATTGTACATTGACTGCCAAGAAGCATTCAAAATCCCAAAATAGTATTTATTTCACCCACTAGTCTCAATGCCTCAAGTTGAATGGAGTCCACTTAATTTATATGTTTCCTCTATGGAAAGACCACAAGGATCCCTCCACATAAAAATAAATTATGCAAGGAGAAGGAACAATCTCTACTACCACATCCAAACCATGATATATAGTGAGACCCAATAATATGTTATGGAAAAGAACATCATTGCAATCTTCATCAGAGTAAAAAAGATATGGCATTACCTGCATCACCATAGAGTCCATTTGGTCTGTTGTATTGATATTCTCATGTACATATTTTTCCTTCCTATGATAACTAGGAACATGGACTGATTGGAGGTCATTATGAAATAATATGACATTTATCTTTTATATTAGAAATTGGTGGAAAGGAAATCCCCATTTGATTTCCTAATAGAACATCCTATATCAAAAAATACACTATTGGAAACATTTCTTCCATATGAGAAGGTTTTCTATGCCCACGATACTCCATGGACATGAGATATGTATTTTGATGGAATCTCCTGAAGTACCCTCAGTATGAATATGGAAAACTAATGGATCAATTAGGTTGGACTAAATAATTTATTTCTCTATCCAGGAATGGGATTGGTGCTTAATATTTCTCACTCTCTGAAGGCTAAACGAACAATGTGGTAGATAAAAAATACCTCATTATTGGGTGGGTAATAGACCTATACTACTGCAAATAACCTATCCAAATATCAAATGGGATTTATAAATTGTTATAAAGAAGATATTTAGAGAATATGAAATCAAAAAAGAAGAACCATCCCCCTCTAACTATCTATGTGAGGGGACTAATGGTAGATTTCCCTTTTGATCCCACATTTCATTATATTCCTCAATAACATTATGATCATGATTTTTCATTGGCTATTACATTCGCCATCCTGGGAGACCTTTATTTGGAGGAATCAATACATTGTATGATTCAACGACGAATGGTATAACCAATCATCATCTATTATATAGAAGAAATAATGCTTGTCAAAAACTCCCTAATCATGATGAAATAGAATCCACCCATTGATATATAGAACACATAATCAGTTATCTCCAAAATGGATAACATCCAACAAATTGAGTTGGGTGGGAATAGATTCAATGTCGTTTGGTTAACCATACCCTACATAGGTTCCCAAATGAACAGAATGCCCCCTAAAAGTGGGTAATAAATTGAATCCTCCATAGATCCATAGTAAAAAGATAGAGATTATATCTAACATGGAAAAATTCCATGTAGTATCCTTTGATTGTCATCAATCTAGGATAATGCTTTCCATCAAAATCAAGAGGTTGGGTAATTACTAGAAGACCCTGATATATGATTGAGTGGAATTTCACAAGAAATTTCATGCATTCCAGATATATGAAAACTACATAAATCAACCCTCATAATTACTACATATAGGTAAATATTCATTTCCAAATTCTTTATAGGGAATGGATGTTAGGTGGTCCATACCTCTCCCCCCCCACCACAGCTAAGCAGGTCAATTTTATCCTTACTACTATTTTTTTAACATTATGAAGGAATACACCACCAAGAAGATGCTATGAAAAATATCATTAACTTTGTTAAGTCTCATATCATTACAATATGTTGGAGTCCCTCACACAATATTGAGGAATAACCACATTGAAATCTATACTACAATGTTTTTGAAACTGTACCAGGAGTACAACATCAAGCCTTATAATAAATCTTACTATCATGTAGTGGAAAATAAGAAGATATATACCTTAAAATATGAAAATTTCAAATATAATCCATATGATGCTGAACATGGATAACAATTCATGGCCATATAGTATCCTTTTTGATCTATGGGACTACCATACAACCATATTTATTGCTACACAAGCAATGTCATACTCATTGGTGTATGTGACTAAGGTGGTGTAACTCATATAGGTCCATCTACTTTCACTCTAAATATTCATTTGAGGAAAAATATCAAGTGAATACCATTATAAAAATAAGATGGATGAATTGGAATTACTCGATGATAACATATTTCACACATTTCACAACCTTGATGTTCACAAAATTGGTTCACATGATAATTCAATAAGAAGGGTAACGTCTATTAATTTATCCATGGAGAATTGGGGTTGGATCTTAAAACCCCATTGATAACATGAAATTATACACCAAATATGTAACCCAAAGGGGAAGGGACATATATCACACATATGTTTTATCATTAAAATCTATACACATTTTCCAAAATTGGTGGGGAGCGAGTCATACCCTCCACTAATGCAATATTTCTCAAGAAATACTTCCCACAGATCTCACGAATCAATCTAAATTGTATATTCTTGAAAATAAACAACACAATGCCATATATTTTCCTTTATGTATGAATTTCAACTACATGTAATATCATCCTCACTACATAGTGATAAACTTTAGGAAGATATCCTTATTTCATGATGTTAAACTACACTTCCAACATCCTCACCAAATGACTTTTAAATACATGGTAGATGTCCATACATTATGAAATTATACTGAATGGACCCCCTTGATGATTTATCCTCATTCATTCTAGGTGACAAAAAATCATCACCCAATGACTTTAAACAGCATGAAAAATTTCCTTTCTAAGAAATATTAAACAGCATGGTTTCATAAGGGCTATATGTTTCTTGTTTGATGCTTCAGAATAAAAATAATAACAATAAGACCTCTATTTTTGGGTCCAGTAGAATCATTACACCAATTTTACATAGAGTCAGAATCATCATTTATGTGTGATTTAAAACTATAGAGAGTAAATACATTTTATATGAAATTAAACAAAATAGGTTTTCCAAAACTACATATGGATTGATTCTCATTCTCATGACATTTCTAGGGATACCTCGATCCAATATCATGGTCCAAGCACCACAAGATAAAAACAATTCCCCTATCATTTCCTTATTTTACTATACATGGTGGTAGTGTTAGTTTCAATTCCTTTTCTACCACACTGATCATACCTTATGTGGGATTAGGAGGTTAAATATGGTTTTCCCATCACAGGAACTGAACATTAGCTCTCGACAAGGTTATCGTGGTCCGGAATTAAAGGCCTCAAATAGGATTCCATGAGTCCAACCTCTATTATGTTAAAAAAACCACTATATATATACATGTGATGTGATTCCTGACATCACGTCCTATATTGTGATGCCTAGATCATCAATACTGGGTCTAGTCATGATAAATATAAAATTCCCCCTTTCTTTATATTGGCTAGATTTTCATAGGGAGTTTCTTCTTAATGAATTAAATATGGAATTATTCCTATTACCAAAGGATATGTAATGGAACCTAGATTAACATCCCTAGTTCTAACCCTTATACTCATTTTTATTTTGGGAATCCAACTTCTGTTACATAAGATTTTAAACTACAATGTCTTTCAAGAACTACATCTGAATTGATTGTTTAATTCACAAGATATGTAGTGACGCCCCGATATCTAATATTGATCCTATGTATAGTAATCAATGGAAAAAATGACCACTTTTACATATGGATTAGACATGTATAAGGTGTTTCCCACTCAATAACATCGTGTCTCTTGATTCATGTTATCACAGGATATGTAGTGATACCTGGATCATCCATCTAGTGCCCGACTACATCTACCGATATGCAGCATACCCTGACTACATAAACTCTCTATCCTAAAATCATGTTTTTGTATGACTCAAATAAGCATTCATATTTCCTTTGCACGCATTATTTTTTTTTTTATTTTTTTCACATCGGTTCCAACATCCTTACCACATGATGTTAATCTTCATGGACATAATGGCTTACCCCATGACGATAAATTTCACATCAATGCTTCTTACCACATGATGTTAAACTATATAGAGATAAAATTCTTACCCCATGATGAAATAATAAACAAAAAAATTCCTTACCACATTAAATTAAATGTACGGATATAAATATCTCCTCATTAAATGAAGATGAAACTTTGAATACCATCTTCAATTTACATCCCCAATCAACAGACCACGAGAGCCTTACCCCGGTAAGCCAGAGTACATAGTGACTTCTCTATATTTTGATAACTTCAATTCATAAGTCATAATTCATATATTGATAGAATTAGGTTTATAAGAATATTACATGGACACCAGAAAAGATTATAGTCTTCAATGTTACCTTTGGATGACTACTGATGTATGTCTATGGTTCCTGCATATGCGCCTACAGTATTCAACTAAATTCATCAGTCTTCAAAAAATAATTCTGATACTAGTGATATTTCGTGTCACCATGTAAAAACTCAACACCTCTGTGTGATGTGATATATTGAAGGTATGATTGTCCCATTTCATTACTCATAACCAGTTAACCTCAATCCAATGTTTACATTATTTTCATGTACCTATCTAAATGATGATGGGGTATTCTTGAAATCAGTTTTTCTAATTTGGATGTTTTGTATCATCACCTATATAAAGATAATTTTTTTCTTGATTATAAAATTAATGTACATCAGTCAAATATATATGACCTTAAAATATAGCCAATAATGGTCAATATCTCTACACCTAAAAATACTGGTGAAAGATAAACAATAATTTTTAGGTTGATAACCTAAAAAAGGGAGGCCAGTGAAAAATTCATGTTATCTCCTTCGAAAATCAACATCTCTACAGTTTAGGAAACAATTAGGGAATTAGTAAATATGGAATAAATCTCATATGGGCTACACTATAACTCTATTAAAATTCCAGTTATTCTCACTATACATGAAGGTTGAGGAATGAGTTAGAGTAGTGAATTTTGAAAAATCATGACCAGAATAATATGTTTGCTGGGTGGTGGCACAACATTTAGGTTTCTCAAATCCTCTGTGGATATTAAACCATCCACAAGTCACACATCATGATTTGGTCACCTCAAATAATATTAAACCTTACATGGACCATCGAATGGATACCAAGATTCATGGGACACTTTGATTGAAAATGGATGTATACATATGAATCCTGAATATGAGCCTACGGTTGTAAACCGATGGCTTAATACTGAAAATTGATTTCCAATCCTTATGGGAACTAACATCACAGCAATAGATCTTAAAAACATAGTGAGATCTGAAAAACTCATGGTATGACTATCCCATATCATCCTCCCATCCCAACCACATTAGACCATGATTTACAACCATCCTACTAAATTATACAAGTTCATTCGACATCCTTGTAATTGAATCACAGTATTTCTTACCCTTTCTCATAGTACTACTGAGAAAATTCATCACTTAAACATTGATGGACCACAACACATGATTCAAAACTATATGCTTTAGGGATTGAGCCACACAATAAAGAGATAAACATACCTAAAATGTCATAACCATTCAGGGATATCTCTCCTCCATACCATACTTCATTATATGATCATTTTAGTATCCACTAATCTATCACCAACCTAAAAAGGGTGTTAAGATCATCATTTATTGGTAATTCTATTAATTGAAAAGGGATCTATCTTAATAATACACTTTTATATTTATTTCAATAAATAAGTTTCAAAACTTGTGGTCACTAGAACAACATAATTGAATGTTACACCTCGAGTTGTTATAGGTCATCCATAATATGTTTGAACCACACCATATTCATGTACGTATATTTTTGTGTTATGAATAAAGACACCCAAATTCTTACATTCTGGGGGGCCAATAATTCCTAATATATCTCCCACAACTGATCTTTCCGTCTATAAATCATTCATGACTCTTGTAAAAGAGGGGGGAAACCTCTATTTCGAAATGATATTGATGAATAAAGACAATGGTCTACTAACCAGAGGCATATAATCCTTTTAGAAAATGAGCTTTGATCCTTGTGATCCATAAAAAACCAATTATAGAATAAAACACCTTAGAGTGTTTTGGCCCATTACTAGATTGTGCACACCATATTCCATGATCATTGAATAGGTCATGGAAGTATGACATTAAATTGATTTACATTCCAATGTCTTATGTAAAACACCATAAACTAAATAAATATAAGGTATGACCTAAACACCCTGAACTAAAGTAAATGAATGTTTGAGTTTAAATACCATAAACAGAAGTAATATAAGGTATGATATAAAAATACCTTAACTAATGAAATATACGGTTTTAACTAAAAGACCATAAACTAATGAAACTGAAGGTATGATCTAGAATACCCTAAACTAAATCTACATAAGGACCATGTTAAAATACCACAAAATAAATCAATATAAGTTATGGGTAAAAATACTCTAAACATAACCAATATATGGCTAGAGAAAAAATACACTAATATAAAATCATATAATGTGTGAGATAAAATATCATAAAACAAAATCATAGGAGGTAAGAGCTAAAAGACCCTAAAATAAATAACGATAAAATGTATTCTTTTACAATTGAAAATATTATAGGTTACAAAAAATGGCTATAGAAAAAATCATGCTTCTCTCAGGAAGCATATCAATGTTGGAAATGGGTAAAACTCTCTCCCTATGGGACATCTATTCCACCACAAAATTATCCCAATCATAATAGGGTGATCTCATGATAACTGGAGAAGGTACATCAATTGGAAATGTCATGTTTTAGGGTATTTATTAGACCTTTTATAAATTAATATGTTATATTTATAATATTATGATCTAAAAATTATGGTTTAAATTTTATTATGAAAGGGATGTGTGTAGTAAAAAATTATTAAGAAATCAGATAAAAAAACGTCACAAACATCATGGAATAGATTACTGGGAAACAATATGAAAATTTCAGCAAATCATGTCCCAAATTGCACGAAAAAGTAGAATTATCAACATATGGGATTCTATCACATCAACATACAATAAAATTCAATATTGTAAAATTATAACACCATCAAAACATGTTATCAGAGGAATCATTGAACACTATTTTTATATTCTCCATGGAAGTAAAAAATTGGATGAATTTGTCAATAGACTACGTTTTCCCTTTCACAACCTTCTGTAACTACTGTAACAGTTTAGTAGCATCAATCTTCTCATACTCCACCACACCAAAAAGTCCTTGTTGACCCAGCATAATATAATCTACTCTATGACGAGTTTATTAATGATGTGATATATCATCATGTAGAATACCAATACAATATTCAATATAATCAATTTTGTACTTCCCAGTATTCACCATATCTCAGTGCTCTTCTCCCTCCACCAGACACCATGAATCATCACTAATGAACTAATCCTAGTTCTGCCACAGAAAATAGGAGGCCTTGGCAGGTACCACCCTCAAATTAATATCCCCCTTATGATCTTTTTGATATACCAACTCCATCACCAAAATTATGAGGGTGGTAAAATCAATATTATCATAACCAAGGGAAGGAAACAGAAATCATAGATGGACCAATTGAGCCTTTAACTTTTATATGGGTGTCTCTGAATCTATGGAAAAACCCTCCATCCGCATGTGTCTCACTATTGACTGATATAATGAAGTAGCCAAAGATTATAGATCTAGAAATATTTTGGGGATTAGAATATATTCCGTGACCATGTCATTTAGATAAAGATTCACACTAATGGTTATGGATGTTGTAGGCGCAGCATTACACACAACACTTTTTTTGCGCGGCTTGGCCTTTTTCGCGCAACCCTGCCTTTTTCGAGCAACTGGAAATTTTTCACGCAAATCGGCCTTTTTCGCGCAACATCCTTTACATGAACATTTTACTTGCATCACCACTCATATCTTCTCTAAGTAGTCAACCATACGAAATGAGGTGGTTTACAACTTATTTATAGGCGTCGCTGACCACCGTGCGCAAAACCCATTATGCCGTGAAAAACCTCTCATTCGACGCATAATATTTCGCGTAGGTACCCTTTTTTCGCGCACATCTCCATGTTTTTCGTGCAGCTCATGCCTTTGCCATTTTTCGACATTATGATTCTAAAACACTAATTTCGCAAAAAACCACACTCCACATTTTCATACACCATGCTATTTTTCTCAGTCACAACTGTTTTTCACGCACGCCACTATTTTTCGATCACGCCTTTGTTTTTTCGCGCACACCACTATTATTCGCGAACACCTTCCTTTTTTCATGAACCACTTCTTTTTTGCGTGAAATTTCTCTTGCCAACAACCTATGTCTTTATTTTCTGATTTTCAAGTCCAAAAATTTGGAAAACTATGGAGAACAGCGCCACCTTCAATACTGTTGTCTGCTTTAACACTATGATCACTTTACTAAAACACATTCTGAACATCCACTAAGGATTGACAAGAAACACAAACCATACTCCAATTCATGCGTAGAATAGCCGTGGTTCCAACAATCTCCCAATTTGGGATTGTTTTCAATCACCAAATAAATTAAATAGAGCACCACCCACATGAAAACCAAAAATTCAAGAACCAACTAAGACAACACTCTATGTCTACATGAGTAATGCTCATTGTACAAAACAAGGGAGGAAGCTCGAATTGGGTTCCTATGTTCTAGAATTCTCAATGATGTAAAAGTAATTCTCTTACAGTGTCACAGAAGCATTACATGTCTAATTTATTCCTTCTCATCCTATCACTGAAACTGAATTCTCATCATGTCACATAAGCATTACATGTCCAAGACATTCATGAATTTATTCATTTCCTCTCCATTGACATTAAATCCAAAGACTGGTAATTTTTCATTGTTGAGTTCAAAACACACTCCCTACGGATAGTATCTCTTCTACAAACCTGTATCACATCCATAAATAGATTAAAAGTACTTGAAATAACTGGGGAGAGGGGTATTTCGTAACCTCCTTATGCACTGTGAGGTGGATGAACACCGAGGTTCAACTGATGCTTCTCAAACACAGCCGCTGAAAGTGTCTTGGTTAGGATATCAGCCACTTTCTCATCCATTCCCACATGATCCATTCTAATCACGCATTGGTCAACTTTTTCTTTGATAATGTGATACCTAATATCAATATGTTTTTTAAAATAATGTTGAACGTGATTCTTCGTATGATAAATTGTGATCTTGTTATCGTAGTAAATTACCATTGGTTGCTTCATCTCATCACCAATATCTGTTAGTTGTTGCTTCATCCATAGCCATTGAGGTCATGCCTTTGTGGCGGAGATATACTCATCTTCATTAATGCTAAGAGAAGTACTTTCATGTTTCTTTCTCAACCATCCAACACATTTATTCCCAATATAGAATGCTCCACCACTGGTGTAATTTTTATCCACTACATCCCCAGCCCAGTCTGCATTAGAAAATGCTGATAATTCATTGTCCCTTCCTATAGCAATGTATAATCCACAATTGTGAGTACCCTGAATATACCTCATGATTATTTTTACTACTGCCATACGTTCCTCCTTTGGATTACACTGAATGTGGGCCGCTAGACATGTTGCAAAGACAATATCTGACCTTTTCGCTGTCAGGTACAGTAGGCTCCCAATTATCCTCGTGTACATAGTGGGGTCAACAGATGTACCATCCTCATGCTTTCCAAGTTTGGTTCCAACTACAATCGGAGTGGACAATGGTTTAGAGTCTTGCATATTAAACTTCATCAGTAGCTCTCTTGCATAATTTTCTTGAGAAATGATAGAGTAATCCTTTTTTTGAATCACCTCATGCCCAATGAAATATGTGATCTCCCCAATCATAGACATTTGAAATTCTGATTTCTGGTGATTGGACAATTTATCCACTGATTTCTCCCTGATTCCACCAAATATAATATCATCAACATAGACTAGAACCACGTAATGATCTTTTGGAGAATTCTTCAAATATAGACTGTGATCTACTCCTCCTCTTTTGAATTACAGCTTCTTGAGCTATGAGTCCAGCCGAGAATACCATGATCGTGGTGCCTGCTTCAAACCATATAGAGCATTAATTAGTTTGCAAACCATTGTATCATCAGTACCAAGAAGAAAACCCACTAGTTGTTCAATGTAGAGTTTGGCTTAGAGTACACCATTCATGAATGATATCTTTATATCCATTGGATATACTTTATATTCTATTTGGTGTTCCATGTCAAGGAAAATCCCGATTGACTCCAGTCTAGCCACTGGAGCAATGGTTTCTTCAACATCAACACCTTCAATCTAGGAGTATCCATTACATACCAGTCGTGCCTTATTTTTAATATCATGTCAATGCTCATAAAACATGTTTTTGAAGATCCATTTTGTACCAATCACATTGTGACCTTCGGGTCTCTGGACAAGATCCCATGTATGATTCTTTTAAATCTAATCTAACTCTTAATTCATGGCTTTCACCCAAGATTTATCCTTTGCTGCTTCTTCAAATGGGGATGGCACCACAACATATAGAAATGTAGATTTTGTGTTATTCCTCATCCTCCTTATTTGTGTGGCTGCATTCCTACCCCCAATTATATTATATGGATCAATCTTAGCTCTTCGATTTCTCTTGGGTGGTTCACTTCAATTCTCTCCATACAAGGATTCTTCTTTAGATTCTTCTTGTGTGTCAACATCTAAATGTTAATACTGAGTGTTTTTTACACCTTCCTCTATATCTATATTTGTATTTCTCCACATTCACTTTCATCCTTACATTCTATCACATCATCATATGAAATCATTGAAGAATTTGTGATTTTCTCTTCAATGATATTAACATTGTTACATTCCAAAGTCCCTCCTAATAGCTTGTTGAAACACTTATACGCTTTTCTGTACATTGAGTATCCTAGGAAAATTCCTTCTTCTTAATTGTCACCATACATCCCTTGATTTCCTTCTTTGTACCTAATGAAGCATTTACTTCCAAATATAGGAAAATATTTCAAAGAGGGATTCCTTCCATGCCACAATTCATATGGTGTCTTCGTCTCACCCATATTAAGTCATGTTCTATTATGAATATACACTTCAACTTGAACAGCCCCTTTCCAGTAATTTTGTGGAATAAAACTCTCAATTAGCATAGTTCATGAACTGTTGTTCAAATGTCGAATCCTACATTCAACAACTCCATTTTGATGTGGAGTTATCACTGCTGCTACCTCATGTTGTATCCCATGGTTCTCTAGATAGTATTCAAATTCAATGGATGTGTATTCCCATACATTGTTAGATTTCAGTACATTGATTGTTCATCCAATATCATTCTCAGCAATTCAACGATATTTTTTAATGCAGTCCAGTACTTTTCATTTAGTATGTATAACCATAAAACATTCCATTCTACTGTAATAATCTATGAAAAGTACAAAGTATATTTCTGTATGAGTTTTGGAAACATTTATCAGCCCACATACATTTGTATGAATGAGATCAAGAAGATGAGATACCCTTTTCTTCTTTGGCTGATATGAACTGCAGACCAACTACCTACAAATGCATGTATCACATGATATTTCACGTTCAAGCGTTGGGTTGAGAATGTCAATGACAATACTCATTTATGAAATTTTCTCCATGTCTTGTTGATTTATGTTCCCTAGTGTCTGATTACAATAGATGTTTTCCTCTTCAACAGTCATGTAAAAGATTTCTTCTTTACTATCAACCTGATACAGGTTGCCTTCGGTTCTACATCCATTCAGAAGTGAATTTGGCGTCTTTCCCGTTATAGGGAATCCCTTCTGATTGAAAGTTACTATATGTCCCGAGACACAGAGTTGACTCACACTTAGAATATTATAACTCATACCATCCACAAAAAGAACAATGATTTTCTTTAGTTCACCATTAGATAGATCAGTACTTCCACAAACTTTTATCTTTAATGCACCATCATTACCGAAACACATTTTACCCTCGACCTTTTTCTTGATATTCATTAATAGGTCTGCATTACATGTCGTTTGAGAATAACAACCACTATCTAGAATCCAAGTGTTGTTTATTGTTTCATCTTTGCGGGCCACCTCTACTAGGATTGATTTTTCAATTTTTTTCTTTTCTTTCCAAATGTCATTGGATTGAATGTTAAACACTGAGGACCTTTCAATTCTCTCATCCGAGTACATGGGTTCTTCATAGTCAATGTCTTCTTATAGAGAAGTAAACCTGTTTGTAAGAGAAACATTGTCTTGTTCATGTGCTTTGACTTGTCTCAAACTCCGTTATGAGGTGTTCATGTTCCTTATTTTCCTGCAATCAATGGCCTTATTACAAATGTTATAACAATGAAAAAAATATCCATAGAAATTGTTTCTTTTAAAAGAATTAATATATGAATTTGTTCCCCTTTGATTAAATCCCATATCTTCTTCATTCAAATAGCTTCATTCCTCTTAGCAATAAGATATGGTATGGCCCAGATATCCACAGAACAGACACTTCATGAGAGGAACTCTCTTCTCACTTTTGTTTATACTTATACCTTCTATTGTGGGATAGTAGTTTAAATTCCCCTTGTTCATGGAGGCTCGAGCATAGTCTTCAACTCTTCTATTAGATTGAATTGGATGTTTCTTTTTCAACACTTCAGGAGACATTTCTCCATGTCCCACATTTAGCCTTCCTTTATTTTGGTCTCCTTTGTTTAAAGCATTTGACAATTCATCCTCAAAACTGATTCAACTATTTTCTGTGGAAACGGGTCTTTGATCACTCAAAATCATTTCAACTCCATTAGAGACACGTTTTTCTCTCTCCAACAGCTCAGCATCTGAGAACCGTCCAATCTGTATTTTCTTCCTACTTTCTTTTGAAATTGAATCTCACTCAATTTTACTACTAAGAGTAAAAAAATATTCCTCATTATGCGTCGATGTCTTGGAATTTTCCTCTATTCTGGAGGTCAGGTCATTGATGAACTTTGCATGTTCTTCAGTAGTCATCTTCAGATCAAAACATCATCATTTTTTCATGTATTTTATACTATACATTCAAAAATTCTTCCTGTTGTTCAATTTCAGCTTCAAGTTGATCAACATATTCAGTTGAGTCTTCTACAATTGATTTCTAATTATTGCAACTCTTACCTTTAATCATAATCTTTCTAATAGAATCCTTATGTTGTATCTCAGGATTGGAACTAGTTATCAACTAATTTTCTCTACCTATCTCTTCTGGTTTTTCAATAGTGGCCATCATGGAAGTTTGGTTTACAGTTTTGGTTGTTCATCATCAATAAATTCATTATCATCATCTTCCTCTTCACAGAAAAAACACTTCTTTGGTAATTTATTTCTTGATTTGAAGTATCAATTATTGAAATACCATTTCTAAGTCTTCTCAATGTTTTTAGCTTCACTATTCTCATCATCAATCTTTCTTAAGCACTGAGAGGAAACGTGACCAAGTTTTCCACAACAAAATTAAGCTAGAGGTAGCTTCCCTTTGAATTTCCCTCTTCCATTATGGAACATCTTTTCAATGAGATATATAATTTATTTTTCCTCATCATCTTCACCACTACTATCTATTATGATTTTTATTTTCTCAATGGCTTTGAACACTATTTAATTGCTCAGTCGAGTCATTGCATCTTTTTGTTTGTCTCCCATTTCATATGCCACCAGGCTACATAGTAGATCATCCAGAGAAAGTTTGGAAAGATATATTTCCTGAAGGACTGAAACCATTGCATTGTACAGGGGTGGAAGTCTTCTCAATATTTTTTTCACAATTTCCATTCCTTTTATTTCTTCTCCCAGACCCCAAATTTCTTCGACCACTTCAGTAATTCGATTGAAGAAGGAGTCTGCATTCCCATCAGGATGCATCTTCATATCATTGACCCTATTGTGTAGGACTTGTAGTTTCTCCTCCACTATTTTTTATCTCCTTCATAAATATTTCATAATTTATCCCACATGGACTTTTCTGAGGTGAAATTCATCACTTTTAGATAGATCTGATCTGAATCGGCTGCGGTGAGAGCATTCTATGCTTTAGCATCTGCATGATGAATTTTCCAATCTGCATTAGTCATAGCCATCCCTATTGGATCAGTAAAATGTATACCTTGCATAGTGGATAAAAGAACATCCATTCTAAGGGATCTTAGATGTGATCTCATTCTATTCTTCCAAATCTAAAAATTACTTCCTTCAAAGAGGGGAACTCCCATCTAATTGGCTGTATTTTCCATGGCAGTAAAAGACATATCAAACTCCAGCAACCTAGCTCTGATACCACTTGAAAGACCCAGGAACACCATGTGAGGGGAGGGTGAATCAGGTTGTCATATAATTCTTCATAAAGTGGTGGATCTTGTTCCCACATTGGTAGGAACATGCTAAAAATGTCAAACAAATTAAATCATGTAGTTCACACAACACTTTTACTTGGTTCACCACAAAGGGAAACGTCCAAGGTGAATACACCGAGAGGTTATTGGTCATACCTAATTCCACTAAACATTAATAGTTGGGTATTAAAAAGATTGGTTACAGTCACTCTATTCTAGGCACACTGCCTTTACAAATGTTCAAGAATATCTCTCTGCATCCCTCGGGTCACTCCCGTTGACTCCCCCTGGCTCACTTACTTTGGTGAAGTCCCAATCAGTTTATAGACGTGAAGGTCTCTTCAATATATTTTCATTGAAGTCTTTGCCTCTACATAGAAAGAGACTATGCTTGCATCGAAGTACTGAAATGAAGCACTTGAATTCAGTTTACTGCTAAACTAGATAATCAGAAATTCACAAACGGTTTATACTAATGATTTCGCGCAACTCATACCCTTTGCTTGAAATATCTCACTTTTCTGAAAATACATGATTTTCTTGTGAAAAATATTTTTCGTAACAACTTCATTTACACGTATCTTTATGCACATCACCTTTTTATCAAAGCTTTTCCTTTTTCGCGTAACACAACATTTTTCACCCAACTCGGCCTTTTCGCTGAACTCGTCATTTTTCATGCAACATCTTTTACATGAAAATTTTATGAGCATCAGCACTCTGATCTTCACTAAGTCTTCAACTGTATGGAATGAGGGGATCACCTATTATTAATTGGTTTCACATACCCCTGTACACAAAACCCACTGTGGAACAAAAAACCTCTCATTCGACGTGTTATATTTCACATAGGTACCGTTTTTCACACACATCTCCATTTTTTTCGCACAGCCCATGCCTTTGAAATTTTTCTAAATTCTGATTCTGAAACACTACTTGTGAAAAAACCTCGCTCCGCATTTTCGCAGTCTCCACTATTTTTCACGCATGCCTCTATTTTTTGGCACACACCACTATTTTTCAGGCACGCCTCCCTTATTTCGCACACTACTTCTTTTTGGAGCGCACCTCCTATTGCCAATAACATAGGTCTTCATTTCCTGATTTTCAGGTCCAAAAATTTTGAAAACACTAGAAAACAGTGCCACCATCAGTATTGTTGTCTACTTGAACTATATGATCACATTACTACCACACATACTGAACATCCACTGAGGATTGACAACAAACACAAACCATACTCCAATTCTTTCATAGAATAGCCATGGTTCCAATAGAATATTGGGGAAAAACTCATCATGATTCCCACATGATATAGGAGCACAAAATATCTTAACTACAACCGAAATCCTGATCTACCCCTCACCATATGTGAGGTTGAATGTATTCATTTCTAGACTCCAATGGATGAAGAGTTCCATCATCAGACCATTATTGTAATAGCAAGACGTATGTGATATTTATACATCCTCATAAATTCAAATTTTCTTCAACTCCTCAACAAATTCAGATGTAATATATTATAGCCAGAATGGATATCCCCAATCCATCCCATAGATTCCTCCCAACTGTAAGTCCCAATTTGGAATCCACCAAAACATTTTGTTCGATTCAGATTTCCCCATTATTTAGTGGTACATCTAAATATCCTCACCTCTTTCACGATTGTTGTCATAAATGTATATAGCAATGTACATCAATGTATCTTCATATTCATGGTCTTCTTCATCATATAATGTATGCCCCCCAAAAAGAAGTTCTCTCAGAAGGTGTTATTAGTACTCCTAATCCAGGAAGATGGTATGAATGGTGATTTCATGGGAGGATTGGGAGAATAATTATTATGACCAAACTTATATAAAGGTCGAACGTCTTAAGGAGGATATCCCACCATCCATTACTACAATAATATTTTTCAATCCCATATAAAGTTCTCCAATGTCATAGTGACAAGTAGGATACATGCTCAACACAATAGCATATTATTGGGAAAAATATTTTTTCATCGCCCTCTTAGAAGGATTATGTGAAGCTTGATTTGAACTAGAAGCCATATAAATAGAATAATGTAGAATACGTGAGACTGATGAAATAAAAACATGTCAAAAAACATAAATTTAAATTCCAGCATCATTGTGCACAATGAATGAATTTAGAATGGGATTATTGAGTCACATTTGAAACTCACAAATTGCCTTACCTTCTAGATGACTTTTAGGTCCCCAAAACCCACAGGGAATCATGAAAAAACCTGAACCATTGAAGACATTAGATCGTTCCGCTTAAAAATGGTCACATGAAGAACATGATATTTATAATCAATCATACTATCAATCTAAATGATTCCATGGAACCCCCCATGACAATTTAGCATCCTCACAACCAAGGTATAAATAATATCTAGAGTATATTTTGTTGTTAGTTATACTTGGACATGATAAAATGATATCTTGCAAAAGAATTCTCTCAAAAAGTCTTGATAATAGGTCTTGATATTTTTTCATTAATAATAGTACAATGTAATGGGAGTTTTATGGAAATAGTATAAGAGTTACCTAGAGAATTGATGTTCTAGTAAATGAATCATCACTCCACTACCACATTTATTGTGCACCTCATGGATTTCCAAAGAACTCTTAAGAGGAAAAGTGTCACAAGGACACTGATTCATGACTGTTCAAAAGGCTGAGGTACGAATTTATATTCCTCAAAACCGAATACTTGGTCCTATTGAACATCACTCCTGTTAGGGGGCAATTATTCTTTCCCACAAAATGGCCATAAAAAATTTTCAAATTAATTATTCCTTGAATGTGGGTATTATTTCCTACTCAAATTCGATGGAAGATGAAGATATATGAGACTCTTGGATCACACGATCCACTAAAGTAAATGTCATCTCATTATCATCATAAGGTTTCATGTAAAATCCCTTACTCAACACATATACTACACGATTTTATGTGAAGAACATTTGGACAAGTCTATCTACTCGCATGAAATACACCCATGTCAATGGATAGTCATATGGAGGCTGTCGATCAAGAACCCCTAGGACACATTTCTTGTTAATCTGTGGGCCCCAAACAAAGAATCCTAAATTCCATCAAAAATAGGATGAAAATATCTAAATGTTGGGAGCCTCTTGCTGTCATAAAATTCTAATGAGCATCACCAATAAGAATAATATTTTTCCATTAAATAAATTTTCCAACACATGAGATCCATAACCATAGAAAAATTAAACAAATTAAATACATATGAATGGGATGGTTGCCTATTGTAGACATAAAATACCCACAACGCACCCCTGGCGAGTCGTAAGACACTACAATACCCTGACGAAATGTTCCCCACACCTCATGAAAAACTGAAGACATTTAATCCAAATGACACAGATAACATCATACATATCCATACAAACATGTTCTTCCCCTTGGTCTCCACTAGGAAAAATAAATGGAATTATACATTAAATTACCTCACATCTTCCCAAGACCTCATCGAGCTTGCTGCACATCATCATGGGGTATAATTAATTTATTCAAATACATTCTATCAACCACACAAAATCCAAATATTTTTTAAAATAAATATAAGAAATGAAAAAGTATGGAGGTGGTAGATCTCACAATTATAAAACTATTTAAACAATCCTAGGTTGTCCATGTCATGTTCCCACAAGACCCCTTCATGGGCTGGCCTGATTTCAAAAAATCCCACTAACATGTAAGCCTTGTCTCACGAACAGCTATAGAATAGTCGATTGAAGACCTAAAAGGCCTATTAATATCCATCTTGGTCTTTCAAAATCCCTTTTAAATGATTATATAATAATATGAATGTCGCTTAGAATATCCTCAATATCATACTTGACTTTACTAATGGTAAATAATTCAAAAAATGGGCCATTTTTTAGATACATTCATTGTTGTTGGATGTCACATTACATCCCCATAGTGATTCATGAAAAGAAACTCCTAAACATGTGTGATTCAATTGTTGTTTTTCAACTCCATCTGAGAGTCATGTTGTCATCACCATGAAAAAAGTTGTAAAAATCGAGTGGAATATCTTATAAACTCCCACCCAAGACATAATGGAAAAAATTGATTTTTTGAATCTAGTCACAATATAACTAAAAATAAACATATTGGATTTCTTAGACTAGCTGGTATCATGAAATGTAATTCTTCTTGTAAAATAAGATCTGATGTATATCTAGAGTTATCATGTAGCATGCGTAATCACTTTGTATGATCATTGTATGTCACAAGGAGTACATCTAAAAGAACACGTGAAGAACAACCCACATAAATTATAGATTAAGCAAGACCTCAAACAATGAAAATATAAATAAATATAAGGAACTCACTATAAATTTTTTGAATAAAGTCTATGAAAAAATGAAACATATGAAAATCACTTATACGCTGATCCCCATACAGTTTTCATGAACCTCCAATTTCACAAAAAAAACCAAGGGCATGTTTTCCATACATCACAACACTCCTTTGGAAATATTATTTGGATCATTAAATGTCCCCCAAATGTGTCAATCTTGGATTCATGGAACCCCATGTGCATGCAACCTATGTCTCATGAAGCCCTTCATGCTCTATATATAAATCTCACGGTGTCCTTCCAACATGTCTCCCAACGCATATGGTGATGAAATTGTACATTAGATGAGTCTATCAAAGAAACATGGGAATGTCAACTTACTAACACGATGCCCTCCGGGCGTACTAGCCAGGTCTCACGATGTCCTCTTCACATTCCAGCTAAGAGAGGCAGCACCATCCAAGACATGTCACATTGTCCCTCAAGATTCCCTCCAAAAATGTTAGTTGGTTTTTGGGATGGAACGAGTGCATGTTAGTTGTATCTTGTGGAACCCTACAGAATTGATAGCATAGATCATGCAATATATTCGAGGGTCAACCTACTAGTCTTGTGATACTTAGAAACATGTTAGACATGATCATGCAACAACACTCAGACAATTTGTATGGGATATGTGACACCACATTGATGATCTAGTTGGATTGTTTGATTGTCTTGAGACATTTTTATCTAGTAGAATCTATCGTACCAAATATCAAATCAATTCATATCATGAATTAAATCCATGTAGGTCCAGAATAAAATTAAACCATCTCACAAAGGCATCTTTGGACTTGAAAACCTTATTAATCCATAGTGGCTGTGTTCATATTATATTGGTAGTCACACTATGTGAGACCCAACCAATGGAACTACATGAAAATGGATTCAGGTATAAACATGATATTTAGGACATTTCAATGTACTTTGAGATGAAAATCACACTTATGAAGGGATTTGATAGTGGAAAAGTCATGCATCCATAATCATTGAGAATGATTAGTTTACATCCCTTGTTTCTAACACTGAGAATAGATCACACAGAAATAGGGAGTTGAAATAATCAGGTAATTCACATCATAAACCTATATAACGTAAATGGAAACAACAGTTTTTAAGCCCCAAACCACAGTATAATATTATATTTTCTGCATATAAGGGCAATGGAGACGTGTATGACTCGACCAACTAAACTAAGAGGACTCTGATTCCTTCTATAACCTCGATATGTAGGATGTCGTTCAAAGGCCCAAGCCTGAACTCAAATTTGAATCCTCATCAATTTATGTATTTCCATATCTCCAAAATTTAATCAATAGTGACCGAATCGTTCCCATTTAATATATATTCTATTGCATCCATCAGTAGATCGATGATCCAACTGAACAATGATGAATCTGATTCCCGCTATAATCATGATTCATAGGACAACTCCCTAAGACTCAAACCCCGTATTTTACATCCTAAGAGTATTCCTAGTACATAAGACCTAAATCTATATGTGGTGATATAGGTTACTTGTGATCCCTTGTTCCTCACAGCATGTATTGATCACATGGTCTTGGTGAGTTATGATGATCACCTCATTATCATCATGAATCCCCATCATACATGGCTATCTTAATATTTAATGCCCAATTTGTGGGATGATATAAACATCCCACATATAAGGGAATATTATTTAGGGACAGTCCTGAGGGTGTGATAGAAATATGATATCTCTAATTGCTATTGTATCTAAAATACATAGGATGTATCCTATATATTCGATCTCAAATATCTTGTTGCAAAGTGCCACTACATATATCCTTTAAACATATTGTTAAACTGTATGGTTTTATAGAGAAAAATGGTGACTAATGCTGAAAATAATCTCAATATGTAGGACACATCATAATGTATCAATTCCCTCCTAATAATATTAATATTCTCTCTAAATGGAAGCATATTCTAAAATTTTTTATAATATATCTTCATCATATAAGTAGTTGTTCAATACTGGAAGATGGATTAACTATATCATTTATGTAAATATGGATTCACTAACATTGTACCCTTATTCTGTGTATGATGAAAATTACGTTACAAATCAGTTTTTAAGGACAACATGTACTATATATGTATTAGGTTTAAATTCCCAAACATATCTTAAATCTAAAAGTGAGTCCTATAATAGAAATCAATTCACCAAAAAGGGTTAACTGAGACCAAACTCACACCCTCTGAAACAGTTTGATTCACTAAGAATAATTTGAATTTAATCCCCCATTGGCCTCCTACCTTTCTAATGTTGGTTTTTACCATTTTATATATATTGGATGTGTTGGGGATTCCATTAAAAATGAAAATGGTGACACAATGTGAATTATTTTTCATGAAATGAAACCCCCCAAATCAATCATCAGACTAAATAGAACCCACACCTATCAGTGTCCACTGTAATCTATTTTCTATTTAAACAAAGAGATAAATATCAACTTGAACATAGTATCGCCAAGTTGAGAATTAATAATTTAAAAAAATTAAACTTGTATAAATACTGAATATTCAAATCTAAAATCATAATTAACAAGAATAATTTGTTTATTCTGGATCACCACTATTAATTTTAAATAATAGTTAATAATATTAACAATAAATAATTTTTCTATGTTATAAAATATGTTAACTACATTGAAGAATAAAAATGATAAAAAACATAAGGTTACTCAAATACTAATAATGTTGATAAAACCATAGAACACTTGTGGAGAAAGGAAGAAAACATGGAAACTAAAGAAGCATGAAGTGGTTCTTTGAGTTTTGGGAGAATGGATTAAGAAATGAAGGAACAAATCATGAAGGATTTGAAATTTAGAAATAAATCAATTGGGTAATGATTAAGTGGAAAATCATGACGCAGCCTTTGTGGGATTTTATGTCAATCCAGTACATAAGAGGTTAGATATAAAAGAAGAACCCCCCCATCATAATAATAAGTATATTATTAGATTAATAATTATTTAATAAATAATATATATATATGTATAATTATCATAACTCACACAATAGAAATTTAACCCATTCAATTGATGTTACATAATGACATGGAGTGAATCCAGATTGAATTGTGCACAATTGGTTTTCTAAAATTAATAATTGTGAAGTCTTAGAAGATAGTATTGAGGAATGGGTTTGTGAGTAATGAGAAACCAAAAACATCATATTCAATATGTTTGTAGGGACCCCCTCCCTATTAAAGCTATTATTATATTTAATAATTAAAGTGATGCATGAGTACATGGGAGGGATATGATTAGTGCAGTTTGTTTTTGAAAACATGGACATGTTTGATAGAGTTTAAGGATGATCTTATTATCACACATCATGGAATAATGTATCATGAAAATTCATGTATTTTTAACAATTTAAATTGAACAATTGAGGTATATGTTATTCCAAATGGTGGAAATTAATGTTTAGGTATTATTTAGAGGACATATGTTTTTAAATATATCAACATGAAGAATATGAGGTGGAATATATAACTTAATACAAATTTGTACATGCATGTGGTATGTTATTTAAATATACATAAATTTCTTAGGAAAAATAATAAAAATTGAAATTTGAATAGAAACATATGTCCAAGAAGTGTATTGGGACATCCCAACTATCTATATAATTTTTTTAATTATCAAAAAATTATTTTAGGACCAATTTGATAATGGAATACACATAGGAGTTGATGAAAATAAGACAGAGAACGAGTTAAATTAAAAATTCCATGTATATGTGTTATATGCTAACATTATGTTGTAATATAAGTGATATTTTGGATACTTTAATGCCTCAGGAAGAATAGAACATGAAATTTTTTTTACTATAAGATCCTCAGTTGATAAAAACATTTTTAATAGTTTTGTCTAGAATTTGTAACTTTTATTAGGAGTTAATGATGTTCACATAAATAGTTTTCAAACCTATTTAAATGAAAGAATTTTCCTTCTGAAGAATATGAATATACTAGTTGTATTCCCTTGTTTTTATTTACATGTGATATTAATTGATGTTTCAAGTGGTGTGTTACTCACAAATGTGTTTAAATCTTATGAATTAACTATTTTTTTTGTGTAGTTTACTTGATGTATCATGTTGTAAAAGTGATCATTCTATATATGTTTTAAATATATTTAATGAACTGATAATTGAATACATTTATAATTTTGAATTTTGAATATTTCTTCCTTAACAGATCTTTGTCTCAATCGAATTATTGGATTATATTAAAAGTGTTTACCAAGAGGTTCTTCACCCATTCCTGTTTGAATGAATGTGTGTAATTGAAATATGGATATTTAAAGGATTGAAACTTTTATGATTCCAGACATTTTGAAAGTCATTGATAATTTACACAAATGGTTATACAATAGTGTATTTTGGGTGAGAAAAGTTTCTCTGAATTTGAATACCATCATGGAATCATAAGGATCTCAGTTTCGAAAAATGTTATTGTATGTTGATTAAAAATTAATTTGATTATTTAATATACAGTTTTTTCATTTCTAAAGGATGTATAAATGAAGGGACTTTTTATTTTATTTATAATAGGGATGTAATAATATAGTTTTTATAACCTATATTCAAAAAACACAAAGGAAAATAATTTTTTAACCAGTGGTTATTTTATATTTTATTTTTTAATAGTTTGGATATGGAATTATTATCAAGAAGTGTTGATAATAATTTTTAGAATCATGGATATGTAATTATGGGAAATTTCATGAATGGATATTTATAAATATTGTTTTTGAGGTATTAATGTATCAGAGGCTATATATTAATTAGAAACTGGGCGTCCTCTATAAAGAAAACATTTGAAAATTTGTTGTCAATTTTAATTTTATAATCCGGAATCTTTAAGATATAGTTTGATTGGTTGGACACTCATGTGGAATATGGGAATGAAAATTTTTGGATAATAATAATATTTAAATGATAATAGAGGGGTGAAATGGAGTTAAAAACTATTAGTTAATTAAAATCCAAATCCTCTTTATTAATGTTACCAGAATCATATGGAATTCTGCGATTAGAGTACTATATCAGAATAAGAGTTATTCCAGTTAATTATAGTATAGACGTTTTTTAATAAAATACAATTTCATTATAAATTATTATCATAATTACAAAAACTTATAGAAATAATTAAAATGATACATTAATATATTATATAGTTAAAAAATAAAAATATAAAATTAGTAAGTACACATTAAACATATACATAATGGAGGTCAATAAACATGATGTAATGTATCCATAGTTTTACCCAAACATTATGGTCCATCTTTCATCAATAATAATTCCTTCGATCCCAATTCTTCGAATAAACTCCATATTTCTATCCCCGAAAGAACTCGACCAGCTTGATTAGATCAAGCAATCATCCAATTTCAGAAATCAATTAATACTAGAATTGATCGAACATAGAATACAATTGAAGAAATATTATTCGGATTTTAAAATCCTCACATGGAATCCATAGAATGAAATCTCTGAAAAATATTACTAAGGTAAAGAAATGATATGTTATAACAAGGAAATCAAAAATGGGATGAATATTCAAAAAAATCCACTCTCAACTCCTCTATTGCATGTCCAGGAACACCAATAAAATTCATATTTCCAAGATTCATGAGGTTTTTTTCATATAAATTTGATGATCTTCATCTTGATGGATTAGAATGATCTATATATTTCCAACCAATGTCTCTTTTGATAGAACCAATATAATGATGTAAATATGTATTACTTACAATAAAAATAGTTTGAATAATTTTATTATAATATTATTTGGATGGAATAGATTTTTTCTTTTATTATGAATCAATATAGGTTTGAATGATAGAATAAACATGGTTAGTATAATGGACTAAACACTGTTAATATGATTATTTTTTTCCATTCCAATGAACAAGACTCAGGTAATATCAATGTTTAAAATTATATCTGGATGATTTATAGTTATCTATCTATAAATATTTCTACATCCCTAAAATAAAATATTTTGTACAAAAACATTCAAAGAACACGGAAAATATAACGTTAGTAATGAATTTTATTTCAGGGTGTTTTTTTATTTTGAAAACTGGGGATATAATGTCTGGAATGTAAACCATTCTACAAAAAATTCGACCATTTTTTTAAATAAAAAACAAAACACATAAAAACAAAATACATAAAAACAAAAATTTATAAACATTTTATCCCATTAGTCGTTTAGGAACACATATCATATTAATCATAATTATATGACCCTCTCTCTCTATATATCCCTTTTTAAATAATTTTTTTCCATATTAATAAGGTAATATAACTTATTAAAAACATATACCTTTAAACAAAATATTCATTGATAAATTTTCTAAAAATAATATTACATAATAAATAATCTCTCCCCCATTAAATAATTCTTCACTGTGTCTTATTTTACCAAAAGAAATATAGGGGATAGAATGTACATAAAATGATAATAAAAATATTGTACAAAATATTTTACATTGAATAAACATTTATACATGAAAATAGAAAGAAAAATAAACCAAATAAAATAAGAAATACCATGAAACATATTATGTGGAGAATAATTCATTTATACATTCATTCAAACAATTGTTTTAATTTTACATTAAGATTATAGAAGGAAATAATCATTCTTTTTTTTCTCATGCTTCTTTGCAATCTCTTCTGTATTAACGGAAACATATAGGTTCATCTAAATTGATAGATAATTCACCTCTAAAAGTTCATGTATTCCATCATGAATTTAAACTAATTGTAATTTTTTATTTACCCTACAAAATTATCATGTAATAGATTGTTTCTTAGTAATCCGAGCTCTCAACTTCTGAACTTGTTTCACGTGAAACACATTCTTCACTTAGAGTTCCACTATTTTTTATCTTGAGACTCTAGTAAAAACATGATTTGTTAAAATTATTCAAACATTTCATCAAATTCATATGGGAACATCTGGATTGAATCAATAATTTCAAAAAAATACCTTTTTAAATCATTATTATGTTTATTAAGAATCTCCTTATCCATTTTTTATCATTTTACCATTTCATTATCTATTTACCTCTAATTATTTATATCTTATATTAAACACTAATTTCGTGAAATCTTTTCCATTTTGAACTATATTTTTAGCTTACCAATGTAATGTGTTCAATTTTTCTAACTCATTTAATCTTATCAATATTTTTTTCACTAATATTATATATTTTTAATTTTTGGAATAGCATAAACATGACTTTACAATTATTTATTGATGAATGTGAATCTTGTTTCCATTCTCTGTTTAGAATGAGTATATTAATAATCTATTGAGTTTGGTGAATCAACAAAAATTTATCTCCTTGATGTTTTAGACGCACTTTCTCATTATCGTGCATATTATATTTCTTTTTAAAGCATTTGAATATTCTACAACATCAAAATTCTTATTAGTTAACTCATTATAATATAATTTATTATGTGATTCATGAATCTATATTTACTAGTTCCCCATTATTCTTTATTTGAAAAAATATTCAGCATCTTTCTTTGATTGGGTATGAAACAAAAGTGTTTCTAATGAACACCTTTTTTCATCCCTTACCTTTTCTTCTTATTCATATAAAGAATTTTATTTGTACTCTTCCACCAATTTATTTCCTAATTCTCTAGAAAACATTTCATTACTTCTAAAATCTAATTTTTTTGGATTATTTTATTATCTTATAACTTTTACAACTTTTTTAGAAACAAATTTTTCTCTTTTAATAATAAATTCCTTTACATTTTCCATAATAATTTAAACATCAGAGGTTCCAATTACAATAATTGGAGGAATGGGTTGCACAAATAATAGAAAATATATTGAAAGAACATTTTATACTTACTATCTAGTAGTAGAATGAATATATCTATGTTTTATTTCAATACCCGTAGTTAAACTCTCAATTATTTTTTCCTTATCAAATACATTTTTCAATTTTATATTCTTCTCATATTATTTCAAAACATCTTATGTTTTCTATTTATATAAAAATCCATAGCCTTATAGATACTGGACTCAAGATCACCAACTATATCTTATTCCTTTAGATTCATTGAATCCTGTGAGTTATTAATAAACCTGTCATTTACCTTATTTTTCTTCCTAGGTGGAAGGTAAATATATTTTTTTCTCTATTAATTAACCTTTTTTATAACTGATCATCTTCTGCATCAGAAGCTAATTTTTCAGATTTATCAACAATCCTCATTATACCTTGAGAAAAACATGTAGCACGCGAAACATTTTATGGTATGTTTCTATTAAATACATTATATTCATCTCTGTGTTCCTTTGAAAAAACACTAGGTTATTTAAGATGTAGTCAAAACATATCCATTAAATATAAATTTTCCACTTCTATGTTTTGAATTTCAAAAATGGTCATCTAGGGTTGTCATCAGCAAGTGATTTGGAGTCTGATAGAACAAAATTAATTTTTTGTGAATAGTAACATACCCTCATGAATAGTAATATGACTCTTATGAATAGTAAATAATATTATTATTTCATTTTCTTATGAAAATAAGATAATGATATCTTAATTAGTTTTTCAATGAGAAATAAAACTAATTGCACATTAAGATTGTTATTTTTCGAATTAACTATGATGTTATTTAAAAATTGGATTAATAATATTTATAATTTTATTTTGAAAATTGTATTTCACTTTATAATTCTACACATCGAAATATTCTTAGGGTGAATTTTTGGAATTTTTCCGAAACAATTGATTTTTCAGTGAATAGTAAAAAATACAGTTGTCAATTTCAGCATGTTTATGACATCATTAATGATGTCATAAATCTAGTATACTTTTTTATAGTTAAATAATATGCGAGGAGTCCCATTTGGCTTTAAACATGGGCTAATACCATGGGAAAGCCGATAGTTTTGCAAATAACACCCATGAGGTGTCCCTTGGATATTATTAAAATAATCCCTCACTTTTCCTAAAAATAACAACTCTTCCCTTCATTGAATTTATTATCAATTCTCATTCAACGATGTTCTAGACTCCTTACCTTCATATTAGTCCTCCCATGTTTTTCCTCAAGCTCCCATGGTCCCAACCTTCATGTTATGAGGGCTACTCTACAAGGTAAGAAAATTCCCATTTTCATTCTTTTTTCCTTTAATGTTCTATTTTATGTGGTATATCTTCCATGTTTCCATACCATGTTCTTATTTTTCTTCTTATTCTTGATCTAATGTATATTATGATTCATTTTTGGATAGGTGACCCTTGTCCCCTCTCTTTTTAAAATTTTCTAAAACCATGTTGCATAACCGTAGGATGCCAAATTTTAGTAAGCGATTTAAAAATTATTCTTTTATTTTGAGATCATTATTTATTCATTCTTCATATCCCCTTACCCAAGAGTAAAGAAATCTCTTGAATCTTTAATATTCTGGAATTTCTCACGTTCATGAGAAATTCATCATCAATCTTTTTCTTTCCCCCACTTGTTCATGAAATTAAAAACATTGTTCATCATGTGTTGAATGACTGACATCGTAGACGATGTGACTTCAATTTACATTAATTCATTCAAGTCTGGTCATGAAACCATTTATATGGTTGAACCAGGTTCTAATATATGTGTTATGACTCACACATGATTATGGAATTATTTTGTACTCAAGGTTCTAATTTATAAAATAAAATGAGGTTGTTATTATTAAAGAACCACTAAAACGATCTAAACGAACATCATTAATGTTTTAAATAATAAAACATCATCATGGTATATAACCCAAAATAATTATAAGATAATTTATATCTCCATAATTTCTTTAATAATATGTATTAATAATTCTTGATGTTTAACCATGTTTTAAATGAACATCCACTCATGGAAACAAGTAATAAACCATGAAAATCATGGGAGAAAATGCTTCCAAAACATGAATATTTAACTAATTGAACCAATAGAAAGGCCCATGAATGAACCTAATAAGGTTATACTAAATCTAATAAATTTATATTAGGTTTTTTAAATATTATTTAATGATGCTAAATTTTATTATTCGTGTCATTAAAACAAACGAAGAACACACTCAAGCATATGGTAAGGGGTTTCTCATCTCACATTCATTTCTGTGAGATTTCCATTATTCGCCAATTATTCCTTATATTTGGTATATGAGTACTAACATTTGATTTATAATGACAATATTCTATTTATTTTCATTTTATTCAATGATTAACTTGTTGGTTATTAAGTCCTGGTCATACGGTTTGACTGATTACATTGTGGTAGGGGACATTTCATAGCTGCCGATTTCATTGTGACTATCTTTGTATTGTGCAACTAATAATCCATATGTGGTGTACCTACTTCCCATTTGAGATCACTTTTCATTGGAAATTATATTTATATTAAATATCCATAATCTCATCTCATTGATATGTTTGCTGTCTAAAATGTATACCATTTTTCATACAGTGTTTTTTTAATGTTATTTTAATAATCGAAATGTTGAAGAATCTGTATACTCTACTCTATATGGATATTGAAAGGGAATATTTCTCTTGTATTTAATCAATATATAAAGAATTATTTGGACATGCAGTGGTGGGTGAGGCCTGCTATAGCCCCTCGATGCATAGGTAGGTCTCATGAGTCAAAATAGTTTGGTGAAAAACAATTCGAGTTTGTTTCCAAAAATCAGACGGGTTTCTACCCATAGAACTAAATCGTTTTTATGGTATTATGGTTTCATGTGACAGATACATGATGTCCAATTAATAAGCATTATCATTATTCAATAACAGTTATTATTTTTTATCCATGAGGTTTTCATTATGACAAAATCTATTGATGCAGTTTCATTCCCAGTTTATTAATGGCATTAGTTTTTCATTTACTCACTATGCCGTATTGATTAGTTCAGATTGATTATGATTCATTTATTATTGTACTCATGCTTCTGCTATTTTTAACCCTTACTGATCATTTTAGCTCACCCCTTTCATTGTCTACCTTCTACAGGTGATGAATAGAAGGTCTTATTTTGAGTTAATGTGGATACAGATTTAGGTTTTTTGTTATTTGTATTTTGTAACCATTTCCAATGTAATTTGAGTTACATCTATGTATATGGTTTCTATAAGACTGATAAATTGATCCTTCCTTTGGGATTTTAATACATTCTAACCGTGAAAATATCATAAGTAATGCATCGGCTCTAGCCTAGTGGGGTCGGGGTGTTACAGTTGGTATCAGAGGAAGTTTTGTAGAAAACATGGAAACTAGAGTAGGAAATTTATAATTGGGAATAAATCCCTAAGGTAGTATTTGGGGATAAACATACAAGACAATCCTAGTATTTTGGTAAAGAATATATTATGTGAATCATTCTAGGAAATACATACGAGTCTCGATACGTGCAGGTAGAGGTGGCTCTGGCACAGAGGTAACTAGGAGTGAAATCTCCGACAAGGAGTTTTGGGCATGACCCGGGGAATCCTGGTACATGATAACGGCCTTTCTGCACTCTTGGTTATGACACTCCCAGGGGATATGCTTAGGATAATACATATTTTCTTTACAAGACATTATGAAGGAGTTAATATACATTTTATCCTCAGAGAAACCTTGTTTATAAGATTACCTATGTATGGAATTTCAATATATGTTGAGTGACTTTCTATTTGAGATTCATAAACTAATTTAGTGTACCCCATTATTTAGAAATGGAATCTAATGGAAGAAAGGTAATAATTACTCATGGGAATGGTAGTGATCTACCTACGGAAGAAGTCAACTTAGTCAATGTTGGATCAGATCAGATCATGACAATATTGGGACAACATACTCATGTTGTAACAAATAACCATTCAACACATGTGTTAGATCATTTCATGCGGTAAAAGCCCCCATATTTCAGTAGGACTACAAATATAGTGGTTACTGAGTAATGGATCATGTCCCTTGAAAATATATTCATGGAATTAAGATGAAATGAAAATGAAAAGGTAGTACTAGAAGTATATTGTCTCAGGGGTCACACTGATCAATGGTGGTCCCTGATTCAAAATACCAAGGAGGAAGAAGAGATTGAAGATATAGAATGGAGGACTTTTAAGGAAATATTCTACAAAAAATATTTCCCTCGTGGGCAATGAATTGAAATGAAGAGGGAATTCCTTGGCTTGAAACACAGGGAAGAAGACAGCGTTGTAGAGTATGGGGCTACCTTCACAAGGCTGGCCAGGTACACTTTGGATTACGTACGTGACTCGGCGGACAAGTTTGATCATTTATTTTGAGTTCTTAAGCCATGTCTTCAGAGGGCACTGGATTCTCCATCATTTTAATTGTATGATGGAATTGTATCAAGAGATATCAAAACAGAGAAGAAATTTTCTAGATCATAATTTTTCAATGGAAACCATGATAAGAAGTAGCATTATAATAACAAAGGAAAAGGACAATCACCAATTAAGAGCAAGGGAATGAATAGTTTCCCTTTATGTGAGAACTGTGGAATGAATCATCCTGAGAAATGCTAAGGGCAGGGGAGTATACAATAATTGCAGACAAAATGGTCATCGATCTGATGAATACAAGGGGAAGAAACAATTCAATGATGTTCAATGCTAGAATTGCAGAGAGATGGGACACTACGAAAATATGTGTCCTAAGCGCCAAGGAAACATGCCGCAGAAATAGTCATGAGAGTAAGGGAGAGTATATGCGATTACAACAGCAGAGGTTGATGATCATAGTGATGTGGTGGCATGTACATTAATTTTTTCCTCAAACATAGCCAACACATTATTTGATTTTGGATCATTTCATTCCTTCATATCCTCTCATTTTTCCAAAAAAAATTAGATATGTCCAATTTGATTTAAAAAAGGAGTTGTCAGTCAAAACTCCCATGGGATGTATCATTGAAACAAAGGCATGTCGACTAGTCCCCCTCCAAACACAAAAACATGATTTATTTTCAAACCTTATCATTATACCCATTACTAAATTTGATATAATTCTATGTATGGATTGGTTGTAATATTATGATGTGAGGATTTATTGCAAGAAAAAGGCAGTTATTTTTTTTTAAATGTTGTAGAATCTCTTATCATTAGAGAGGAGACTTCGACATCAGATTCTTATCTATACCCACCCCCTAGTAGCTCTATTGAATGCAATTCATGGAGAGGAAGAGAACCCAATATCTATGGGTGAGAAAATAAATATTCAAATTGAAGATGTGCATATAGTGAAAGAATACATTTATGTGTTTCCAGAGGATTTTACTATACATCCTCTTAAGAAGGAAATTGATATTTCCGTTGACATAATTCATGGTACAAGGCCTATATCAAAGACCCCATATAGAAAGGCCACTATGAAGTTAGTGGAACTGAAGAAAGAACTAGATGAGTTGAGTGACAAAGGATTTATTCAACCTAGTGTTTCTCCATGGGGAACCCCAGTCTTGTTCGTAATGAAAAAAGATGGATCCATGAGGATATGCATTGATTACAGAGAAATCAATGATATTACAATAAATTATAAGTATACTCTACCCCGGATAGATGATTTATTTGACCAAATTCATGGAGATAAAAACTTTTCAATGATTGACATTTGATCTAGATATCATCAACTGATTGTGAGGAAGGAAGATATTTCAAAGACAACATTTCTAACCAGGTATGGGCATTATGAGTTTACAGCGATGCCTTTTGGACTGAAAAATGCACCATTTGTTTTCAAGGATTTAATGAATAGTGTTTTCAATTAATATATTGATAACATTTTTGTGATATTAATTAATGTTATCCTTGTATACTCAAAAAGTTATGAAGACTATGAGAGTCATTTGGGAGTTATTCTGGGAACTCTTTGAAGAAATGAATTATATGAGAAGTTTAGCAAGTGTGAATTCTGGCTTCAATTAGATTCTTTTCTAGGCCATATTGTCTCGATGGATGAAATCCAACATGATCCTGTGAAGAAAAAGGAAATCCAAGATTGTCCCATGCTAACAAACATAACTGAGGTACACAGTTTAATTGGCTTATCAGATTATTATCGGCGTTTTGTGCATAATTTTTCCCAACTGGCTAACCCACTAACGAAGCTCACACGAAAATGGGTTAAATTTTTTTGGACAAAGGATTGTGAATAATATTTCGAAGAACTGAATAGAAGATTAGTTAATGCTCCAATATTGACTCTACCATCAGAGAATAATGGGTTTCTTATTTATAGACATGCTTCAATGAAAAGACTTTGTTGTGTCCTTATGAAAAATGATAGGGTTATTTCTTATGCATAACGATAGCTAAAAATTCATGAGAAAATCTATCCTACTCACGGTCTTGAGTTAGCTGCTGTAATATTTATTTTGAAGATTTGGAGACATTATCTCTATGGTTAAAATTTGTAGATTTATACTAATCAATAGAGTTTAAAGTATATTTTTTGACCGAAAGAAATCAACCTGAGGAAAAGGATATCGATAGAACTACTCAAGGATTATTATTGCACGATACACTACCACCTGGGGAATGAAAATATGGTGGAAGATGCTTTGAGAAGAAAGGATCATGGATATTTGAATAAGATGAGAGTTGAAAGGGATCCTGTTTTGATGGTTATAGTAAAGAAGTATATGCGAATAACCATGGAAGGTGAAACATCAATGATTTTTTAAATGGTTTCAAAACCATCTTCACTAAAATGTATAAAATGTTTTCAGGTTGATGATGAGGAATTTCAAAAGATGATTAAAGTTATAAATGATGGGAGTTTGATTAACTTCGTATATGAAGATGGAATTTTTGAAATTTGGGAAAAGACATTGTGTTCTCGATATTCCAGATCTAAAAAGGGAATTCTTGGGTGATACTCATAATTCCAATTTCTATATACACCCTGGTAGCACTAAGATGTATAGAGATTTGATGGAATATTTTTGGTGGGACTACAGGAAGAGGGAGACTCCTAATTTTGTGTCATGATGTATGGTTTGTACACTTGTGAAAGGAGGAAGGAAATCGTCCGAAGTTGTATTGAAACCTCTTCATATACCTGAGTGGAAATGGGATAATATCATGATGGACTTTGTCATGGGACTACCAATGACTCCTAGAATGAACAATGCAATAAGGGTCATTGTTGATCTTCTTACCAAGTAATCACATTTTCATGCTATAAGAGAAGATCTACCACTTGAACGTCGTGAAAGACTATATGTTAACAAAGTTGTGAGACTTCATAGAGTTCCAAAATCAATTATTTATGATCGTGATCCAAGTTTTACATCATCATTCTGGAAATGCCTCCAGAAGGCTTTGAATACTGAGCTTCATATGAGTACTGCATAACACCCTCAAACTAGTGGACAGTCTGAAAGGACTATTCAAACTCTGGAAGACATGCTGAGATCATTCTCTCTTGACTTCCAAGGTATGTGGGATCAATACTTTCCTTTGGTGAAATTCTCCTACAACAATAGTTTCCATTCTATTATTCAAATGTCTCCATATGAAACATTATATGGAAAGTGATTTCGAACACCAACTTGTTGGGACGAAGTTGGTGAAAGGAAAATTATAGGCCCATAACATATTGAAGATACCATGACAAAGGTGAAGAAAATTCAAGCACATATTAAACCAGCCTAAAGTAGGATGAAGAGTTATAATGAAAACCGGAGAGAGGACTTTGAATTTCAAGTGGGGGATCTTGTATTTCTGAATGTAACTCTACAAAAGGGCATCTTAAGGCTCGGTAAGAAAGGGAAACTGAGCCCCAGGTACATCAGACCATTTGAAATTTTCGGAAGAATAGAAGTAACAGCATACCATTTAGAGATGCCGCCAAATCACTATATATTTCATGATGTGTTGGACATATCATTTTTAAGGAAATACATGACAGAACCAATGCATGAACTCAGAAATGAAGGAATAGAACTGGAACTGGATTTTTCATACTGTGAAAATCCCATCAGGATTACTGAGACAAGGGAGAACGTATTAATTAGTTGAACAACTTGTCTAGTGAAGGTTATTTGGAGAAACCAGAATATGGATGAAGCAACATGGGAACCAGAGAATTTCATGAATAAGAACCACCAACATCTTTTTGGTGTGCTTTATACATAAAATTTCAAGGATGAAATTTTTGAAGGAGTGAATAATGTAACACCCCAAACATTTTATAGTATGTTTATATTTAATAAATTCTATTCATCACTGTCTTACTTTGAATCAACACTAGGTTATTTAGGATATAGTCAAAAACTAGCCATAAAATTTTAATTTTCCACTTCTATGTATTGAATTTCGAAAAATGGTCATCCAGAGTTGTGATCAGTAAGTCCTTTGGAGTCTGATAGAACAAATTTAATTTTTGGTGAATAGTAACATACCCTTATGAATAGTAATATGACCCTTATGAATATTAAATAATAATATTATTTTATTTTCTTAAGACAATAAGATAATGAGATCTTAATTACTTTTTCAATGAGAAATAAAACTAATTGCACTTTAAGATTGTTATTTTTCGAATTAAATATGACTTTATTTGAAAATTAAATTAATAATATTTAGAAAATTACTTTTGAAAAATTGATTTCACTTTTGAATTCTACATGTCAAAAATTGGTTAGGTTATTTTTGGGAATTTTTCTGAAACAATAGATTTTTCAGTGAATAGAAAAAATACAGTTTTTAGTATCAGTATGTTTTCGACATCATTAATGATGTAATAATGATGTCATAAATATGGTTGACTTGTGTATAGTTAAATAAAATGTGAGGTGTCCCAAGTGTCTTTAACCATTGGAAAATACCATGGGCAAGCCCATGGTTTTGAAAATACCACCCATGAGGTGTCCCTTGAAATTATTAAAACAATCCCTCACTTTTCCTATAAATTCCAACACTTCCCTTCATTGAATTCATTCCCAATTCTCACTCAACGATGTTATGGCCTCCCTACCATAATAGTAGTCCTCCTAAGTTTTTCCTCAAGCTCCCAAGGTCCCAAACATCATTTTCTATGGTTTAATCTACAAGGTAAGAAAATTCTCAATTTCATTCTTTTTTCCTTTCAAGTTCTATTTTATGTGGTATATCATCCAGGTTTCCATACCATCTTATTATTTTTCTTCTTATTCATTGTCAAATATATATTAGGATTAATTTCTAGATATTTTACCATTTTACCCACTCTTTTTAATATTTTCTAAAACCATGTTGCGTAACCGTTTGGCTGCCGAATTTTTGTAAGCGATTTCAAAATTATTCTTTAATTACGAGTTCTTTATTTATTATTTATTCTTCTCTTCTTCCCAATAGGAATGAAATATAATGAATCCTGTATATTCTGGATTTTCTCATGTTAATGATAAATTCATCTTCAATCTTTTTTTCCCCCACTTGTTCAAGGAATTAAAAACACTGCCTGTGATGTGTCAAATTACCGACATCGTAGACGATGTGATTTCAATTTACATTAATTCTTTCAAGTCCAGTCATGAAACCATTTATATGGTTTAAATAGGTTATAATATATTTGTTATAGATCACCCATGGTTCTGGAATTATTCAGTACTCATGATTATATTTTATAAAACAAAGGTATGTTGTTATTATCAAAGAACCACTAAAACGATCTAAATGAACATCATTAATGATTTAACTAATAAATCATCATCATGGTATATGAACCTAAATCATTATATCATAATTTATATCTCCATAATTTATTTAATAATATTTATTAACAATTATTTATGTTTAACCATGTTTCAAATGAATTTCCATTCATGGAAAAAAGTAACGAACTATGAAAATCAAGGGACAAAATGCTTCCAAAACATGAAAATTGAACCAATTGAACCCATAGAAAGGGCCATGAATTAACATAATAAGGTTTTTCTAAATCAATTACACCGATTTGAGGTTCTGTAAATATTATTTAATGAATATAAATTTGATTATTCAGGTCATTAAAACAAACTAAGAACACACTCGAGCATAAGGTAAGGGGTTTCTCATGTCACTTTCATTTCTGTGAGATTTCCATTGTTGGACAATTATTTCTTATATTTTGTATATGTTTACTTAAATTTGATATATAATAACATTATTATATTTATATTCATTTTATTAAATGATTCACTTGATGGTTATTATGTCATGACCATACGGTTTGACTGATTATATTGTTGTAAGGGACTTTATCTCAGATGTCGTTTTCGTTGTGACTATCTTTGTATTGTGCACCTAATAATCATTATGTGGTGTACCTACTGACCCTTTGAGATAAATATTCATTTTAAATTATATTTATATTAAAAATCCATTATCACATGTCATGTATATGATTTTTGTATAATCTGTATTCCATTTTACAGACTGGGTTTATTTGGAAAGTTATTTTAATTATGGAAATGTTGATGAATACGTATACTCTAATCTATATAGATTTTGAAAGGTCATATTTCTCTTATATTTAATAAATTTATAAATAATTCGTTGGAAATGCAGTGGTGGGTGGGGCCCGCTATAGCCCCTTGATGCATCGGTAAGTCTCATGAGACAATACAGTTTGGCGAGAAACACTTTGAGTTTGTTTCCAAAAATCAGGTGGATTTCTACCCATAGAACTAATCTGTTTTTATGGTGTTATGGATTCATTTTATAGATACATTAATTCCAATAAATAAGAATTCTCTTTATTCATTATCAGTTATTATTATTATCCATGAGGTTTTCACTATGAAAAAATCTATGGATGCAGTTTCAATCTCAGTTTATTAATGGCATTAGTTTTTCATTTACTCACTATGTCGTATTGATTATGTCAGATTGATTATGATTCACTTATTATTGTACTCATGCTTCCACTATCTGTCACCCTTACTAAGTGTTTGATCTCACCTCTTTCGCTGTCTACCTTCGACATGTGATGAATAGAAGGTCTTTTTTTGAGTTCATGTGTTTGCAGTTTTGAGTTTTTTATTATGTTTTGTATTTTGTAACCTTTTCCAATGTAATTTGAGTTACATATATGTATCTAGTTTCTTCAATATTACTAAACTAATCATTCCTTCCGGATTTTCATTCCTTCTAACCATGCCAATATCATAAGTAATTCACCGGCTCCAGCCTAGTGGTGTCGGGGTGTTACAAAACAAATATCATTATTAATACTATTTCATTACATATCTATATAAATATTTATGTAATTTCTATATCCACAATAATTATGTTCATTAATAACATAAAATTCATCAATGTTTTTTTTGTTAAAACATGGAAACTATAAAATTTTCAACATCATCTATATTTTCTTAATTTCTTAAATTGATAATAAAACATTCATAAACAAATATATTAAATTTATATTAATTAGGAAGTTAAAAAAATATCCAAAATATTTATGGTATCAATGTATCCCTTTCCTAGGATTATATATCCTTGCAACCACAACAAAAAAAACTCTATCATCTAAATTCAATTGAATTTTTTCTAAATTACCCATTATAAGAAAGTAATGAAGTTTAAACATTTGTTATTAAAATCATACAAGATTTTACATATGATTGGGAGTTATTTGATAAGTAATTCACCCAGAATTCATCTTTGATTCCACCAGGAATTGATCAGATTAGAATTTTTACCTTAGACTGCACTCACCTAGAAAGGAATATTATGTTGAATCAGAAGGATGAATTCATGGAGGCATATTTTTAGCCATAGAACCAAAATATATGAACATGTTGGGTAGGATTACTCTAGTTCACTCTATTTGGTTTTTATATTATTATATATCATGTTTTGGATTTTATTTATATTTAAGGAAATGGTTCAGCGTTAACTACAATGTATTGGAAAAAGATAACCCATAATAAAACTTTTAATAGACCTGTTGGACAATCTATAATGTATTGTAAAAGACACCAATTGATATTTGTATAGCCAAATAGATAATTTTATACTGTAATTTTCTCCTTAGTCTAGAGTATTTGATAAAATTAGTGTAGCCATATCATATTCTAGGAAGACAGAATAACATGCTATTGGTCTTATCATGATAAATTCTAACTATGACATGGTCAGCATTTTATACTATTGTTGGTAAGAGTAGCTGAAATAAAATAAAATGAGAGTTTTTCTTGACTTAGTTTCTAGCCACATGATTTCCCAGTTTCATATTTAGATATTTTTTTGGTTCAAACCACCCCTAATCTCAGCCCCAAACACAAAGAAACTGAGCCACATGCTGTAGTATAAAAATAAAGATGTGAATTAAATGGAAACATACTTGGAATACAAAATTAATAATTCAATGAAAATAAATCCACATTTGAAACTATATGGAAGTAATTAAAAACTATCTTGTATGAGTAAACAACAAAGAACACAATAAAAATAAGTGTTTCATATAAATCAAGATTGAAATCTGGATTTCATAATAACAATGGACTTTAAAATAATATTCAACATCAATGAATAAACAACAAAATTAATAAAGATTTAAAATAAAGTAGTCTATATATATAGTAATAAAAATCCAAGAAAAATATAGATGAATGAAAAAGTAATGATAGGTGTCCAAACACTTTTACTCGTTGAGGGAGACAATATATAAAGGCTTTAAAAGTACACGACGTGTAATGAATTCATTTCAGGTAATATATTTAAGTGGATTCATTACCAAATTTTACATGATTCTAATTTATGAATCAAATTATGTAATTAAAATCCACAATCTTCTATAGAAAATTATTGATCTAGAAAAAATATAAAGTTGTATCTTTAATGGGTGGGATATTGAATAGTTCACATCAGGTCTATTTATGAAGTCATGAATTTGATTATTATCTATTATTAAATACATTCCATGATCTTTATGTGGGATTATGATTTTAGAAAACTCAAAATATTTAATGTCTCTACATTTCATATACTAGATAAAATCCTCGTAAATATTCACATGTTTTCATTTGGTCATCAGGGATACATTGAATGATGAATAGATATCATGAACTCCTTCCATGATGTCCCAATCTTTGTTTTTCAATTGTTTCATATATTATTCCTTTGAGTCTAAAATTCGTAATTCCTATAAAATTTTACCAAAACCCATTACATTATCAAATAGAGCAGAAAAATACATAATTAAATGGATCCAACTTGTGTATATAAATTCAACTTGACAAATTTCCCTAAACATTAACAAATCCTTATCCTAATGTAATAAACATATCAACAGGTATTCAAAATGAAAATTTTTTAATAAAGAAACTAGTATTAAAACCATGAAAATGACAGAAAATAAATTTTGAAGATGTCAGTCCTTGAGATCAATCTCACATAGAAAATAATTCTTTCATCATTACCATGTTTTGTATTCATAATCATTCTTCTTTTAATTAAATTCTCATAAAATTTTCCTAGATGTTATACACATTTTTTAATTGAGTTGAAAATGAATTTTTATTAATCACTCCAGAAAAAATTTAACTAAAGTTATGTTCATACCATGTGTACATGATTATAAAAATAGGATTGCAATGGTTCTATCATATCCTCATTGTAAGGACAAATACAAAATTAATAAAAAGGGATTTAGATATAATGTATTAATTTCTCGGTGGATTAAGGTAGATGGGAATGTGATATAAATAAATTTTAATGTGTTGGGAAATATCTAATGTAAAATGAATGAAATTCTTGAAAAGTTCAATTATATAACTAACCCTATAAAAAATGTGTCCAAACTCAAATAACATAATTTTGGATTTGAATATGTCAAGTATATATCAATAATTTACCATGTTCCATTCATCATTTATTTTTTTATTTTTTGATTATAATTTTGAGGATAAGTCCCATATCCATCAACTAACTATATATAATTTATCATAAGATTCATTGGTCTGGTAATGGTTATTTTTTTCCTTCCAAATAAAAAAACCACCATTTATGGATTTTTATTTTTTTCAAAGGGATAGGGTAAGTGTGGAAAAATATTTATGTAATTGTGAACTAAATCATATCAATATGGTAAAGAAATCACTATATGTATCCCCACTATCATCATCTAATATCCCTTAGTTATGCCAGATCAGAAAAAACTATTAAAAAAATCAACCATCACAGCCATAGTATGTTAGAATGGTATACAATTCTATAAATGGATTCATCATAACAATGTTGTTCTTGGATTCTATTGTCTAAAAAGGATAGAGGTATTGGTGGATCTTAAGAAAAAGTGATAAAAATTGATTTCCTAAGTCATTATAGAAGTTCACATGTTCAATCATAACCTAAAGAAGATCTCCATTCTTGTTTTAATAGGTTTACATGTCTCGAGAATCTATAAATAGACATTATCATAAAAGAATATGACACTATAGGTATAGAATTTTCATAGTATGGGAAGTATATAAACGAATTGGAAATGACTCTTGGCATATTATTCTATAGTAAATGAAGTAAAAGAAATTCCATGAATCTTGAATTAAAATTAATGTAATCAATTTAGCAGTTATGATACAAATATAAAAATTACTAAAAATGTATCTCTGGAATATACCACATAACATTTTATTTTTTTCAAATATTTGTAATGAATTTTCAAATTTGAATAATTTTATTCCTAAAAATATTCTTCTAATAATGTGAAAATATACAACAATCCAAGTGTATACATAATAAAGATCAGTAAGGACTCCCCAATAATTAATATGATATAGTGATTGAACAATTATGGAAAGCATCATGGGAGTGATATCAATAGTATCTTATAAAAAAGGAAATGGAAATATTAAATTGAACATATTAAATAATGTGAAACCCATTGTAAATGTGATAATCATAATTCATATATACTTTTTGTTGTCATTTACGTAATAATTTTTACTTCTTCATTCGATAATTTTTTTGGTGCAAGCATAATTTAGAAGGAATGAGTATCACAAGGGTTGAATGCAATAAATTCAAAAAAAAGTTATGAATACACCTATTAAATGTTATGATGCATTTTCAGATGCCATGTAATAGGATTTCACTACATGGAACAAGTTGTGATCCATGTAGTGAAAAAAGTAGTGAATTCTGATGAGAAAGGAGACATTACAATTCATGAATGGAAAATAATTGATGTGATCTTAGTCAATGTTGTTGAATGAGAAATCTACATAGGAGGAATAGATAGAAGGTAAATAATAGCCATGAGTCATCAGTACATGGCGTGTAACTAGTCAACCCTCAGATTTCCTTTGAGATATGTGTGAGATATATGCAATACTCAAAATCCACATAGAAGTACATAGTTCAACATTACATGATGTTTAATACACTAATTATCATGACTCATTTATCCTATATATACGTAACCTCATGAATAATTTTTAGAGGAATTCAAGAGCAGAGAGTACTATTTGTTTTAGTACCATTGGAGTTTCCTTCGACCCTTTTCCACTCAACCAAAAATATCATTAATTTTATTTATTTTATTTCTATTTCAGATCTTTAGATTGTGTTTTTCATATTCACCATTTAATTTTCATCACATCACTTACCTTATGCGATCATCAAACACATGTTGGATACAATCATGCTTTCATTACAAGTAACAATTTTATTATGTTTTGAATTCTATTTCTTTATTACCAATTGCTTTCTCATACCCAACTGTAAATCCAAACCACTACATGATTGTGAATAATTTACATTCAGATGTTGTTATCATGTTGACCATGGTTCTATATATTTATTTATGCTCATCCCTTCCTACCATAAGATGCTAAACTAGACAGGGGTATGGATTGAGAGTATATGCATCTGAATTCATATTAAATCATTATTTCTAAATTTTTTAATCCTAAATAATTAGTAATCCTGATAAATGATAAATTTCTATCCAATTCATTTGAATCCCCATGACCATGGGTTTTTTAAATAAAGGACCCTATGCTGGATAGAGTTGATTAGTCTACGACTATTACCCTAAGATAAGTTCTACCATAGAATCCATGTTTAATGCACCTATGTTGTAACGACCCGAATCTGGAGCCCTTCCACTGGTTCCCCATACTCGGTTCACCACATGACCTCAGGCGCGTTTCCCCAAATTCCAGAGGCTGTCGACCAACAACGAGGGCCTTGGTGAGTTAGGGGGGAAACTATTCCCTCATTTGGTAATGTATGTAGTGGAAGAATAAGCATAAAAAATAGCAGAAGAAGTAAATAGCATGAAAAAAATGAGCTTAAAGTAAAAGAAAGGCCTGATATAACAATGATGCGGGATGGTACATGTGTCTATGGAAAGCAGTAAGAAAAACAACATGTTGAAATACAACTGAAACCCAAGTACTAAAAGTAAACAACAACTCCAGCAGCATCATGGGCCAAGAACCGGTCCCAAGCTCTCTAGCTCTGACCAGCAATCACGTACCTGAGGTGGAAGGGCCACAATCCACACCTAAACCTGCATCTATATAATCTTTTTGGGCTGAAAAGCAGGACCCAAATAGGGTGTGAGACTAATCCCAGTAGGTATCCACCACAATATTTGTGCACTACTATCAGTGTGTGATATAGAAAAAGTAAAGGTAAATAAATGCAGTCAACAATTCTACCAATTACCATTCACATTCATTTAATTCCACAACCAGGGAAAAACAGAAAAGTTTCTTATTCCAAGATAAGCATGTAACACAACAGGTATCTAAAAAGACTACCTAACACAAGGAGTACAAAACCCAAGCCTGTTCATTTTCTTGGTGGACTCATCACAACCAACCATCAAAAATCACACTGACTCTTTAGGGGTATTAAACTAGCATACCCCTATAGTCTAGTAATCAAACAAGGCACAGACACTCTGGGAATCTCTTACGTCAATTCCCCTATGGTCTTGCAATAATAGCTATAGACACTCTAAGGAAGAACTTACGTATAATTCCTCATGTGGTCACGATGCATGGGTAAACTAAGAAGACACATGGGAAGCACAAATTCTGATCCCCATAGATCTTGCGTACGAAACTAAAACTAACAGACCGTCTAGGGAAGCACATAATCGTTTATTCCCTTTTTGATCTCCCGCACTAGGTTCTCACGAACCTTAGTAGTCCAGTCATGCGTAATTGACTGTTAGCAGCCCTAAGTAAGTTAAACAACTACATGGATAAAAGCTACAAAAATGCATCCACAAGCATATAAACAGCAGGAAATAAATGCAATCAAGTCATCATGCATACTAGCAATGCAATAGGGGTTTCCTCGTTGGAAAACCATTCCAAACGGCAAACAACAACCACAACAAGTGAAAACACCCATGGGGTGATCCTCAAACATGATAACAAGCAATTATTAATCATCTAATAACATCAAGAATACAACCAATCTAAGGAAGATAAATAAACAGGATCAAAACCCTAACCCGTGATTCCCGATACATGGGTATCAGGCACTTTTGCTACCAAAACTCAATGAAATTCAACGTAGGGAAACAAACCACCTACCCCGTTCCTAGGAGATCGATATACTTGAACCTTGTCCCGTGAATCAGCCTAGAATGGAGTAGATGTGGAAAAACATCTAAAATGCTCAACCTCAGATAAATCACACGAGAGGAAGAAATAGGTAACACGGCTAAAGAAGAACCAAGAACTCACCGCTAAAATTCTTCGGCAAACGACGGAGCTCGATTCGGACAACCGGTGGTGAATCGATGGCTCAGAGATGAACCGGCCTCCTCGAACACTCTAGATGGATTTAGGTGGAGAAGAAGGTGTTTACGAGTATTAGGCACGACCCCGGTCTGATTAATGAAATAACAAGAAATTACACGGCATGTACTTCTTGAGTACATGGCGTGTACTTCAATTTTCCATACCCTGAAGTAACAAGCCTCCACCTAAGCCTTACACACCATGTGTGTGGCCTGGAAACGGCCAATCACACGGCTTCGAGTGGAAGAGGAGTACACGACATGCACTCATAAAGCACACGGTGTGTAATCAGAAAATTTCCAGATACACACCATGTGTGTGGCTCTGTCTCGGCCAACACACGGCTTAGAGTTGCCGAGGAGTACACGGCGTGTGCTCATAAAGGACACGACATGTTTGATGAAAATTTCCAGATTCTCCATTTTTCCTTAAAAATTCCGTAAAAGAGATTCGTACCTGAAACCGAAGCTCCGGGTTCATACAAACTTCCCCCCTTTAAAAAAATCCATCCCCGAATTTCCATAGAAAGGCGTAGAATAAGAAACCTCGAAAAACTCTAGCCACATTGATCGCATATCAGCCTCCCTCACCCAAGTCTCATCCTGTATATGGCCGTGCTGCAATAGCACCCGTACCAGAGGAACAGACCAGCCACGGAGCACTTTTGTACTACGATAAACAATCCTGATAGGATGCTCCTCGAAAGAAGCATCCTGCTCCAACTCAAACTCCTCGGGTTGAAAAACATGAGGTGGGTCTGAGAAATACCGTCGAAGATGAGAAACATGAATGATGTCGTGCATAGCCTAGTATCTCTGAGGTAACTTCAACCTGTAAGAAACCAGACCGACTCTCTCCAGAACCTCAAATGGCCTGATGTATCTCAGTGAAAGCTTACCCTATCTCCTAATCCTCTTGTGTCCCAACCTCGGTGTGACATGCAGGAAAGCATGATCCCTAACCTTGAACTCCAGAGGTCGTGTCTGCTGATCAACATAAGACTTCTGTCGAGACTGCGCTGTAGCCATCCTCTTCCGAATCAGCTCTATCTGCTCTGAAGTCTCCTGAACCAGACGAGGCCCCAACAAATCCGCCTCTCCTGTCTCTTGCAAGCATAAAGGTGATCGGCATGGCCTACCGTACAAAGCCTCATAAGGTACCATCTGAATCGTTGCCTGAAAACTGTTGTTGTAGGCGAACTCCAAAAGGGTAATATGCTTCTCCCAAGAATCTCCAAAGTCTATAATGCAAGCTCAGAGAATATCCTCAAGCATCTGGATTGTACGCTCGGACTGGGCATTAGTATTGGGATGGTATGCAGTACTCAAAAGTACATGTGTAACCAACACCCTCTGTAGCCCCTGCCAGAAGTGTGAAGTAAAACACGCAACCCTGTCTGAAACAATGGAGTGTGGAACTCCTTGCAGATGTACAATCTCCCGGATGTACAACCGTCCCAGATCATCAACACTGAAGGTCTCCTTGATCATCAAGAAGTGTGAAAACTTCATGAGAATGTCCACTACAACCCAAACTGCATCATTTCCTTGAGGCGATCTCAATAACCCTGTCATGAAGTCCATCGTGACATCATTCCATTTCCACTCAGGAATGGGTAACTGCTGCAGAAGCCCTACTAGTCACTGATGCTCTGCCTTCACCTGCTGACAGGTGGAACAACGCCTTACAAAACCAGCCACATCCTTCTTCATACCTGGCCACCAATATTGGTGGTGCAAGTCTCGGTACATTTTGGTGACACCAGGATGAATTGCCCATGCTGAGGCATGAGACTCCCGCATCAGCTCCTCACGTATATCTGCTGAAACCCATACGCGGCTATGAAAACGTAGCACCTCTTCATCGACCACTGTCCACCTCGGAGTAGGGTCTCCATCTGACACACCATCCCGTAGGACTAGGCCTTCAGGGTCTGATAGATTCCTCATTCAAACTCGATCAAAAAGGGTAGAGGTAACTTCTATGGAAGAAAGAACTGTCCGACCCTGTCTGTCGTGTACTTCCCGATGCTTCTCAGAGAACAGAGCCATGAGCTGCAACTCACTGCTAGCTACCTGAACTGCCTACAACTGAGTCCTCCTTCTCAGTGCATCCGCCACAGCATTGACATTCCCATGTGTATAAGCAAGCTCAAAGTCGAAATACTGTAGGTACTCGACCCACCTACGTTGTATCAGATTTGAGTCATGTTGCCTGAAGATATACTTGAGGATCTTCTGGTCAGTGTATACCACAAAATTCACTCCCATGAGATAGTGCCGCCATCAACACAAAGCATGAACAATAGCAGCCAACTCCATGTCATGCGTAGGATAATTCTTCTCATGTGGCCTCAACTGCCGAGATCATTTTGTGACAACACGATTTTCCGGCATAAGCACTACTCGAAGACCGATTCCAAATGCATCACAGAAAATTGTATAACTCTTGCCCGGCTCTGGAAGAACTAGAATCGGTGATGAAGTCAATCTCCCCTTCAGACCCTAGAAGGCTTAGTCATAGGCTTCTAACCAAACAAACTTCACCCCCTGCTGAGTCAAGCCCATCAACAGTGCTACAAGGCGTGCGATGTCCTGTATAAGCTGCCTGTAGTAACTAGCCAGCTCCAAGAAACTATGTACCTAGAAGACGTTCTTCGACTGATCCATGCTGACTACTGCTCTCACCTTCTCTGGGTCTACTGATATTTCTATCTCTAAGATGAAATGACCCAGGAAGTGAATCTCATACATCAAAAAGTACAACTTTGAGAGTTTAGCATAAATCGGATCCTCCCTCAGTGTACTCAAAATGATCTCAAGATGGGTTACATGGTCGTGTCAAGTGTGAGAGTACACTGAGATATCCTCCATGAAGACCACGATGAAGGAATCCATGTATGGATGGAACACTTGGTTCATCAGTTCCATGAAAACTGCTGGCGAGTTCATCAGGCCGAACGGCATCACCTTATACTCGTAGAGGACATACCTACTCCTGAAGGCTGTCAGGGCTATAGATGAAGGCCTAACGCATAGCTGATGATAGCCGGATCTCAAGTCGATCTTCGAGAACACCCGAGCACCTCGAAGCTGATCGAAGAGATCATCAATCCTTAGCAAGGGATATTGGTTCTTGACCGTCAACTGGATCAACTTCTATTAATCCACACAAAGTCGTAAGGTACCATCCTCTTTATTTTTAAACAACACAGGTGATCCTTAAGGGGATGTACTGGGTCGGATGAAACCCTTATCCTGCAACTCCTCTAACTGCTTATTGAGCTATTGCAGCTTAGGTGTAGCCATCCTATAAGGAGGTATGGATACCGGTGCTACTCCTGGCACAAGATCAATCAAGAAGTCTACCTAACGCTCTGGAGGCAAACCTGAGAAGTATTTTATAAATACATCTGGAAAGCGATCAACCACTAGAGGAAAATCCACATGAGAGGTCCCCTGATCATCCAGATATAAACTAGAAATCTGGGAAGTAACTCTTCCCAACCCATGATGCTCTGGTCCATCTCTTCTTTCCTAGACATCCCATTCGACCTTCTGAAGAAAAGATCTACCCTTTGGTGATGTGAAAGTCACCCTGCGGCGATAACAATCGACGATGGCCTGAAAAGGAAGTAGCCAGTCCATTCTGAGAATGACATCATAAGCTGTCATCTCTAGGAAATAAAGATCCCACACGAAGTGACAACCAAAAACCTCAAGGGGGCACTTCCTACACTGATACACATTAATAGTTCTATGTACCAAAGGAGTGTATAGTGCCAAAGTATCCTCATAAGTAAGGATAGTGACTCTAAGGCTCTCCACAATGTGCACAGAAATAAAGCTATGAGATGCTATGGTATCGAAAAGTGAAGAAGATAAAACTAAGGCTACAAGGATCATACCTTAAACTGTGGAAGGTCTAGGATCCTACTCCCAATGAATCTTCTCTACTGCAAACATTTGGCCAGTACTGTGGCCCTGTGCAGCATCCTGATATCCCTGAGATAATCCCTCATGAGCCTAACCACCACGTCCACGACCTCTGCCATGGCCTGAACGACCTGAAGAACCCCAGCCCCCAGTCTGTTGTGGGACTTGTAATCCTTCTCCAGAAAGAGGGGTAGAAACAGATCCTCCATCACTAGCCACTAGAAGAAGAACCCTGCAAAAACGCTGCAGATGACCCATCTTGCTGCAAGCTTAGCACTCCACTACATCTCTCAGGCACAGAGGCTTCTTATGCCCTCTCTTTCCACACATATATCCTTCCACCAGGTTGCGGGATGGAAGATCACGTCCTCCAGAAGATATACCCCACCTCCTCGAGTCACCTCGAGTAGACCCTCGGTGGCGTCTCCTCCTGTCAGTATGAAATGACTCAGCCTTGCGTGCTGAACCTCCCAGGTCACCAAATCCAGTCTCCCTTAGGTTTCTTTTGGTGATCAGTGCCTTGTTGACTATCAGAGTAATAAAAGTAAACAAGAAAATGTTCACTAGTGATCTGATCTCTGGTTTGAGGCCTTCCTCAATCTTCCTCGCCAATAATAGCTCGTCATTTCCCAGAACATGAGTGAAACGATGTAACTAAGTGAAGCAGGAGGAATACTACATAATCGAAAGAGTACCTTGCTGTAGGTTCATGAACTCCCTAGCCCTGTCGGCCCTCAACGTCGCTGGATTGATGTAGTCGTAGAATGTACGCTGGAGTTCGTCCCAAGACATAGTCCGCTGGCGCCCTTCCTGTGAGACTACATCCCACCATCTCTTGGCAGAATCTCAGAGCATGTATGTCGCGAGCTTCACCCGTCCGTCTAGAGGTGTCTCTAGATGCTCGAAGATGGAAAGCATGGTTTCTAGCCATGACTATGCAACTTGAGGTCCTCCATCCCCTGTGAAAGTGGGAGGATGTTACTGCTGGAAGACTCACGTTAGCTCTGCCATAGACGGGGCAGGATGCTAAGATCCCTGGTTGGTCTGCATGAACCTCATGAAACCCTCTCTGAACTGAGCATCTGCACCAGTGTTCGGAATCACTGCAGGTGGCATATCCGGAATAATCGGCGGAACTACAGGTAGTCCCTGGTCTTTCGTACCAGGCGTACTGCCACTTCCTGGTTCCTACCGTGCAACGGGAGGACGTCTTGGTGCCATAACCATGAATGGTCAAAAGCACACTCCAGTTTTAGGATCAATAAGGATAGAAAGCACAAGATTACAAAACAGGAACAGGAGAGAGAAACACTTAAACTTGAAAAACTAAACTACGCGGCATGTAATTAAACTACACGTTGTGTTTATTAAATCCATTTACATAGGCCTGAAATTTTCCAACCATTGGTCGTGTAATGTTCCATACTAAACGTCATTTTGTCCAAAAACACGATGTTTAACTAGACTCCACTACCTTTCCCGAGTCTATTTACACGACTAACCTACACGGTCTTCCAAAAACTAGACTACACGATGTGTGCACTGAGGACACAACGTGTACAACCGAGGGTTCGGCAGTCCATGTAACTGGTTACACGGCCGGCCACACGGCTAACCCCTTACACAGCGTGTTCCGAACAAACATGGCTTGTATAGGAGAAGATAACACTGACCTGTGTTGTTCGTGACACGGCCGGGTACCTAGAATAAAACTACATGGCGTGTTCCTATAAAACACGGTGTGTACTAGACAGGCTCGGCGACCCGTGTAGCAAGTTACACGATCGGCAACACGGATGATCCCCTACACGGCGTGTTCCGAACAAACACGGCGTGTATAAGGATGGATAACATTGACCCATGTTGTTCGTGAAACAGCCAGGTACCCAGAAGAAACCTACATACCATGTATTTATAACACACGGTGTGCACTACACGAGCTTCCCTGACCCGTGTTGTTGGCGACACGACCGGTTACACGGTTTACTACCACACAATTTGTGCATAAGTTACACGGTGTGTCCCCAAATATTTACCGACACCTCGTGTTTTTGATTACACAGATAGTAACATGGTTTAAAAACTACACCACGTGTATGAAGGAATTACACGCCACGTATTATGGGTTTTTCCGGGCAGTAGGTTTGAAACTGCTCCGAACACCAGAAACACTGAAAAAAACAGCCACCTATGTGACAAATTCTGATCCGTGGGGGGGCCATACTCCCCACGAATCAAAGCTTGGCATCATCACAATGCATACATCAAGTAAACAGTACAACAAACAATGATCCGCCAAATTATGATCCTCGAGGGTCAATAACACCTCCAAGAACATAGCTTGGCGCCCATGCTAAACCGGTTGTAAAAGAAGTAATACACTATCAGTGCTAAAATTATTTCTATCAGAACAACTACAACAACGGCATACATAATATATCATGGCATCTATCACAACATCATGCAATTATAATGCACCCTAGATGGCATGGTAAAATTCATGACCAGTGATTTCCTACCTGGTGCCTATATGATGCATGAGATGGAACACCCTCATCTCATCGGGTTGCAACCAAATAGAATCATAATAATATAAACTGTAACAACACAAAACATGTGCATCACCGAACAGTAAAATATAATAAACTGTAACACTTGCAAAAACTGAAAATTGCAATTACGAGGTAATATAGATTTTCCTTGTACATGGGTTAATTACTCCCGGGCATAGTTATGTACTAACTACCCAGTTCTTCCTATCCCTGTCTATGGTCGCAAAACAGTAAGAAAATATAAAGAAGGAAAACTAATTTGATACCACTTTGTAACGAACCGAATTCGGAGCCCTTCCACTAGTGCTCCGTACCCGGTTCGCCACATGACCTCATGAACGTTTCCCTAAATACCAGAGGTTGTCGACTAGCAGTGAGGGCCTTGGTGAGTTAGGGGAATACTGTGACCTCATTTGGTAAAATATGAAGCAGCAGAATAAGAATAAAAAATAGCAGAAGCAGTAAATAGAATGCAACAACTGAGATTAAAGTAAAAGCAAGGTCTGATATAACAATGATTCAGGATGGTACATGTGTCTATGGAAACTAGTAAGCAAAAAAAACATGCAGAAATAAAAATGAAACCCAAGTACTAAAATTAAACAACAACTCCAGTTGCATTGCGGGCCATGACCCGGTCCCATGCTCTGCATCTCCGACCAACAAACATGTACCTGGGGTGGAAGGTCCACACACACTACCTAAACTTGTAACCATATAATCTGTTTGGGCCGAAAAGCAGGACCCAAACAGTGTCTGAGACTAAACCCAGTAGGAAACCACCACAGTATTTGTTCCCTACTATCAGTGAGTGATATATCAAAAGTAAAGGTAATTAAATGCAGTCAACAATTCTACAAATTACCATTCACATTATTTTATTTACACAACCAGGGAAACTAGCAATGTTTCTTATTCTAGGATCAGCAAGTAACACTGCAGGTATCTAAAAATACTGCGTAACACAAGTAGTACAAAAACCAAGCTTGTTCTTTGGATTGGTGGACTCATCACAACCAACCATAAAAAATCACATTGACTCTCTAGGTGGCTTAAACTAGCAGACCCCTACAGTCTAGTAATCAAACAAGGCACATACACTCTGGAAATCTATTACGTCAAATCCTCTATGGTCTTACAATAATAGCTACAGACTCTCTGAGGAAGCACTTACGTCTAATTCCTCCCATGGTCTCTATGCATGGGTAAACTAAGAACACTCTTGGGAAGCAGAGAGTCTGATCCCCTTAGGTCATGCGTATGAAACAAAAACCAACAGACCCTCTAGGGAAGCACTTAATCGTCTCTTCCCTCTTTGATCTCCCACACCAGGTTCTCACAGCCCTGAGAAGTACAGTCGTGCGTAATCAACTGTTATTATCCCTAAATAAGTTAAATAACTACTTGGATAATAGCTACAAAATTCCATCCACATGCATATAAATAACAGTCAATACATGAAATCAAGTCAACATGCATACTAGGAATGCAATAGGGGTTGCCTCGTAGGCAAACATTCAAAACTGCAAACAAAAACCAAAACAAGGGAAAACAACCATGGGGTGATCCTCAAACATGCTAAAAAGTAATTATTAATTATCTAATAACCTCAAGAAAACAAGAAATCTAAGGCAGATAAATAAACAGGATCAAAACTCTAACTCGGGATACCTGATACCTGGGTATCCGGCATTTTGAAACCAAAAATCAAAGAACCTCAATGTAGGGAAACAAAACACCTACCTCGATACATGGAGGTCTATATACATGAACATAGGCCCATGGATCGGCCTAGAATGGAGTAGATCTGCAAAAATGTCTAAAACGATCAACCTCAGATAACTCACGTGGGAGGAAGAAACAGGAAACAAGGCTAAAGAAGAACCAAGAACCCACCGCTGCAATTCTTCTGTAATTGACAGAGTTCGATTCGGAAAACTGGTGACAGATCGATGGCTCGGAGAAGAATTGACCTCCTTGGACACTGTGGACAGAATTATGGGGAGAAGAAGGTGTTTATGAGCATCAGGCACAACCCCAGTCCGATTAATGAAATAAAAAGAAAGTACACGACGTGTACTTCTGGAGTATATGGCATGTACTTCAATTTTCTGTACCCTGAAATAACTGGCCTCCACCTCAGCCTTACACACCGTGTGTGTGGCTCGGACACGGCCAATCACACAGCTTCGAGTGGCAGAGGAGTACACGGTGTGTACTCATAACGTACATGTCATGTACTCTGAAAATTTCCAGATACACACCCTGTGTGTGGCCCGGTCTCGGCCAACACATGGCTTAGAGTGGCTGAGGAGTACACGACGTGTGCTCATAAAGGACACGGCATGTACTCTGAAAATTTCCAGATTCTCCATTTTTCCATAAAAATCCAGTAAAAGAAATCCGTACGGGAAACCGAAGCTCCCGGTTCTTACATACGTTGCCACTCTCTCTCATTCAATGAATAGTTACCTCCTATGTATAGAAAGATTACTTGATCAATGTGAACTAGAAACTTTTACTAACATCACAACCTAAACATTAGGACACTTCCATTATTAAAATTAATATATTCCTTCATAAAAAACTCAAAATTGACCCCAACCCCTCTTTAGTCCGAGGAATAAAAAATCCACTACCATAGATTTAGTAACTCCCAATCTAAAATCATCTAGAAAGGATCACTACCTAAAGAGTCGCAAGGCATTGATCTCAAGGGTCCAGTTTTCTCACCATTGGATTGACTTGAGACTATTTTTATACAACACCTAAGTAGTAAGTTACGTTTTGGAATTAAATACATGTATTCTTACAGAAACATGAACAAAAACCAAGGATGTATACGGGAACATCAAACATTACTGCTTTTTCAGGGAGGAAATGATGTGCTTTTCAAAATCCTATGGAAAAATAACTATATTTTCATTTCCATATCCCATTCCCTTCATTTTATTCAAGATTCCTAGCTTCTGATTTTTAGCAGTATAGTGAATGTTCCAAGGTCCTATGAATCGTTCAATGAACCTTGATACATTGAAACCTTTATCCTCTGATCATGTGATAGAAATGCACATTTTACATGCCGCAAGATTGTAATGGCCAATCAGCACCACGATGAGGGAACCAACCCACCAAACCCTCCAAACCCTCTTCAACTTATTCTGAGAGTGAACTCAATTCATTAAGAGAATACCCTCATGGAATATGTATTTTCCTAAATTTATGTTGAATCCCCAACCATAGTGTGCCCCCCATTCATGTTGAAATATTAGAAATTAATCCTGGGCTCATTCATATGATCTAGAACATGGATAATTTCAGTGGTCTAAAGAGCGAAGACCCACATAAACACATATGCAACTTACTTGATGTTTGCGATACCTTTCGTAACAAGGGAAATTGTTCATACACGATCAGGAAAATCATCTTCCCATTATCTTTATGTTATCAAGCTATGAACTAGGAAAAAATTAAATCCCCTGAGTGAATCATGGATTTGGATGTTCTTTCCAATAAGTTCTTATTAAAATACCTTCCACCAATTCGATCTTGGATGCTCTAGAATGACATTTAGATCATTGATCCGACTGATAAAAAATCATCATGTGAATAATGTGATAAATTCAAGGATATGATGAGTAAGTTACCACACCATGGAATGGATATGTTTATTCAGTTACAAAAATTCCACCAAGGACTCCATCCAGCCACATGAACTCATGTCGATGCTGCCGATGATAGAGGATTAAAGTTCGACAACCCAAATGATGAATGATATGTTTTTTATGAAGATTCCAACAATTCCATAATTTTTTAAGATGATTAAGGACCACATCGGCATGGAATCCCCCAATTAGAAGAGAAGACTAGATTGGATTCGCAAGATGAAGCACTCAAAATGTTGAACAATCCTTTCAAATTACGACTGCCCAACCACATCCAACCTCCATAATGGAAATACAATCATTTTATATGTGTTGGGGCCCACATATTTACCAAGGCATCAAAATAGGAGTTGAGTAATCACAATAACATGTTTTTAATTACATCAATTATAATCAATACAACCCACCTTTTCAACAACAGAATCAATATTACAATTAAAGGCAAGCTCAGCTGTAACCTCAGTACAATGAGGTATATTTTCAATAGTAGAGAGGTCAAGCACCATTCTGGAATCAAGGACCTCAAAAGTATGCACCTATAAACTATGCACCAATACCTCTACAATAGATGTAGCAATAACCTTTCTAACAAATATATCAATATAAATTCCAACCTGCTCATCCTAGAAATTTGAAATAACCTTCTCCTATCCAAGATAAACTAAAGGACCATCAAGCTTCCTTTGTTCAAAAGGATGTCCAAATAATTAATACTCAAGAAATGGAGATGAAAAACCAATTAGCTACCTTACAAAACCATGATGTACAAATGGATCAAATCTAAAATACAATGCCTTAAAGATTACTAAGTTCCCTACCTGGTAACATAGAAACATACCTAAGGGATAAATTTGAGGAAGTAGTTCTAAGATGAATGAATAAATTGGATTATCAAAAACCCAGATAAATAGATGAAAATAAATATAAAGATACAAAAAAAACTGGAATAATATGGAGAAGATGATAACAATGCACCCGCAACCCCTCAAGAAGATCTACCAGCTGATAAGAATCAAACTCTGAAGCCAGCAGATGAACCAGTTTATGTTTCCCCCATCCATACAAGCAACCTATACCATTCCCAGAATATAAGAGACAAGGAATATAGGAGGAAAAATACTATATGCCCCTTGAGATGTTTAGGAAACTGCACATCGACAAACCATTTGAAGAATCCATTTCCTAGAAGTTGGTTTATGAAAAATTTCTCAAGGATTTTCTAACCAAATAATTAAAAATAAAAGATTTTTGGGTCTTTTAATTAAATGAATAATGATATGAAGTTGTGCAAAAAATACCCACATACAATTAAAGACCCTCTATTTTATTTCGATTCACTGTGCTATAGGGAAATTCATCTTTGTAAGAGCACTGTGTGATATTGGAGATAGAATCAACATAATTCCCATGAGATTTTTCCACAATATAGGAATCTAAGGACTCAAAAGAACTTGAGAATCACTAGACCTTCAAGATAAATCAGTTTAAAAACCAAGATGCATTATTGAAGAGGTTTTAGTTAAATTAGGAAAATTATTTTTCGCAATAGACATAATAGTACCAGACATGTACGAAGAAGGAGATGTCCCCATTATACATGGAAGACCATTCCTCGCCATTGGAATGGATTTGGTAGATGTGAATCAAAGATTCCGGATTTTCTGAGTTGGATAAGAACAATTAGTGTTCAACATGGTTAAAGTGGCCCAAAAAATTTTCAATGATTTTGTTTTTAGCACCATCTATCTCACCCAAAATGGTGATCAGTACAAGGCATTTGAAGAATAAATTGAATAGTGACTCTCAAAGAAGCAAAAAGGGTATCATTTTGAGAATGTATGATTCATTGATCCTCTCACAAGGGAAACCATTCCACTTTTCATCCCCTTAATCATTCAACCACTAATGATGCGGCTAAAATCTCTACCCAATAATCTGAAGTACACATACTTTGGAGAGTTATCTGCCCTTCCAGAAATTATCAGCTCTAAATTTTCCCATGTAGAAGAATATTTTTCATTCAAGTTTTGAATATACATAAAGTGTCAATTTCCATGGGAGTGGAACACATCAAGGAAATTAATCCTACTAAGTGAAATCGCAAGATCCTACTTTAAGATTATTAAAATCCTAAATGAAATCCTCAAAGGAGGATCAAACCACTAGTGAAAGAAGTCATCAATAAAGATGTATTGAAACTCTTGTCTACTGGAATAATCATTTCCGTATCCAATAGTTAATGGGTGATCCCCTGATAAGTTGTACCTACGAATTTTGGACTCAATGTAGATTTAATTGATGAAAAGTATTTGAATTCAACACATACCATCACTAGATAAAGAGTTTTCATGGATTAATTATTCCTAGAGACATCAATCATCAAAGATCATTTTTCATTACCCTTCATTGATCAGATGATAGAATGACTTTTAGGAAATGAATTCTAGTATTTCCTGGAAGTTTATTCAAGATACAATGAAATTTCAGTTGAACATGTTGATTACCCAAACACCATATTCACATGCCCATTTTTTACTTTTTCTTACAAGAGTGTGTCATTCAAAATGGGCAATGATCCATCAAAATTTTAGAGATTCATTATGCATATTTTCAATGAATTGGCTTAAGATTTTCTATAAATCTTCATGGGTTACATTTTAGTCTTTCAGAGATCATATTAGGTCTTTTTAATCAATCCAGAATTAGGTCTCCTGCACATTGAAGAAAAATGACTCATCCTGAATTATGAAAATTGAAATTTTATGGATCAAGGAGTAATAGTACTCAAGAATAAAATCAATAAGGGAGACATCAGATTTGATCTTGAAAAAATTAAATTAATTAAAGATTTACCATATCCCACAATAGTAAAAGGTATCGGATGTATTTTTTCCAATTTCACATTTTACATACTGTTCATGAAATATTTAGATAAATTTTCCCATACAATGACAGATATTTTGTAAAAATATGTTTCTTTTAAATTTATTGATGACTTTTTAAAATCATTTAATACAATGAAAACAAATCTAATAGCAGTATTGGTTTTTATTTCACCCAACTGGGATAAGGAATTTGCATTAAAGTGTGATGAATGAGATATTATTGTTGGTGTTGTGCGGACATCGAATTGGATATATCTTCTATCCAATAAATTATTAAATCCATAGGAAAATAAAAGATGAATGAAATTACACAAATATAGAGAAGTAACTCTTAGCATCTTTGTATGCCTCTAAAAAATTCTGATCCTATCTAACACTATCTAAGGTTATTGTTCACACTATTCATAATGCCTTATGATATCTGATGAACAAGAAGGATTCCATGACATGGATGATATGGTCTATCATCCTACTATAGTAATTTGATATTAGAATCTGGGATAAAAATATAATAGATAATGTGATTGTGGATTGGGTTTTCAGACTTCCAATACCGATAATTAAACAAGACGAGGAGGCTAACATTAAAGTAGACTTCCAAGATGTAAGCTTGTTCATAATAAAAGTAAAACATTGGTTCTTTAAAATTCTCAATTATATATCCATGGGTTTTGAAAATAAATACCTTTCATAAAAATATATAAATATTTTTTTCAGAATCCAAGCATTACTATTTGGATGAGCTACTATTGTTCAAACATTTTAATGTTGACATTCTCTGACGCTACATCCCTGAAGAGGAAACTAATAATGTAATTGAAATTTTAAATATGTCACCAGTAGGGGGACCTCATGGACTAAAGAACACAAAAGAAAAATTTCTACAAAGTTTACTTTTTGGCCCTCATTAAACCACGACATGATGGAATTCTTCCAATGATGTGACAGATGAAAACAAACTAGAAACATTAAAAAAAGGAATGCCATACCAAAAAAATCACATCTTGGAATTATAAATCATCGAAATTTTGGGAATATATTTTATGGGGATATTTCCCACATAATATGTAGTATCCTACATTCTGTTTGGTGTTGACAATGTCTCAAAATGGGTTGAAGTTGAAGCTACTACACTTGACACATCAAAAGTGGTCTTGAAAATTCTTAAAAAGATTATGATTGAAGAATTTTTATTTCCAATATTTTTCATTATTGATTGCAGAACATATTTCTCAAACCTAGCTATAATATGATTGATAGAGATATATTGAATCATATACAACACTTGAACACCCTACCACCCACAAACAAGTGGGAATGTGGCACTGTCAAACAATGAGATAATGAAATATTTGGAAAAGACTGCGAATAAAAGTTGAAGAGACTGGAGTATCAAATTTGATGATTTGTTATGGGAATACGATACTTCCTACAAGACACCCATAGGCACCACATTCTTCATACTGGTTTTTGGGAAAGCACATCATCTTGCTGTTGAGTTGGATCACCATTTGTTTTAGGTGATTAATAAATAGAATTTAGATTATGCGAATGATAGAGAATACAGGATGCTACATCTAACCAAATTATAGGAGATAATAAGGGACATCAATGATAATACCATAATATATAAGGAAAAATATTATTTTTAATGATCAGTAAATTATTTGTTGTACTTTTGTACAAGGGTGTAAGGTCTTTTTATTCAACTCCATATTGAAATTATTCCATGGAAAGCTAAAATCCATAGGGTTGGGGCCTTTTAAAATTGTTTATACTTTTCTATAAAGGGATATCAAATTTCATAGGGATGGAATAATATGTTCCCAAGTGAATTGGAAAATATAGAAAATATTTGAAGAAACATTTGGTTAAGGTTGTGTCATTAGCCACAAAATCAATAGATCCCAAATTGATTCGAGATCTAGTCCTAAATGGAAGACCATACAGGGAGGAAACCCATATACGAAATCTTTTCCTAGGTAGATTAAGATATCCTTGGAAATTTTTTCTAGTGAGATAATGATGAATGAATGGAATGAACTATTTCTAAACTTAAAAACCCTATTAAACATCACAAAATCCAATTAGATGATCTGTAACCATTCTGGGGAAAATTCATCTTATTTCATAATTTCATGATGTAAACCCCAATTACATGTCATGTAATGTGTGAGGTTTAATTTTTTAAGTACCGGTTTTGAACCCTAGGTTCATGACCCACATAACCTTACCCCTCACCTCCCTCTTTCTAGTCACTTCCTTTATACCCTAACCCCTCATCTCCCACCCTCTCTCATGACCATCTCCACCTCTCGCCACCTCCTTCCACCCCTCCTCTCCTCCCTTGACCACTTATACCCCAATCCCATATGCACCCATATCCCTCCCTCCTTCACCCTTATTGTTCATGACCCAGCCCTCCACGCTTCACCCTCAATGCACAATCAACAACCTTCCCCTATAACATCTCAGTTTACACCTACACCCCCTCCTTCCTTGATAGACAATAAAAAATTACCCAAACCTCCTCTTACTCATCCTCATCCTCAGACGAGAATCCTCTATCGAAGATACCCCATGGAAGAGATTCTACCTCTCCTATATAAACATTTTGCGCCTCCTACATTTTCTAATGCTCCGCCTACTACCCGAGCCACATCCCCTCCCACCTCCGAGTACTACTATAGTGATGGAAACCATCACCTACACCCTATCCTTGACTCTATCAATCCTAAATTTCATGTTAGTCTCATTATTTTGAAGTCCATGAAGATACAAATGAATAAGACACTGGTCCTACCCATCATTGCTTGGATGCATGTTAGTGATGAAATTCTTGACCTCCTAGAGGTGCTCATTATCGACAACATTGTAGAGGTACAGAAGGAGATATATGGGTAGTTTTACCCCATGTTCCAATCCACTATTGAGTTGACCATAGATTTTCACTAATTCTGATACGGTGGTCGGCCCCACGAGCTATCATTTGTAGATTTCAAAAATGAGATTGAAAATTTTAACGATTAGAATATTACATTGGATATATATCTTACTCTTCATCAAGATCCACCCAAAGCCACTTCTAATAAGTTGGGGTAGATGATCACTCGAGACCCAAAATTTCCTCTTGAGCCATGCATCATGAAATATACTATGTTACTAGGAAAATCCTTATGTATCTTATATCGAACTATGACACACTGATGATTCACCTAAGATGACTCTCATGAGTGTGTCATCCATATGGATGTTCTTATTCATGTAGCATCCAAGGGTTGACCTACTGTTTACATGGATGCCCAGTTTTCCCATTATTACGAAGCCCATGCCTGATAGAATTGTGGAACTTTGATGGGAGGATATACCATTATTCACATAGATCAGAGCCTTGTAATGTTAAAAACATCACTACCCCTCATATACCTCGGAAACATGGAGCTCATCATCATTTTGATTCTACACAAGATGCTGCTTCTGGGGATGAAGGTTGATATTTATAGTTGGTCACCAATAATAGAAGAGGGGCCCTCACATGCCATAGCAGATCTTCCATTAGTGACATACCCACATGTTGATCCACACACCCCCACAGCACAAGTACCATCATTCCATCCAACTACCTATACCGTGAACTCTTTTACCATTCCTCCACCCACCCTTCCCACCACTTGAGTGATCTTGGCTACCCAATAGTGCATACTAGTGAACCTGCACCAGATTTCCACTAATTGAAATATACCTTTTATAGAGCCTTCTATGTTCATGACACCACCACCACACACCTATATCAACCACTCTTATTTTACTATTCCCAAATCATCCACAACCCACCATGACCGGCCCCTAAATCATACTGACCTTTCTTCCCATTGGGAGTATTTAGCAGAGTAGGCCCATGGGGTAATGGGCTAGCCAGAAATTAAACCCATAGGAACCTTTCATTGATAGAGGTTCCTAAACCATGACCTCGATACAGATAAGTACCTCTCCACCACCCACCCAATCACATCTACCCAAATCTATCACTCCGTCATCTGTCACTACTCCACTTATCCCTCCTGCTGCCACTACTACTAATTTGGACACCCCACTACCTTAACAACCTACTTGCTTCTTGACGATGGAGGTTATAATTAGCATGAATATCTTATTTTACTTTTTGAGGAATTATACTTTTTTGTGACAGTGTGGGTCATTTTATTTTTTCATCTATCTATTCCCTTTTGTTTTGTACAATTCATTCATATATATGGTTATTAATTATTTCCACTGTTTACTTTTCATATAGTTCACCTCTTTCAATTTTATTTAAGAAACCAATGTATATATACTTTGAGTCGACTGGTGGTGAAAATGGACTAATATCACCATCAATATTATAACAAAGGACAATCTAGTGCATTAAATAAATCAAAAAAAATCAAGTAAACATCCATAGAAATCAATGCAAAATAGTATCCCCCCAAGAGACATGGTTTCATTCCGCCCCCCCCCCCTATTTGATTCAGCCTTGGGTTGTGGCCCTCGATGTTGTCAACCCAGTCAAACAAATCCATGAGATAGAATACACAATCACTAGTAGATAAAAACTAAAAAAGAGCACATGAGCTGATGGAACCACTACAAGATATATTTTTTTATCTGTGTGGTTGAAGACATACTGTTAGCCATTTATGGGTGGAAACACATATTTGAACTTTTATATAGATTGATTAATCATAGTTCAGTCTTTATTCATTTTCATTTTGAGTCACTTTTTGAACATTATTATAAAAAATTAAATCATTTGATTAAAAATGGTTTCCTCCTCTCATTATTCAATAGGCGTACCCATTTTAATGTCATTAGAATGTTTAACCCGTTTGACTAATGATTTATCTAGTTCATGATTTTTTATGTTACCCATTTGGTAGGTGACTTAGTCTTATTGATAAGAAAACTAAATTACACTAAAGGCATATAACTTTATTATGCGGCACTTGATTCCCTCATTTTAACAATTTTACAATGATATTTCAATTTTTTAGAGGTTTCATTCTTATAAAACCCTCACAAGTGTTCTTGGAATGTGTGGAAATTGTCTCCTTCTATTTTTGGGGGAGTTTTATGTGAGGAATTGGGATAATTCATGTCTCAATTATGTTTATAATTCAATGATTATTGATGATAATTTATATTCAATTCAAATTCATCATTCTAGAAATTATGATTAATTATCTTATTACATAGTTTTATACACCTTGTGATTTCTAGTTTTCATTTCCTTCGCATTTCCTGAAAAGATTCTAATACTATAATTTCATATTATTTTCTAAACCTTTTTCATGAGTGATACCTTGGACAAGTAATCTATTGATAACATTTATTGAGTTCTTACTGATGTAATGATTGAAGAAGTAGAATTTTAAAATGACTGAGGCAATATTTGTTATCAAATACTCCTGTTACTCACCTTAAATCATTCCTTAGTTTAGCCTCTAGATTCCATGAATGACCTTATATGATAAATCTATTCTAAGATCATTTTCAATTCCCTACCCTATTCATTGTATAATATATGGTTTGGATCTCTATTTTCATTATATGATTCTACTATTACTAAGTACCTTTTAAAAAAATTAAAAGAAAACTTACATGGGTTGTGTACTACGAATGTCAAAAGTCACTATTTCCAGATCGATGAATCCCTTGAAATATCATATGAGGCTAGGGGATGGATATGAGATCTGGCCTCGACATGAATTTCAAAAAATTGAATTAAAAAAGTAAAAAGGAAAGTAATAGAGTAACCATTATGCACTTACAGAATATATATATGGATCTAACTTGATGAGCTAGAGTATCGACTTGATTAGCTGGGAGAAAGAATTATATTAAACCTATCATGACATTAATGCATTATGATTCAGATATTACCCTCTTTTTGAGATTTATTTTTACTTTTTACCCACCTACACATAGCCTCTGTGTTATTATAACCTAATTGATGAAGCCGTCATTATTAATTTTTTACTTGTCCCTACATTGTGGAGATGTTAGAACCAATGAAAGCCTATGGGTAGGAACATTTATTTAGGGTATGAGATGAACACCAATTTCATTTTACCCTATGTGTTGAATGAAAATTCATTGTGAGGTAAATTAAAAATGGGTATATAATTCAGGAAACTATTAAAATATTAATATAAAAGATTATAATTTGTTTAATTAACTAATCCATGAGGCATGAATGATTTTCTATTCAGGGATGATTCTAGATACTATCCTTTTTCTGCTTACACATTGTTTCAATTATATTTATATGATAAATGATTCATTCTTTGAAAATGGATTAACTTTCTGAAATCACTATTTGAGAAATTTTTTCTTTAGGACAAATAATTATTTATGTGTGGGGGGAATGTGATAAGATGAATTCATATATAATTTTTTTTCTATCATTTACATATTAATATTCATTGATTTTTTTAATAAACATGGTATGTGCATAATTTATTTGGAATGAGGATCCCATGGTTCAAAAATAAGAACTGAATAAAAAGTGAATAATTCACATATTTCACATTGTGAACCATTAGTTCACATTTTGTAATAGGATGTCACTATATGAAATAAGTCGGGAGACAAGACATGCACCAAGTCATGAATTCTAATGATAAAGGAGACATGAAATGTTGTGAATGTAAAATACATGATGTGATCTCATTCAATGGTTTTGAATGAGATATCCAATCAGGAGGAACTATTGGAATCCAAGTACACATCATGAGTCATCGGTACACGATGTGTAAGCAATGAAACCTCTGATATCGAGAAAGATATGTTTAAGATAGGAGCAAGATTAAAAATTCAATGATATATACTGGGGTCTAAATTAAACAACATGCAATCCATTACACATCAAGACTCATTTTTCCTATATATACAACACATCTACAGTGGTTTTTAGAAGATGTCTATAGTAGAGGATTCCCTTTGATTTTGTTCCCTTCATGTTTCCTTTGACTTTTTTCTACTAAAATTAAAATTTCATCATTGTATCATATTTTATTTCAATTAAAATGTTATGGATTGGGTTTTTCTTCATCACTGTCTAATTTATGATGGATTTATTACCTATGTCATTGTATAACTTGGGTTTGATCCATTAATGATTTCATTACAAGTAATATTATTATTAATTTGTGATTTTTATTTCTTAATTTCTTATTTCATGCTCGTCCCCTCTTGTGAATCCAAAATGTTGCATTATTGTAAATCATTTATATTCAAATGTTCTTTTCATATTTACTATGGTTCCATATATTTATTTCTTAGCATACTCACCTACCATGAGTGGCTAAACCACTCAAGGGTTGGGATCAAGTGTAGATGTTTCTGAATTCATAATAAACCTCTAATTATATTTTTGGTAACCCTAAAAGATTACTAATCTGGATAAATGATAAATTTATATTCAATTCTCTTGAATTCCCCTAACCATGGGATATTCAAATTAAAGACACTATCCTTGTAGGGGTAGGATATGATACAACCATTGGCCAAAGCTACATTCTACAATAGGATCCATGTTCAATTCTCCTTGGTTGTCACTATCTCTAGACCAGGGAATAGTTACCTCCTTGGTAGAGCTATATGACTTGATCAAAGACAAATATTAACTATTCTTTCTTTGAAACCTATACATTAGGACACATCCATGATTAGAATTACGATCTTCCTTCTTATAGGTAAAATAAATTGATCCAAAACCATATTTAATCTTTTGAAGAAACCATCCACTAAAATACATTTATTAACTCTCAATCTAAATGTAACTATAAATGAAACCTTCCAAAAGGGTCTCAAGCCACTGACATCCAAGATCTAGATTTCTCCACCATGGGATCGACCCCACACTATCACTATAATATCCTTGAATTATATGTAATGTTTGGTAAATAAAAATATATATAACGACCACATCCCTCATAGAAACCAATGATGCATGAAGGTGAATTAGAATGTCATGTTGTGGGTAAAAATGTTTAAGGTAATTGGAAATGGTGCTTTCTGTATAGGTTTTTAGAGCAAAAATACCTATAATAGATAATCTATCTGTACACATGGGTCCCCCAATAATTTATCCGAAATATAGGTAGGTGAACACCATTTTATAGTATGGTAAAATAGATAAAATTAATATATGTGGTTAGTATATAGATGTTGGGGATGCCAGAGAGTCCCAAAAAACAATGAAAAAAGAGGGCCTTTAGAAGCCAGAATACAATAAAGAAAAAAAATTATTTTTTCCACCCAAAAAGAACTAACAATGTTGTTATCATCCAGATGGATGGACAAAATTTCAATCTTTGATACACATCATCTTAGTAGTCTTCAACATATTGAAAGAACATTGGGTGCTTAAATCATTCATATAGGGGTTCTTTGTGGAATTAACAGCCTTAGAAACTTATCGACCAGGAATTTCATGTGGTATGAATAACATCCATGTAGGTCGCCGAGGAGACCCCAACTAAGTATATATTAGATGTTGGAGCTACTTATCATGTCATTATAGGATAATTTTTTTTTTTGATATATCTAATGTGGGATTCCATAGGGTATCCTGATAGGCTCAACAGTTACCATAGAGTTAGAAAAAGATCTAGATATGATTAATATAATGTAGATGAACAATGGAAAATAAACATAATGATGAGTGAAGATAAATATATGAATCAAATATATATATATATATATATATATATATATTTGATAGAAATTATATCAGAGAATAATGGACATCATGTGATACAAAAAACATACCATGGATAGAGTATGTTACGGGAGGTCTATAAGGAACGAACTAAAATGAATGGGACCATTTTCCACCAGCCGAATCAGTTGTCCCCTCTAAAACTATGTGGGTATGTATCATCACTTCAACTTTATCACATTTACAGTGGAAGGGGTTATATCATTAACTATTGTATAAGATACCTTGGTGATGGATGTAGGTTCGGTCAAGGATGACGTTGGAGAACTGTTGATCCGTATGGAGGCCATATTTATGGTAGTTGGATCGATCAATGGAACCTTATAAGAATATGGTAGGGTTGATACATTAAAATTTCAATCATACTCAATTGATACTCATGTTTGGTGATAGTTCGGTGAGCTTTGATGGACGGTCGGCTGGCGTGGGTAGGGGGTGGGAGTGGAGTTTGAAGAGGGTAATGGAGAAGGTGGTGGATGGAATGTAGTAGGTGCTGGTGGTCGAGTTGGGGTGGTGAAAAAATGAAGGTTTTTTAAGGGAATATGGAAGGAGGAAAATTTTTGATCATTTTTTTCCTAAATAAATTATCAATTAGGTAGTAGTTTGGATGAAACTGGTGAGGTAGGTGGAGATTTGTTTGGTGTGGAAATTATAGCGGCAAAGGCGGAGAAATATTTTTAGAAAATGGTTCAGATAGAATGTTAGTGGAAGAGGGTTTTGATTAATTGTCCAGCATAGGGGGATCATGATCTGGGGTAGGGTTTGGGTCTCAATGTTAGGTGCATTTTTCACCTCCTCTATGTATTTTGGAATCCCTCATATGATACTTCTTTCCTTCCTCAAAATCCATACATTTTTGAGAACAAGTAGGTTAATGGGATATATCTTCATAAAATATTAACGTGGATATGTGAAATCAATGGGGCTAAGATGGCAGGAAGTATGGGTAAAAATGCATCCACCCATCAATGTTTTGTGATTCCACAATATCAGTGTATAGTAATAAAGGTGAAAAAATCTATCCATGTTGACAGTGGGTCTGCCACTAGATGATGCTATGATAATGACCTCATTCTGACCGGTTTTCCCCAACAGTTCATCGTGGGACATCCATGAATGGTCGATATCCTGATGGAGGATCCATAAGGTTTCACCATAGAATTGGGTGATCTTCATCTTTTGTAGGTCATAAAAACTCTTCTGATATGTAGATATCAATTTCAAATCCCCTAAAGAATCCACAATGTATGAAAAATGATACAATTTTAGGATAACTATGAAGGTGATGAAGTCAATAGAGTAAATTTTGAGGTTGATAGTGAATGTTTTGGGGGTGACCTCCCATGGCCTACCTCTGAACTAGAAACTGATGTGGGTGATGGACATCTAGAAGGAGGATAGGAACTTAATAAAGAGAAATATTAAGATGTCCAAAAGAAACCAGGTGATTGGTGAGAGTTTGATGTGGCCAATGATGTTAATGAACTCCTAATTCACCATAATCATCTCAACTATTGTGAGGTGAAACCTCTTATTAGACCACATAGACATTTAATTGAGATGGAAAAATCTAACCTGATGCTCCAGTTATGTGAAATGATATCTTGGGTGTAGTTGTGGGCATTTGGAAATGACATTAAACCAACAAAAAGTGGTCTGTAATACTTTTGAGTCTGAAGTAGAAGTATAAGACCAAATGGAATCATATATGGATTTTTATGTGGGTGGTGGAGTAGGTAAAACCATTATGTGATTCAGTGGAGTAGTATCAACAAGATAGGTGTCATGTTTAGAGGATCCAACAGTTGTTTTCTTATTTCTAGTGATTAAATAAGAGATTTTTGAGAAGAGAAGGATGTGGATCGGCTGTGTGGTTGTGAATGGATGAAAGGAGAGGAGTAAAATAAAGAACATATGATCAGTAGTCAATGAGGATAAGGGGACTCAAGATAGGTGGAGGAAAGTGTAGTAAGGGATAAAGAATATGGGGGGGGTTCTGTGGGAGTTAGGTTCATTGAATTTTAAATCCATCCAAAATTATTGTTTCCAATAATTCATACATGATTTGTAAATCTCTAAAAAAAATTGGGTGCTCAATATTTACAAATATTTTCAAGAATACACGATATGTAAATAGATTTTTTATATCCCATTTGGGGATGTACCTATATATTTATGCCCCCAAATTCACTAAACATTCCAAAACATTAAAATATCCAATTATACCTATCATGGGTTTCCTTTTATTTAGCACATAATTTAAAATATATATCTGGAAACTATCACATTCAGATGACTTTAATTTCGAGGAAACACCCAATATATATCAGTTCTTGGAAACATAGTGTATGAATGGGGGGAATACATTCCATGTCAGAGGTACAATTCTATTCATGTAGTTGATAGCAGTATATCCATTTTCAATATGAGTTATTTTCTTTTTCACATCCTTAATATTTATATAATCATTTTTCATATCAGAAAATAGATTGATTTTAAATCCTTTGATGAACCATTTTTCTTATAGGCCTTTACTAAATTAAACAAATAATTTTCATAAAAAACTATAAAAATTAAACTCCATTGGTTAACCTTGATCAAGATATTTCTAGTGGAAATAAATGGTCTCCGTTAATTTAAAGGGAAATCCCATTATTCATCCATATAAATGATAAATAAATATATAGGGAAAATTAATCAAATAACATTTACTATGATGTACACAAGTACTCCCTCATAGATCTTGATTGAGAAACAAATATGTTGTAGTTCTATAATTATTAGATTATTTCCTAGATGCCCATTATTTTTAGGACACTTAATGGAATGAGATTAATACTTGGGCTATGATCGTTCTAAGAATTCAAATTTGCGTCTCCCTATAGTTCTGGTAAATGATATTCTTCTGGTTCCTCAAAATTTTTGAGGTAGATTTTACTGAAAATGTTCAAAAAGATCTTCTTTTAGGGATATGACACCGAAATATTCTATTCTATTTTTATTGAGATAATTTATTTAAAAAATCAATCATTAATAAGAACAATAGGAATTGATTCATCAAATGAAATATTCTGGTGATATTGTTTAAATATTTTAATATATATTTTATATTGTACCACTTTTTTTGATTTTTACATCCAACTACAGAAGGGGATAGGTGGAACATTTGGTGGAAGTGCCACATATATATTTTCCTTTCAAGGAATTCCATATATGGGAGTTGTTTTAATTAATTATATCTCCCATGTGTTCTCCAAGATAAAATTATCAAATTATTTCAATTTCATTTCTTCAACTCCACATGGTTTCTAAGAGTCGAACACAATTACAAACATGAGAACTATATGTTTAGCATCCTCTCTTGGATGAGACACTATCATTCTAGTAACCTTAAGTAGAAATATATCCAATAGGATTTTATAGATTTTTCCCACAATATGTTGAATGTTTCTATAGAACTCCCATTGATTCTGAATTTTAGTCTCTTGGGTTTTCATCCCATGATCAGATATTTGAATTAATGTTGTGAGAAGGTTTTAAATACTAGACTATTAGGGTCATGCTTATTTGGATATCCTTAAATAATCTTGTGAACAAATCCATTATTTTGAATGTGAAAATTATTAAGACCGTGGAAATGGTTTTTAGAATTGTTGCTGCATTTGAGGATATGGACCTTGATGTGAGTATCCAGGAGGTCCATTATTCATTTGTTGTACTTGGCCACTCCAATGAAGATAGTATTTTTTTGATTGGATATTGTGGCATCCGAGTCATTATTTTCTAGTAGTTTTTAATGGTATACTTGATGCAGCTGTAACTGCTAATTTGATTTTATGTAATTAATGTAAGTCAAACGTTGGATTTGGGGTTCCAAAATTCCTTCCTTGTAATCCTGATAAGGCTGCAAGCATCTAAAAATATCACAATATTTAACCTCAATGATAGATGGTTATCATGACTGTGAAATGTGTTGAGGTAATCCAAGGTCCATATTAATGTGTTGAGGTAATCCAAGGTCCATATTGATGGTTATCATGACTGTGAAATGTTGTCACTGACAACATTGAAAAAAAAATTCACCTAGAAGGATCCATTGATTCCTCTTGACATTAATCATAGGTTTATGTTTAATTGATATTTTAAGGAAGAGTTCGTGGTAGATTTTAGGGTTCAAGTAATAAATAATCCAAAATCTATCCTTAGATAGCCAATGGAATATGATGTATAGTGGTTCAAAAGACCCTAATTGATCTTGGTCCAACATATTAGATAAAACTATGTGGGAAAATATATCTTTTCATGATTAATAACAAAACTAAGATAATGAATAATGGATTCTAGAGAAAATAGTCACATCTTATTGGTCCAAGCCTGATCAAATATATCTAGGAAATGGTCATTCGGCTAAACCTATGATGGTCAGGTTATGTAAAATTTGATGCGATTTAAAATAGTTCTATAAAACTTTAATAGTTATAGGGAAACCCATTTATAAATTTAGATATTAACTAGGTTCAAACCACTCATACTCTCATCCCCTAATCCTATGTAGATTAGCCACACATTATAGCTTTGAAATAAATCATTTAAAGGATGATCAAAATCATTGGGAAAATATAAATTACTCATAGAAAATAAATAGAAAATTGTAACATGAAAAATAAATTAAAAACTAACTTGGGAGAGAAAAAATTATGAAAACAATGAAAATGGTAGTTTTAGAGATATCAGGATTCAAATTATAATTTCAGGACAAACACAAGGAATAAAATAACCATTAACTACAATTCAAAAACAACATAATTAATAGATGTCATGACCCATCCTCAGGGCCCATGCTGTGACTACCCCAAGCCCGCCATCCATAGGCCAGGGGTTGGGGACTAGCACCAAAGGCGTAAATCCTAATAAAAAGGGAAGGCATTGGCTTTGTAAAAGTAAATTAACACAACAGTGTATGCAAGCTAAAGTAAACACTAAGTAAACTGAGTACAAAAGAAAATGGTGAAAAGTAAATGGGCTAGTATAAAAACCCAACTAAAAGTACATTAAAACTGAGAAATGTAATGTACAACACCAGAAAAGTAAAACAGTAACCACCAAGACGTCCTCCAGAATTCCCACATGAAGGGTGGGTATAGATGGTCTCCTCAGCTCCATGAATCTGTCCGTCTGATCCGTGTACTTCTCGCTTGACAGTCCACCTCCGGATACTATCTCTCTCCAGAAGCCTCAACCACGATCAGCTTTGTCCGTCGTCTGTATCCAACACAATGTAGTGCAGGCATAGCCTGTGAAGGGGTGAGTATATGATACGCAATAGGGACTCCGAGACCCTGAAGGCCTCCCAAAATCAACAAAGGATAAACCACAACAGAAAGATACAAACAAAAAATATCAAACGACTCTACTTAGGTGTATTCCCATACATATACCTATGTCATCATCATTTCCAGTTCTACTCCAACTCAAGAGCCCATGTACAACCCAGTCCACATAGGAAAGCATAACCCAATCCACACAGGAAAGCACAACCCAATCCACATAGGAAAGAAATTCAATCACATCGATGATAATGAGTGAAGTAAAGACACATCTCACATAGGTATACTACTCACAAAGAGGGGTGGAGACGATTAGATGTAGCCTCTGAATCATCTCCTCTACTGAACCCACGTAGGATCCAAGTACAGAAGTCATCGCTGCTGAACCCACATAGGATCCAAGTATAGTAACCATCGATTCTGAACCCATGTAGGATCCAAGTACAGTCATCATCATTGCCAAAACCATGTATGCTCCAAGTACAGTCGTCCTCGCTGCCGAACCCACGTAGGATCCACGTACAGTTGCCATCGTCTTCGCAGTCGCAGCAAGTTATAGGGTTCCCGCACACAGCACGCTCGATTTCGGGAGGGTCCACTCCATGATCCAAGGGGTGTCGATAAATAAAACTTCATGAAATCCATAGTTGATGTATCAAATAGTTTTGCCTCGACAATAGGAACTAAACATGATAGACAACGCATCAGTCGGATGCTTGGTCTGAGAGATATTGGCCTTTCCGTCCTAGGGGCCCTATTGGTTTTTAAGCTAAAACCAACCCGAACATTCTCTAGCTGTGTCCAAACCTCATGTGGATTAATCCAATGTAACTTTCTCACTAAGTTTATTTCAACACATTTGATGGCATGTTATACGGACGCCCGGTCCTTAGGTTATAAGCGTTTCTGCTCTTAGGGCCCGGTTGGTTTCGGGTTCGAACCAACCTTGCCATACCCAAAATTTTCTTAAACCTTGAGTGTAATATACCAAAATGACCATCTCGATCCAAGGATCCCTACTCTCCTGAAGTTGCATCAATCAGAGGTCTGTAGGCCAAGATATGCGTGTTTGAACGAACCTGGTCCGAAAATATGGGGTTTGGGCCCGATCCGACCAAGCCAAATACACCCTCGGTCACCACGAACTGGGTTGACTTGACCCAGGTCCGACCCGATTGAGCATGGCCCGGCCCGCGGCTAGGCACGGTTGGCCTAGCCCGTGCATCTTACGGCCTAGCTCGGAAGCCTGCCACGGCTCAGTGCTGGCCGAGCAGATCACAAAGGGGTGCGAACCATTTGTTTTTAAAATGGCGGACCCCGTGGGGTCCGCCCTAAATGCTGTTGGGGGGGGGGGGGGTTACACCCCCCTGTTTTCGGGAAATGGTCGGCCTTTATGGCCGGACGGTTGTGAACCGTCACGGGACCCAGATGTGGTCCCGCCTCCTGGAGACGCCAGCGGCCGGTTTCCTAGCCGCCCCTGCCTGGTCCACCGCTACCTAAGGTCGCGACTCATCTCACCGGCATGACACGATGGTGCCGTGCACCCCCGCCGCGGCCCGCTCCGGCCGCGGTCTTCTTCAGCCTCACTGGGGAGGCACAACGCCACCCCCGCATCACCACCGCGGTCCACTCTGGTCGCGGTCCTCTTCGTCCCCACACTGTGCAATGACACCGCGCCGCCTTCACCTCAAACAACAATGAAGATCATCAAGAAGAGGGGAGGAGAATCGGCCTTGTTTGTACGGTCTGATCTCCTCCCGTTATGATGATATCAAGCTGCCAATCATTAAGAAATGAAGAATGATAATTAAAACATGAACAAAAATAACCCCTATCTCATGACGTGATCTGCAGAGAGAAGGCATCATTCGTTGTCCTCGGATGGTATCATCGCTTGTTCGATCAACGGAAGAGGAAGTTCCTTAGTGGTGCAACAATTGTGGAAAAAGGAAGTAGAGGAAGGGAGGACGGGAGGAGAAAGTGGGGAGGATTCTCCTGTGGATCCTACCTATCTATTAATCTACTCCCTTATTTAATTAAGGGAGGAGTTTTGTTGAAATAATGTGGGTGGTGGGACCCCACATTAATTCAAACAAATTTAAATTTCAAAAGGGAAGAATAATAATAAAATATATTTTATTTTTCGTCCACGAAGTCTAGAAAACTAACTTCCCCACTACCCAACTGTGTTTAAGTTGAAGTTCCCCCTAAGAAATTGTTGATGTTACGAGTTCAATGGTGCCCTGAGAATCTGATTATGAACACCGGTTCAATAGTTACCAAAACCTTCTCATTCGTTCACATAACATACCCGAGCTAAACATTAGAAATTGATTCTGGGCACACTAGGCCTCAGAATCAGGTGCCGTCAGAAACTGCATACTCGTAAAATCACAAAGGATTTAAGAAAAAAAATTACATGAAATTTAGTAGTCTTTACATTACTCCCACCTCAGGGATTTACGTCCCCATAAAGCTACATCAAAAACTAATGAAACAAATGAGGGTATTGTGCACGCATCTGAGCCCCCGGCTCCCATGTGCTCTCCTAGAGGTTCTGCTGCTGCCACCTGATGCACACTAGAGGAGTCGTCTATACATGTAGGACCCGCTCCTGTCAATCCTTGATCTCCATTGGGACATCCACAAATGTCACCCCGTCATCGATGTCCAGCTCTCTGTGATCAGTGATATGCGTTGGGTCGTGCACGTATCTCCTCAGCTGAGATACGTGGAAGACGTTCAATACCCGGTGCAACTGAGGTGGAAGAGCCAGGAGATATGCCACCTCACCTATCCTATTGAGGACCTGGAATTGTCCGCTGAAGCGTGGAGATAACTGGCCACCCCGGCCAAATCTCCGTAGGCCACGTCAAGGTGAGACCCGTAAGAAAACGTTGTTTCTATCCTCGAACTCTAGTGGTCTCCATCTCTTATGAGAATAGGACTTTTGTCGGATCTGTGCAGTCCTCATCCGCTCTTTGATGATATGCACCTTCTCCGTCATGGCCTGGACCATCTCTGGTCCTACAAGTGCTGACTCCCCAGGGTCGGTCCATCATAGAGGGGATCTGCAAGGTCAGCCGTACAGTGCCTCATATGGTTCCATCCCTATGGTAGAGTGGTAGCTGTTGTTTTACGCAAACTATACCAAGGGTAGGTGATCCTCCCAATTGCGACCAAAGTCAAGGACACATGCATGGAGAATGTCCTAGAGTATTTGAATGGTCCTCTCTATCTTGCCATCCGTCTGAGGATGAAAGGTGGTTCTCAAGCATACCTGCATCCCTAACGCCTCCTGCAACCCCTTCAAAAGCCTAGAAGTAAAGAGAGCGTCTCGCTCAGAGATGATAGATGATGGAACACCATGAATCTGTACGATATCCTGAATGTAGAGGCATTTCACGCTCTCTACTAAGCCCTGCTCTCTAATAGGTAGGAAGTGGGCTGACTTGGTGAGTCGGTCAACGATCAACCAGATGGAGTAGTGTCCTCTAGAAGTAAGTGGATGTCCCACCATGAAATCCATGGATATCCCTTCCCACTTCCTCTCCTAGACCTCTAATGGCTGCACCAATCCTGCTGGTACCTGGTGCTCTACCTTCACCTATTGGCAGGTGAGGCATCGTGAAACGAACTCTAACACAACCTTCTTCATACCCGGCCACTAGTGTTGTCATTTGAGATCCTGGTACATCTTCACTACACCTGGATGTACCGCCAATGGGGAGTTGTGAAACTCCCTCAGCACATCCTCTTGTAATGAAACTGGTATCATGGTACATGCCCTGAAAAAGATGACTTTCTATCCTCCTATAGAAAATCCATCAGGTGCCTATCCTGTGGACATCTGTGCATGTCATGTCTCACAATAAACGTCCCCACGCTGTGACTCCCTGACCCGCTGAAGTAGTGGATGAGTGACTGTGAGCGACTAATGGAACGCTGCTCCATCTCTATCCAGGAAGGATATATGTAAAGCGACTAACATCTCTATCACCTCTCCAAGTAGCTAAATGATCGATCTCTTACGGAAAGGATCAACTACTACGTTCCCCTTCCCAGGATTATAGACTATCTCAAAGTCATAGTCCTAGAGGAACACAATCCATCGTCGTTGTCTCAGGTTCAGGTCCTTCTGCGAGAAGATGTACCTGAGATTCTCGTGGTCAGAGTAGACTGTAAAGTGCTCTCCCATCAGATAGTGCCTCCAAATCTTCAAAGAGATGATCGCTGATGGTAACTCTAGGTCATGGGTAGCGTAGCTCTGCTCGTGATGCCTCAACTGTCGTGATCCATAGTCGATCACTGCTCTCTCCAGCATTTGGATACAACCTAGTATGATCCCTAATGCATCGCAGTAAACAATGTACCCAACTCCCTCCTCTTGTAGCCTCAAGATGGGTGCACTGGTCAATCTCTGTCTCAGCTCCTGGAAGCTCAGCTGACATCAGTCTAACCACACGAAGGGTTTCCCCATATTCATGAAAGCTGAAAGTGATGATGATACTCTGGGGAAGTCTGGCGCAAATCTCTAATAGTACCCAGCCAGACCTAGGAAACTCCACACCTCCGTCATCCTCCTGGGTGGCTTCCAAGCTTGTACTACCTCGATATTCATAGGATCCACCGCAACTCCCACCTCAGAGATGACGTGCCCAAAGAAGTGGTCGTCTAGAATCCAGAACTGAGACTTAGAAAGCTTATCATAAAGTGGTTCTCTCAGAGTTTAACCAGTACAACCCGCATGTGGTAGGCCTACTCCTCCATAGTATTTGAGTAAATCAAAATTTCATCGATGAAGACTATGAAAAACTAATCGAGGTAATCCTGGAAGATCATGTTCATGAGACTCTTGAACACTGCTGGAGCTTTGGTTACGCAAAAAGGCATAACCAAGAACTCATAGTGACCATACCGACACCTGAAGGCTTTCTTCTGCAGATCCTCGTCTCGAACTCTGAGCTGATGATAGCCTGACCTGAGGTCTATTTTTAAGAACCAGCGTGCTCCCTTGAGCTGATCGAAGAGGTCGTCAATCCTCTAAAGTGGATACTTGTTCTTCACAATCACCTGGTTCAGGCGACGGTAGTTGGAACATAGTCTCAAGCTCCCATCCGCATTCTTGGTAAATAAAATATTAGATGCCCAGGGTGAAACACTGGGTCGAATGAATCCCTTTCCCAACAAGTCCCCCAGCTATACCTGCAGTTGTACCTGCAGCTCCCGAAGCTCAGCGGGATCCATTTGATATGCTGGTGTAGATATCGGGGTTTTCCTAGGGTACATGTCAATATAGAAGTCTACATCTTTGTGAGGAGGTAGTCTTGGAACATCTTCCGGAAAAACATCCGTATACTGATCCACCACAACAGGGAAACTTGGACTCCGCATGTCAACCGCTCCGAGGATGAGACTAGCCAACTAATGGGTGATTGGTTGCCCTCTCCTCTGGGTAATTCAATCCAGTGCTACCAAGTCCCCCTTCTCACCGGTGAATGTGAACCTGCTCCCATCTGTGCGGACACACTGCAACTTGCGCCTAATACAGTAGATCTGAGCATAGACTGTAGATAACCAATCCATTCCCAAGATGACGTTGTAAGGCCACGATGCCACTACTAGAAGATCCCAACTGAAGCTCTCACCTCCTATAGTAAGCTCACACTACCGGAACCAATGCGTAATCATCGAGTCTGCTTCCATAGGAGTCTCTACCCATAAGGATGGAGCCAACGACAATGTCGGAATCTCTGAGATCTGAACAAGGCCTACGGTAATGAAAGAATGGCTCACTCCTGTGTCTATAAGTTTGCGGAAAGGGTGGAGTAGACACAGATAGTACATCGAATCATCTCAAGTGCACTATGGTCGTAAGCCTCCAATGCCTAATCTTGAGCCGGCCTCTGTCTGCCTGCTCCATTTGGTCGGGGTTGAACTCCTGGTGGTGGTGGTGGTAGTGCCTTAAAGCGTCGTCCACCACCTGCTGCTCGGCTAGCTCCTCTACTTCATCCTCATGCTCCCTTCGGACTTCCACGGTCGAACCTCTGCCTCTGCCTGGGTGGTCCCTCAACCGTCTGCTGCTCCTCTACATAGCGATTCGGGCAGTCACGATCCATGTGGCCGTGCCCACCGCATGCATAGCATTGCCTTCCTCTCATATGACTGGCTCTATTGTGTGTGCCCCACACATCCGAACTAGTATCTGGAGGTCTCCCACCTTATGGTCTGGTCTGCTTATCCCTCTTTCACATCTGTCTACTGCCGGGTGCAGAAGACTCCACTACGTGTCACCCTGCGGTAGGCCTCGTTGCTGTCATAGGCTGAGCAAGAAAACTCTCCACAAGTAGGGCTCACTCCAGTACTCCTGCCTGCGTCGGAATGCTGAGGGAGATCATCAAAACCCCAATATCATACCTCAATCCCTGATCTAAGGTGGGGTCCCAGAAGAATGGGTCTCGTACCATGTCCGTGGAGTAGTGCGAGAGGTCGGTAAACCTTGCCGACTACTGGGATACTATCATGCTACCCTACCGTAGCTGTAGTAATTCATCAATGTGCACCGCATGGAGGGTGGCTAGAATGAACTCCTAGTGGAAGAGGCTCTCGAATTCCATCTAAAAAAGTGATGCATCGTCGTCCACCTGGAGCATCAGGCTCCACCATCTACCTTCTACTACGTGAAGGAGACTCACCGTAAGGATCACAATCAGTTCAGATGGTGTCCCTACAAATCTGAAGACTGGGACGATAGCCTCCATCCAATCCTTGGCTACCTGAGGGTCTGTCTCTCCCCAGAACCTGGGCGACCCCTGATGCTAAAACTCGTGAAACACACTCAGGTGTCATACAATCTCAGCTGCTGGGGATGTCGGCATCAGTGGCTCAATGGGTAGAGGTACTGCCAGTTCCTCTACTGTAATGGGGCCCTGCACCGAGTCCTCATCGCTCGGTGGGCCCCCGTCTCTCACAAAGCTTAGAACACTAGCTGGCTGCTATCATTGGGTCATCTTAAAAAGAAATAGGTGTGCCACAGTTAATACATTATACCTGGTGGGCTGACACAATGTAATCACAAAGAGAACTTTTAAATCACACATGCAATCAATGTTTTCGTGCACTGAGTCGGAAATCATAAGTCAGGGTCCTGATGTACAGATATGCTGGCTGCCGCACCAACACTGGACTCCCTTGACTGATAACCACACTCAATACTCTAAACATTATTTCTTCATATAGAATACATTATCAGAGTCCTGAGTTCTGTGGTAGAAATGAATCCTCTAATACCAATTTGTCACGACCCGTCCTCAGGGCCCATGCCGTGACTACCCCAAGCCCGCCTTCCATAGGCCAGGGGCTAGAGACTAGAACCAAAAGAGTAAATCCCGCTAAAAAGTGAATGCATTGACTTTATATAAGTAAACAAACACAACATTGTATGTAAGATGAAGTAACCACTAAGTAAACTGAGTAAAAAAGAAAGTACTAGAAATTAAATGGGCCAGTATACAAACCCAACTGAAAGTACAGTACAACAGAGAAATTTAAAGTACAACATCTGAAAAGTAAAGAAGCAACCACTGAGACATCCTATGGAATTTCCACCTGAAGGGTGGGTACAGATGGTCTCCTCAACTCCTCGAATCCGTCTGTCTGATCCGTGTACGTCCCGCATGATAGTCCATCTCCAGATATCGTCCCGCTCTACAAGCCTCAACCATGATCAGTGATGTCCATTATCTATATACAACACAATGTAGTACTGGTATAGCCCATGCAGGGGTGAGTATACGATACTCAGTCGGGACCCTGAGACCCCAAAGTCCTCCCCAAATCCACAAAGGATAAATGAAAAAGTAATGATAAAAACACGAAGTATCAACCAAATATACTTAGGTATATGAACATACATATAACTATGTCATCATCATTTCCAGTTCTGCTCCAACTCAGGAGCCCATGTGCAACCCAGTCCACACAGGAAAGAATAACTTAATCCACACAGGAAAGCACATCCCAATCCATACAGGAAAGAAATTCAATCACATATATGATAATTATTAAAGTTAAGACTAATCTCAAACAGTTATACTAATCATGAAGAGGGGTGGGGTGATTAGATGTAGCCTCTGAATTATCTCCTCTGCCGAACCCACGTTGGATCCAAATACAGAAGTCGTCACTGCCGAACCGACGAAGGATCCAAGTACCGTAACCATCGCTGCTGAACCCACATAGGATCCAAGTACAGTTGTCATCGCTGCCGAACCCCTGGAGGATCCATGTATAGTCTTCCTTGCTGCCGAACCAACGTACGATCCAAGTACAGTCGCCATCGTCGTCGCAGTCGCAGCCATCTCTAGGGTTCTCGCACACAGCACGCTCGATTCCGAGAAGGTCCGCTCCACAAGCCAAGGGGGTTCAATATATCAACTATAACAAAATCCATATTTGATGTATCACAATGTTCCATCTTGACAATAGGAACTCAACTTGAAAGACAGCGCGTCAGTCGGATGCCCGGTCTGAGAGATATTGGCATTTCCGTCCCAGGGGCCCAGTTGGTTTTTAAGCTAAAACCAACCCGACTATTCTCCAGCTGCGTCCAAATCTCTATTGGAGTAATACAAAAGAACCATATCACTATGAGGATTTAAAATCATTTGACGTCACGTCATATGGACGTCTGATCCTTATGTTATAAGTGTTTCTACTCCAAGGGCCCAATTGGTTTCGGGTTCGAACCAACTCGGCTGTACCCAAACCTCGAGTGTAATATACCAAAATGAGCGTCTCAATCGAAGGATCCCTATGCAATAGACGGTGCATCAATCAGAGGTCTGTAGCCCATGATATGGGGCATTAGAATGAACTTGGTCTGAAAATAGGGGGACTGGGCCCGGTCTGACCCGGCCCAATAACCCCTGGGTCGGCCCGAACTATGTCGACCCGATTGTGGTTTGGGTCTGGCCCATTTGGGCATGGCCCAGCCAGTGGCTCGGTGCTGGCCGAGCGGAACACAAAGGGGCATGACCCCTTTTTTTGAGAAATGGTGGACCCCATGGGGTCCACCCTAAATGCTGGTCGGGGAGGGGGGGAGTTACACCCCCCCCCCTCGATATCCTGGAAACGGCTAGCATTTATGGTCTGCCGATTGTGAACCGCCGCAGGACCCAGAAGCGGTCCCGCCTCATGGAGACGCCGGCAGACGGTTGTCCGGCCACCCCTACCTGGTCTGCCGCGGCCTAAGCTCAGGGATCATCTCACCGGCATGACGCGATGGCACCGCGGACACCACCGTGGCCCGCTACAGCTGCGACTTCCTTCGGCCTCACAGGCGCAGCGCGACGGCTGCGCACCACCACCGCAGCCTGCTCCGGCCGCAGCCTTCTTTGGCTTCCCCGGCGCGGCGCGACGGAACCGCGCACCTCTTCCATGGCCCACTTCGGCCGCGACCCTCTTTATCCCCGCACGGTGCAATGGCACCGTGCCGCCTTCGCCTCAAACAACAATGAAGATCAACAAGAATAGGGGAGGAGAACTGGCCTTGTTTGTGTGGTCTGATCTCCTCTCGTTATGATGATATCAAGCAGCCAATCTTTAAGCAACGAAGCATGATAATTAATACATGAACAAAAATAACACCTAACTTGTGACGTGATCTGCGGAGAGATGGCATCGTTCATTGTCTTCGGAAGGTGTCATCACGTGTTCGATCGTCGGAAGAGGAGGTTCCTTGGTGGTGCAACAACGGTGGAAAAAGGAAGTAGAGGAAGGGGGAAGGGAAGAGAATGTGGGGTTGCTTCTCCAGCCGATCCTCCTTATCTAATAAGTTCCTCGATTATTTAATTATGGGAGGAGTTTCATTGAATTAATGTTGGTGGTGGGCCCCCACATTAATTCATCCAAATTTAAATTTCAAAAGGAATGAATATAAATAAAATATATTTTATTTTTATTCCACGAAGTCTGGAAAACTAAATTTCACACCGCCCCGACTGCATTTGAGGTGAAGGTCCCCGTAAGCCATTTCTGATGCTGTGAGTACAACGGTGCCCTCAGAATCTGATTCCGAGAACCTGTTCAAAAGATACCAAAACTCGTTCATTCATTCACATAAAGTACCTGAGCTAAACTTTGGAAATTGATTCCAGGCACACTATGCCTCGAAATAAGGTGCCGTCAGAAACTACGTACTCGTAAAATCTCAATGAATTTAAGAAAAAAAAATTCCTTGAAATTTACAGGTCTTTACAATAGAGTAGTAAAATAAAGAACGATAGGCATGTAGGAATAAAAAATATGTTAAACATAGAAAAAATTAAAATTTAATGATATATGTATAAAATCATGTATACAAGGATTTATACAATATATATTAGCTAAAAAAGAGCACTACATATAATTTCTTCACGTCATATAATGGAGTTAATTTGTTTTTTTATCAAATTTTACATGATGTTAATATAAGATTCACATCATGTAATTTAGATAAAAAATATCCTACTAAAAATCATTGATCTTCTGAGATCCTTGGGTTTTATCTTTGATGGGGTGATATCTAGAACTTTTTACATCGTGTAAGATTTACACATTGTGAATGTTATGTACGACTTGTATTAATCTCACACCGTGAACTATTTGATGGATTTGGATTTTATAAAACAAATGGTGTGTAATATATTTACTCATCTTGTACTATATTCACACCATTTAAATATTTATTTGATTGATTTTGATCCTTATGGATTTTTTGAACAAGGAATACACATTTTCAACTCATTTCATGGCATGTAGAATGTTTTTTTATTTTATTTTTTGAAATAATTCCTTTGAGTCTGACATTGAATATTCATAAAAAACATTCCAAAACCTTGTTAATTATAAAATAAATCATGGTTAATCATTTATAAAATAAATCCAAAATGTGTGTTTAAATTTTTCTTATCCATAGGCTTCCCCCAAAAATAGTACTTCCACGTGTTCTGTAACAGTTTAACTATTCAACTTATAAATTTCATTAAAAAATATTAAATATAATTAAATCCAAATATTCTTGCACGCTAAAATAAACAAAATAATAATATTTCATTACAATAGTTTGATTATGGTGATTGAAATTATTCATTCTAATGAAAACCTTTTACAACCATAAAATCTATTTATTTCTATCAACAATTAGTCAAATTTATAATTCTATTTTTCATGACCGACCAATCATATATAACCTATATAGTTTCAATATCATTTATATTTTTCATTTTACAGAGATTAAAATAATTTAGAATATTGATCATATGGATAAATGTTTTTGAATGAACCAGAAATTATCATACTATCATAGAACATGTGGTTTGAGAATTTTCAATTTTCTATGAAATTGATGTGAGATGTAGTGATCTAATAACATATTTATAGGATAAAGGAGAAGATTAAACTTCCATGGATCTAGAAACTCATATTCATTCCCTTATCTTTATCTAATGATAAAAAATATACCAATGTAGGTTTAATTATATTTCTAAACTCTAAATGGTTTTAAATAAAAAAACCTTTCGGAGAAACATATTTCCAAGAATATTTTTTAAAATCTATTAAAAAATAAAGAAAATTGTTAACAAAAACAAAAAAATGAAAAATAAAATATTAAACCAAATTAATGATTAAAAACTACCTTTCATAGTAATGATGTAACATTCTATAATAATGTCATTCTGGTAACTATTTTTTAGGTTTTTTGGAATATTATGGATTTTAAAAAATTATTATTTTTAAATAATATTTTTCTTTAGTAATTTGGATGAAAAAATAGTAAAACAAAATTATATTAAGGAATACTAATTTTTTAATAATTCCAATGTATTTAAAAAACCCAAAATTTACTAAAATAAATGTTTTTTTGATAACCATTGCATATATACTCTATTATTGAAAAGGAGTTCATTAATGATAGCATATTAGTGAACAATATGTATATAAGAATGGTCACTAAAAATAATATGTTGTAATCTTCTACTAAATATATTCAAATTTATTTGAATGAAGTGTCTTAGTAATAATATCATGAATTTGTGCTTAAATTATGATGAATCGTAAAATAATATCTCATTTACGTGTCTTATCCTAACGGAAATTGAATCATTTATATTTTTTTCTATTTTGAGTGATGTGTAGGTTTTAAATTAATGCATCATCACTTGTGTTATCCCATAAATTGGAGTTTAAATGAGACTCAAGGAAATTTCTGTGATTGTGGGTTTCATCAATAATACTTGAGAAAAAAAAAATTTAGCTTCCATATATTGTCTTCAATAGTGTAATGTTCTAATGAGTATTGATTCGCATAAGGAAAAGACATTAAGTATTCTCCTATGAAATTTAATCATCGAGAATTACTTTTTCTATAGTTTTTACATCCACCAAAGAAAACACGAAGAAAATAATTAGTTAAAAATCATATCTAGTTGAATAAAATATTCCAAAAACCAAATATCAATTTTGAAAATAGAAAACACATTTTAAAACACTAATAAGGGATTATTTATGATTAGTTGTATCTATTTTACAAAAGAATATAGAAAACATATAATCTAGATGACTACCTATTATTAATAGTAAACAAAAAATATTTCATCCAAAAATAATTTTATCAAATATTTCTAGGAATCATTAATAGAAATTGGGTTTGATGATATTATTGGATTATATATACTTTTATAAATAATTATCAAAATTTCACAAAAGTAAATTTTATATACACATGTGGAGATATATAAATTTATTCTTTATTTTGAAAATTGAATCCATAGAATATATGTATGCTCTCCCCTCATGATCATCTCAAAATCAGGTTTCTTATGATATTAAAACTATTCTACTAATTATTATTTTGTTTATTAATATATAAATTTTTCTAAAAATGTTTTTAATCATATAATTATAATCATTATTCCAATTGATTTTTTTATTCTAGTGAATCAGAATCGACTTCTGAAATATGTCATACATGGTCAGTCCAATGGACTAAACTCAAAGAGTCTGATGTAAAATACATTGTCAGTCCAATAGACTAGACATAATGAATTCCAATTGGATAAAAATTATTTGAAATTATTTTAATTATCAATTTATAAATATATCTAAATTATATATAACAAATTATTTCTAATAAAAACATTGTAAAAACCTGAGAAATATAATGTTTGTTATACATTATTTCAAATTGATAGTGGTTATTTTGTAAAGTTAGCCTAGAATATGAGGAAATTAATACATTTTACTATATAACTATTTAGCCATATTAGGAATTTTTTGGGAAGAAAATATTTAGAGTTATTTTAGAAGATTCATGATGATTCAATAAAAATTTTAAATATTTATTTTATTTTATTTTCATACATAAAGGATCAATTATTTTTGTAAATCCATAAATTGGTAAATGATAATTATTTTTGATAAATATCCATCAGACATTGTATTCTTGATAAAACATTCTTGTCATATGATCTGTTCTGAATGAATATTGTTTGAATATAAAAACATCTATTTTTTCTGGGGAAAATAAAATATTATAATTCATTTCTATTACTAGGTTCCAAATATCAATGATTTTGGAATATATCTTGTTTTTATTTTATGTATAAAGTAGAAGTTATTTTCTTATATCAAAATGATGGGATAAATATCATTACAATATACAATTCACACACAATGAATTTTGTGTTTAACATTTATAATGTTTTGAAAAAAATGATATTTTTCTACAACATTATATGTGATTACATGAAAAATGTTTAATTCATTAAATAATGAGGAATCAGAAAAACAATAGGAATCAAACAAAGAAAGAAGAATCATATGAACAGTGTGTAATAGGATGAAATAATTCTAATAAAAAATCAATGGAATCAGATAAAAATGTATAATCATGTGGAAAATTATTAATCTTATGAATAAACTGTAATATAATGAAAAAATTGTAATTACAAAAAAAATTTGGAATGAGATGATAAATTTTGAATCAAATAAAAAACGTGGAATACATTGATCAATGTGTAACATGAAAAACATAGTGCAATAAATGTAAAAACATGGAATTATATGATCAATGTGAAATTATATGAACAAAGTGGAATCCAAAAAAAATCAACAGTATAATGTTTTATTAGTTGAAATATTCATTATAATTTATTAATAATGATAATAAATGTGATGGTGAAATGATAACATATAATTTTTCAAAATATCAAGAGAGTAAAATATGTGATAAACAATGAGTTCAAATTAAATAATATGAAGATATTGGATATTATAATTTTTCAAAAAAATCATGAATACTAATTTAATCTAGTGAATATTTCAACAAATTAGTGTTTTTTGTATTTTAGAATTTCAAGATACCATTAAGTGGGAAAAAATTGAAATGTTTCCTTTTATCCATGTTAAGAATATATAAATTATATTATTGTATAAGTATGGATGTTTGTCCTATTCTCCTATATAAATGATTAAGTTCTAGAAAATTTGTATACAAAAGAGAAACTAGATTAACTTATAAAATATGGATATTGAATATGGAGTTTTCTATCCATTTTAATCTCTCTATTGGATAACAGGAAAAATAAGATTTTTATTTTAAAATTATAATTTTTTTTAAAGGTAATTTGATAATATAACCAAAAAACAATTATATCCAGTTGAATATTAAAAATATTTCTCGAAAAAATTAATATGATTATTTTAGAAGAACATTTTATAAGAACATATCAGAAAATGATTTTAGATGAAAATTTTAGTAGATCATTTCAGATGAATATTTCAGATGATGATATGACACCGAAATTTAAAATGGAATCATCTGTTAAAATAATTTGATAGAAGAATCTAATGTAATAAGTATCAACTACTACTATGTAAAAATGTGAAGAAGAAGAATATTGAATAAAGAGAGAAGGAGAAGATGAACAAGAATCAAAGTGACATCCTTATGAACTATTTGGTTATGGTTTCTAAATTTTGATACAAAATCATTGTTACACATTATCTAGGTGGAAATAAAATAGAATTTATATTTCATTACAGTTCAACACAACTGTAATGATATTCCATTATTTCTATAAGATATTTTTTTTCTTATAGCCTATGTTGTATGGGATTATCTCCAAACCATTCCAAGGATCAGAAATTATTACCATGTAATTATACATGGAAATTATCATGTTCCTATGGAATTGTTTTATTATTTTATTTTTACCAATTTTATCTCTCTTTAATGGGAGGATAATATAGAAACTATCCACAAACATGATCCAATTACCTCTATACAAGCATACAAGCAAGACAAGAAAACAATAGGGTCAAATGGGTAAACACGCAATACCTCATTCACGAGTATTGGTAAAATTTGCACATAAAACTCAATTACTTCGAACAGTAAGCCACAAACCTCCTACCTCAATTATAGGACATCAATATACTTGAACCACAAGGCTTGATTCTCTTAATAACGTTGTAGATCTATGAAAACTCATGAAATGTTCAACCCACGATAACATGAGAAAGAGGGAAAATCATGGAATGAAACTCATGGTGAAGGAAGAGATCACCTATGTGGTTCCAACACAATCGTCGGTAGTCGATTTGGAAAACAAACGGAGGCTCGAGGGGTTGAAGAACCTGGAGGAGAAGATGTTTTCATCGTTTAGGTGCGACCCCTATTCGTTGAATGAAAAAAAAAGAACACATAGTGTACTTCTGGGGTACACGGCTTGTACTTGGCCTTTCCGTACTCCACTTTATGCAGCCTCTACATCGCCCCTACACACTGTGTGTGTGGCCCAGACATGGCCATCACACGGCCTAGAATTACATCAAAGTACAGGACGTGTACTTATAAAGTACACGACGTGCACTTTGAAAACTTGCATATTTTCCGCTTTTTCTCAAAAAAGACCAGAAAAGGAAAAGCATAACTGAAACTAAGATCCAGGTTCTTACAAACTTCCCCCCTTAATGAAATTCATCACCAAATTTCCATATTGAGGCGTAGAAGATGAAACCCCAAATAGCTCTGTCCACTACGATCATACATCAGCCTCCCTCTCCCATGTCTCGTCATGTACTCGCCCGTGTTTCCATAGAACCCGTACCAGATAAACAGACTGGCCACAGAGAACCTTCATACATCAATCGAAATTCCTGGATAGGATGCTCCTCAAACAATGCATCAGCTTCAAGCTCACTCTCATTGGGTTGAAAGATATGAGACGAGTCTGAAATGTAACGTCGTAGTTGAGAAAAGAGGAAGAGGTCGTGCATAGCCTGATACCTTTGAGGTAATTGCAACCGATAGGCAACCAACACAACTCTCTCCAACACCTAAAATAGCCTGATATACCGTGGTGAAAGCTTACCCTGTCTCTAAATCGTCTTGTGTCCCAACCTTGGTGCGACACACAGAAAAACCTGATCCCTGACCTCAAACTCCAGAGGTCATCTTTGCTGATCAGCATAAGGCTTATATTGAGACTGTGGTGTAGCCATCCACTTCTGAATCAACTCTATCTTCTATGAGGTCTACTGAACAAGATGACGTCCCAGCAAAGCTTCTTCTCCTTCCTCCAGCCAGCACAATGGTTATCGGCATGGCCTACCATACAATGTCTCGTAAGGAGCCATCTATATAGCCGCCTGAAAACAGTTGTTATAAGAAAACTCCACAAGTGGAATATGCTTCTCCCAAGAACTGCCAATGTCTAGAATACAGGATCAGAGTATATCCTCAAGAACCTAGATCGTACACTTGGACACGCCATCGGTCTGGGGATGGTATGTTGTACAAAAAAGTACATATGTACCCAAGGCCTACTGAAGACCCTACTATAATTGAGAAGTAATACGTGCATCCCTGTCTAAAGAATGGACTGTGGAACTCCATGCAGACGTACAATATATCGTATGAACAAATGTCCTAGATCATCAACACGGATAGTCTCCTTGATCGGAAAAAAATTTATCATCCTTCGTAAGCCTGTCGACGAAAACCCAAACAACATCACTCCCTCGAGGTGACCTCGGTAACCCGGTCACAAATTCCATCGCGACATCATTTTACTTCCACTCACGGATGGGTAACTTCCGTAAACGCCCTTCTGTTCACTGATGCTTCACTTTCACCTACTGAGAAGTATAACATTTCATGACAAACCCATCAACATCTCTCTTCATACCTGGCCACCAGTACTAGCTGTGTAGATCACGATACATCTTGGTGATGCCAGAATGAGCTACCCAAACTGAAGAAATTAAAATCCCACATTAGTTCCTCGTGTATTCCTACTGGCACCCATACACGTCCCTGGAAATGATAGATCTCATCCTCGCCAATTGTCCACCCAAGAAGAGGGTCCTCTCCTTACACACCATCCCGCAGGACTAGGCCATTTGAGTTTGATAGCTACCTCATCTGCACCTGATCATGGAGGGTAGAGGTCACCGCTACAGAAGATAGGAATGTCTTCCCCAATTTTGTCATGCACTACCAAATTAATCTCAAATAATAGATCCATAAGCTGCCACTCACTACTGGACTCCTAAACTACCTGAATCTAAGTTCTCCTACTCAAAGTATCAGTCACTATGTTTCCCTTTCCTGGCGTATAGACAAGATTAAAGTCGAAGGACTGAAGATACTCGACCCACATTCGCTGTCTCAGATACAGATCTCGCTGAGTGAAGATGTACTTGATACTCTTGTGGTCGGTGAAAACCACAAAGTGCTCTCCCATAAGATAATGTCTCCAACAGCTTAAGGCATGAACAACAACTTCCTACACCAGATTGTGGGTCGGGTAGTTCCTCTCGTGTGGACTCAACTGCCGAGACTCGCACACAATGACTCCATCTCCATGCATAATCATAGCTCCCAATCTGACTCCTGAAGCATCACAGTAGACATTATAGGTTTTTTCCGGCTCTGGAAAAACTAGTATTTGTGCCGACGTCAACCTCCCCTTTAGCTCTTGGAAGTCTCACTCTCGGGAATCTGACCATAAGAACTTCTCACCCTTCTTGGTCATATCTATTAGTGTTTTTTCATGGTGTGAAAATTAATGTATGAAATTACTATAGTATCCATCCAGTACTAGAAAACTCCACACCTCAATGAAATTCTTCTACTGCTCCCAGGAAACTACAACTCTCACTTTCTCTGGTTCTACTAATACTCATGTCTCTAAGATAACTTGGCCACATAATTGAATTGGATCCATCCAAAAGTGGCATTTCGAGAGCTTAGAATATAATTGATGCTCTCTCAGTGTACTCAGAATGATCTCAAGATGTGTATCATGGTCATGTCGAGTGTAAGAGTGCAAAAAGATGTCATCCACGAAAACCACCACGAAGGAATCCAAGTAAGTATGGAACACTCCGTTCATATGTTCCATAAAAACTATGGGCGCATTCGTGAGACTGAATGGCATGACCATACACTCATATAGACCATAACTGCTTCAAAAGTTTATAAGAGGTATATCTGATGGTATATCATGCAACTGATGATAAATGGACCTCAAATTGATTTTTGAGAAATCCTGGGCTCCTCAAAGCTGATCCAAAAGGTCATCAATCCTCAGAAATGGATATCAGTTATTCACCATCAACTGGTTCAGCATCCGATAATCCACGTGATTCCTAAGGGTGTCCTCTACCTTTTTCACAAACAGGATTGGTGATCCCTAATGAGAAGTTCTAGGTCGGATGAAACCCTTTTCCTACAACTCCTCCAAATGCTTCATGAGCTCCTATAACTCATGTGTAGCCATCTTATAAGGTGGAATGGACACTGGTGTCGCTCTTGGAGAGACTCAATCGAGAAGTCTACATCACTCTATAGACGAAAACCTAAAATTTACTCTGGAAAGACATCCCTGAAACAATCCACCACTAGAGGAAAGTCTAACTGTGAAGTCCCCTGGTCATCCAGATAAAGACTGGAAATCTGGGTTGTAACTCCCCTAGCCCATGATGCTCTGGTCCTGCTCTAGCCTCTTGAACATACCACTCACCTCTATGAAGTAAATATCCACCCTCTGGTGATATGAAACTCACACTCTGGAGATATAAATCTACGACTACCGGGAAGGGAACTGACCAGCCCATACCATGAATGACATCATAGTATGTCATCTCTAGGACATAGAGGTCCCATAAGAAGTGACACCCTACAACCTCAAGATGGAACTCTCTGAAATGACATACACTAGACGTACGCGTTCCCAACACTGTATCAAGAGTCAACATGTCGGTAGAAAAAAAGATACAGAGCCCATGGATCTCCACAACAGCAACAGAGATAAAGATATGAAAAGCACCAGTATCGAAAAGAGTTGAAGGTAAAACTGAGGCTACTAAGATCATATCTGAAACTGTATAAGGGGCGGGATCATGATCCTGATAGGTCTGATCCAAGGCAAATTTCAGGCTTGTACCGCACCCTTACGCCCCTGGTTGACCACTCTAAGCTGATCCACTCTGTTGTCTCTGGTAACATGGGGACTGACCACCAGGGCCACAACCTCCACCTCGGCCCAAACAGTCGGAAGAACTCCAGTTCCCACACTAGTGAGAAACTAGAGAAGCATCACCTGAACGCGGGGTCATAGAAAAACCCCTACCACCAGCTGTAGGCGAGAAGATCTGACAGAAACGCTGATGATTGCCCATCATGCCGCCAGATCAACTCTCCATCAAGTCTCTCTGGCATTGAGACCCATTATGCCCACTCCTACCACATAGGTAGAAAACTACATGGATACTCGAAGATACATTCCTCCTGCCCTGTTATCCTCGAGAATATTCCTACGGTGCTTCCGGTTATCATTTGGAGGAACACTGACTCCTGATGTCAAACCACCCGGGCTCACTATTCCATAATCTCTTATATTGCACTCAGTGATCAGAAACTTTTTGTAGATAGATGATATCAAAGTCAACCTAAAGATATTCACCTGGGAACGGATCTCCTTCCAGAGTCTGTCCTCAAACATCCTAGAAAGGAACAACTCATCACCTACTGGAATCGACGTAAACCACTACATCTCAGTAAAACGAGACGAGTACTCCATAACCGAAAGAGTACCCTACTTGAGACTCCTAAAATACCAAGCATGGTCGGACCTCAAGGTCTCTGGATAAATGAAATCATAGAAGATGCATCGAAACTCATCCCATATCATACTCTACTAGAACCCTGACTGTGAGATCACATCCCACCACCTCTTGGAAGTGTCTTGAAGCAGAAAAGTAGCTAGCATTACCAATTTCTCTGGAGGTATCTCCAGGTGCTCGAATATCATCAACGTGGCCTCTAGCCACGAATCTACAGCCTGGGTTCATCAATCCCTTGAGAATGTAGGATGATGTTGAATCTGGAAAATCCGTGTCAACTCAGCCATCAATAGGGCAGGAGGCGGAGCTCCCTGAAAGGTATGCATCATCCTAAAGAAGTCCTCCCTAATCTGCATATCAGTGCCTGAAATAGTTATAACTGCGGATGCCAAGGCTGGTACAGTAGGAGGATCTGCATGAGGTCCTTGATCAGACATATCTGGTGTCTGATCACCATCTGGAAGCTGACGTATAACCGGAAGATGTCTCGGAGGCATATCTCTGAAAGGTCAAAAGCACAACTTAGATCAGGATCATCAAAGGTAGATAACACTAGAGTAAAAGGCGGGAACAGAAGAATGAAATAGTCATGTTTTACTAAACAAGACTACACGACATTTATAAAACTACGTGGCGTGTTCCATTATGCCCTTCATAGGGATGTGTTCTTCTGCCACCACTGGTCGTGTAACACCCCAGACTACACGGTGTGTACCTGAATTCCATTCCCTTGCCCGAGTATCTTTACATGGATAACCCACATGTTCCTCTTAATCCAAGAATACATGAAGTGTTCACTAAGGAAACGACATGTACTAGACTAGGTTTCAGCAACCCGTGTTGTTAGTTACATGGCCGACTACACCGATGTCCCTTACATCACATGTTCCAAACAAAAACGGCGGGTATAAGAGAAGATAACACCGACCCATGTTGTCCATGACACGGCTGGGTACCTAGAACAAGGCTACACGACGTGTTCATGAAAAACACATAGTGTACTACACGAGCTTCCCCGACCCGTGTTGTTATTGACACAGCCGACTACACAGCTCACAACTACACTGCGTGTAACGACCTTACACGGCTTGTTTCTAAATTTTTTTTCACCACCCCATGTTTGTACTCACATAGTCAGGGACACAGTTTGAAACTACACGTCGTGTAGTCAAGTACAGGCCGTGTATTCTTGGTTTTTTCGAGCAGTATCTTAGAAAGTCCACCAAATCCCAAAAAACAATGAAAAAAACATGGAGGTGCAAAATTATGATCCGTGAGGGCCCATAATCGCTACGAATCAATGCTTGACATTTCCAACAAATCAAATACAAGGGAAACAAGTCAATGATCCACCAAACTCTGATTCATGAGGGCCCATAACACCTCAATAATCAATATTTGTCATTCATTTATGTAAGGAAAAATACAAACAATTACTCTATCAGATAGCAGGGATTATATCATAGAATCTATCACAACAACATACATAATCTACAAAATTTCTATCTCAACAACATGATATCGTTGATACACCCTAAATGGCATGGCAAGAATGCATGGAATGTGATCTCTAAAAAGTGCCTATATGATGCATGAGATGGAATACCCTCATCTCACCAGGTTGTGACAGAAATAGAATCGCAATAGCACATCAATAACAACAAAAGGCATGTGAATCACTCTAGGTGAAATCATATCCACCGTAAAATCTCAAAACAAGAAAAATTCAATAAATGAGGTAGATTGGATTTTATCTATACACGGGTTAGCTAATATCTAGAACAGCTTATTACCAAGTACCAAATCTGACCAATCACTGGCTGAAGGCTCCCAATAGTAAATCAGGAGAAAATAATTCCTTTGATACCACTTTGTAATGTCCCAGTTCCGGAGGCCACCCATAGGTGCCCCATACCCGGTTGGTCATATAGCCTAAAGAGCATTTCCCCAAATGCCAGAGGCTACCGACTAGCAGTGAGGGCCTTGGGTGTGATAATGGGGAAACTATTCCCTCATTCGCAGAGTACACATCAGAGTTAAACAAAGCATAAAATAGCGAAAGCAGTAAATATCCATCAACAATAAACATCAAAAGACTAAAACAATAAACAAATGGAGAAAACATGTATATATGAAATGATGCACGATACATATGTCTAGGAAAGAATCCAAACAAGTCACAATGCTAGATACAATACTAAACCAAAATGAAAAAGAATGGGAAATAAGCAATGCCTCAGCAAAGCAAGCCTCGTCTTGGTCCCATGTTCTTCTCCTCCAAATAAATCAAGTACTTGACGTTGAAGGGTTCTTTCCCTTGTCTATACCTTCTATAACATAGTCTGTTTGGGCCCAAAATCATGTCCCAAACAGAGTGTGAGACTAAAATCCCAGTAGGCCACAACCGGATGATATGTGCCTAATAGTCAGTGAGTATATGGTATGTAATAGTACAATAAGTAGTAAACAGTAACAGTAAACTGCAGGCAGTAAACAGTAAGTAGTCTACAGAACATCAAGAAGTAGAGAGGTAAACAACTAACCACAACAGGAACCCCTATAGAAAGTACACACAACCAACATTTCTGTTCCTATCCAATAAGTACCAACAACCCTCCAAGCAGTACACTCAACCTAACCCCTCTAGTTTGGTCATATGAAATTATAAGACTCTCTGAGGAATCTCGCTCGGTCAATTCCAATTATAGTCTAGGGGAGTCAGGGACACTCAGAAGAAGATCATGTGGTCTAACCCTCTAATATCCCCATGGTCTAGAAACTCTCTGAGGAAGATCAGTCGGTCAATTCCTCATATAGTCTCTAGTCTATCACATACTCTCTAAGGAATCCCACTAATTCAATTCCTTCTCTATACTGGAATGGTTTTAAGGAGATTTAAACAAGTAAAGACTCTTTAAGGAATCCCACTCAGTCTACCCTCATGTAGTCTATAATATCCAAGACTCTCGGGGAAGCTCACTCAGACTATCCCCTATAGTTTATAATGTCCATGAATCTCTGAGGAAGCTCACTCAGTCTACCCTCCTATAGTTTATAATGTCCATGACTCTCTGGGAAGATCACTCCGTCTATCCCATGTAGTCTATAGAACCTGGTTCTCACAGTCCCATGCCAGTCAGTGCATAATAATTATATAAGGCCAAAGTACTCCAAAAGATCTACTTGGGTAACCAGTCTATAAAAAACATTCATGTCAAGATATCATTCCATCATACGGTCACGAGGCATGGAAAACAGGTATAACGACCAAAGGCTAACAAGAACCCAAAGGTCCTAACAAGAACAAGGAATGGGAAAACAAAAAATAATAGAATTTATCCACAAACATGATCAAATTACATCTAAAAAATCATACAAACAAAGCAGGAAAATGACAGGGTCAAATGGGTAAACAAGCAATACCCCGTTCACGGGTATTGGTACAATTTTCACATAAAACTCACAGACTTCAAACGGTAACCCACAAACCACCTACCTCGATTATAGGAGACCAATATAACCACAAGGCCTGATTCTCCTTAGAATTTCCTAGGTATAAAAAAACGCACGAAATTTAAAACCCATGATAACTTGAGAAGGAAGGAAAATATCAGAATAAAACTCATGAAGAAGGAAGAGCTCGCCGATATGGTTCCAACGTAATCGACGATGGTCGATTCGGCTTTCAAATGGAGGCTCGGGGGATAGGGGGTGTTCATGGATGTATGGGTGCTCTCGATCAAAGAACCTGGAGGAGAAGATTCTTTCGTCGATTAGGAATGACCCCGGTCCGTTTAATGAAAAAAAGAACGTACACGACGTATACTTCTGAGGTACACGGTGTGTACTTGGCCTTTCCATACTCTGCTTTAAGCGGCCTCCACATCGCCCATACACAACATGTGTGAGGCCCGGACATGGCCAACACATGGCCTAGCGCAACATCGAATCACACGGTGTGTACTTATAAATTACACGACGTGTACTTTGAAAATTCCCAGATTTTCCATTTTTTCTCAAAAACATCCAGAAAATGAAAAACATAACTGAAACGAATATCCAGGTTCTAATAGTAGAAGCTACATGAGATGAATATTTTCACTCAACAAAATTATGTGATGAGGAAAAATTATGTTTATCTCATATTAGGATAAGGAACAATGTGGAATTTTATAACATCCTTCATGATTGAGGAAAGAAGGTTAAAAACAAAACATATTAAATGTTAGTATCACATACTTCCTTATATTTAGAAGTTAATAAAAAATATGTTTTGGTATAAATGGATCAATAGGAGTGGATTGAAGCTATGAATGATGAACATGACTTTAATTAAAATAATTATACATGGGAACATGTAACTAAAACAAATAAAAAAATGTGATTGGTACAAAGTGGGTGTTCTAAAATAGATTGAATGAAATTTTATAGTTACAAGAAACAATTCATGACAAATATTAAATGTATCTCATGAATTTAATGAATTGATATTGATGATACATTTCTTATTGTGTAAAGATTAGAAACTATCATAATCATTCTTTATATTACTACAGAATAGACAAAAAAAATACATGATTGATTTTATGTCACATATTCATAAATGAGAGATAAATGGAAAAGATAATGTTGAACAACCATATAGCCTCCTGATTGTTAAGAATAATGTTTTAAGAGAATGCTGAGAACCAATAATTATTAGATGAAGAATCATATGAGATCATGGTATTATAAATAGGATTCCTTCTAAAGAATGATGAAATTCATGAGATGAAGTGTTGATAGTAACCTAGAGATTATGGAAAATAAAACGGTCTCCCCCACTATGTCTTTTTATGTTGTTGATATCATATCCATTGTGATTGATGAAGATACTTTTGAAAAGTCAATTCCGGAGATGAAGAATCATTTGGAAATGTCTATATTGGGAGAAATTAAATATTTTCAGGGATTAAAAATATCGCAATAGAAGAAATATATTTTTATTTTATATGAGTAGAATTATATGCTTCTTTTAAATAAGTTTGGAATAGAAGAATCAAAACTAGTATCCTCACCAATTTTAGTGGGTATAATAGTTTCAAATGTTGGTTTAGGATAGTTTGTAAATCTTAATGAATATAGAAATTTGGTTTGAATATTATTATGTTGTATGACTTCAAGTCTAGATAATGTATATATTGTTTAACATTGTACTATATATCAAAGAACACAAATATAATCTAATCTCGTGAATAAAAATAATAATTCTCTCATATATCAAGGGAAAAATTATTTTGTGTTGAAATTTGAAAACACATGAAATATATATTTATTCGGTTCTGATGTTGTAGATTGGTAGGATATGTTAATGATAGAAAATTAAAATATAGGAGAGTATTTTTATTCGAAGTAATATATGTTATTTTATAAACAATGTTAAATTATTTAATAATTATATGTATAGTGAATGATTATAATAATACCACCACTCAATAAAAAACAAAACATTTTGGATAAATAAACTATTGGGAGACTATTTTGTGGATATGAAGATTCCCCATCTCTTGGGATATGATAATCAAAGTACTATAAATCTCACTAAAAATATATTAATACAATCTTGGCCAATTTACTTTCATTTAAAATATATCTTCATCAAATAGATTGTATATATGAATGAATTAATGTTAGAGTTTTTTAATAAAATGGATCATGTTGTTGATACCATTAATAATAAAATACCAAAGGGATAATTTCATAAGATGTGGTTGATAATGGTTTTTCAACCTCTTTCCCTTCAATGTTATTACTTTTGATATATCTCTGCCCTCCATATAATCGGTGGATATTATTTTGATGTGGTAGAATTATTTTTTCAATAGATATATCCTTCGGTATCTGGTTAAGATTCTAAGGAATGAATTTTTTGAGAGTGTGTAAATTGGGAAATATATGATTTTGGCAGGTTTGACATATTTTAACAGTTCTTTGATGAAAGTTCAGAAGATTTTGTTTTTCTAGAATAAACTATTTTGTGATGAAATTTTCATGTTAATGAATTAATGTTATGAAAATGTTTCCTTAATCATTACATTTTTTTTTGTTTAATGATCCTTACTTCCTACACCAGGTTACCAAATACAGCATTATAATTGGTTGATATATTATCCATTTCATGAGTTTTAATGTTTTAGTTATTTATGTTCAATGAATAAAAACCCAAATGAGGATATTATTGGGATAAAAAATGGATGAGTTTTTGAAGATTCCTAATGATTATATTTATATTGGTATGATTTCATTGTAATTTATTGATTAAAAAATATCATCAATGTTTTGTATGAATTTAATTTTTTTTGAATGGAAACAATTTCTATAAATTACATCAGTTTTACTATAAATCATGAATATTTAATTCCATATGAAAGTGTTCATGGTCTACGAATTTTCTTACCCAATCAATGGAAAATGTTATTCAATGAATACATAATCTCTTGATTTGTTCCTATTTTTAAGTTCATAATAGCAGGTGTTTTGTAATATCTCATGTATCTAGATTAAGTAGAAGGTGGGAGATAATTACATTAACTTAAAAAACTATGGCATATAATCATTTTCACATACAAATTACACACCATAAATCTTTTGTTTCAAAAATTTTTATGTTTGGATAATAATGGAATGTTTTTAATGAACAATGTTGAATAAGATAGACAACGTGTATTCAGAAAAATATAGAGGAACTACATAAAAAATTTAGTCAAGAAAACAATGTGGAATAATACTAATAGCATCTAATTCTATTAACAATGGGGAATCAGATGAATAATGTGGAATCATACGGACAATATCGATTTAGAAAAGAATAGTGGAATCACATAACTAAAGAATAATTTAATAAAAAATGTGTGATTTGGCAAAAAAGTGTAATCATATGGAAAAAGTGGGATTTCAATTTCAACATAGAATCAGATGAATAAAGTGGAATCATATAAACATTTAGTGGTGAAACGTTGTTATGATTTGAATTTTCCTTGTATTTTTTTTAATGATAAAAAATTTGATGATGAAAGGATGATATTTACATTTCCCAAATATAATGGTAGTTGAAAATATAATACTTATCGAGTTTAATGTAAATTAGTTAAGGAAATTGGGTGTGTGAATTTTTGATAAGCTTTAGGAAGAATTTATAAGTCCTAAAATGATTTCATAGAATTAGTTTGTGTTAAAGATTAGAATTTCAATTTTTTATTAGTTGGTAAATAAGATTTGAAATACCAAGCTCTCTATCTATAATCCATCTATAAATATTATTAATGTATAACTATGTCATAGTGAAATCTTCAAATATAATATTTTTAATATCTATAGAATTTCTTTTAGATAGGAAAATTAGATGATCTTTTAAAATAATAAGATTAAACAATGATTTTTTAATTCCTGGAATCTATAAGTTGAATAAAAATAAAAATATGTTGGTAAGGATTAAAGTTTTTTTGATAATATTTAATTGATTTATAAAACTAAGAAATCATTTATATCAAGGGGAATTGTACAAACATTACATTTAAAAATTTACGATGATAATTTTTTATAAACATTTCAGTCAAATATTTTTTATGAAATTTTAGAAAAATCATTTTAGACAAACATTTTGGAAAGAAATTTCTAATAAAAATTTCAGATAATCATTTAGAATGTTCATATATGAATTTAAATCAGATGGAAAAACATGAGATGGATGTTCCATCCAACTATCAGTTTTGAAATATAAGAAGTGGCCTTTCTCATGAAGATAAAAAGTGACTAGTAGCACAGTGAAATCATTCAGATCATGTCAGTGAAGTTTTGTAAAATTGGTTTCAAAATATTTGTTATGTTTGGTTATATTACAAAGATAATGCAATTTATTTTGGATAAATGTGAAATACAAGTGTAAGGAAATTCCTTTATTGTTGTAACCACATTAAAATTATTTGTTTCAAGTGGATTGTGTAGTATTGGATTATTTCTATATGAGTTCATGGACCAGGTACTCTTATTGATTTGTCAACCCTATACATTATTGTGTTCCTATGTAATGTGGATATGTTCATGGAATTAAATATATTATAACTCTTCAAATGGAGGACCAATTTAATTTATAATATCAAAAATTAAAAATGAAAGGGTCATTGTTTCACCCTATCCCTTTCTCTTTGATCACATAGATCATGTTTGGTCGTTTCATATTATATAAATTTTTCAGTATTTGAGTACACTTGTTATTGCATGGAGTCACTCATTAGTACATAAAATACTCCAGAGGTATACTAAATTCTTCATGTAGGTGGTTGATAATTAAATGGTTGGTTTTATATCATTATGTGGCAAGTTAATAAGGCATTTTTGATTATAATTACACATGTGGTTAGTTGGATTTCATTATCTTATCAGTTGAAATTGAAACAGTCTGTTGGGATTCGTCATGTGATCAATTTGGAATCGTGGTCTATTGGAGATCTTCATATAGTGAGTTTGCATAAGATTTTAAATTTCATCATATAGTTATTCTTAATATTTAATATAAAAATATGTTAAATGGATGGTAATATACCCACATATAGACATTATCATGAAATGGAATCAATAATTAGCTACATAGAGGTTCTAAGGAAAGGAATTCTAGAGACATATGGGAATTTTTCTACATAAAGGATTCCGTATATGCAATGTCTGGATCAATGAAGTTACCAGGATAAGTGAATTTGACCTTAAAAGTGTCATGTAATAAAATTCCAGGGTAATATCCTTCAACTACACATACATCATGTAATCCAACTTATCTATAACAATTAATTCACCTATTTGATGGGGCACATATTTTAATTTTTATTTTTAATGGTTCTCACATATTTGAATTATTGAAACTTTTTGAATTATTCTATGTGATATACCATGTGTGGGATTTCAGATATGCATTTTTAGGAACACTCACCTCGAGTTGGGCCACATCCTACAATGAGGTTTTTTATAATTATTTTAAACATTGAGTTTGGGGGAAATTAAAATGGGGATAATGTCAAAATCATAAAAAAATTACAATCCTTGACTAGGGATATTGTATTAATTCCTTCAAGAATATAAACAAATGAAATGTTTTCTCGATTTGAAGGTGTTTGAAAATAATAATAAATTCTTAAATTTTCGGATATTGAAATTAAAATATAAATTCATGATATATATATTTTTTAATTGTTAAATTAAAAAGGATATATCTACAGATTTTATGGATTGATAGATTGACAGTAATTAATGCTTTAATGTGGATGAAAAACCCAAGCCTATAAGGGAATAGTAAATTTTAAAGGCCAATGATAATGGATCATTATTTTGGATGTTGAATATAAAATTTATTGTGAATTTTTAGAGTTATTATTATACGTAACTAAGAATGCATTAGATGGAAACTATATTCCAAAATTATTGATACCATACGTGGGATGACATATTTAAATTTAAATATTTATTTTTAAATGTTTAAATAGTAGTTCATGGGAAGAATTTAGAGATATTAATCATATAGTAATTTTTTTAGTTGGGTTTGATTTTGGGGATACTCGAAAAAGAAGATTATGAGATTTGGAATAAGGAAAAAATTCTATAATTACAATATTGAATGATGATTTCATGTGATTATTTTGGAATATTTTTTAATAGACTATTATAGATATCACATCGATGAATCAAGAGAGTTAGGGGAAATGTTTCATGATTTACATTGTGGGTACTGATTCATTTATATCAAAGAAGAATGTATAAATACATTGTGATGTAGTCCTAGACATATTGGTGATATATACAAATATTGAGTATATAAAATAACAGAAGATGTATTTTTCATATAAATTTTTTTATCAACTTGAACAAGAGGATGATGAAGAATATATAGGATTATTATATAATATAATAGTCCTTTTCTCAAGGGGGATTAGGAGAAGAAGATGATGCTACTGATGTAGTAGGTCTGAATAAGTAATATACATGATAATTTAATATTGGAATTATCCTCATTTATAGAACAAGTTTTCTCATACATATGATACATCGAGTTATCCACACTCATTGGATTCTCCCATATGGGGTTGTAAGATGATGGTAAATTACTATACTTGATACAAGGAGTTACTCACATCTTGGCTTGAAGAAAAAGAGTGCATCAAAAGGAGGTTCATAAAAGAGAATATACCTAGAGAATAAGATTCGAAGATTGTCTCATTACTGAAAAATTAAAACCTACAGGTCATCAATCTATAGAAGAGACCATAATTTTTATAATCTAACTCATCCATTGCATTTCCAATTCACGAGATAATAGAATATTAATTTCACATAAGATATATAGTGACACATTATCAAAGCTAATTTAATATGTCTATGTATATTATTACATCCAATGTCACAGAAATACATTTTTGGTGTCTAATACATGGAAATTCCATATAGGTGAGCCATTTAAAATAATAGTGTCCTAATGTGCATAATATTTTTTATATTTCAAAGAAATTTGATGTAGAATCATTATAATAAAATAAATGGATGAATGAACTCTTCACGAACCTCATGAACTATATCATAAAAATGAAAAGTAAAAATTTAGTGTCACTCTAATTCATTCGTTCCCTCATTAGGTCAGATTAGGTACTATATGTGGTCTTAGAACATTGTGGAACTGACTTGGAATTCAAACTATATTCTTATTTTATTTTATTTTCACATATTTAACATATGTGAAAGACTTATTTCTTTAATGGATGTTACTATGATTATTATAAAGAGGAAATATATTAATTTATATTGGATTTTGGTATGGATATTGTTTCATATTTTCTTCTGGATGCTAATTTTGATGTCAATAATATGTTTTTTTTAAATTCATGGATAAAAAATGTGTTAATAATATAACTATATCTAATACCGTAGACTCTACTATAGTAGATAAATGATATATCTAAAAAATATTATATAAATTCATCCTTTAATGTGTCCTTATTAATGATATTATTTAATGGTATAATTTATTATGTTAAAATTGACCAAATGTAATTAATTTTTTTATTATTAATACATTTATTTTCTAAATATATATTTTTTAGTTTATAAAATGTTTTTGTTTTAGATGAATAATAAAAATTTCATGAAACTTGTAATTTGATTTAATTTAAAATTTAATTAAAATGGACAAGGAATTTAGAAAAAAATATTTATGTAATCGAATATGAAGTTAAGGTATAAATTATTATTTATTAATAATTCTTAAAACCTAAAAAAACAACAAAAAAATTTATTATAAATAATTAAAATGTTACATTAATATATAAAAAATTATCGTCCTTTTCATTGAATAAATTATTTTTAAATCATATTCAACATTTACTTTCCATAAAATTCCAATAAGATTTATTTATTTTATAATACAAAATATATTCCATTAATATAACAATGTATGAAAATTTTATCTTATATATAAATTTAATTTTTAAAAGAAATATTTCCCTCAAACACTTTTAATGTGTTTCAGTTTATTTGATTCAAAATTAAATTCTCACACATGAAATTTTTGTGTCAAAATTTAATTGAAATTATAAATTAGAATTAATAAATTATGTATGAAGGTCAATCTTAATTCCTTTCACTATAATTAAATAATTAGGTTATACATTAATTACAAGGGTAAGTGTAAATTAGGGTAAATGTTAAAAAGAAAAAAAATCCCTAAAAAACTCAATTATATCATGAAAAGGATTGGTCAATGTGATCTTTAACCCACACTCCTGATTCTGTTACCCATTTTATTACCTTTTATTATTGAATTTCAATATAAAATTATTCAAAATGTAATTTCTACTCGTAAAAAAACCCATCTATTCACTTATATAAGGGAAATATCTTCCCCACATAATGAAAAACCTCTCATTAAAGATTACCCACATATCAATTCCATTTATATTTTACTATAGCTCCATCCAACGTTATTAATCCACTAGTCATTAATTTAAATCCTTTTTCAATGAAATCCAAGGATACTAACATTGAAAAATCATGCCCTCGAAGTGAGAATCTCATCTAGGTGCTAGTGTTGTACAGATCCCAAACATGAAATGGTGCGGAAACTCATCATTGATATATATTGGGATAGATGTTTATGGCAGGAATACATGGCTTTTATTGGTTAGAATGATAAAGTAGTAATTCAAGACAATGTTCTCAAATTATTGTTTCATGGCTTGGTCGATTGGCAGAGATAATTTATGTTCATATTATTAATAGAATAATAATGAATTTTTGTTGTTTTTATATGATAAAACCCATTTATTTAAATGTTTTATTAAAATATGTCCAATTTGGATGATAGAAAAAAATGAACTAAATTCTAAAAAGTGTTTATTTTTTTTATTTTTGACATATTTTTATGTTTAGGGTATTTGGGTCATTTACTCAAATGTATAATTCCAAAATTTAGTGGTTCATTTTTTTCCCAATACATATTTTATTTCCATCTTTTTTCTTCTCGACCAGGGGATGAATCGACCCTCTAGAGGCCATCAAAAATCAATGAAGTTGAATATTTTTCTAGGAGGACAGTGTGGACCCGACCACTGTAACAGACAACCATCTCGGTATATATGCATTTAATTGACATGATTCCATCTGGGATAGGACTAGAACACATAGGACCTCCACTAAAAGTAATTTTAGTGTGTTTTTAGGTTATTAAGATTCCTATTAGAGTTTACACTTTCCTAGGAGGCCTCCTGGAACCTTCGTCTGGAAAAAGAAACCTCTAATCAAAAAATCATAACTCCTGCAAACTATGGGAAAATGAGAAGAAATTTGGAGGAAAAAACAAATACATATTCATTAAAAACATTCATGTAGGGGCGACGTGATATTAATAAAATTAATGTTTCAATAACGAAACCACATGTGGAGGACAGAAATCTTCTTATTAATTGAGAGGATCTCCAACCTCTCAAATAATTCCAATCCTTCCCATCACAATATGGGGACCCAAGGATAAGAGGCCAAGATCCCTTTAGGATTTTTATTTATTTATTTTATTTTTATTTTGAGTTTTCATTTCCATTGTAGTTAAATTATATTTTTTATATAAATGTTTTTCCCTTTCTTCTTCCACTCATTTTCACTTGCAACTCTAATTATTATTCTCTCTCTTCCATCATTCCATCTTGATCACTTTGCACTTCTCCATGGAATGTGACTAACATGAAGGATAGCCCCAAGGGATTTTCACAGTGTTGTTTAGTGTTTATCTTCCATTCAAAAAAATTATTCTATTTGTTGTGGAGGCAGGCGTATTGCATGGGTGTGGCGGTTGTCCACTAGGTCACTGTTTCCAAATAAATTCTTTTCTATTAATTCATCCATTTTCCATCCCTTATCATAGGAAAACCGTTAATATTGTGGTTTTTGGAATTCTATAAGGGATTAAATAACATACATTAGAGCCCAATCCTTTAGGATTAACATTCTCGATTGAGGTGTTTCCCTACATTACTACTAGAGGAGGTGTGGTTTAGTGTGTCAGACACATGCTGAAATCACACAGTCAATGAATTAATGAGCAGTAAATCATTAATGAGGTTTCAATAAATAATTTTTCAAATCGAATTTAAATAACAAATAAATACTTAATGAACCCATTATATCAAACCCTGGACCAAGATCTTTATTCCTAATCAGAATTTTGTCTTTATCAACATTTAGATTTTAATTCATCATTTCATTATTTTAATTCCATTTTGGGAAAAACCCTCAAAAAAGTTTTTTAAATAATTATTAAAAAAGAAAAAATAATTTTAATAGGTAAATTACAATTACGGATTGAACTGACTAAAACTCTCCTCAAGTGAGACGACCCCGCTCGGCCACTGTGCTGCATTAGGAAAATTTTCTTTTTCCATTCTATATGACAAGCGTGCATCAAAACTGGTGCTGTTTCTGTGGAGATAGGTAGTTATTTCGATCACTTTTTCAGAATTCACTTTTTCTAAAATATTTTACTTTTTTCATTAATAAAAATATAAATAAATCATTTTTCTTAAAGTATTGAAATTAAAAAGTTTATTCATGTGATGATTACCCGTAGGTGAAATATCATGAACAATAAATTTATTATTGCCACCTAAATGACCTGGTTGAAAAACATAGTAATACTATGGATTATTTGGGGTGGAAAATGGAATGAGAATTTGAATATTTTCTTTCAAGGATAGAGCTACCCAACCATGAACTAGAAAATGAAGCTGAGGTAGTGGTGGATGAAATTTCACCACTCATCATTATAGAATAAGAGGTGGTAAATGTCGAAGTACATGATGAATCATTCATCCTCACTCAACCAATTCAACCTGAGATTGATGAAAATAAGGAATATTTGTCTACTAAGATACAAAAGGGAGATCAGTAGGAAATGGATGAATTCTGAAAAGAATGTGATGAACTCCATTATCTCCCCAAGCCTTGTAAAGAAAAAGATCCATTACCACTTAAAGAAGACACCTCCCAAGTGGTGGAATTGGAAGTAAAGATGGAGGAGCCTGAATACCTACCTCCATCCAGTGATAACCAACTCCAAGAGACACATTACTATAAGGAAAATATTCAATATGAAACTACTCAGTGAGATGATAATATCTTGAACTCAAAATCATTTGATTTTATTGAAACCAATTTGAGTATCACCCCTAATAGTTTTGAATTTTCAGAATTATATTCAACTTATTATTCCATAGAGGATGATGAGAAACAAGAATATGAACCTGTTGAGTATCACCTAGAGCTCCCAAAATGCATTGAATACGTTTTTTTGGGAATACAATAAGATAATGATATTGTTGCACAAGTATAAATGAAGGAGTAGGAGTCTCCGTACATCATCCTACCCCCACCATGCATGTTCGGCCACATTGAAAAGGGGGTGGATTTGGTGTACTATATCCATGGAATCCTCTCCAATAAGAAAAAATATATGGATACTAGGAAAATTCACATGGGGAAGTTTAATTCAAAGAAACTTAATCCACCCTCTGATTTTGGATAAACAACTTGAAATGGCCTCAAGAGGCTGTAAAAATTCAAGGCCCACTTGGGGGATCATAACCAGATTTATATTTAAATTATTTTAATATTTCAAATTCCTCTTTCAGATTAGTCCAGAATACAACCCACTCCTCCTTATCTTTTTTAGCATTAATGACATGATCCCCATTCTTATGTGATTAATTCTCTTTTGTAGGTTCATATCGTGAAAAGGAAGTGTTAAATAGAGGAAGTGGACTGAAATAATATTTCAAAAGGGAGTTCATTTTTAATTTTTAATCATTTAAAATCTATATAATTTTTTGGTCTAAAACATGTATTGAACATTAATGATAAAATTTCATGTCCACAATTGAATTTTAACTTTACTTAACTTCTCTACAAGATATGAGTTTCATAGGAACCCTATGATGCCATGTTTTGTATTTCAATATTATTGAGATTCAATTTGTAATATAGAAAATTGAATATTTAAAATGAAGCATAAATATTGAAATTATGACTCATGATTTATGGGAATTAGTGGATTCATGTAAATGAAATTTCCCTTCAATTTTTAATACATTGAATTTTTGAAATTCATGAGAAATTATTTTATTATTATTATTCATGCCTTGGGTGATTGTCCAATATCTTATGTCTCATTCTTGAGGAGACTTATAGACCCCATACTTCTTATTTATTCTTGACCATATTTCTTGAGTGATCTAGGGACATGTCACTAACCAGAACATGCATTTGAACTTGGGAAACTTATGAATGTACAAAAGCACATTTACTATGATTGAAGAATTTTTCTGAAAAGACCATGTCCTTAATGATCACCTTTACAAAAATACTTATTTTATACCATAGAGACGATCAATGACCTTTATAGGTATGTGACATGTTTCAAAACATTTTTCCATTCCTATCCAACTTTTGATATATTCATGATATTTCAAAAATGAATTGTGGGGTTTAAGGGAATCATGGTGGAAGGGATGTAATACATTGTATTGAAAATGTGTGGGGGATTTATTGTGGGAAATGAAAAAGGTTGTGGAATCATTCATTTTACACCATTGAAGAGTATAATTTCAGTACACATTTTTATATTATGTATTGTACATAAGAGATAAACCTCATCCTTGAGCCTTAATTTTTAAAACATAAATTCATACCCATGGTAAGCCTCAGAGTTATTTGATCCTATATTGAAATGTCCTCACTATTTACTTTTACTTTTGTCATTACAAAGTGGAGAAAGTAGTTATTTTCTAAGATTATGGATACGGTGAATGATCTCATGAAAGGAGCATAACACCACTTGAATTGTATCATGAGATATGAGAGTTAAAATTCAAAGGTGAGGTAAATCGTGATGTGCCACGTTTAATAATAATGAATTGAGAAGATTGAATAAATGAAATAAGAAGTTCTGTCATTTTCAATGGGGGAATGTAAAATATAAGAATTAGTTGTTTGTATAAAAAATGGAAAATTATATTGATATTTTATGTGGATTTTTAATGATTTGATTTGACATTGAAAATATTTATATCTTATTACTTTGTAATTTTACTATAGGTAATATTGGTGTCCTCTTAATTCCTTGTCAAATATTATGCTTGAGGTCATGCATGGTTTATCTATGGGGGTATTTGACAGAGAAAATTTATGTGCATATTTTTAATATAATAATAATGAATTTTTGATATTTTTAAATGATAAAACCCATGTATTTAAATTATTTATTAAATAATTTTCAATTTTAATTTAAAAAAATGAGCTAAATTGTGAAATGTTCTTAATTCAGGATTTTTAGAAATTCCTAAGTATAGGGTGTTTTGGTTATTTTCCAAAAAACTATAATTCCAAATTTATTGATTAGTTTTTTTTACCATTATTTTATTTCATTCATTTTTGACTTCTGGACCAGGGGCTGAATTGATCATCTAGAGGCCATAACAAATCAATTAAGTTGAAGAATGTTCTAGTCGGACCGTGTGAAGCCCACAACCATAACAGACATCCATCTCATCCTACATGACACCAATTGACGTGTTTTACCAGGGATAGAACTAGTACACATAGTCTCTTATGTATAATTAATATAATAATGTTTTGACATGATTATGGTTTCCATGGGAGGTTATACTTTTATAGGAAGCTTTCTGGAACCTTCATCCGGAAAAAAATGCTCCAATTAAAAACTCATAACTCCTACAACCTTTTTCTAAATGATCTGAAATTTGGATGGAGAACTAACAACCCATTTACGAAAAAAATTTATGAAGGGATAAACACATTATTCAGACAATTAATGTTTCATCAATGTGAATAATTCTAGTGAAAAAAATTGGTCTTTAAAAGGAGAGGATCTCCAACCACTGAAATCCTTACAATCTTTCCCAACACCATCTACGGCACCAAGCAGCGGAGGCCAAGAGCAATTTAGGATTTTTATTTATTTAATTTTTATCTTTTCATTTCCATTGTAATGAAATATTAATTTTTATATTAACGTGTTCCCATATCTTCTTACACTCCATTATTCTTCCTACTATAATTCTCATTGTATCTATTCCATCAATATTTGATGATATTTATGCACTTCACCATGGAAAGTGACTAACTCAAGGCTTCGTCTTGAGGGAGTTTTCACGGTTTTCTTTATTATTTCACTTCAATTCAAAATGTAGTTATTCTATTTGTGGTGGAGGGGGTAATGTTGTCTGGGTGTGGCAGTCGTCCACTCCTGTAATGTTTCCAAATCTATTCTATTCTATTGATTCATCTAGTTTCCCTCCCTTCTCTTTGGAATCCATTTCATATTGTGGAATTGGGTTTTTCGTAAGGGTTGAACATGCATACAGTTGAGGCAGGGCCTTTAGGAGTAACACCCTTGGTTGAGGTGTTACCCAACATTACTACTGGATGAGGTGTGGTTTGTGTGTGCCAGACACATCCTAAAATCACAGACTCAATAAACCAATTGAAATTAATTCATTAATTAGGTTCCAAAAAATTAATTATCATATTTAATTTATATAAAAAATAAATAACTAATAAAATCATTTTATGAAACCATGGTCCAAGACCTTTCATTATAAGAAGAATTTTTTCAGCATCTACATTTATATTTGAATTCATCATTTCATTATTTTAATTCCTTGTATCAAAAACCATAAAAAAATATTTTTTAGATAATTATTAAAAAAAGAATTATATTAGATGAATTAAAATTATTGATTGAACTGAATACAATGCTCCTCATGTGAGATGGCCCAGGTCAGCCACTGTGCTTCATTAGGAAAATAAATTTGTTTTTTCCTTACACTACGATAGGAATGTGTCAGCGTTCATGGTCTCGAGAGGGAATCTCGGGCTGTCATCCTCATCGTGTGGTGTTGGACCATCTGAAGGCTATGAATGACGCAGATCATAAAAATTTAATAGTATCTCAAATTATAATCATCTATAAAATGTATAACATCTTAATGGACTTAGTTAGTTTGTACAAAAAATGTCATGTTGTTCCATCTGTAAGACCTAACATTCCAAATAATGTTTTATATAACCAGGGTTGCTAGATGGGGTAAGTGTATTGGGTCTGTTGGACCCCTCTCAGATGTGGGATCATACTCAACATGGACATGTCCTTTCTCAGTGGGTAAATGTGAGGCGGAGGAGTTATTAGAGATCATGAGGGATCTGTATTAGCACCGTTCAAAGCCTTTTATGGAAGAGGTTATGGTTTATAGGTGGATGCCCCATATATGATCAAAGGGATGGATTATGAGACCAAAGACACATAATTCTGAAGGCGATGGCAGACGATTCCTTAATCCTCTACAATACACTACTAAGTAATGAAAATTATCCCTATAACATTGCATACATTATCAGGAAGTGTAAACAGCTCATGGGTACCCCCATGGAGATGACACACACCTGGTGGGAGGGGAAGATGATTGTTGACTTCTTAGATTCCATGGAATCACCAAACAAATATATATCATACTTCCAATTCATATGTTATTTTCCTTTTGAGGGAATCAAATGTTTTGTTAATGATGCATTGGGCGTATACTACACTAATCCTCTGTGGTGTTTCTTTTGAAACTTGTTTTTTTGTAAATAAATAAAAATAACAATGTAAAAGTCTATTTCCCACTAATTAATCTTATAAATAAATATATTTCTGATATATCATAATAATAAGCACTACATAATTAAATTATTCCCTTCTATGAAAATATTATAACAAAACCATCTAATCATCATCCACTAAACAAGGCAGGGTCATTTTTGAGTCTGTATAACCGACTACCTGAATAGTACTATATATTTATATCATAGATCACTATGAGAAATTATTTTTTTCTATAATATGTTATTAACATGTAAATAATATTTTTATTATGAATACATCATAACAATATTTAACTCGTTAATTAATAAAAAAACCTTTATACATCTAAAATCACCAAAACAAGATTTTTATTAATTTTATCCTCAAGAATGAACACTAAAACACTTATTAAAAGAATTGAAAAACAAAAAAATTAAAAATAATACATTATTTCAACCGTATATTGCTATTAAAAATGACATTTCGATGAATAATGAATATGAACACAACTATTATTGAATTTGTACAAATGATATAAACAACAAACACATTATATGGAGATTCAGGAAATTCATGTATGAAATGAATGTTTATGAAGTGTATGAATTAAAATAGATATGATTAAAGATATAAATTATGTAATTAGGATAGATATGTTATAAATAATATATTTTATAGCAGGTTTGTGGATGTTAGGAATATATAGAAGGGTTTTCAGTATAAAATTCTCCACCCTAAGGAATAATTTATATTAGGAACCCAATTTCATTTATGATGTTTATAAAACATGTATAATTGGAAGTTATATTATAAAATAATATTATTTTTATTATTTTTATAATATGCTTAATCGGTAAATTTCTAGATGTTATGATTGAATTTATACCCTTGTTGTATGAGGGTTTTTTTCTAAAATATCATTATTTGTGACTCATGTTACAATCAAAGAATATTTTAATTTTTACTGTCTATAAATTTACATTATAGAATATTTAAATGTATATCATGAAATTTAATGTATTAGAATGTCAATATTGTAATTTATTTATCATATTCTTCTGATTCATGTGTTACATTTTCTATGGTGGGAAAATAATATTATGTTTTTGTAAATTAAAATTGTGTGTAATTTCAATGATAATAAATCTATGTATGGTTACAATCATATAGATATGGCCATAGAAAATTTTTACCTAGGGATAACAATCCAAAAATGGGTTTCCTGAGGATATACTCAATCATCACCTTGATATATTATGATTGGTTCTATAATTGGACACCTGACGATAAATTCTAGGGCAATAAGATTATGAATAATCACAAGCTCTTAGTGAACAATGATGAATGATTTTTTTTCTACCATTACCTAATTCTTCTAACAATGTAATATATGGAATCCAATTAATATCATCCAAGAATTAAATAGAACATTTTAATTGCCGATTCATTGATAATTTATTAATAAGGGCACATCATGTCACAATGATTTTAACCAACTGCATTCATTTGGATTAAAGTATTTTCTCCATGAAATACACGTTTTTCTATTAAATTTGGAGGCATTGTATGTATGTATTTTACAATTTATGGATATCAATTTTTTAATTAGAAAGAAGTTCTTCGGGGAATGGTATGGAAGGTCTTAATGACACTTATGGTGAATGTAATGGACATTATCATGTAATGGGTGGGTCCCAATATTATATATCCCTCATATCCATCAATATGTCTCATTAGGTAAAATATGATGGGAATTGGTGTGATCTTGTTACCATGACAGTAAATTATCTTAGACTAGGGCATCATAGAATGTTTTCGATGTATGAAATTATGAATTCCAATCATACGAGATTATTTTGGAATTTATTACCTCTTTTAAATTATTTTCAAATATTTAGTATGACATTAGTGTCAGTCGATTACGGATTCATGATTTTTTTCACATCAAATAGGGCATTTTTATGTTATACAAGCATCTATTATATGAAACTACTTTCTGAGTATCATATCTCACCCTCATTTTTTTGGTTTTCCCTAGAAAACATGATGACGACTATTTGTAATTTTTAGGGAAATCAAAAAAGGGATAATAATGTCCTCACAATGTGATCATAATATAACATGTTTTTTCAAGTTTAATGTATGTATGTATCTATTTTTCCATAATTTATAAAGTGATTGATACAACATGAACTACTTGATGTTGTAAACATATATTAGTATAACTATCACATGTTGTTTTTTGGAGTCGTTTTTATCACACTATCTGATGAGGTTTATGAAAAAAAATATTACTTGTGATACTAATTTTGAAAACATGAAATGGTTTTGAGAATCAGTAAATGTAGAGACAACTCTTTAATAAATTGAGAAAAAAAATAATGGTCATTAGGAAAACCAAATAATAATTTTATTATATATTATCTTATGAAAAAATAATGATGATGAATAACAATAAGAATATGAATTCTTGAATGATTGAATCCTTAATCCCAATATATTATTCTAATTCATTATCAGAGTTTATCCATGTTTTAGATGTTAATTTCATTTCATAGAATTCATGTTAACCATCATAGGAGACCCAAAATGAATGATTCCAATGAGAACAAACAAGGATATTCTCACATAGACGATTCTATTATTTGTTTTGATGGAAGAGGAAGGTACATGTCAAGAAATCCTATAAGGTGTTAGACTCTAGTGGGATTAATGAAACAAGGAATAGAAAAATGAGGTGAAAGACAAAGATTCTACCTAGACAAAAATAATGAAATGTAATATATCACTATAGAAAAGTAAAAACCTCAATATAATTTGTCTACTAAAGAATCACTAATGTTTATTAACTGAATCATCCCTTACTAAGTAGTGTGTGAGAGTAAATTAAAGGCATTACACCGGTGATAAGTAGTGATCCATCCTAAATTTAGTCTAATATCCGCATAGATAATATTATATCCCATATCACTTAAATTGAATTTAAGTGTGTGATTCATTGAGTTGTAGTTTTGGGGGTAAAATATAATATATTGGTGTCCTTTTATTCATTAAATTATTCAAAAAATCATGAAATGTTTTGTTGATATATTCAAAAGAAATAATATCTATAAATAATGATCCCCATAACTAAGGGATATGATCCAAAAAGTGAAATGCAATTTTCAGCCAATATGATATACCACTCCAATTTTTGGGTGATATTTTTTCTGTACAATTATATAATTTATTGTTGTGCATTAAGAATGTATTATGTAGTTTTATAAAATATTGTAAGGATGTTGATAGGTTGTTTAATTTCATGTAACTAATATGAAATCAACATAGTTTAATGATGATATATGGGGATATATGTGTCATGAAATATATGATTTTTAGAGAAGTAAAAAATGGATTACCCATATGTGTCTTACGTAGGGGTCTTAATCAGTGATATAACACTATTTTGTGTAGAATATATGGTTTTTATGTCTTATACATAAGAATTATTCCAAAGGGAAAATTTCACTTATGTTAATGGAATGAATGTCCCATATCTATAAGAACGTTTTTCTCAGGATTAGTATAAAAAACAAGAGAATAGAGAGTATCGAGTGCATTACAAAGGATGATGAAACTCTGTTTGAATGGGGATTACAAACATAGGAATACCAATGATATTCAACTATTTATAGTTCATTGATGATACCTGATTGATGAATTATTCAATGTGAACCTATTGGGTATTATGTCAAAAGAAAAATTCAATACGATCATTATTCATCTAGATTCTAGGCCATGTTTGGGTAGAATGTATGGATATTGGAGAATAAAGTATAGGAAGAAATATTATGTGCCTACTCTATGAGTAATCCATATATGACCTAACTCATATGTTGTATATGAAATCACTCATCAAGAAATAAGTGACCAGTCTGGTGGTATTCAAATATGGATGCCCATTTTCAATGGATTCTATGATTTATGTTCCCCCAGGGGTTCGATCAATCTTTGACAATAATATAAATCTTTCTTTTATCAAGGTAATCATTGATGAAAGGGGTTCACACGTGTGTTCAAGCTATGATTATATGTTATAAGTTGTTTCATGGGATTCCATGATCCTAGATTTATAGTGTTTATTCCTATGGAAAATCAATACAACCATGTATTTATAGTTTCCATTTTATGAATGCATTTTTGGGATGAGAGTGGTGAAATAAGATGAGTTTCTATACCACCTGGATGGTAGGTGGTTGAACCAATGCATAGTGTTATCTCATTTTATAACAAGGGTATCTATGTTATATAGACTGCATTGGGAATATTTTTCATATCCACAGTCATGAAGCTCCCCTATCATAGACTAAATATTTTGGAAAAGGTCAAACACCAACAAGGTTGAAAGTAAAAGAGTTAGAAGAACATGGATGGGGGTCCCCCTTATACAAACTCAATTTCCTAACCTAGATAATCATACCATTCATCAACTTCCCTATTTTATACTGTAATTTTATTAAATGTATATTTCCTAAAAATCTATCTCCCAGAGGAGGGGGTACATAGGCTCGATGGTCTATCCTTTCCCCATGATCCCTTAATTAATGTATCTTGACTTCCTTTTTTTAAGAGAGGGGTTTATTTATTTATATTCAATGGTTAGGATTCTATATCAATTTTTAGGATCATTCATCAATAATTTGTTCATATTCGTATGTATTGTACATGGAGGGAGAACTGTCTGCTTTTCCAAGGATGGATCAAGAGTTGAATATCATTGTGTGGGATAATTCACCAATTTATCGAAAATAATGTTTCTAATGTTTCTAAATTCCATTATGCATGGTAGACAAAAAAATTTATTTTTCGCTCTAAAGGGATGCATCCACCATTCCATGGACCAAATTCCCAATCACAAGAAAAATCAAGTGATAACTCTTATGACATAAGTGGAAAATGTATGGGTTGATGACATAAATATGTAATGATTCTACTTGTGTTTCACCAAGTAAATTATGTAAATATATTGTGAATCTTTATTTGACATGTATCCAATTACACATGATCATGTTGGATGATGGTGGATGATGTTGGGATTTCTGATTTAGATAATCAACTTGATCATTAGTGATGCATATGAATACTTCATTCAATGAATCACACATGATGTGATGCTAGACCACCTAGTACATATAATTATGACACTATGGAGGGGTTAGTTAGTGAATATCTAAGTTGGTCACACCAATGTGGATAATATCACGCCCCATGACACATTCAAGAACCCAATTCACAGTATATCCGTCATAATGGAAATTGTTTTTTCAAAACATTATTTCAAAGCTTGATCCTTATTATATTGGTAGATAAAAAATTTGACCCCTCAGATCCATAATAATCCAAATGATGAGGGATCAATTTCTAGGTAGGTCACCCACATACATGTGGTATAGTATATGAATGGTGTTAAGTGGTTTTCCAGCGATTAATATTTTTCTGAGGCTAGAACATTAAAATTGGGGGGTGGGGGTTGTTTTCTCATTTTTTCATCCATTAATTTGCGTGCAAATCTAGAAGAACCTCATAATATATTTCTATCTAGCAAGAATCGTTCAAATAAATTCAACCTAATAACTTACTCTTCAAACAAAAAAATCATTCCTAAAATCATCAGGATTATTTTCAAGGAACTATTTGTGTGAAGCCATTGTCCAATTAATCCACCAAACTAACCTAGGAAGCTCCACTTGAGTGATGTTTAGAACTTATGAGTCTGAAATATTTAGCCTAATATTTAGGTGGTAGTTTCACATCTGAAAAAATATTTAGTTATTATTTATATAATTAATGCCCCCTTATGTTTGTAGATGAAAACTCAATGATTTTGTTGATGTTATTAGGAAATATCTACAACGTTGAAGAAAATCAATGAGAGAGTTGATCATATCTAATATTAGTGTTTCCTCTTAAATCCTTAAATTATATCAATCATTATCAGATAACATATTCTATAGTACATATTTTCATATGGTTTACCAATACATGGGTTACTACAAGAAGATATACACCAATTAATACTCCATGAATGTGGAAGGGGGCTGTTAGATGGGTTAAAAAATATCATGAGGTTATACATGTGAACCATTAAACATCATGAATCTTCATAACGGTGTATAATCATATCATTGAAAATGACTTGAAATTCACCCACATTTCCATAGAATATGGACATGATAAATTGGAAGTAGAAGTCCTAATATATATATATATATATATATATATATATTAAATAATTCAAATGTAATTGAAATACATGACTGAAAATCATAATAGGTCCTTAGATTAATAAGGTACTTTTATATATATTGGGGTTGAAAATTATGTGTATAGTTGTGTTTCAAATACATTTACATTTAGATGAGGGTTAGAGCCTTGTATGAATCCATATTGTTTTCACAATATCTTACTCACAATGGTATGTATGTTATCCATAATTTTCATAATATTTAGAGTTTGGATACTGGTAAATTGCACATAGTACATGGGAAATTAATAATACCCTTGTGATATGTATAAAAGATAAATATAGCTCCAATAATAGGCAACATGTATGATGAATTTCTTCCTCCTATTGTTTCTATTGGTAATTACAAAATGTTTTCCCAGATTACATGGGTTTTATATTAATTTGAATAACATGTAATAGGAGAGGACTTTCATTTCATATTTGAAGTTCCTTTTGAGGTAAATACCACATATTTTATCAAGTTATCCATGGTTTATTTAATACCTTAAATGCCTTTTATGTTATCAATTAATGAGAAATTTTGGGATTTCTATAACTTTTTGGAATATCAAAGAAGAAGTCTAATTACACAACTAGGGATGGTATATATATTCTAAGGCTAACTGATTGGTCTAACAAGCAATGTTTCCGGGCCACGTATCTAAGAGGTTTTACACTCCTTTCATATTAATGTAGTGGGGATTAGTTTTACAAAATTTACCTTTTCAAAAAATTTATATAGTGGTAGAAAAATCAATTTTTCAATATCGACCCATGATATGCTATAAAAGAACCGAAGACATGTTTCAAGAGGGATGTAACTGTATATACTTATTGTATATTTATCAATAATTTTGGGTTGATATTGTATCACATGGGTGGTTATAATGTCATCTATTACAAAGATATCATTGGTGTTAGTTTATGGCCCTAGCCCTAGAGAATCAGCAGATTCACGAAATTCATTTAATATGTATGATATGAAGAATTAGTTGAATTAATATGATAATTTTAAATAGGGTTAGTATGATTTTTCCATAGCAACCACCATTGATAATTTTCCCACTATCCCCTAAGAACATTCTTTATATATTTTTGGGAAGGATTAATGGCGACTAGAATATGGTAGAATGTTATATAATGTGGTGATATTGCTAGTTTATTTGTGTGACAATTAGGTTGTATTTAAAATGAATTCAATGACCCACCATTAACTATATGGGTTAAGACACATCCCCTGGAGGTACAAATATATTTTTTAATGATGGCCTTAGAATAGGCCAGTATATAAGTGACCTTCCCGTAATCTCATTCCTATATTAATATGAAAACCAGTTATTAAGAGGCGTTTATTAGGGCATACATGATGGGTAGTTTGAGATTATGGTTTAGAATATTAATGGTTCCTCCACTAAAGGATGAGAATCACCCCCAATACTCAATGTAAGTACCACATGACTATGAATTAGAGTATCCCCATAGACTTCTATGAGAGAGAGACTGAGAAAGAAAATATCTTCATGGGGGTAACCATCCTCCTAAATTCCATGAAAGCAAATAAAATGTTTCAATGTTATACCCTATGAGAGTGTGATAACTGAACAACCATTAGTTATAACAAACCTTATATTCCCAAATTCATGAAGGTAATCAGATTCATTAAGGGAAAATTTTCTATAGAATATTCCTAGAAGGCCTTACATTTAATAGAGATAATAATAAAAGTGTTCAGTCATGTCACTCACCATAGTAAAATTTCCTATCAGAATCGACCTCATAAAGTAAGTGATTAAAATGTGGACCCAAAATTAATAATTCATTTTATATATGGTGTTACCCTAATAAAAACAATAAAAATTATAACTGGGGTATGAATCAAATGGTTGGAGTGTCATAAAAACCAATAATCCTCATAGGAAGTGTTGAGAGGGGTACACATACTACAGTAGGGTATTTTATATATTCTAATTGAATCATTTATTATCTTTTAGTCTTATAAGGTAATAATAATATGTACCTACCCCAATAATGTATCCTATATATAAGTATTAGGTTAATGTTGATTCTCCTTGAAAATATCCCGACATTAGGTGATGTAAATTAGGTGTTCCAACATGTTGATGGAGATAATATAAGTGATCTTTTCCAATATTTTTGATGTGTATCAAACCCATACAACCAAAACTCATCAAATGATGTAATATTTGAAGGATACTAGAAGGATGAAATGAAAAAGTAATTTGGAACCCACTATTTAGCTTGGGACCAATAATATCTATTTCCTAATCATAACTCGTGTCCTTATTTTTCATTGTATTTGAGTTTTTTTAATTCAATGATTCATTTACGAGCATACCCAACACAACCAATGTCATGAAAATTTGTCACATTGGAGAATGAAATCGATATTCCCATATAAGTGATTCCTAATGTGGTTGTGATGAGTGATAACAAATAGTTTTTTGGGTTGGGCCTTGATATATTTGTTTCACTTTCTATTATAAATAGTTAATGTTCAATAGAATTTATGATATATATCAACACATCTTCCAACCATCTAGTGTCCTTTACATATTATTTTAGTGAATACCTACATGATGGTATGTAATTTTTGTAATTCCCCCTTCCCCTCTCTATTTCATCAAAGTTAGTTTTGAAAATTTAAACTTCATTATGATGTCATCAGTATTGATGCTTGGGATGCATTCAGTTTGGAGAGACCATATAAAGTGATAATTTTGTTGAAGTTTAAATTGATGTTGTCAAATGTATGATCAAAATAAATAAAAAATAATGTATTTATATCATGAAACAATGTGGGTATTTCAAAATTTAGTATTCTATTTTAATTTATAAGAGTAAATACTCATACACATTATCATTGAGATAATGTATTTTCATTATTATTTAACTAACACCTCCTTTTTTTGAATATCGTAGATCATTCCCCTATCCATGGGGTTAGAGATAATGTTTCATTGACACTTTTTCCAAGGTAATATGTGTTGGAGGAAATTATCTCGATATAATAATAATCAAAATTTTCAGGGATCTATCCTTCTATTGATGATTCAATCTTGAATTTTATAGCAATCCACAGAGTTTCATCAATTAGGGACATATAAGACCCTGCATTCTCATAGTGAATATTGATTATAGTTTTGATAATAATTTCAATGATTATTTGTAATAAATTCATTGAGAATCTAGGAAGAAAACATAAAAACCTTCACTAAAATTTTTTAACTCTATGATTAAACATATTTGAATACCACTAGAAAAATCACATCCCAGAAGATATGGTGTAATAATGAGACAATGGTCACAAAAGTCATAGAATATTCTCAAGGGGGAAGTAATTAGATTAATATACTATTATTCAAGATGTGACATATCAACACAATTCTTCATGCATGGGGGAAATATCCAAATGAAAACACATGATGAATGATAAGGCTATTGAAATAGAGTTTCTTCAATGAGATCTTGATGCTACTAATAAACAGTTTACAAAGAATTATGGTCTAGTTGAATGGAATTTGAACGATAAGAAAAAAGGTGATGTAATGAACGATAAGATTCATCTTGATGATGAAGATAAGGATATGAATATCACTAATCTTCATAAAATTATTGACGATATTCAACCATATATTTATAGTATTCAAATTTCAAATATTGTATCAGGTAATAACCTCATTGAGGAATTAGGGAAATAAAATCTAACTATTTGGACTCTAATTTACTCTTACATTAAGTTATAAATGAAAATAATTCTTCACATCATTATTTTCATTATTAAAGCATCATGTATTAACAAATTTATAACTTATTATCATTTTAATCGTTTCGATAAGTAAATTTCCATATATTTTTAATAAACCAAAATAGATCCTTTATAAAATATCATAATAAAAACTCCTCTAGGAATGGATCAGGAATTGGTATAGGTATACACACTATCATTGATACACTGGCATTATCTCAGTCATACCTATATGATGAATTCCTCTTGTGCATAGATCTTGGATATGTTTAGTTATAAACACGATCACTTGTACATTGAGTTGTTCTATTTTGAAATATATGGTCAATTTCCCATGGGTGTGTCACACAGACATTTTTTAGATATAATAACCATAATAAATACCCTATATTTTATACTTTTTATCATAATAATGAATTGATTAACATAAAGGGGTGACATGAGTGGCTTAGTTATATTATCTATAATAATATAATTATTTCCAATTTTTGGGGGAAAAGAAGGAATATCATGAATATTGTTTGGATAATATGATGGGTCCAATAGTCTTTAAGTCTGTTAGTTTATTACCCTAAATCTGTTTAGTGATTATATATGGATTTGAAATTAGGAATGGACATGGTTTTTTCTCAAACACCATTTTATCATTTTCAGACTATGATTTATTATTCATATTTTATTTGGTGTATTAAATATTTCCGAGAACATGCATTTTATACATCCAATGATAGGTGGATCACCTTTTTCCCATTATTTACTTTATTATTATTTGTTCACACATGTTCTGTGTCTCTATACATAATTAGTTTATTATTATGAAAATCATACAAAAAGGGATTGTGTTTAAGGTAAAATTGATTCAAATAGGATGTGATATAGTGACCCTATATTTTCATACAAGGAAATTACATTAAATTTGTGTAATACATAATAATTTATTAAAATATATGCTTGAAGACCAAAATTGGTCTAGTGCCTTTGGAAATGTGGAAACAATAACATTGGTACATAAATGAACAACATTATCTCCGAGTAGGTTCTTCATGACTAGAACCCTTCTTAGATGCATCATACATAATACATATCTTCATAACCTTGGAAATGAAATATATAAAGGGGTCAGATAAAATTCATAGTATGGGAAATCAAGGGAGACATGTAAGCATAAAGATGAGAATGAGGGTATTACAACATGATAAAAACATTAGAATATCATAACAAACATGTCAACGATAATAAACATGAATCATGGAAAAATATTGGCATTTCATAAGGCATGAATCAAAAGAAAATAACATACATAATTTATTAAAGAATAAAATTGGTATAAATCATTGAATTCTGGAAGACAGTAAATCATATAATAATACTTCCATAGTAGCCATGGAATTTATACCAAGTCCATCTTGGTGGTATGGGTTCATTCCCCGTACCATCTTGGTAGTAATGGTTCACTCTCATGGCCATCTTAGTAGCATTATTTCCCCCCCAAATCCAACTTGTTAATAGTGGTTCACTCCAATTTTCATCTTATTAGCCTTATTTCACTCCATATACTATAACAGCAATCATCGTTCACTCCCATGGCTATCTTAGAAGTCGAGGTTCATTCTAAAGAACATCTTAATATATCTAATGAGATATAAACCTTTTCACAATGAATTTGAGGGAGATATAGGTCCTAGCTATGTCATAATTAATTCATAAATACATTTCCCATAATATCATAAATAAACATAACATAACTCATGAAATGAAATGGGTATCATAAAAATATAAATATATCATAAGAAACAGAAAAAGATATATGTTTTGATAATAATTTCATTGAAATAATAACCAATGAAATAGAAATGGATTTTATTATCATATAGACCATGAAGGATAAATCAATTTCATAAACCCCTTGATATTAAGTACAATTGATTCATACAGTGGAATTTATTTGAACCTTTAGATTATTTCTTGTAAAGGAATGAGTAAAATCAATAGTTTCCATATTAAAAAGAAATAATTTTAAATATATTTTAAAAAAATGATTTGAGGAACCTATCATCTCGTATTTGGAAAACACTTTTTAATACATAAGACCGTTTAAAAAATATTTTCTTAGAAAATTTATTGAAAACGTATATAGAAGAACATAAATCATTTTGAAATCCATTTTCCATGAAAACTTTTAAATAAAATAAAAAAATTATAAATATATTTTTCATTGAGAACACTTTGAAAAATTTTAATGAAATAATGATTATGATTTCAAAAAAAATTCTTTTAAAATTCCTTGAAAACATATTAATAAATATTGAAAACATTTAATATACATTTTTAGAAATTAAATTTTTGGAAAACCATTTTTTTAAAAATTACATTTAAAAATAATAAATGAATACTTGAAAAACCTAAAAAATGTCTTTTAATTGATGATGATTTTAAATAATCATTTGAAATGAAATGTGAAAATATTTTTTAAAAAATTGTTTTTGAATTAAAACAAATTTCTGACTGTAGAAAGTGATACATACAAATTTATATTAAAAAAATTTCATATTTATATTAAGTAACAAAGAGTGTAAAAATGTTTCTAATACATGAAGGTATCATAAAAATATATAATAATAAAACCCCTAAATATTCATGGGATATGGATATTAATATTTCACAAATGATGCATAATCATTAAAAATCTTGAATAGTAATGAGATTGTTACAAAAAACACATACAAATTGGATACATGGGATAATACTCCTCATGTAAGAAAAGGAAATTACATTAATTATAAATATCATGTAATATTGATGTATATAAAACTTGAAAAATATTTTAGATCTATAAAAAAACATGATCCCCAAAGAAGGAAAATTGGGAGAAAACACTTTTAACGATTTAGTAACAATTTGAAACATAATACCCCTGAATGATTATTCATAAAATGGAAATGTTAGATAAAAAATAATAATTATAATATATATAGAATAATTTTATCTGTAGTACAAACACTATGGAGAAATAAAGATTTGTTAACTTAACATGAGTCTCATGGAAATTAAAAGTGAGATGATATCCCCAGACCTTGTTTCTTAAATCTCATCGTACTCTAACAATATTACTTTATAATAAATATAGGTTTATCATAAATATTTATCATAATAATAATATTATATAAAATAATATATATGGTTTGATTATGAATTTATATTACCCACATGTTAACGATCCTCTGTTAAGGTTTCACTTTGCGTAATATTCACTTTGTTCTTTCATGTGTATTAATTTGTTATATCGTTATTATTTATACATATACAATGATTTCAGAATTTAAATAATTATATAAATATAACCTGTATCCATTATATTTATATTATAATAATCTATAACATAAATATGTTTTAAATGGAATACACAGTTCATGGAGACGGTACCCCGTACGTACCAATGAATGTGGTTTCCATCATAATTTTCATATTGAAAAAAGAATGAAAATGAAATATTAGTGTATATGTATATAATTAAATTATTTTAGAACAATAATGTTATATATATCATATAATTTCCCTAAACACATCCTTAATACGTTAGATGTAGTGTCTGAATGAGTCAGATTTCTTTGAGTGGGTGGTATTTGACACCTCCTCAAATGAGATTATCATACTAACACCAAATTGAAGGTAAAAAGGATATAGTTGGAATAAGTTATAAAGAATCTTAAATAAATATTGAATATTATATATAACATATATAAATATATTTTCTCTCATAATGGCCACCATGATTGGTGGTAAAGGAAAAATTAACAATCATCATTTCGTGAGGCAGTAGTTTGTTGTACACAGAAACAAAATGTTTATTACGAATTTGATAGATGTTAGTATAATATTATGTTTAAACCTTAGAATAAATAAATAAAATTATATTAAAGTTACTATTTTTATCTCAAAATAATTTAAAAAATATATTTCAGAGGGTAGATAAGGAAAATAAAGGGAATGATCTTGAGAGAAGATATTAACTCTCGATCGGGTAACTACTTTTGGTTTGTGCCAAAAGGCTTCCATGAGTTTCCTTATTCACAAGTTATGTATTATAGGTGGAATTATGGTAATATGGGACATTATTTTAATATATTTTTGGTGATACAAAGTGAATGAGATGTCTAAGGAAGTGTGTAGAAGTTGTGGCCATTTATAGGGAAGGGAATGGACACACATGGAATTATTTAAAAAAAGTTAGGTGTACCCTTGTTTTAACATAACAAAAGTAATATCAATCCAACCAAAATCATTAATATAATTATCCTTTAAGAATCATGGATATCTAATGGGTGTTTCACATGTATCAATGTCTTTTTGAGTGTTATATTTTATAATTAATGCATTATTAACCCAAATTTTCTATTAATAGTTGTAACTAATTTTTATCAAATTCACTAATGTTTGTGGTAAAAAATAAAATTTTACCATATGATACATTATAAATTATAATTATTCAAAATATGTAACCAATTTTTCCAAATTATAATCACAAAATTGGTAGAAATTAATTTAAAATTAATCCGGCTGTCAGGTCAATAGTGTGGGGTTTTAAAGTAATAATGATCAAAGATTCTCTATGATTTTATATTCAATTTCAATGTAAAATTGGTTCAAATTACCTACATTGGATTAATTTATAGAAATATTTTGTGACTGAACAATTAACTGATTATAAAATATAATTTATCTTTATAAACAAGTTATGTGAAAGAGCAATTTGGAATTAAAATACAGTATTTTTAACTGTTCCTTAAAAGTTAAAACCTTGGATAAAAATACCAAAAAATTATCCTACCAAATTTTAATTTTTCTATTTAAAAAATTATACTGATTTGGACATATTAAATGTCAAAAATTCACAAAAAGTGTATTTAAAATGTGTTCTCAATTAAAAGGTTGTAAAAGAACCTTTATTTAAAAAAAATAAGTTTTTATGCATAAAATTTGGGTTGTTGTTATCTTATTTATATCATATCTATTGAATGAATAAAAAAATTAATTAAATATATAAAATATTTATTACATTAATATCAGATTCAATTTTAATAAATTTAACTCACTATGTTAAAATTGATTTGTGACTATAATAATATTACACTTTATATTCTATTGGGTTTCATGTTCATTTATAATTAATTTGTAACATATGAATTAATATCATAATTTATTAAACATCTATTTTAATAATTTAATAATATTTTTTATATCCATCAACATAATGGATAGTTTATATATCATTATAATAATATTTTTAATAATATATTATATTTAGGTAACAATCGGCCTTGCGTGTTATGAAATCCATCGATGATGGTCAATCTTATGTCCAATGTATTCTATCCTTGTTGTTATGTGTAACGGTTGCCAAGTTGGTGTTGTGTATCACATACACCAACCATTTCTATGTGAAATTAATTTTTTATTTAGTGAGAAATTTTTTTTGTTTTTTGTGAAATGAAAATTAACAAAAGATTATATTAATTAAGAAAAAATATTTCACAAAATCTTAGGGTGTTACATTCTACCCCATTTAAAATTAATTTCACCCATGAAATTCTTCTAGTTTTTCAATGGTTTAATACATGATTGTTTCATTCATATAATCTCACATCATAAAAATTTATTCTAAAACATCCAATAAAATGGAATTCTTGAACTATAACTGTTACCCAATGATACATATAATTAGGTTTCCACATAGGAGAACATAGGATGGGACAGATGATTGGACATGGTGGAAAAGATTAAATATTTATAGGGAGTGATTGAGGTTATCAATAACAAACAATGAATGATCAATGAAAATTTGATGTCCTAAAAGTCATAAATCTTTGATGATTTCAAAATCCATTCGTTCAACAAAATTTGAGTAAATAAGACAAAATTCTTTTTTCACACTTTTAGTACACTGAGTATGTAATGATATATTTATATAAAAAAAATACCAATCTTTTTTTCTGCATTGAATAATTTATAAAAAATTCATTACCACATTTAATTAATGTAAAGAAATTAAAATTGATGCATAAAGCACTATAATACACTTTTAATGGATCATAAAGCCCATTAATGAATTAAAATTCATACAATTTTTTTCTTAAAAATAAATATGAATTAATCTATAAACAAAAAAAGTATCACTGTTGATTAATAATTAATATTTACTCATTAAAAGAGTGTATACATTAACCAGGACATCATGTAGGCCAGTGGTAGGCATGAAAACCTTATCTTCCTTCAGTCAGGGGTTCAAGACCTGTGGCCATACTAAACTTGAGTGGGTGTCACTAGAAATATATGATGTACATATCTAAAACAACAAAAGTTGAATTTCTGAAATAAATAAGAGAAACATCATTGAAATAAGGATAATCAATAAATATCCCTTTGAAAAAAGTTTTCAATACAAACTCAGTGCATAAATATTTCCTCCAAATACTATCTTAATATTATCAGGAATAGTTTACCTTATAACCCTTCTCAATGATGAAAACCCCATATTTTGTTAAGAGAGTCCCAAAATCATATTTTCACTTATTCCCCAATGTATCACAAGGTAGCTCTTAGTTGTCACATTCAAAACATGTGAATACCCACATAATATACTCTATTGACACATCGTATCCGCATGAATTACAATAAACCCTTTCAGAAAACATGCATTCTTACTTATTCAAATGTATATTAGATATATTCCTTAAATCTAAAAATGTTGTAAACGTCATCAATGATTACATAGACCACCTATCAATATGTCCTTTCTTAGTTTCAAGGTAATTAGTACTATCCAATTTACTTATTCATATCAAATGCATCGTTATTCATACAACATTATCTTAATATATATAAAATTTTATGGGAAATCTTCCCTTAGACAATATATCACCTTGTAATCAAATAAGTTTTTCTCTGCAACATAGTGTTGTAAATACTGACAAAAAACATAAGTGAAAATATCCTTGAATTTTTTATCATTCATAACATTTGAATCCAAAAGGCATAAAAAAATTTATTACTTTATCCATAATCCATTAACAATGATACCTCATTATATTAAATAATACCTCATTACTTTCAAATTCCATCTGTAGTCACATCATTATCCACAATGTAATCATTACTCTCACCCCATTTTTTAATCTCTTCATGAACATTCCCCTAAGGACATTGAGTTGCATAATGACTATTTCCTCCACACATAACATACATAACCATCAATGGTATATTATGGAGGATAATATTCTCATCCATTTCATTGACCAAACTCTTCAAAATTCACATGCATTCACTTTCTTTCTGTCCTTATTTTCTATAATCAAAATAACTTTTTGTTCCTCTAATACAATAACTTATGTAATTATTTTCCTGTTCTTCACATAAAGGAAATTGAATCATCATTCTTATATGGTCTCCATTACCTGAACACTCAGTGAACTCCTTCTTTATATGAATTGTAAAGTCCAAGTGTTTGTTAAGGCAATCATTGTTTATCCTATTTTGTGAAAAATGATTATGCATGATCACAACAACTTTCACTCAAATTATCATCCCACATGACATCCCATTTGAAAATCTCAAATCACATTCATCATTATTCCCGTTCCTTTGGGTACCCACCATTGACTAAATCACAAAGTATAGTGTGCGATTTAATAATCATAGAAGAAAACCACATGCTCAAGAAAATAATTACTTATACGATATATAAATAGTGTCACTTTCCTTAATCTATGACACCTTTGGTTCTTCCTAGGTTACCCATAGAAAACATGTATATAAATCTATCCGGATGGTTCATGAAGGGTTAGTGAATTCCCAAATCCTGTCCCTTGGGAGTGTCAAACCAGGTGTGCAGCATGGAATGTTGTCATGTACCAGATTACAGTAACACAGGTTCAGAACATCTTTTCGGAGTATATACCCCTAGGTATATATCTTCCAGTTCCACATCCTCTTGTATAATATAGAAAAATATGTATTTCAAATAAACCATTCACTCAGTCCATTAGAAAAATTTTATGACAATTTCATAAATATTAACTCATCTTTATACAAATCCTTTGAGACATCCCTTGAAAAGTCCATAAAAATATACCTAGTTATATCACCAAAGAATTCTCACCCAATTTTCCAAAGTATATCTAAACTGTTTCTCTAATACCAACTATAATGACATTCACTTTTCAGGAATTAAATTTTCATAATACCCAAACCATTATAAAAACAAATGCCTAAAGACCGTAATTAGTCTAGTTCCTTTGGAAAACTGGAGAAACAAACATTTATACATAAGTGAGGTATGTTATCTCCCACTAGCTTCATCATGACTAGAACTTTTCTTAGACACATCACACATACTACATATCTTTAAAACCATAGGAAGGAAACATAAAATGTGGTGGTCTCAAATAATTAGTAAGGGTAAACAAGGAAGACATGAAAGAATACACATGAGAATTTTTTTATGTGAACATAATAATAAATTAGATGATCATAACCTTCATGTCAAAGATCGTATAAAATAATCATATAATATTTCTTGGATTTTTATGAGATATGAATCATAAAAAAATTACGAAAATAATTCCTAAAATAATAATATAGGAATAAAACATGGAATGGTGGAAAATACATAATCAAAGAATATGATTCCGATTGTAGCCAAGGAATTACATTCAAGGCCATCTTTGTAGTATGTTTCACTCCCCATTTCGTTTTTGTAGTTATGGATTACTCCCATTTCCATATTAGTAGCATGCGATTACTCCTAATACCAACGTGGTAGTCTTGGATCACTCCAATGGGCATATTAGTAGCATTAGTTAACTCCTCATACCATGTTAGATGTCATGGTTAACTACCATGGCCATATTAGTAGTAAATGTTCATTCCAATGACCATCTTAGTCTATCTCCTGAGATATTAATATTACCCAATTCTTTCAATGTAGATATTGGTCCCACTCATCTCATAATTAGATCATAAATACATTTGATATGAGATCATAAAGAAAAATATCATAACCCACGAAATGAAATGGGTATCTTAAAAATATAAGCATATCATAACTTATGGAGAACATTAATGGTCTCATAATCATTTAATTAAATTAATAACATATAAAAGATAAATGGATTTCATAATCATATAACCCATGAAGTAGAAATGGGTTTCATAAAGACCATGACTTTAATCATCACCCATTCCTAGAAAGTATATGAATGAAACCTTTAATCATTTCATTGAAAGGCATGATTTATATCAATATATTCCATCATAGATAGAAAATAATTTTTGAATATCTTTAAAAAGATTTTTGGAAAAAATATCCCTTATTTTTTGTAAAATGATTTTTAAAACATAAAACCATTTGAAAAAAAATTATTAGAAAATAAATTAAAACATATAAGGAATTCCAAAAATCTTTTTGAAGAAACAAATTCCTCGAAAACATATAAAATTAGCTTCATAACATTTTAAAACCCATTTTCTAAATGCATTGAAAACATTTAAAGAAATTATGAAATTTTTTTAATACTATATCTTTTTTAAGTATATTGAAAACTTATAAATATATATAAAAAACATTTAAAATACATTTTTCTTTAAAATGTGATTTTAAAAATTATAATTGAAACTTTGAAAACAATAAATCACTTTTGAAATCCATTTTCTTCATTAATGATAATCAATGATAATTTCATTACATATTTGATAATATTTTTGTAAACATGGTTTTTCATATAAAATAAATTTCCGACCAAAGAGAGAGACACAGTCATATTTTCAAAAAAAAATTCTTAATTCACTAATGTACCAAATAGTGGGAATATGGTATATACAAATGAGGATATATTGAAATATAGAGGATAATTAATCTCATGAGTGTTCATGGGAGATGGATCAAAATATTCCATCATAGATGCCTAATCATTAACAATATTGAAAATAAATGAGATTGTTTCAATAAAATCATACCAATTAGTTACTAGGGATCATACTCTTTACATAAGAAAAAGAAATTATATAAAGCTTTAAATGTTATGAAAAAAGTATATTCATGATATAAAATTTAATATGGAACTAGAAATGCCTTGAAGAGGAGTTTGGGTGCATAAATAATGGGTCTCTAAGAAGGAAAATTGAGACAAATACTGATTTTTCATTGCTTAAAAAATAAACACCAGGAAAGAGAAATCATAAAATAGAAATTTTATAAGCAATAAAGTTAACTATAAAATAACTATAATACAATTATGGGCTTACATACACCACAAAAATGGAATTATTGGATAAATTAACATGCATCTCATAGAAATTAAAAGTGAGGTAAAATCCCCAAACCTTGTGTAATGAATCTATTTATAATCATACCATCATCCTGTATAATAAATATATTTTTATAATAAATATTTTAAAGAGTAATATTAACATATATAATACCATATAAGGGTTTATTATGACCTTATATTACCCTCTTGTTAATGATCTTTAGTTGAGTTTCCACTTTGGGTAATATTCTATTTTATTGCATGTGTATTAATTTTCTATATTGTTTGTCCTTTTACTAATATTATTATTCCAAAATGTAAATCATGATATAAATATTATTTATATCCATTATATTTATATTAAAATAATCTGTATGGATAATAATTACAAAATGAATACACTATTCATGGAGACTTTAATCTATATGTACGTATTGACGTTGCTTTCGTTTTAAGTGTCATGTTTAAAATGAGATAGAAAATAAAATAAATAGTTAATATGTATATAATATCATTACAGTATAATTATAATGTTATATATATAATATATTTACTCTAAACCCATCCATAATGTATTCCATGCTATGTGTGAATGAATCACATCTATTTGAGGGTGCGGTTTTCCACACGTTCACAAACGAGAGTATCGTATTAACACCATATGGATAGTAAAAATGTACATTTAGTAAAAAGTAATAAATAATCATAACGAAATATTAAATATTAAATGTTAAAAAAATAATCCAATTTTCCATCATAATTTCCACAATTATTGGTGGTAATAGAAAAATTAAACTATCATTGTTTAATGAGGCCGTAGTTCTTCGTACACAGAAACAATACGTTCGTTACCCGTTAGATGGAGGTGCGTGTAAGTGTAGGTATAATCCGTAGAATAAAATTATCCTAGTATATTTTTTTAATGTTTTATTCTCAAAATAATGTAATAACGAGAGTGGAGGGGTGTAGAAGGAATATAATGGAATGGAGTTTGAGAGAAGATGTTGACTCTTAATTATGTAACTCTTTTTGGTTTGGTCCAAAAGGATTCGTCGAATTTCCTTATTCTGAGGGGAAGGCTTCTGGGAGGAATTTAGTGTAGTTGGGAGATTATTTTAGAATCTTTTTGGAGATACAATGGACTTTAAAGGTGTGAGTAAGTTGTTAGTGATTGTGGAATTTTATATGGAAGTGATAGGACATACTTTTTATTTTTTTAAGTAAGTTATGTGTACCCACATTTTTGACTTAAAAAGTCATAACAGAAATCCAAACACAATAATTTAAGGTTAATGGATGAATAATGGCTATACAATGGGTTTTATATATGAATCTAGTTATTTTTGGGACTTATATTTAATGATTATTACATTGTTATAATAATTTTTCCATTAACCGATGTAATTATTTTTAATCCCAATCACTAATATTTTTATAAAAAATAACAAATTTGACAATAAGAGACATTAGAAATTATTATTATTAAAAATATTGGATTCGATTTTTACATTATAATCACATAAGTTGAAGAAATTAATTTAAATTAATCTCTTTTTCAAGTCGACATTTGCAGGGTTTTAATGTAAAAATGATCGACGTTCTTCCATATTTTTTAATCCAAATTCAAAGTGAATTTGGTACCAATGAACTAAATTAGATTAATTTATAAATATATTATCTAAATACACAATTAAACCAATTTAAAATATAATACATACTTATAAATAAATTATATTAAAAAGCTATTTTGAATAAAAATCCAATATTTTTAACAATTAATTAATAAATAAAACCTTATATAAAAATACCAAAAATTTATCCTTACCTAATTTTGATGTTTCTATACCAAATAATATGTTTATTTTGATAAAATAAGTCAATAAACGTTCCAAAAATATTATTGAAATTTTTTTCTCCATTAAAATGTGATAAAACTACCATTATAAAAAATTGGATTATATGCATTATATTGGGTCTGTTCTAATATTATGTCAATCGAATCTATTGGATGGATATAAAAAATATTTAATTGAATATATAACATATTTATTAAATTAATATCACCTACAAATTTCAATTAATTTAATTCACTATGTTAAAATAGATTTATGACTGTACTAATATTATTCTTTATATTCAACCGATTCTCATATTCATTTCTAATTATTTAGTAACATATGAATTCATCTAAAATATGTGTAAAAAATATATTAATAATTTATATAATTTTATTCACTTTCATAACCATAACATCTAGGTTATATCTCATTTTAATTTTATTTTTAGTAATATATTATAGTTAGGTAACACTCTGTCATGCGTGTAACTCAAATAATTGAGGAATAACAATGCTGAATTTAATATAAAATTACCATGTTGTTCTGGGTAACATAAATAAATTTGGTGTTGCATTTAACATAATACAATATTATTCTATGAGAATGAAATGTTTTACAAAGTGAAAAACATTTTTCAATGTTTCGGGAAATGAAATATATCACAATATAAAATTTATTCGAAAAAATCTATTTCACAAAATATCAAGGTGTTAAAAGTGAGGTTTATTTCATAAAACATAGGAATATAAAAAGAGATGTGATATATATATCCCATCATTACTAGTGAAAATATTATTCAGGAAATGGATAAATAGTTTTGGGTCATTGGGTTTGAACTAAATGTGTATTGAATGAATTGTAAAATTATTACCATAAGAAAAAGTCTATTAATTTGTAGAATAACATAAAGTAGATGTAATAATAATTAATAGTATTATTTTGGGGTTTTTAAATCATTTTATAGGGATCATAAATGATGTAATATTAGATATGGAAAGTATGAAAATGATTACAAAAGTCTAAATTTTAATGATGGGGATTCACAATGATGATGTTAGGGAGGAGTACAAATAAATCGATATTAGGTAATGTATTCAGATCCATCATATATATCATATAGTTTTGAGTATAGTAATTAAAAATATCAATGATAAGTTTATTATTACATAAACACTTCATAAATTATTTTCATTATGGATGAAATATTATTCAATGAGGGTTATATACATATAAAATTTGTGTCTACAGGTATGAGACACATTATCAAGGAAAATGGATATGATATGTCAATAATGTAGATTTCCCCTAAATTATGGGGTCTAGTGAGAATGTTTTGGATTCTCCTCTGTAAATATACTGGGACATATTATAATTTGGAATCTTTTATTTCTCTACTAATGTTTTACTATGATTTTTATGATTAAGGCATAGTGATTAGTATGTTGAATATTTATCAAGCCACCGCATTAAAAATTTAAAAAATGGAAATGTTATTATTTCCATATAAACTAAGGTTGAAATGATATAAACTGCCCATTGTTAGATATTATGGTCATAAAAAATTGAATAGGGTGTACACAACTTATTTGTATCATTAAAGGACCAAAAAACAAACTGATTAATGTTATGATGCATATATGAAACAAAAAATAATTCAAGTTCATGATTGATGGAACATATATAAAAATGTATATGTTCAAGATGTGTTGACCAATGGTCAAACAGATTTTTTCTTAATGCATGGACCATGGAAAATAGATATCATGATTGAAAAACCTAGTTATGATTTAAAAACCCATGAACACTATAATAATTATTTTGAATGGAGGAAGAGAATATAGTAAATGGTGTCATAAGATTATTAGGAAATGAGAAGTTTTATGGTAAAAACACACATGGGATTAAATCCTTTGAATAATGGATTCATCTATGGTGTCAGCTGGGAAAATTATGATTAGAGTGGACTTTTTCAGTGGTTGAAAATGTATGTTGTCTACTGGACAGAATTGTGGCGCATTTGAAGGATCCAAATTAGGGATTATATGTATCTCCAATTAGAGGATTACTTTTATTCTAGATAAAATAATTATCAATATCCCTGAAATTTATGTGGCCAACCAAGGAACTTATAATTTTAAGTGTGATGCATAGATAGACATGTTTAGAAAATATAATGTCGTAAAAAACCATAGTTGATTATGATTAGGTTATTGTATTCATTCCAAAATAAATGTGATTGGAGAGAAGTTTTCAATTTTTATCATATATAAATAGATAATATAATGTCATGAAGGTCAACATCATTTTAAAATGACTTATATGTTTTATTTTTTAACATCGTATGATGAGGACTTGATTGTTGTGTTGTATCATGTAAACAAAAAAAGACATTAATTTAATATAGTTTAACATCATGTGGAAAACAATTAGTATCAAAAAGAAATTTGTTGATCAAACATATATTTTTTATTAATATATTTTATGATTCATAAAATACTTATTTATTTACTGATGAGTTTATCTCAAGTATTTCTGAATTTTATTATTTAAATTCATAAATTTTATGAGTTTCATTATAAATAAATTAACTTATAAAATTTCATATTTGTATAATGTTTCAATAAATATTATCACACAATCATAATGGGATCATTTTTATAGATTCATGAATTCTATTTTTGTAAATGTAATTTATGACATGTTTCAAGATTAACAAACAGGTAATATAATTATTATACAAATAAAACTCAGTAGTTGTGGGGTAATATTTTTAAGTGATAATGTATGTTATCTATAAAAAGTTAAAAGAATTATATTATATTATGTAAAAAAATATATTATAAATTAGATGAATTTTATTTGAAAGATTTCATTATCAAAAAGCTATGTTCGATGAGAAATAAGACATATTTTTTCAAATGAAAAATACATTTTTAAAATTATTATCATATAGAGGAAATGAAAACTATACAGTCTATTTTTAATAAAAAAATAAATATTATCTTATGATGGATTATGATAAATAATTATAGTTTATAAATAGTAAATATAAATTATTTAGCATATGTGATGAGGAATTATAAGAAGTTGGATGTTATTTTTGTTATGAAGATGTATGATGGATTTATCATAGGAGAATATTGATTCTAGGCTTATATCATTTTATGATCTGTTTATATTATATTGGATCAATAGGATTATACTCCCAACCATTGTTATTAATATTTTTTATGTAAAAATATTCTTTTACGTGAAATAGAAAAATATTTTTCTAGGTAATTTAAATAAATTATAAAGAGAATATTTTCCCCATATATGAAAAAATTTGATAGGAATGAATCTTGTTCTAAGAATCATCACATTTAATTTCGAATTTGGAAAACAAGGATTAAAACTATTTAAGATTTTTCCACGTAATGTTTTCCATTTTATTATTCACTGAATATTTTGGATTATCAGGTTCACTTATGTTTAGATTCTAAAAAAGATATACGAATTGATTAATTTTACAGTGCATGAATGGTAAAGGAGTGATATAATACACAGATCATATGATATGTGAAAAAATAATCAAATATTTCTATAAAATATATTATTTAAAAGATAATATTTTTTAATTGAAAAACCTCAAATTATTGAATATTTTATATAAATCTTAGATATACATTTCCTTAAAATCATTCAGTTGCATCAAGAAATTTTGTTCTTCATTTCATAAACTGTCATTATTATCTCTTATCATGGGAAGTGAGAAAACATTTTACTATTTTTTGAGGTCATGGTTATTTTCTAAATCCAAATACGATACCAGAAACTACTCCTAGATTTATACCATGTGACATCCTCTTTCCCTCAGTTAGGCAGTGTATGGTAAAATTACTTATTCATGTAAAATTACTATGATTTAGAAGTAGGGAAATATTAGAGTGGTCTATGAGATATATTTTCCTTAATCCAATATCTATATTATTTTTTCTATCTATTTTTTTAACATAATTTTTTTTACACACATGTGATAGAAAATATCAGAATATATTAAACCATAAATGATGGTGGTTTTAAGAGATGATAATTTACATAACTCAACTCACACACTCTTGAGTGTTTGAGTAATTTTTCTTTGTCCAGTATGTTTTACCAATGGTTTATCTTCTTGAGTTATAAATTATATGTGTTTTATGTATTAAATATCATCAACAAAGTATAAGTATGGTTAATAATAGAGATGGTACATATATAGTTAGAGATATCTATTGTAATTGGGATAATAATGAATTATGTAAGGAACATATTATTATTTAATTTTATAACATTTTTTTAAAGGATTAATATAAGGATTGTAATCTTCAAATAATTCATGAAGGTGATCCTGAAAATTGAAATCCTAGTACATATATAGAATTTTATCGGAATTATAATGTTATTCTTACAACAATATTTTTACTTGGACATGATGAGTTTAACAATGTTTCTCAATTTGATATATTATATGAGATGTGGAATAATAAATCGATTTCCAATATTGGTAATTAAAATTTGATTTTACTAGGTTACAACCCTGAAAAATTGTTGTTTTAAACATTCCTGGTGAATGATGGTTAACTAATAACTACAATAAGTTGAAGGATTATACATATTGAGAATAATATTACTTTTCAAGGATAACTAATTCTTAAAAAATACCATGATAATCATTTTATATTGTATTTCAATCCAAATATTTTGTAATACAAGATTCCATTACGAAATACACTGATGTAAATGATTTCAGAACTAAAAATACTACCATAATTGTTATAATTTATGAGGAAGAAATATGGGTTATTGAAGTGAGAATTGAATAATTAAAATAGAGAATGGCATGTCTAATTCCTCAACATATGTTGATAATAAGAGTAAAAAATGCACAATCTTTTTTAATCATCAGATGAAGATACTTCAAATAGTTCTTCTTCTAGTTGTGATCTTTCTCAATATACAATAATGTTTATGATGTTCTATAATAAGAGAATCTAATACAATGATTCCATTAAAAAATATAAAAAATATTATGGGTTTTCTAAGGAAATCATGTTTTATGTTTGGTAAAATCTAGACATAAAAATCTATATTTTGCACTTATTTTGGAAAATAAAACAATCAGATAGGAAGTAAAAAAAGAAAGAACGAATTCATGTAAAAGAGTAAAATATTGATGAAGGACACATATATTTCATATATAGATTTTATTGGTGAAATAAATCCAAAATAATAAGTTCAAATCTCATATCAAAATGTCAATATGTTATTTTTCTAAAATTATGATTAGGTACACTTAATTTATTATTCCCATCATGATTCTAATTCAATAATAGAAAATTTTAGTATTTATATTCTTAATGAATATTATATTATGACAAAAACTATAAAGAATTGCTTGAAAGATAAAAAAAGTCCTAAAAAGTCTTATGAAGTTGTGTTATGACAAAAATAGGACCTAGAAATACATGTTTTATAATTTAATTCGATGATGTATAATTGTGTTTCTTCATTACTTTAACATGGAAATAAAAATTTGTAAATGATTAAAAATACAATCCCATGAATTTTTCAGTAGTTTTTTTGAAATACGGGAATATTAATGGTATAAAATCCATTGTAATAACAATGTCGAAAGAAGATATATTTTATATATGTTTCAATGGCGAAAAATTAATGTTGTACAAATATTTTATCCCTAGTTTAATAAATTAACATGTCTAATGTTGATTATTTCTTTATTGAGAACCTATAAATTTTTCTAATTAAATAAATCAACCAAAACCATAGTTTTGTGGTTTTATTAAATCTATTATTTAATGATATTTATCAATTAAAGGATGGAATTTCCATACAACATATGATGACTTGGATTCTCAGATCATTTGATGGTAAAATTTCATGAACAAAGAGAATGACCATACCGAATCAATTTCACGATTTCATTTTCTGTTAAGGAAAATATTTCATGAGAGTAGTTGAAACATTTTATATTAATAGTGTATAATCAATTCATATGAGTGGATATTTTTCAAATTTCACATCATTATCCCTATATGAGGTAGGATATATATCATTTGGTTAAAATAGTAATGGAAAAATTATGGGAGTTGGATCAATCAGAAATCCAATCTTTGTTCTCTTCAACAATGCTATTTATATGAAAAGATTTAAACACAAAATTAGAAGAATATCACTACATTGTGATGATGGTTATTATGTTGTCTTTTAAAATATTCCATGTTATATTTTTAATGATAAAAAATGATGTTAAAACTTATAATTTCTATAATTTAGATTATAATTATTTTTGTAAGAGAATGTTAAACTGTTTAAAAGTTTAAACTAATGATTTATATATTTTTCATTCCCTACATTGACACTGTAATGATTAATTTTTGGGTAAATCTTCTAGAAACATTAATTTTTAGATTTATGTATACTTAAATTTAAATAATGAAAAATTATGTGAATTTTGCAATATGAGTTATAAACACATGTCAAATTTTAAATCAAAAATGTGGTTTCAATATATAGGCCTCTAGAACATATCCCCATGGACTTTTTAGTTCACCTAGAATCAAAATTTTAGGAGAAAAATAATTTATTTATTAGATAGTTTATTATTTCCCTATATTCAATTTTGTTTTATTTCTGATTGTTAAAAGATAATATTTTTCTATTTGAATATGATTATATAAATTTGTCTAAAAATGGAATGATGCCAATTTTTTAGATGTGACCATGGAGGAGAATTTGATTACCATGAATTCAATTCTTATTATTTGAAAAAATTTAAGATTCATATGTTTCGTTTTTGTCAAGAATTCCTAATATAATAGTGTTTTTTAATGGTGGCATATGAAATATAATGAAATTAAAATTGATATATTATTTGAATTTAAAATAACCCCACACATTGGGGATGATGATTTAAATACCTAAAATAATTTCATTAAATGAATTATAATTAGGAAAATTTTAATGAATACACCCTATGATCTATTGAATATTAGATATCAAAAAGATTAATACATTAAAGTCTATGGATGGAAAATATACATTTACAATATAATTTAAAATATTGTTTAACACTATCTAATAGATGATGAATGAATCGTTCATGGTTATTATACAACTTATAATTATTATAGAGTATTCAAAAATAGTACAATGATTATTGAATAATTATATTTTTTTATGTTTAATTATATTGATCTTTTTATCATAAAATTGATATGTAGATGAGTTAAGTGATTATTTTGATACCAAAAAACAAAAACCACTGATTTATAAAAGAATAGATGATGATATGGAATTTTATTGTGGTGAAATCATTAACAAATGGATATATAATAGTAAACCATAAAGAGTGTTGAATTGATATCCTAGAACCCTAAAATAAAACCACTTAGATATTATGAAATGAAGATTCCACTAAAGGATTATGACTAGAAGAAGTGTAGAACGCCTTGTTTGATTCTATACCATATTATGTCCACATGAACTAAAAAAATAGAAGGCTACATAAGTGATTAATGTATTGTAGTTTTTAAGAAAGACGATCTAAATTAGTTCTAAAGGAAAACGAATGAGAATAAATTTATAGACACACTGGTTAGCCAATTGTAGGAAAAAAATTGATTTTAGAATTTAAAATGATGATCTTGTTTGTATTAAATGTAATAAAGCTAGATTAGTTGTTATAGGTTATAACTAACAATAAAGAATAGAATATTAAATATATTTTACACCCGTATCTAGATTAGAATACATAAGGATTATTTGTTCCTATGAATCTTATATTGATTTCAAATTATACTAGATATATAGGAAATCTATTATTTTTTTTGGTTTTTTTATAAAGAATGTTTTTGTTGAATAACCTCTAGGATTTGAAAATCCACTTTTAATTAATTCTATTTTGAATATTAATAAATCTTTTTATGGCCTAAAACAATAATCAAGAGCATGGTTTGAGTATTTATGTTCCTTTTATTATATAAAAAAACCAATTAGTGGGAGTGGAAGATCCTTCTATTCATAGGAATTAATCATCATTATATATTTTTATACATTAAATATATGATGTTTTATATATTTTTGGGTTGTATGAAAATATTTTTTAAAAAAAATTCAAAAAAAATAATTTTTCATTTGAAATGGGTATGATTGGTTAGTTAAATATCATTTGTTGTTATTAAATTTAGAATAAGTAATTTTATAGAGAACCAAGTCAGTGAAAATAAATACTATATTTACATGATAGATTTGTACTTTAAAAAAATAACGTATATGAAATAACTATGAGTTCTAATGAAAAAAAAATGATTTGGTGATGTTGGTAAACTAGTTGAAAACATGGTATCTATGGGAATAATCAGGGGTCTACTATATTTTACTACTAGAAGAAGAGACATTATGTTTTAACTATTATTATCTGCTAAATCCCATGAAAATATTAGGGACTATCACTTAAAAAAATACCAAAATAATTTTATGGAACCTAAAAAGACAATTTTTACCTTCTAAAATTTTTCCAAATAACCATTTATTTTAATTTGAATTACTATTCATATGAAGACAATGGTTAGAGTAGACTAGATATGAAGGGTAAATTAAGAACATATCATTTACATGGAAAATATCTTCTATCCTTTTCTAGTGAGAAACAATACTCTGTTACACTATATGCTATCAAATAAATGTATATAGAACCTAGTAGTTTTTATGTACTTGTGTTGAGGATGAAACACATCTTCCTTGATTTGGGCTTAAATTTTAACTAACCATCAATCAAATGTGATTACTCTTATGCTATCAACATTTCCAGGAATATAATAACTATTCCAAAAAAATAAAATATACATAAAAAAATATTTCATCAGATACCATGTACAAAATCTGCTATCACTTCATAATTTACTTGTATGAATAATAAATTAGTTCAAATATTTATGAACCCACTTCTTACTTGTATCTACCCCTGATTTTGGTTTAATATTTGTTTCCTTAACATGTGTATTATATTATTTTGTACTAAAATAAACTACATCTCTTTAAGAATGAAGTGATTTTAATTAGAAATGTGATCCTCAGTTTTGGACCGTTATATGAATATTGGTCAATTTTAACTGTTGGAAAATATACTCTTAATAAAATATTTAATGGTATAATTAGTGTTTATTTGTATAAATGACAAAGTTTATTTAATACAGAAAAGATAAATTAGGTACTCAACCAGTAGATTCAATTTATATGAATCCCATTTGTTAAATCTTGGGAGGGAGGTACTGTCACTAGGAATCGATATTGAAAAATACCTTTCCAAAATTCATTGAGTGAGGTTTGAATGAAATCACTTATTGCAGAAGATCATATTAATTGAAATTACCACTTTGGTGATGTTAGTTGCGCCAATCCTTGGGTTTTTCACCATTGTAGAATATACATGTTGGGTGTATTAGGGTGTTATGTGGGAGTATGTGTCTAGGTAATAGCTACTTAAAGTGTAATACAATTCTATGAATAAAATATTTATTCTATCATTTCCATTTTAAGAATAGTTATTCTAAATTAAATATAGACGAAATTTGATAAATTGATTTTTCAGATATAAATTGTAAATTCTATAAATGCTATAATTATTATAATAAAATAATTTTTTATTAATAATTTTTACTATTATGAAATTGTATTATCAAAAAACTCTTGTTTAATTATATATCATGGAAGACAATTATTTTTTTCATGTATTTGAAATTTTACTATGCATTTTCAATCCTCTATTATTTTTAATAAGTAATTATTTTCATATATAAAAGCCAATACTATCATATATAGAGAATTATTGTGATAAAATAAATATAATATTTGAAATCAGAATGAAAAATTTAGCAAGGGTGAATTTACAAGTATTTTACAAAATAAATTATTTTTTCATTAATTGTAAAAATACAGTTTGGGGTTTTTTATGATTATTGACATCATAATTATGTAATAATTACTTATTAAGAAATATAAAACTATATTAGACTATTTTGGATTAAAATGTCATAATAGGTGTCCCATATGACCAATTTCATGGACATATTCAATTAGCATTCCCATGATTTAACACTTACCACAACCTATGTTTCTATGGAAATTTATAAAAAAATCCTCCACTTTTTCAAAAAAATAACCATCTATTTGTCCATTTTCATTCACTACCAATTAATTATCCATGAATTTCATAGATTTTAACCTCTTAAGTAGTAATTCTAATGTGTCTTTAGGCCCCCCAAGTTCACGATCCTCGGGTTACAGATAATACTCTTCAAGGAATGGGAAATCTCATCTTCTCTTTTCTTATCAAGGTCCCTTTTTAAGTAATAAGTCATTAAAATTTCAAAAAAAAATTATTTAATACATTATATTCAATCTACTTACTATAAATAAAAGTATTTTATTAATTTGAAACCCTAGTCTAATATCTCTTTATGAATTTCTAAAAACATGTTTGATACCTATTAGGCTGCTGGATTTTCTCAAATTTTCTAACATTTTTTAAGATATTATCCTTATTCTGTTTTCATTTTTGAATATCCAAAACAATTTTTTTCCAAGGGGTAATAAACAAGATGTAAAAATAAACTATTTTATTCGTTAATTATCATAAATTAAACCATATTTATTTTTTGTGGGTTAAAAAAGACTTAATGATCTTGTTTTTATCAAATTCTAAAATTCTAAGATTTTGATTTGAAACCCATTTCTTTTATTCACCTGTGGTAATTTAGGAACTTTTTTAGAATAATATATGTGAATCAAGTTAGTTATTATATATGAAGGGTTTTCCTTTATAGTGCTCAAATGCATTAGTTAAATAATTTAATCTCTAGTGATGGCATGTTTTTGATACCTTGATAACCAACCACAGTAATACTTCTCACACAACTGTGAAAAACCATTAAGATGTGATTCCTAATATCTCATTTAATTATTCTATACACATATCCTTGTTATAATTTATGTTCTTTTTTAATGATATTCCCCTTGTCCATTTCTCATTCCCTTATGATGTTTCCCATGTTATTATCAATATTTCTCATTAACACAAGTAAAATGATTATATTTTTCCCTTACTAGGCCTTTCCATTCCTTTGATGTATGTCCCCATGTTATTAGAGGTTTTAATTATGCATAGGATAAACTTATGATGATTCAATTCATGTTGATTTGAACAATTTTTAATATTTTCATGTATTTATTACCTTTTTTCAATGAAACTAAACAATAAATATCATCTATCTATAAACATTAATTAAAAGTTTATGTAATAAAATGTTGTATTCAATAGTTATTATCAAAGGGAGGTTTTTTACCTATAGAAATTAGTAAATTAAAACATTATTAATAACCCTATATAATAGTTTAAATATAGGTAAACATCATGTTATTTTTGTGAAATATTATTTAATTGGTTTCTAAGAAAATAAATCTATGTCTGGAAATGAAAAATTGTATGTGGATATAGCCTATATGTATTGAGGGATGACACAAAAAAATTAATTTGAGATTGAATTGAATGAGAACTGGTACATGAAAATATTCTTTTCCTGACTCCTGGTTTGACACTCCTAATGGTTATGCATGGTTAATCAAATTATTTTTATTAACCAGTATGAATTAAATATATATTATGTAATTGTTGTTAAAAAATATCATACCTAAGAATAATTTTTTTAGATGTAATTTCTCTTACAATTATAATATTATTAATATTAACATGTTTATAATTTATTTTATAAAATGGTGGGATATAGGAGGAACTAAACATGTAATGATTATATGGGTCCAAGAATTGAAGGACCTCCAATGGACATAGAAATGGACAACTTCATGAGAATGAAAAATCAGCGGACTTGAGTTATTAAAAATAACATGAATCAAGCTAAGAGACTGGATTCACATTCAATGGAACAAAACTTCATTTAGTCCATTATGCTTCAACAAACACCTTCCATTAGTGGATCTACAAACTCGTTGATTTAGGAACAATTGATAAGATATATAGAAACATTCTTTTCTATACTATATTGTTTAGAACAGTATAAATTCATCATAGTTGTGTACCACGTTGAAAGAGAATCTGATCAGTAGAGGTCACTGATTAAAAAAAGAATCCAACAAGGGAGGCTGATGATATGGGGTGGGAATAGTTCAGGGGAACCATTTTAATAAAAAATTTCCCTTATTCAATTCAAATGAAGATGGAGAAAGATTTCATCAAGCTACAGTATAAAGAAAATGAATATATGGAATGAATTGATATGATAATTACCATACATTCTCTCTACACAACTAGCTTTGTCATGGATCATATGGAAAATTTGATAAATTCATCGGTGAAATAAGACCATATCTATTGAATAATATTTAAAATGGTGAATTTTATAGTTATACAAATACAATGAGATTTTATATAAAGGATTAACTAGTGTTTGGAGAGATGCAATGGTACAATAGGGTGAATGAAAAGAAGAGTTCAATAGATCCAATCGTAGGGAGGAAATTTGATCAATGAAGAGCAGGAATGAAAGTGAAACATCCCCCATGAATAAAATGTAGAATTAAGAATTATGGGAAAAGATTTATTGATAGAGAAAAATTATACAAGTGGGGAATAGATTTCCATATTTCTCAGATCTGTCATAGTGTGGTGAATACTCAACTTCTGAACACTAACAATAAAGGGAAGATGGTGAATTCCCAACTGGAAGTCCAATACTTCTTATAAGGAAATATTTTTTACTTTTCCAACCATTTTACAAATTATAAGATAATGGAGGGGAATAACCATCAACCTCATCATAGGCCAATGGATCAAAGTAAGGATTTTTCTATCATGTCAACTGAATTTGAAGTTAAAAATGATGTGCTGAAAGGTAATCTAGTTGTTCTTTCAATGGTCGCAAGTATATTGTTTGATTCTATTTCAAAACATTCCATTATTGTCTCCATGTTTTAAATATATATAGAATCAGTCCCTAAACTTCCAAAAGTATAGTTATCATTCAAGACTCCTTGATGGAAAATCAATTCAAACAATATTTATAGAATCTATAGTATTAACTTTGGAGAGGAAAATTTCATAAAAAATTTAGCAGTCATTCCAATGCTAGAATTCAACACAATACTAGATATGGTTTGGATCTCAAAGGATAATATTAAGATCAAATTCAAAATCAGGAACATATCAATATTCATAAATGGAAAACTTACAGTTATTTTCAAAGGAGAGATATCAAAGCCTACATTTTGTTTAGAAGAAACAGTCATAGACATAATTATAGAAATTATCAGTAATTATGAACTAGGAAATGAATGTATATGAATATAAAATATCTCCATCATTCAGGAATACATTGACCTATTTCTTGTTGATCTACTAGAACTCCCCATAAAATGAGAGGTAGGGTTCTCTATTAAACTCCTGATTGGTTCCAAGATGATATATACAACCCAATATTGAATTGAAAATGTGGATATTGAGTAACTAATGAATCAACTCCATGATCTTTTGGAGAAGGTATTTATTCAACAAATTATGTCTCCTTGTGGAGAAACTATTATTTTTTCAAAATAATATGAATGGATAAATGTGCTTATTAATCGATTTTAGGGAAAATAATGAGATCACCATGAAAAACAAGTACCCGCTTATATGAATTGATTATTTATTTCACTAGCTTCACAGGGCTCAATTATTCTCCAATATTGATGTTGTAAAATGTTATCGCCAATTTGGGGTGATGAAAGAATAAATACTAAAGACTTCCCGCTAATAATGATTTGTAAAGTATGAGTTTGTTGTTATGACCATTATCATGAAAAATTATAATTCTTACCACAATTTTATTTCTTGGGGAATGTTGTGACCAATGATGAAATATCAGTTAATCCTACCAAGAAAAATAGTTGTAGAGTTGTTTCCTCATCCAACAAAAGTAACTGAGAATTAGTGTTCTTTGGATTAGTAGGATATTATATTATTTTTGTTAAAATAATTTCATGACTTTATAATTCACTAAACATGTTATCATGAAAAGGTTCAATGTACATCTAGATACAGGTTCAAAATGATACATAGGAAATGGTTGAAACTACTTAATGATTATGAATGTTCAATTCATTATCACCATAAATGATAAACCAAACTCTCAAATTAATTATATATGAAAGTCCTTATTCTACTATAAATGATTAGGATTCAAACATATCCTTTTATTAAAGACCTAGTAGGATTAGTCGTGGAAATCATGTGTGATTGGAGATCATCAAAACGAATACCAAAATATTTAACATACATCATTACTAGAGATGATCAAGAATGATAAAAAAAGAATATCATTTTTTATAGAAGAATATATAGGCTATGATGAATGGGGTGTTTCCTAAGTTCAATATTGATCAAGATGGTGTTTTGAAATTTCTTATAAGGTTATTTGTTCTATATATTCAAAAAATAATGATGGAGATGAAAGAATAAGCTCATAACATCACATTATCTATAAATTCTATAAGCTCAAAAATGTATGTAGACCTTCATGATCATTATTAATGGGATAATGAAAAGGGATATTGCGGACGAAACTACAAGGTTCATGGTGTGTCAACAAGTGAAGGCAGAGCATCAACTCTTGAAAGGGATATTAAAAACATTATCCATTCAGGTATTGTGGTGGGATAATATTAGTATGGACATTATCACTAGTCTCGAGAAAAAATCCAAAGGAAACAATGTGATATGGGTTATATTGGATCAACCCACCAAGAATTCCCATTTAATCATTATTTTAGAAGACTTCTCTCTTGAAAAACATGCCTATATATTTTCAAGATGTGGGGATATGTGGGGTTCCACATTCTATTATTTATGATCAAGATCCTTGGTTCACATCTAAATTCTATAGAGTTATTCAAAATGATCTGAATATTGAATTGAATTTCAGTACGAGCTATCACCCGAAAATTGAGGGCCAATCTGAAAGGAGTATTTAGACACATGAGGACTTGGTGAGGACATGCTCTATTACATTTAATGGTTGATCGAATCAATGTCATCTATTAGTTGACTTTTGATACAAAAAATAGATGCCATTTATGTATTCAAATGGAACACTAAGAAGCTCTATATGGTAATGGATGTAGAACTATTACTTGTTGGGATGACATAGGTTGGGGAATATTGTTTGGGAATGATCTTTTTTAAGAGATGATAGAATAGTGACATCCCATCCAAAAACATATATAGGCTACTCAGAGTCATTATAAATGCTATTATTATGACACTAAAATATACATAGTGAATTATGTTGGTGACAATGACTTCCTAACAATTTCACTTTGGAAGAGTGTTATGTATTCTGGGAAGAAAGGGAAGTGTATCCCAAGTTAAATAGTATCCCATGAAATTATTTATCGTATAAGAGAAGTTTACATAAATCTTGAAATTCTGTCAAATCATGCTCATGTAAATGATTTATTCCATGTCTCTATCTTGAGGATGTACATACCTAATTCCTAAAATGTATATAATCTCGTGGTGGTATAAATGAAGATAACCTCTCTTGTGAGGAGAAGCCAGTGGCAATATTGTCCTATAGGGATAAAGTTCTACACAAGAAAACTGCCCACCTCATCAATTTTTTTTTGAGATAATATAAATATAATGAAGGAATTTTGGAACTAGATGAGACAATGAGGTACAAGAAACCACATATTTTATCAACTGAGAGAATGTGTTGAAATTTAGGGGATGTAATTTCTTAATGGGTCGAATAATGTAATTCCCCAGTCATTTTGAATGATATTTATTTCCTAATGAAGTGTGTTATATTATTTTTTACTAAAAATTATATTTTTAATAATTAAGTGAGTATAATATGGAATGTGACCATTGGTCAATTATGAATATTTTTTAATATGATTGTCTGAAACTATACTCTTAATAAACATTTTAACATTATATATCATTTTTATATGTAGAAATGAAAAAGAATTATTAATGTCGATAGGATAAACGATGTCCTCAATAACTAGATTCATTCCAAATGAATTCCATTTTATAGAACATGGGAGGGAAGTAGCATTTTAGGGCTTCGATCTAGACTAATATCATACCGATCTTCAACAACTCGGATTGAACAAAATCACATATGGGAGAAGTTCAATTTAGTGTTAATTACCACTCAGGGAATTTTAACCTTGAACCCCCATTAGTCTATCAACTTCGCACCCTTTACCCATGGATAATAAATGGGTGTTATATGATGTTATGTATCGAGTCTCTAGTTACTTAAATTGTAATCCCATTTTTTAAATAAACTTTTTATTCCAACATTTTCATTTTAAGAATAGTTTTTCTTAATATAATTGAGATAGAATTTGATAAATTGATTTTTCAGACAAAAAATATTATTGAAAAAAACATATAATTATTATAATACACTATAGTTTTGTTAATAATGATTATTATAATGAAATAGTAATATAACAGCACAGTTGTTTAATTATAAATGATATTTCGTTTATCATTTTCATGATTCAGAAATTTTACCATGTATTGTCATTCCGGTGATATTTTAAATAAGAAAATAATTTCTATAATTAAAATGTAAAATTCTCAAATTTATTTAATTATTATGATAAAAAAATATCATTTTTGAAATCATAACATCAAAATTTTCTTAGTGTGAATTTATGAGAATATTCTAAATTAATTTTGTTTTTCTTGAATTGTAAATTTAGAGTTTGGGATTTTCAATATGATTAATGACATCATAATTATATAATAATTATGTAAGAATAATATAAAATTCTAGTATACTCTTTTTCATTAAAATATCATAATAGTTGTTTCATGTTTCAAAGAACATGGGAATGTACCATGGGAAATGGAATGGTTTTACATTTTCCACAACCTAGGTATCCTCTAAAATTAATAAGAATATCCGCCATTTTTTATATAAACCCATAAATTTATACATTTCCATTCATTCCAAATTCAATATCAAAAAATATTTGTTTTATTTACCTCCCACAAAGTCATCCCAAGGTGTCAAAAATCCCCTATGGTCGTGATAGTCAAATTTTAGGAACAACGCATCAAGGTAACGTAAATATCAAATTCTCTTTTCCATTTATGTTCCATTTTTATGTGGTATGTATTTCAACTATAAAAACAATATTCTTCTCCATATTTTATTCTATACCTTTACTGTATTATCATTATATTATGAATGAAAAACCCCTTTCTAATCTCTTTTTAAAATGTTCTAAAACCGTGTTTCAGACCCATCATGGTGCAGAATTTTCTGAAAAAATATCTCATTTTATATAGAATTTTTTTTCTTTTGGGAATACCAAAATCTATTTCTTTTCCTATAAGAAATAACCATGATGTCAAAATGATCTATTTTTCGGTATTAACATGAATTGAACCCTATTTCCATTCCATGGGTCAAAAATGACATAACGATCTTGTTTCTAAGAAACTTCTGAAATGCCACGATTTTGACATGAAACTTGTTCCTTTTATTCTCTAGAGGTTATTTATGAATTTTTTATTACTATATTTTTGGTGCACATTAATTAATAAATTTTAAGGGTTTCTGTGGATAGTTCTCCAATGCATTGGGTAATGAATCTAATATATAGAAATAAATGTTTTACAATACCTTGGTGAAAAACCTAGGTAATTATTATGACACCATATTGATTAACCTTGGTGATATGATATTTAATGTCTAATTTTAATGTTGAATCGACATATACATTGTAAAGACCCGTAAAATTCAAGGGAATTTTTTTTTAATTTTCTTTGGGATTTTACAAGAACGCAGTTTTTGACGGCGCCTGCTTTCAAGGCCCGGTGTGCCCAGAATCATTTTCCAAAGTTTAGGCTCAGGTACGTTCAGTGAACGAACGAGCAAGTTTTTCTAACATTTGAACCAGTGCTCGAAATCAAATTCTGAGGGCACCGATTGAATCGCAGCGCCGGTAATTGCTTAGAAACGCCCCTTCCGGAGTTGCGTTTTCTCGGGTGTGGTTTTTAAATTTTGGGGCTTTAAGTTAAGAAATAAAATAATGTGGTACGACAAACTTTATTTTATTTCACTTTAAGCCACTTAAAAGCCACTTTAAGCTGCTTAAGCTGAGTTGAAGCGGATAGGGTAGAACATGTAATATCCTACCATCCTGGTAGGATATTTGTGAGGTGGGGCCCACACGAGCCCCACCGTTTCTTTTCCGCTAAGTAATGCACCCGCAAAAACCCGTCATTATGAAAGTCAACTGACGCGTTTTCTTAAATTCATAACGCGCCAATTAATTGGGCAGTTTTATTCGTTGAATTAATTCTACGAATTAATGGGTCATTACATAACTTATCTTTTTTCGTTTGTTGGCATGATAATAAAATAAGACCAACACTATTCTTCTTATGTGTTGTTCGTTGAGAGGATTTTACAGAAACCTCAAGTTCTTCCTCCTTCTTTGCGAAGAACACGAAGAACACGAAGAACGCGAAGAACGCCGGCCTTCGACGAAAGGCGATGAAGAACGCCGAACCCGCGGAGATCGACGACGCGAAGCCTTGTACCACGACGCCGACGAATCACCGTTCACGACGCTTCTTCCGCGACGATCCAACCCAGTGACAACCATCGATCGACAATGACAAGGTAGGGGGAATCACTCATTTTTAATTCTTTTTGGTTTATAACAACAACATGGATTTAATTATTATTAGTTAAATCTGTATGTTCTCGATCCTTGGAGTTCGTCGACGCGACGCCAAGTACCGCACGACAGCGACGCCCTCCCGCGATGCGGCGACCCTTTCTTCTGCGACGGTCGATCTCGCGTCCGACGACGAAGTTAAGGTAGGGTTTTTAATTGAGGATAATAATACCCTTCTTCCTCAAATGTTTCCTTTTCAAAATAAAGAACGCAGATCAACTCAATATTATGTTGATCCACGGGAAGCTTGGTTATGGGATGAGTATTCTTGATTTTGGGAAATCGGTAGGGGTTTTGTTTGTGAAAGAATAATTTTATTCTGTGGTTGTTTCCTTTTAAAACAATGAACCTGGATCAAAAGTACAATTTTAATTTATTAAAATTGTATCTTGTTACGTTTTCATATGATATTTTATTTCTCCTGACTGTTATCATCTAACGCGGAGGGTGCGAGCCAAACAAACACGGCCCGACAACCCTCCGAAGTTCTTCATTCATGCGCGGATTGCCAGGCGACGACAAAACATGCCGTAGGGACAATCCTTTGCTTCCGCAGTGAGGAATGGGACCCGGGAGGAACATCGGCGCAGACGGGAAGGAAATCGGACCACCAGAGCAACTCCGGTGGCCCACGGAAGCCACCAGCAGCGCGGGTTGCCGACGCGGCGGTGCAGGCGGCCGGAGGCGGCGGCGCCCCGGCGTGCCGCCAGACTAGGCTGCCGTGGCTGAAGCCGCGACTGCGCGGGTCTGGCACGCACGGGACATGGCAAATCCACGTCCGTTGAATTTTAGTTCGGCCCCACGGGGGCCGCAACACTTTCATCCCGCGGGGGCAGCGCCCTGCAGCTCCCTCGCTCGGCCGCTCGGCCGAGCCGAGCCGGGCCAGCCCGACCGGCCGGGTCGCGCCCTGGACGGGCCGGGCCGCGCCGAATTGGGTCCGACCCAGATCCGGGTCGGGTCGACCCGGTTCGGGCCGACCCATGGTGGGGTTGGGCCGGGTCGGTCCGGGCCCAGACACCCCGTCTTCGGACCGTTTTCGGTCTTTTACCAGTATCTTGAGCTACGGGCGTCCGAACGACGCGCCGTCAGCGGCGATGCGATCCTTGGATCGAGAGGGTCGTTTCGATATATCGAACTCAAGATTTTGGAACACTTTGGGTTCGTCCGGGTTGGTTCGGATACGAAACCAACCGGGCCCTCAAAGCGGAAACACTTATATCTTGAGCTCCGGACATCCGATTGACGTGCCATCGACTTTGTTGCTTTCCTCTAAGTGAGGAGGATCTTTTGGCTTACTCCGCTCAAGGTTTGGATGCCATCGGAGTGCGGTCAGGTGGGTTCGCTCACGAAACCAACCCGGCCCTTGGAATGAAAAAGCCAGTAACTCACAGACCGTGCCTCTGATTGACGCACCATCTGTCTCGATGATTTTCCTCTAGATGGATGGAACTTTTGGCATGCTTTGCCCGAGTTTTGGTTGCCGTTGGATTGTGGCCGAGTTGGATTGCACTTGAAATCCAACCGGGCCCTTGGAACGGAAAAGCTGATATCGTTCAGACCGGACGTCCGTTTGACGAACCGTCAGCGGTGTTGGTGATCACGTTGAGAAACGGTCTCTATGAGTATACCCTATGAGAGTTCGGGGTACAGTTGAGATATGGTTGGTTTGGCTCGCATGTGAAACCAACCGGGCCCTTGGGACGAAAAGACTAATAACTCACAGACCGGGTGTCCGATTGACTCGCCGTCTGTTGTGTTGAGACCCCTTTGACGAGGCGGTCCTTTGAGACACTTCTTCGTGGGACTTTGTGATACATGGAGTATCTACCTGTAGCTCATGGAGCGGACCCTCCCGGAGACAAGCGTGCGGAGTACGGAGACAAGCGTGCGGAGTACGGAGACCGTGTAGCCGACTGAGACCTGACGACTACTTGACCGACTCGACTTGGAGTGAGTCGACTAGACCAGTGGACGGAGCACTACTTTGTGAGGTGCAGACCCATGGTGGACGGAGCACTATCTGTGTGACAGTGCAGACCCGCGGTACTCGTCTGGAGTGTACCTCAGCAGGCTACAAGGGGGTGTTCACTGCTGTGTTTGGGTGACATACCTCGGTGGGAAGCACTACTGTGTTTGGGTGGCTGGCCCGCGGTACTCGACAGGAGGAGTACCTCAGTAGTCTAAGGTTAGTGAGAAGTACCTCGGAGTCGTGACAGGACCAATGTACACTCCCGAGACAAAGCTCTTCAGCAGTTTCGGTTTCGATAATGAAAATCCTGGTTTGAGCTGAGTCTATGACCTTTGTGTTCCCTCATGATTGGGATGAGTTACTTGATAACTTAGGTATATTTATGGCCATATACATGGGTATTGGTTATCCGTTTATTTCACAATCATTGCGTTTCCTCAGGATTGAGATGGGTTAATTGATAACTTAGGTATATGTATGGGAATATACCTAAGTAGAGGTTATCTGTTGAGATCTTCTTTGTGGTTATCTTTGTTGGTTTTAGTGAGACCTTGAGGGTCTCGGGGTCCCTACTGAGTATCGTTATACTCACCCCTGCACGGGCTATGCCCGCAGCTCGTTGTGTTGGTTGCAGACGACGGGCAGTGCTGACGAAGGCCGGGTGTTCGAGGACTGGACGGTACCCGGAGGTGGACTACATGACGAGACGACACATGGAGGAGGTTGACTGGCAAGAGCGTTGTGGAGGCTATCTGTACCTACCCTTCAGGTAGGATCCGCGGTGGACGACTAGGAGCTGCGCCATCTGTACCTACCCTTCGGTAGGATCCGAGGAGGACGAACCAGGAGCAGCTTCCTTTCTTCCAGATGTTGTCTTTTTCTGTTGTACATTGTTCAGTTGTAGTTGTACTTTTAATTTGGGTTTGTATTCTGGCCCATTTTTCCTTTCAACACTTCTCCTTGTACTTAGTGTTTTACTTCCGCTTGTACTCTGTGGTTGTTTGTTTACTTTTATAATGGAAATATCTTCCCAGTTTTCAGGATTTACGCCTTTGGTGCTAGTCGCCAGCCCCTGGCCTATGGAAGGCGGGCTTGGGGTAGTCACGGCACGGGCCCCGAGGACGGGACATGACAAATTCGTATCAGAGGAGTTCAGTTCTACCGCATAACTTAGGACTCTGATCTTTTTTCTGTGTGAAGCAATAGTGTTATGAGTACCGAGTGTGGTTTTCAGTTCAGGGAGTCCAGTGTTGGTGCGGGCGGCCGACATATCCATACACCAAGATCCTGATAACTGATTTTCGACTTTGTGCACGAAAACACTGATTGTGTGTGTGTTTTCCAGAAGTTTTATTTAAATATCAGCTCAAACCAGGTCAGCTCACCAGGTATAATCATTTGACAGTGTCACATTGTTTCTTTCAGGATGCCTTTTCTCGGACGACCAGCTACAGCCCAGAGGGATGTGCGTACTGAAAGCCTGCTGAGCGACGAGCCTTCGGTACAGGGCCCTCTTGCAGTTGAGGAACCAACGGAGGCACCAGCAGTACTACCATACGTTGGGCCACCGATGCCACCAGCCCCAACAGTAGGCGATGCACACCACTTGAGCGCGCTACATGAGTTCTAGTGCAGGATACCACCCAGGTTCCGGGGGGAGACGGACCCACAGGCGGTTGAGGATTGGGTGGAGGCTGTGGTGAGAGTCTTTATGCTAGTGGGGACGCCGGCAGACCTCATGGTGATCTTTGCTGCCAGCCTTCTTCACGCAGCAGCAGGCATGTGGTGGAGCCACTTGTTCCAGTTTTGTGACGGGATGGCCTTCATATGGGAAGACTTCGAGACCTTCTTTAGGGTGGAGTTTGTGCCAGTAGCTCTACACCCCGAGCGTGTTCAGGAGCTGCTGCCTTTGTCGCGTGTTTTTCGATCAGTAGCCGAGTCTTATGTCGGCAGTAGATAGATGATGTAGATGTCCAAGAGGGCCAGAACTATCCGTACGAGGAGTAGGAAGTTTTATGAATGCGGCAAAAAGGGTCACCTGGCACGTGACTATCCGACTCCTCGTGCAGTTGATCCGCAGGCTTTGGAGGAGCCACCGAGGCAGAAGTAGCGGCGGGTGATTGAGCAACATCCGAGCAGTGGACAAGGCAGTAGATCTCCAGGAGTAGGTGGACAGGAGCAGAACTAGTGGATACGTCCCTTGTACTCTAGTTCCATTTTGCTGTTGTATTCGTTTCTTTGTATTATGAGCTGCAATAATAAAAAAGACACTTATCTTTGTGATGTTTGCTTTCCTGTCCTTTTTGTTTGGTTGATACTAAGTGGTCCTGGTTAAGACTGTTGAATTGACCCTCACATTCGAGATTCCTACTGGTGGAGACCCAGTGACCTCACACTGATGCCGACAGTGTGACTCGACCCTTGGAGGCGAGAGTGGCAGTTGGATCTCTTAGTAGTTACGTCGAGACCTTACGACGTCATCCATGGCATGAATGCACCCTTCATGTCAGGATTGACTGTATTAGGAAATGGGTGTGGTTCATCCAGGGGGATGGGACCAGGTTTCTCTTTTCGGCAAAGGAGAAATTTTAGCAGCTCTTCCAGATCGTAGGCAAAGAAGGTGCAGATCATCCAGGAGCGGATGAAGACTGCACAGTGCAGTAAGAAACAGGAAACTGGTTCCAGTCTTAGAGACTCGAGCGTGTTAAATGTTTCAAGAAGAGGAAGTTTTAAAGAGAGATGAGTCTGCAAAGCGGCAGACGTGGAGGCAGAGCTAGGAGAGCAGAATGAGGCGGTGTACATCTTAACATGCTACAACCACCCTCTGTAGTTATCCCCGCCAAGCTCAGGGAGATGGAGGGCAGAAGAAGTGTGCGGCTGCATGCAGTCAAGGGTTGTGACCCAATGGCTCTAAAAATGATTCAAGGGACGGTCTATGTCCACTACTAGATGTTGTAGTAACAGATGTCGATATGAATCATTCAACACTTACAGAAATCATGTCCCAGACCTAGTGTTTCTGGTAAGCCATAGACTTGACCCTCACGTCTGGAGATACCTTGGGAGAAGACTCGATAATCAAACTGACGCCGACGGTGTGGTCAGACCCTCGAGGCAAGAGTTTCGGTTGGATTCTCATGGTGGCAGTGTCAAGGCCTTACGACGTTGGTTTGAGTATGGACTGGGCAATCACAGTTCATACACAAATTGACGGTATTAGGCAAAAAGGTTGTGGTTTAACTATGACGTCGGGATGGGTTTTCCTTGGTCGGCGAAAAGGAAACCCCATGCAGCATAGGAAACTCATGCACAGGAGGGTGCGAACGATCACTCATGAGTCGGTCAACCTTACCCTCATGGAATCAGTTGTTTTGAGTTATAACATGAATTGAGTACCTCTAGAGTTCGAGGATGACGATCACGTCCTTATACGGGTCTCACCTCGATGAGGATTACAGAGATGTGTCCAAGGCAGAAAGTTATCTCCAAGGTTCAATGAAACTTTCTGAGTCCCCAGATGGGTAGGTGGGGTGGTTTACCACTTGACCCATCCACCTCAGTTGCACCAGGTTCATGAAGACTTCCACGTATCTCAACTGAGGAGATACGTGCTCGACCCTTTGAATATCATCGACCATGAGGATCTGGATGATGGCGATGGAGTGCCTTTCACGGAGGTTCCTGTGGGAATCAAGGATTGACATGAACAAATCCTTCGAGCATAGACTATTCCTTGGGTTCCCTTTCATGGGAAGTACAGGAACCTCCGAGTGAGCACACAGGAGCGGAAAGCTCATATGCGTGCTCAGTACCGTTTTTGTATCCCTAGTTTATGTTAAAGCTTTACGAGGACGTAAAGCCCTGAGGTGGGAGTAATGTAAAGACTCGTAAAATTAAAAGGAAATTTTTTACTAATTTTATTTTGGATTTTACAAGAACGCAGTTTCTGACGGCGCCTGATTCTGAGGCCCGGTGTGCCCGGAATCATTTTCCGAAGTTTAGGCTCGGGTACTTTCAATGAAAGAACGAGCGGGTTTTATAACATTTGAACCAGTGCTCAGAATCAAATTCCGAGGGCACCGATGGAATCGCAGCGCTGGTAATTGCTTAGAAACGCCTCTTCCGGAGTTGCATTTTCTCAAGTGTGGTTTTTAAATTTTGGGGCTTTAAGTTAAGAAATAAAATAATGTGGTACAACATACTTTATTTTATTTCACTTTAAGCCACTTAAAAGCCACTTTAAGATGCTTAACCTGAGTCGAAATGGATAGGGTAGAACCTGAAATATCCTACCCTCCTAGTAGGATAATTGTGAGGTCGGGACCGCACGAGCCCCACCGTTTCTTTTCTGCTAAGTAACGCACCCGCGAAACCCCGTCATTATGAAAGTCAACTGACGCGTTTTCTTAAATTCTTAACGCACCAATTAATTGGGCATTTTTATTCTTTGAATTAATTCTATGAATTAATGGGTCGTTACTTAACTTATCTTTTATCATTTGTTGGCATGATAATAAAATAAGACAAACGCTATTCTTCTTAAGTGTTTTTCGTTGAGGGGATTTGAAAGAAACCTCAAGTTATTCCTCCTTCTTCGTGAAGAATGCGAAAACGTGAAGAACACGAAAAACTCCGGCCTTCGATGAAAGGTGACGAAGAACTCCGAACCTGCGGAGATCAACGACGAAAAGCCTTGTACCACGACGCCAACGAATCTCCCTTCGCGACGCTTCTTCTGCGACGATCCAACCCCACGACAACCTTCGATAGACAAAGACAAGGTAGGGGGCAGAGCTCCTTTTTAATTCTTTTTTGGTTTATAACAACAACATGGATTTAATAATTATTAATTTAATCTGTATGTTCTCGATCCTTGGAGTTCGTCAACGCGACGCCGAGTACCGCACGATAGCGACGCCATCCCGCGACGCGATGACCATTTATTCCGCGACGGTCAATCTCGCGTCCGACGATGAAGTTAAGGTAGAGTTTTTAATTTAGGATAATAATACCATTTTTCCTCCTATGTTTCCTTTTCAAAATAAAGAACGCGGATCAACTCAATATTAAGTTGATCCGCAAGAAGTTTGGTTATGGGATGAGTATTCTTGATTGTGGGAAATCGGTACGGGTTTTGTTTGTGAAAGAATAATTTTATTCCATGGTTGTTTCCTTTAAAAACAATGAACCCGGATCAAAAGTACAATTTTAATTTATTAAAATTGTATCTTGTTACGTTTTCATATGATAATTTATTTCTCCTGGCTGTTATCATCTAACGCAGAGGGTGCAGGCCAAACAAACAAGGCACGACAACCCTCCGCAGATCTTTGTTGATTCGCGGATTGGCGGGCAACGACAAAACAAGCCACAGGGACGATCCGTTGCTTCCGTAGTGAAGAACGGGACCCGGGAGGATCTTCGGTGCAGATGGGAAGGAAATTGGACCATCGGAGCAACTCCGGTGGCCCGCAGAAGCCACCAGCGACGCGGGCCTCCGGTGCGGCAGCACCGGCGGCCGGAGGCGGCGGCGCCCTAGCGCGCCGCCAGACAAGGTCGCCGCAGATGAAGCCACAGCGGCGACTGCTAGTGGACCCGCGGCCGCGCGGGTCCGGTACGCACGGGACACGGCAAAGTCGCGTCTGCTGAATTTCAGCGCGGCCCCATGGGGGCCGCGACACTTTCATCCTGTGGGGGCAGCGCCCCGCAGCTCCCTCGCTCGGCCGCTCGGCCAAGCCGAGCCGGGCCGGCCGGACCGGCTGGGTCGGGTCGACCCGGTTTGGGTGGGGTCGACCCGGTTCGGGTCGGGTCGACCCAGTTCGGGCTGACCCAGGGGGGGTCGGGCCGGGTCGGTCCGGGCGCAGACCCCGTCTTCGGACTTTTTTTGGTCTTTTACTAGTATCATGAGCTACGGGCCTCCGAATGACGCACCGTCAACGGCGATGCGATCCTTGGATAGAGACGGTCATTTCGGTATATCGCACTCAAGGTTTCGGAACACTTTGGGTTCGGCCGGGTTGGTTCGGATATGAAACCAACCGGGCCCTCAGAGCGGAAACGCTTATATCTTTTACTCCGGATGTCTGATTGACGTGCCGTAGACTTTGTTGCTTTCCTCTAAGTGAGATGGATCTTTTGGATTACTTCGCTCGAGGTTTGGATGCCGTCAGAGTGCGGTCGGGTTGGTTCGCTCATGAAACCAACCCGGCCCCTGGAACGAAAAAGCTAGTAACTCATAGACCGGGCATCCGATTGACGCACCGTCTGTCTCGATGAATTTCCTCTTGATGGACAGAACTTTTGGCATGCTTCGCCCGAGTTTTGGTTGCCGATGGATAGTGGCCGAGTTGGATTGCAACCGTAATCCCACCGGGACCTTGGAACGGAAAAGCTGATATCTTTCAGACAGGACGTCCGTTTGACGAACCGTCTGCGGCGTTGGTGATCACAATGAGAAACGGTCCCTATGAGTATACCCTATGAGAGTTCGAGGTACAGTTGAGATATGGTCGGGTTGGTTCGCATGCGAAACCAACCGGGCCCCTAGGAAGAAAATGCTAATAACTCACAGTTCAGGCATCCGATTGACGCGCTGTTTGTTGTGTTGAGACCCCTATGACGAAGTGGCCCTTGGAGACACTTCTTCGTGGGAATTTGTGATACATGGAGTATCGACCTGTAGCTCGTGGAGCGGACCCTCCCAGAAACGAGCGTGCGGAGTACGGAGACCGTGTAGCCGACTCATACCAGACGACTGCTTGACCGAATCGACTTGGAGTGAGTCGACTAGCCGAGTGGACGGAGCACTACTTTGTGAGGTACATACCCATGGCGGACGGAGCACTACCTGTGTGACAGTGCAGACCCACGGTACTCGTCCGGAGAGTACCTCAGCAGGCTACTAGGGGGTGTGCACTATTGTGGTTGGGTGACATACCTCGGCGGGAAGCACTACTGTGTTTGGGTGGCTGGCCCGCGATACTCCACATGAGGAGTACCTCAGCAGTCTTAGGTTAGTGAGCAGTTCCTTGGAGTCATGATAGGACCACTATACACTCCAGAGACGGACCTCTTCTGCAGTTGTGATTTCAATATTTAAAATCCTGGTTTGAGCTGAGTCTATGACCTTTATTTTCCCTCATGATTGGGATGGGTTACTTGATAACTTAGGTATACGTATGGGCATATACCTGGGTAGTGGTTATCCGTTGATTTCGCAATCCTTGTGTTTCCTCAGGATTGATATGGGTTACTTGATAACATAGGAATATGTATGGGAATATACCCAAGTAGAGGTTATCTTTTGAGATCTTCTTTGTGGTTATCCTTGTTGGTTTTAGTGAGACCTTGAGGGTCTCGGGGTTCCTACTGAGTATCGATATACTCACCCCTGCACGGGCTATGCCCGCACCTCGTTGTGTTGGTTGAAGACGACGGGCAGTGCTGACGAAGGCCGAGTGTTCGAGGACTGGACAGTACCCAGAGGTGGACTACACGACGAGACGACACACGGAGGAGGTTGACGGGCGAGAGCGTTGAGGAGGCTATCTGTACCTACCCTTCAGGTAGGATCCACAGTGGATGACCAGGAGCTGCACCATCTGTACCTACCCTTCAGGTAGGATCCGAGGAGGACGACCCAGGAGCTGCTTCCTTTCTTCCAGCTGTTGTCTTTTTCTGTTGTACTCTGTTCAGTTGTAGTTGTACTTTTACTTTGGGTTTGTATTCTGGCCCATTTTTCCTTTCATCACTTCTCCTTGTACATAGTGTTTTACTTCTGCTTGTACTCTGTGGTGTTTTGTTTACTTTTATAAAGGAAATGCCTTCCCAGTTATCGGGATTTACGCCTTTGGTGCTAGTCGCCAGCCCCTGGCCTATGGAAGGCGGGCTTGGGGTAGTCACGACACGGGCCCTGAGGACGGGTCGTGACATAGATGTCATGAATCATCTTTATTTTTTAAATTATATTCCCATTTTTCCATTACTCATGCCTGTATAACATTCCTTATGTCCTTATCAATATTTCCCAGGAACACATGTAAACTATTTCAATTGATTTCCTGAATTGGGCATTTTTATGAACCTTTTATTTAAAGTATGTTCCTAGTTTATTATATGATTTTATTATACATAGGATGAACAAATTATGTATCCTTCCATGGGGAATAGAATAATTTTTTAATGTTTTCATTTATTATGTAAATTTTCCCAAGATAGAAAAGGTTAAAAGATCCTCTATTTGTTATATTTAATTGAAAATATTATATAATTAAAATGTTAGATTCCATACTATGAATTTATTTAATTTTATGAAATTTAATTAAATTTTTCATAATTTTTGATAATATTTATTCTATCTATATTATTCATTTTTTGTCTTGCTATAATCTATTTTTAATTAATACATAATATTATTTATTTTTTAATGAAACAATTATTAGTGCCTCCAATGTATTAATGTGAAATGATTTATGTTATTTGTTTGATTATATTTCATTTCAAACAATGTGTCTTTTCATTCATATGAGATAAAGATATATTCAAATAAAATAAGTCATACACTTGAAATTATTCAACCCTTTAAACCTCAAATCCATTTTTCATAATCCTATATACTTTATCATAATTTCATATAACCTTCCTTCCTACAATCAAGTTATTGAAGAATCAGTAATATATTGTCACCACCTAAAATATGAATATCTGTGGTCATTGAAAAATGTGGCTAGCTATCAGGAGATCATTTTTTAATGGAATTTTAAATCAAATATATTTATAAAGATAGTTATTAATATTCATGGTTGAGATTATATTTTAAAATAAAATTATAATAGAAATTTCATTAAAATATATGGCTATGATTTATATGGGAATACATATTTTAACATAAAAAAAACTAAATATATTGTGACATTGACTATAAATTAGCAGAACATATTTATGTATTCCTTATAAATAGAAACTATTTTTATATTCCACCTTGAAGGATGTTTTTATTTAAATACCACTCTCATCACCATAGAAGTGGTGATCCCTTCGTAAATTAGTAAATCTAATTTTGGAATAACTAATGGAGAGAGGGAATTTTTTATAGACCATGAACCTAAGTAAATATTTTTTTTAATATATATCATGTTCTAAATTTCACAATGAAATTTTGATTTTGAAAATACTCCATTAAAACATGATATGTTAATGTATTTATTTTTTATATATAAGTGTTTTAATATATAAAAATATATTATGATACTTATGCTCCATATCCAAGAAATTTAGTTAAACTTATATCCATTTGAGATATTTTTGACCATGTTATTAATGAAATTCGGTGTATGCATGAATTATTCATTGGATACACATTTTCAATGATTAGTAAATAACAATGTTTGAGTGTTTAAAAAATTTTGTTGTTCTGTATTTTATCAACTATAAATTAATTAACCATTTCAGATGATGAAGACATTGAATTATACAATTCTCATTAAGAGGTGGAATCTAATGAATTAGTTTTTGCTGGATAACCTGACTACATTGTTACAATTTTTCTGGATGATCCATTAGATATTGTGACACTTTCTGATTGGAGATGAAGAATATGATTGGACTTGGGGATGATATTTCTTTTGATGAAACTGTAATTGTGAAATCCACGCTAGAGGTGAAATTGGTTTTTCATTATGTTCAAGTTGATGCACCTTCCCTTGGAAGTTCAATTCCATCAGTTTTACCATTTTCTCCAACTAGACAATGTTTTACTATAGACATAATGATGTTTGGAAGAAGAAAAATGAACAAAACTCAACTAAAAAAATAGAAATTAATTTTTTTGGCCCCACCATTTGATGTATAAGGGAGAATCAATATAGAATATATTTATTTTGTATGTAATGAATTTCTATGATATGATAAGGAGGATACATAAGAAGAAGATATAGTTTCATTGATGGTAACTAATAGAAAATATAACCAAGGATCCATTAAACCATATCAAGTTGAAAAGTTAACAAAAGTAGATGAAATTAATTTTTTTTAAGTCATTCATGAAGTATAAAATTTTTGAAATAATAGTCCATGGTAATGTATCTTCATCTGGTCAAGATAAAGAAAATAGTTTCTATTCATAATTTCCTTAAATTAAAATTATATTATATTGAGGGTTAAATCTATAACAATTTGAAAATAACCAAATATATGTAAATCTGTAAATAAATTAAAATATAGTGTATCATAATAATGCTAGAACTATTTGAGAAAATTTATTTCTAAATGATTATTTGGATTCACTCAAGAAAATGGTAATGATTCTATTTCAGTATTTTAAAATAATAACTATTGATTATTCAAGACATGTTTACAATAAAAGTTGGGAATATATAATGGCCATTGTTTAAAATTTCTTGGATATGTATTTTAGGGAGTTTTTATAGAATCCTTATAGAATGAATCATGGGATCATTATGGCTTATAATATATATTAGATGCACTTTTCGGCCCTTAATGCCCTGATAGATATAATATCCTATTATTAGTGTGAATTTATTTCACATGATAGTTTTCAAGATGTTCAGTAATAATTTATTGTTGGGATTTTATGAATTCCGATCATTCCTCATATCACCATCACCACTATTCTCCAAAACCTAAGAACTTCCATTAGTTTGTTTATGGATATTATTTTATTCATTAATTTTTCCTCTGTGATAGCCCAAATGTATTGTAGTTTCATTTTCACAGGAAATGGGATATTGGATGGATATTTATCTATTAAATTTTACATTTTGGATGAAAATATTATTACAATATTTTATTTTTTATAAAATTCAATGATATAAAATTTTTAATTAGAGGAAAAAAATTCCTTTTAGAAACCAATGGATATTCATACACTCTCTATTTTAAATTTGGTTGTTCGGGATGATTCCTTTTATTGTGTCCCAGTTCATTCTTACCCAACTACTGTTAGGTTAGTTTTATTATAATTCATTTAGGAGCATTCATAAAATTAATATTATTTTTTTTAAATAATTATGATCAATAGAACTACATTACCAACTATTATCCAACGTGTGGGAACAGTTTGAAAAATATTCTATACTTTCATTATTGTAAAATGATAAATTTTTTTTGTTTTTTATAGTTTCATTTATGAGGTATAAATTCCTATGTACGTATATCTATGACTATTATCCTATGAAGTTATATATGAAAAAATAATTTATTGATCAAACATAGATTTAAAAAATATATAATCTAAATCTTGGTACCGAAACATCATTTATTTCCCCTGAGAAATCAACCATGTTTCCTTTCACTCTCATTAACCATATTGATTTAGCTCCATGTCATCAAACATAATTTGGTATCCAATCCGTTATAGTAGAAATAGTTTATGTGTTTGTGATGGCCTTGAAATTAAATTTTTATTAGATTCCTTACATTGAGTCATTTCTCAAGAATTTGATGACACCCATATGTAAAATTCATATATACCTCTGAAATTCCTATGTAATTCTTGAATAAGCCTCCAAATCACCAAACAACTAATCTCAAGATGATGGACTGATCATCATTCATAATTATGATATGATAAACTGAAAGTTTGTGGTTTCACTAAATAATTTTAATGGGTTTTTAACAGTTGTTCATCATTATAATTATATGTTTACTTACTATTATTTGTATTGTTTTCATTACCTTAATAATATGTACTATTTCCTAATTTCTTCTCTCTTTTTCCTAATATTATATTTTATTTGGGTTTAAATATATTAATTGTATTTCCCTGCAAATCAATATCCATATTCAATATCAACAAATTTTATATTTTACCCTTGTTCATGTGCAGCAATGAATGTATTCTTATACTTACACTTGTTATTTTTTATAACACAAAAATATGTTGAAGAGAGCCCAAACATTGTTTATAGGAGAAAAAATCACCAAAATCACAATCATTACATGAAAATAATATTTTTTAAATTTTCATTATGGGTTTTATGATCCTAAAAAGTGGGTTTATTTAGGAAAGAATTATGTTCCCACATCTTATCTGAGTACATTATATAAATTGATGATTCAAAAAAATTATTTTTATTTACTTATGATTTTATCTTAATAATTTCATGAATTTCTGTTATCAATTATTATATGTTATATTATTCCTATAGAATAAATTCTAATTGAATTTATCTTATGTATAATATTTGTTAGTATATTTTATCCAACAATTGTAAAAAGATATTTTTTATGTATACTCGAATTCATTTTTGATAAATGTAATTATCTTACCTCTAAGATTATATTACGCCTATAATAATTCTCATATGGATCAAACACAATATTGCTTCTAGAATCATATACTTCACCAAATTATTAAATCCTATAATTTCTATGAATAAAATCTTTATCAATAAGGATAAGAAATTTATTTTAAATACTATATGTATTATATATGAAAGATATCAAAGTTTGAAAATAGAGTCAGATGGAAAAATCAGACATTATTTTTATCTTATTGAAAAGACCTTATATAATGTAATATATTATGGTGGAAAAGACATTTGTAGAGGTCACTTATCTTATGATAGATAATTTTAATCATATGAATAATGATAATATTTCATTTTCCATTGAAAATAGTTAATCTATATTTTTCATCTTACATGATGGTGATGTAAAATTAATAATACATTATTTTTATTACAATGTTGTATGTTTCAATTATCATTCAAGTACCTTGAATAATTAATTTATCTTACAGAGATATACTTATTTAATAGAGGATCATTACTATTATACTCATGGACATTGTCCGACCTTTTTCATATGTCCACATATTATTCTTAATTCATTACAAAAGGAGTTCTATAAAAATTACAAATTCAATTTGGAAAAAAGATCATTTTTAAGAAAATGGAAAAATATGATAATCCAATATCATGTTATACATTCCATCATGATTCATTCAATGTTTGGATAATAATGACAAACTAATTAAGATATTATCTTAGTATGTTTTTTAGAAGGATCAATCACCTGAATACTGGGATTATCAATTGTTATAAAGATCAAATTCATAATATTATTTATAATGAGAAGAAATTTGTACTATAATAAAGATATATGTGAGACATGATACATGCTACACATGAAATATAATATATAATAATTGATGTTTGATCTAAATTTTGCATACATAAAAGTTTATAATTTTAATTAAAAATATCCTCTAGAGATTCTCTTTGAATACACTCATCTTCTCTTGACATTTATTCTAAATCTATCATTTTCATTACTCAACATTGGAAGTTATTTAGTAAAATATTATTATTATAACTAACTATTTGATGTGATCACTCACTTTATTGTGTTATTAATTCTTCTGTATTTATAAATCTATATGGGATATTGAAAAATGATCTATGAATTTTACCAGGTGATGGATTCGTTCACTCATTAGACCAATACCTAATAAAAATATTGGTTCTAGTGAATTTTTTTTTGTTCTAGGAGATGAATATTGGTTTGTTGGACAAGGAAATATTTGTTCCCGGATCCAGAACAAATCATCTAGGCTCGATCCCTTTCAATCATTTTTCTAAAGATAAGAAAATCATAGAATATATAAACCATAAATATGGATTATTTTAAGTGAATTATATTTGAAGACATAAATTCACCCTCCCCCTTGAGTCATTAGTACATTTGTCTACAACATATAATTATGTGTTTTAATGATTAATATCATGTTATTGGGACATAGATTTCATATAGTTTAACATTTTTGCACAAGAAAATAATTATTATTTAATTTCACATTGTATGGTAAGGTAATAGACGTCATGTAATATAATGTAATATGATAAGGACATCAAATATTTTTACCAAAAAATGAGTAAATTTTATCATAACATAGGTCCATGTATTTGAGACCATTTCTATAATATTTTAATATCTCTAATCTCTCATTATTTAGAGCATGTTTATAAAATAATATATATAATAATATACTGTGAACTAGAAAGGATCAAATTTTGATTGATAGGATTTGTGACTACGCGTTCAATATATGATCTAGGAGTCACATTGTATCATAGGATAATAGTAATCCCCACACACATAGTAATTATATAGTACCTTATGTTGATTGAGATCTTTCACAAGGTATACATTTTATGTTTATGTTAACAAACACAAAATACAATGGAGAATAATCCTACATATACCAGGCTCATATACTGGAGATAATGTATTTTATTTAGTTCCATATTCAAGGACTGTGTTTTTATTTGAGGTAAGATATAATTGTTTTTAATATTTGTAGCTTAATCAATAAAATTGAAATCTCAATTGAATAGCTAAAAACTATTGTGAATGGGGAATTTTTTAAAACAACATTGTTGGGCCTTTTGTTAAGAGTCTTAGAATCACTATGTATCATATAGGGATAGGAATATAGCCAAACATGGATTATGAAAATATATATCCCATGTAGACAAGACACATATTCAGAGAGAGAGAATTGTTTTATGGAAATTATGGATGGCCCTAGGATATGAGATCTGAGTTTCACTACATGTACTTATATAATATAAATCAATCCCTATATAGATCATACAAAAAAATTCCCCTGTAATGATCTAAATAAAATAATAGGTAAATGGGGAATTTTTTTCGAATGTGTGACTAGGACTAGAACATGAGATACATACATCAATGCATATCCTATTACAATAGGAAACAAGACACACATAGTTATTATAATGAAAGATTCTATGAATAGATCTAGATGTTATCCTAAGAACATGGGGAAGTTTTTCTGTAATGTGTTGGAAGATTATCTTCTAAATACTTCTATAAGGAGCAAGATCTCATGTTAGTTAGAAATATTTGATTAGAAATTGACGAATCTATGCGGTTTAGATTTAAACTATATTGATTTATGGGGGAATAGAGTTAATTCATGTAATTCTTGAACCAATGTGCTTCATTTGATTATCAAGTGATGAGAACTGGGATGTCGTCTTGTATAAGGATATTTGACAAGGAACCACACCTCATAGTTTATTTTCATGTTTTTGAAATGTAATTTTGTTGTTTAATTTCATAAAACTAGGAAAATAATAATATATATCATTTTAATATTGTAAGGAAATGGATTCTATTTAGATTAATATAAATATTCGAGGACATATAACCAGAGTGATATTTATAAAAATGGTTTCATAATATACCTTTCATTGGAATGGATGTGAAATTTTCATAGTATATCATGCATAATGAGTAACATCTATTGGAAAATAACTCATTTGTTATGTAAGGTCCTTAACGCATTAGTTATAGAATAGGAGTCTTCTAATCTGGTATAATTAGGGGTGTGAGATATAATATAATAACATTATAAAGGAAGGTGATGATGTGAACATTGTAACTAAGGGATAAAACCATTTTATTGAAGTTGAAATCATGATTTAGTCATGTATAAATACTCTTATATTTTATTCATTCTAACTTATCTTATTTATTTTTTGTTTGTTTAACATTTAATAAATACTCAAAAGATAGGAATTCCGAGTGAGAAAATTTGAACTTTGATGAGAATTAGCTCCTCTGTTAAGAATATATGCGAGTATGGGATTGATTGTGTGGTAGTGGAGAATGAAATATGATTGTCCCATATGGAATGTATTATTTTCATTGGAAAGTTTTTTCCCCTTATACACTATTTGTCAGATTATATTAGATAGAATCATATTGAAATATCTATTTACACATTTTCTACTATGTAAATCTGAGCTGAATAGTTGGACTCAATGGTATACTATATCTATAAAGTTAAAAAATAGGGTAAAATAATTTGGTTCTATTTTTCATTAATATTTTATTGTTGAATACAAATTTGATTTATGTTTCTAGCATCATTATGATGAAGATATTTCTATTTCTGAATTCTTTGCTGGTCTTACCACAATCCATTTTGAAAATAATTCATTTTTAGTTTGTATATAATTAAGCGTCCTAGTTGTTTTTGGTGGATACAGAACCATCACATGCATTCCAAATATGGATAACATAGAGGTGTATTTACTAGTAAGAATTATATCTAGGGGATATTGGATGCAATTGAAATGTATTTGACTATCATGACACTTGCTGGTGAATTCCAAACATTCTTGTATCAACATTGGGTAGAGGTATTAAATCCTCCAAATTTTGTGGGAAAACATAGTTCTAGACTAATTATAACCACATAAGAATACATTCACTTCCTTCATGTTGATGAGGGTATCTTATTATTTAGTACATTCAAGTTTGAATCCATTAAGAACCCTTTTATATATGACTTTGTATTTATTTAGGCCCTCATAAAGGGTGAATTATACTACTTGATATGAAATATATTCCCTATTTAATGGTTCTATAGATGGATTCCATTTTCATATTATTAAGTTAAGGGGATCATTTATCTAATAAATATATCAGCTAATAAGGATAATGACCCACTACACCCCAAGGAAACACTAATCATGTTAAGATCCTAAATAGTAGAGGCGATGACTGATGATACTACAATGTGTTGTGTAGTGCAGAATAATGGCTCATATAGTTCATGGTAATCCATGTATATGGATACATTATCCATAACATAAACACGAGCATTAATTGTGTTTGAGATATTATTCAATGTTATCTCAAAATGGAATTCAACCATCAGTCCCCTCACATAGCTAGGGAGAGGAGCCAACTAATCCTTTTCGATTGAATAATAACAATTTATCTTCATAATCACTAATTTTTATTCACCATGAGATTAAAATTGTATTTATACAGTTTCATGGTGAGTTTATTGGCTATGATAATAGATAGGTATCTTGCCTCATTGTTGGTGAAACATTAGGATCACAAGAAATAATAAGGCAATCTTACCTTAGTTTTGAAAACAATGAAAATATATAATCCCACATTATTGTTCTAGAAATATTTAGTTTTTTTTCAATTTGAATATTTAGAGGAACATTAAAAATACATATCTCATGTTTATGGACTAGTATAAGCATAAAAACCGTTTTTGTTTGGTGGAAATGTATTTAATGGCATGCTATTTTGGAAGATGTGTTGTAGTGAAACTAACCATTGATTTCCTCATATGAAACAAATTGGATGACTTATTATTTCTGGATAATAATTCACAAGACTAGAATTCCATTTAACATGTGGAATTATAGGATATAATTATGTAGTTCTCTATGAAATATCAAATTATCATAGTAATTCATTATGTGTTTCCTCATCTTCATAATAAAAAAAGTGTGTGTATGGATGTTCATTAGGAAATTAAAATATAAGTTTCCCCATTATATAACTATTCTAATGAGATAATAGATAGGTTTTTCTTCATTACATCATTTCTCTATACATGAAGGGTAAGGGGAGATCACTCCATAGTGGCTACATATATGTTGACAAGAATCCCCTATAATAAAATGTTGTATTCTATATTTATTATCAAAGGGGACTTTTTTACTTATGGAAATTAGTACATTAAAACGTTACTAATAACCATATAGAATTGTTTAAATTTAGGTAAACATCATGTTATTTTGTTGAAATATTATTTAATTGGTTTTTGAGAAAATAAACTTATGTCTGGAAATGAACAATTGGATGTGGCTATAGCCTAGATGTATCGAGGGATAATACCCAAAAAAAGTAATTTGAGATTGAATTGAATGAGAAATAGTACATGAAAATATTCCTTTCTTCACTCCTGTGTTGACACTCCTAAGAGTTATGTTTGGTTAATAAAATGATTTTTATTTACCAGTATGAATTATATATATATATAATGTAATTGTGGTTAAAAAATATCATACTTAAGAATAATGTTTTTTGATGTAATTTTATCTTATAATTATAATATTATTAAAATTAACATGTTTATAATTTATTTTATAAAATGGTGGGATGTAGGAGGAACCAAACAAGTAATGATTGTATGGGTCCAAGAATTGATGGACTTCTAATGGACATAGAAATGGGAAACTTCATGATAATGAAAAATTTGCGGACTTGAGTTATTAAAAATAACATGAATCAAGCTAAGAGACTGGATTCACATTCAATGGAAAAAAACATCGTTGAGTCCATTATGCTTCAATAAACACCTTTCGTCAGTGGATCTACAAACTCGTTGATTTTAGAACAATTGATAAGATATATAGAAAAATTCTTTTCTATACTCTATTGTTTAGAACAATATAAAGTCATCATGGTTGTGTACCAATTAGAAAGAGAATCTGATCAGTGGAGGTCACTGATTAAAAAAATAATCCAACAAGGGAGACTGATGATATGGGGTGGGAATAGTTTAGGGGACCCATTTTAATAAAACATTTCCCTCATTCAATTCAAAAAAAGATAGAGAAGGAATTAATCAAGATGGTGTAGATGGAAAAAGAATATATGGAATGAATTGATATGATAATACCCATACCTTATCTCTACACCACTAGCTTTTTCATGGATCATAGGGAAAATATGATAAATTCATCGGTGAAATAAGACCATATCTGTGGAATAATATTTAAAATGGATAATATGATAGTTATGTAGATACAATGAGGATTTATATTAAGGATTAGCAAGAGTTTGGAGAGATGAAATGGTCCAATAGAATTAACGAAAAGAAGAGTTCAATGGATCCAAGCATATGGAGGAAATTTGATCAAGGAAGAGGAGGAAAGAAAGTGAAATATCCCCCGTGAATATAATGTAGAATAATGAATTATGGGAAAAGATTTCTCGAGAGCGGAAAATTATAAAAGTGGGTAAGAGATGTCCATATTTCTCAGATCTGTCATAGTGTGGTGAAGACTCAACTTCTGAACACTAACAATAAAGGGAAGATGGTGACTCCCCAACTGGAAGTCCAATTCTTCTTATAATGAAATATTTTTTACTTTTCCAACCATTTTAAAAATTATAAGATAATGGAGGAGAATAACCATCAACCTCATCATAGGCCAATGGAGTAAGGTAAGGATTTTTCTATCATGTCAACTGATTTTGAAGTTCAAAATGATGTGCTGGTAGGTACACTAGTTGTTCTCTCACTGGTCGCAAGTACATTGTTTGATTCTATTTCAAAACATTCCATTATTGTCTCTATGTTTTCAATATATATAGAATAAATCCCCAAACTACTAAATGTATAGTTATCATTCAAGACTCCTTAATAGAAAATCAATGCAAATAATATTTATGGAATCTGAAGTATTATCTTTAGAGAGGAAAATTTCATTAAAAATTTTGTAGTCATTCCCATGCTAGAATTCAACACAATACTAGATATGATTTGGATCTAAAAGGATAATATTAAGACCAAATTCAAAATCATGTACATATAAATATTCTTAAATGAAAAACCTACAGTAATATTCAAAGGAGATATATCACAGCCTACATTTTGTTTAGAAGAAACACTCATAGAAATAATTATGGAAATTTTCAGTAATGTTGAAGTAGGAAATGAATGTATATGAATATAAAATATCTCCATAATTCATGAATACATTGACCTATTTCTTGTGGATCTACTAGACCTCCCCATAATATGAGAGGTAGAGTTCTCTATTTAACTCTTGATTAGTTCCAAGATGATATATACAACCCAATATTGAATTGAAAATGTGGATCCTGAGGAACTAATGAAACAACTCCAAGATCTTTTGTAAAAGGTATTTATTCCACCAAGTGTGTCTCCTTGTGGATAAAATATTATTTTTTAAAAAGAATATGTATGGATAAATGTGTCTATTAATCGATATTAGGGAAAATAATGAGATCACCATGAAAAATAAGTACCCGCTTCTATGAATTGATTATTTAATTTACTAGCTTCACGGGGCTCAATTATTCTCCAATATTGATGTTTTATAATGTTATCACCAATTTAGAGTGATGAAGGAATATATACTAAACAATAGCACCTAATCATGATTTGTAAAGTATGATTTTGTTGTTATGACCATTATCTTGAAAAATGATAATTCTTACCACAATTTTCTTTCTTGGGGCATGTTGTGATCAATGATGGAATATCAGTTGATCCTACCAAGAAAAAAAAGTTATATAGTTGTTTCCTCATCTAACAAAAGTAACTGAGAATCAGTGTTCTTTGGATTAGAAGTATATTATATTAGTTTTGTTAAAATCTTTTCATGAAATTATAATTCACTAAACATGTTATCATGAAAAGGTTCAATGTACATCTAGATAATGGATTGTGAATAATGTTTCCAAGTGGCGAAGAAGATATTGGTTAATGCTCCCATGTTAACATTACCATGTATCATAGAATGATTCATTATTTATAGCAATTCATCTCTCTAAGGGATTGGGTGATACCTCATTAAAATTTACAATTGTAATTTTTTTGTCATCTCAATTGTTGAATCCTCATGATTAAAATTATGAAACACGTTACATGGAGATAGAGACAGTTGTATTTTCTCTGAAGATATAGACACTCTATTTTTACTGGGTGAGATGTGATATATACACACACCACCAATGCATAAAAGAATATTTACATAGAGAAGCAATTTAAAATGATACATGGTAAATGGTTGAAAATACTTAATGATTATGACTGTTCAATTCATTATCACCCTGAATGATAAACCAAGATCTCTAATGCATTATATATAATAGTTCTTATTCTTCTAGAAATGATTATGCTTAAAACATATCCTTTGATTAAAGACCAAGTAGGATTAGTCATGGAAATCATGTGGGATAGGAGATCATCAAACCGAATGGAAAATTATTTATCATACATCATTACTAGATATTATCAAGAATGATAAAAAAGAAGATCATTTTTTATAGAAGAAGATAGTGTCTATGATGAATGGGGTGTTTCCTAAGTTCAATATTGATCAAGATGGTTTGTTGAAATTTCTTACAAGGTTATGTGTTCTATCTATTCAAAAAATAATGAAGGAGATGAAGGAATAAGATCATAACATCACATGAGGAGAAACCAGTTGCAATATTGGCCTATAGAGATAAGGTTCTACACAAGAAAACTACCCACCTCATCAAATCATTTTGGAGATACTATAAATATAATGAAGCAATTTAGTAACTTGATGAGACAATGACGTAGAAGAAACCACATCTTTTTTCAACCGAGAGAATGTGTTGAAATTTTGGGGATGCAATTTCTTAGTGGGTAAAAATTATATTTTTAATAATTGAGTATAATATGGAATGTGACCATCAGTCAATTATGAATATTTTTTAATATGATAGTGTGAAACTATACTCTTAATAAACATTTTAACATTATATATATTTTTATATGTAGAAATGAAATGGAATATTAATGATGATAGGATAAATTATGGCCTCAATGACTAGATTCATTCCAAATGAATCCAATTTTATAGAACAATGGAGGGAAGTAGCATTTTAGGGCTTCTATCTAGACTAATCCCAAGTCGATCTTTAACAAGTGGGATTGAACAAAATCAATTATGGGAGAAGTTCAATTTAGTGTTAATTTCCACTCAGGGAATGTTAACCTTGCATCCCCAAGAGTCTATCAACATCGCACCCTTTACCCATGGATAATAAATGGGTGTTATATGGGGTTATGTATCGTGTCTCTAGTTACTTAAATTGTAATCCCATTTTATAAATAAGATTTTTATTCCACCATTTTCATTTTATGAATAGATTTTCTTAATAATATTGAGATGGAATTTGATAAATTGTTTTTTTAGAGAAAAAATATTATTCCAAAAGACATATAATTATTATAATAAACTATTGTTTTGTTTATAATGTTTATTATAAAGAAATAATAATATAAAGGCACAACTGTTTAATTATAAATGATATTTCGTTTATCTTTTTCATGTTTCGGAATTTTTACCATGTATTTTCATTCTAGTAATATTTTAAGTAAAAAAAGAATTTCTATAATTAAAAGGTAAAATTCTAAAATATATTGAATTATTATGATAAAATAAATATCATTTTTGAAATCATTACGTCAATATTTTATTAGTGTTAATTTATGAGAATATTTTAAATTAATTTAGTTTTTCCTGAATTGTAAATATACAGTTTGGGTTTTTCAATATGTTTAATGAAATCATAATTATGTAATAATTATTTAATAATAATATAAAATTATAGTAGACTCTTTTGGATAAAAATATCATAGTAGTTGTTTCATTTTTCCAATAAAATGGGAATGTACCGTGGGAAATGGCATGGTTGTACATTTTCCTCAACCTAGGTGTCCACCAAAATTAATAAGAAAATCCACCATTTTTTATATATAACCAACAATTTATACATTTCCTTTCATTCCAAATTCAATATCAAAAAATATTTTTTGATTTACCTCCCACGAAGTCATCCCAAGGTGTCAAAAATCCCATATGGTCGTGATAATCAAAATTTTGGAACAACACATCATTTTGGAGATACTATAAATATAATGAAGCAATTTAGTAACTTGATGAGAAAATGACATAGAAGAAACCACATCTTTTTTCAACCGAGAGAATGTGTTGAAATTTTGGGGATGCAATTTCTTAATGGGTGGAATAATGTAATGCCCCAGACATTTTGAATGATATTTGTTTCCTAATGAAGTGTGTTATATTATTTTGTACTAAAAAGTATATTTTTAATAATTTAGTATAATATGGAATGTGACCATCGGTCAATTATGAATATTTTTTAATATGATAGCGTGAAACTATACTCTTAATAAACATTTTAACATGGAATGTGACCATCGGTCAATTATGAATATAAATATATATATAATATAAACAAACACACAAAGATAGAATCACAGACATGAAGATATATATATATATATAATATAAACATATATAAATATACAATATAAACACACCCACACACAGGTATATATAAATATATAATATATAATATAAATAAACATAAAATATAGATATATATATATATAATATTAACATAATATATAAACATATATATAATATAAAACATATGTATAAATGTATATAAATATAATATGAACACAAACACACACACATATAGATAATATAAACTTATACATAAATATAATATAATATACACACACACATATATATAATTAATAATATATATATATATACATAAATTATAAAATTTAAAATATAATCATATATATATATATATCATAATATATGAAAATGTGTATAACATATATATTATAAATCATTAAATAATGAAATTTATTTAAATACATGTAAATATACAATTAAATATTGTAAATTTTTTCTTGTTTTTAAGAAAACAATACTATTTTAGTGGAATTTGTAATAGTATTCAATTAAGTAGCTAATTACATGCACAAACACTAACACATATAAACATAGACACAGAAACACACATATATATATTAATATAAACAAATAATATATTTTATATATAAACATATATATATATATACATTTATTGATATAATAAAAACAAAAATAAATAAATATATTTTAGTATAAGTTTTTTAATATGTATATCTACTAATTTTCTATATAATATATATATATATATATATATATTTAAAATAAAATAGATGTATTTACCAATATATGAATTGGGATAGTTTTCATGGTCATCTGTTGGATCACTGCTTTGTTTCCCATGAGATTCACTTTTTTATGGGTGTGGGAGGGTGTATAATTGTATGGGCGGCAAGGTATAGTAGTTAGAGAAGTAGAGGTAGGTGTAAGGGCTATAGAGGAGTGGGCGAGGAATTTGGAAGGGCATCCGGGGGGTAGGGGGAGTGGGTGAGTGGGGCGAGGCTTGAGGTAGGAGAGAGCACGAGAGGGGGTTGTAGGGGATCAAGCAAGTGGGGAGAGATAGGGAGGAATAGAGATTGGTAGTGGGATGGGTGGGGTGGTAAGGGAGTGAGGGTGGGGTAGGAGGCCCGAGAGGGAGGAGATACAAGAGTGGCCGAGCAGGATGAGGCATGGAGCATGGGAGGGGTTGTAGGCTTGGAGAACAAGAGTGGGTGTAATTATAAAATATATATCAAAAAAATGGTTTAACTATTATAAAAAATACACATTTCCAAAAAAATTTACTGATATTTATTTTACCAATGTTTAGATAAAGTGTTGGTAAAATGTATACAATTTAGAAATGTTTCTTTACCAACATTTCTTGAAAACCATACCAATTGTGGTGTTGCTAATTTTTTAATCTTTAAAACATCGCTAATTTAGTGGAGTTTATATAATAGAATTTTTATTAATCCACGGAGAATGTTGTATCACTAATTGGAGACAACTCATTTAGTGAAATTTTCATGAAATGTAGGTCAATGAATTTTTGACTTTTTACAACATCGCTACTTTGTATTTTTTCTAGTGAAATTCCCAAAAAAATAAAATAGTGCTCCTTTTATTTTGTTGGAATCATAAGAAACCCTCATACCAACATTTTTATTGGAAAATTCTCATGAAACATCGGATTAAATTGACTATTCCATTAGGATGAATATTATATTTCAATATCTTTATTATTTTTCAACCCCAAAACATGGCATAAAAGAATGTGTTAATATATAGAGTTCTCTAGATCCTAGTACCCCTGAATTTTCACTCATTGGGAAAGATAATGACTATCTATACCTCAAGAAGTATAGTAATGTACTTGATGTATATATCAATTTTTACAATGTTTCATACACTGATAACTAGGATGATGTAGAAGACACCTTTAAAGATGGCCCTCTAGTGTTTCAGGTCAGAGTCTCTTCACCATATATGATATCAGAAACATAAATCTAGGTATAAAAGTGGATCCAAAATTTACATTAAATAGTGATTTTTTCCATCTATAGTAGTATAATATGTACATATCATCTATGAAATTTTACCATTAGTTATTCACCTATAATTACATAGAGATATCAAGGATCAATATCCTTGTGGGAAGCCACCTCAAGGGTCTTTGAGATGATCATTGATGTTTCATGAACATTTCCAGTAAAATGTATCTCTTACACCATTACAATGAAGAGTGTGATTTTGATATTATTTTTAAATTAAATTTCATATATTTGGAGAAATACATAAAATGGATAACTATCATTGTGCCCATAAAGAAAAAGAACTTTAATATAACATTTTATAAACAATTTTAGGTATCACAATTGATAAATCATGAAGGATGAATTTTCTATTCAAAATTTTCAACTCCATATTAATTTCATTTTAGGCCTCCTAGACCTATACATTATGGTTTGTCATTAGGGTAAAATCAGATCATTATATCTCATAACAATTAGGAAGCAATGGTTTTTTTTGAATACTAGGGGACATTTAACTACTAGGTAATTCCTATTAGTTATAGAAATACTAGTGACACCTAAAATTACACTAAGTTTCAAATCATCAATCATTTTCGAAGTATAATCATAGAACATTGTGTCAATGATCTAGTGGTTTTATCTCTAATAATATGTGATCATTTTCCCAAAATCCCATATTTTTTTGGTAAATGACAACATCATATCATGAAAATAAACCCTCTAAATTGTGATTTTGGGTTAACATCAATGAAATTATGTAGTTTTATTGCTTTACATTATGACATTCTTTAAATCCATAAAACAATTATCATGATACTATGAACCCTCATCCTCAAAACCATAATGATTTTATCGGGATTTTTTGTAATCCTCTCATATATTAGGCATTTCAAAGAAAATCTAGTTAGTAAATTCCTCCACTTAGAAAATTTGATCTAGAAGAGAGGTTCTCATGGAGGGTATGTTGTTTTCAAAGAATCATTCAATTCAATCAAATGACATCTGTTTCACCCAACGGTCCTAATTCTAGTAGTATAGGGGATTCTTATCAACATATATGTAGCCACTATGGAGTGATCTACCCACACCCTTAATGTATAGAGAAATGATGTAATGAAATAAAATTCTATCTATTATCTCATAAGAACAGTTATATAATGGGGAACCATATATTTTAACTTCATGATGAACATCCATACACACACTTTTTTAATTATGAAGATGAGGAAACACATAATTCACTACTATGATAATTTGGTATTTCATAGAGAACTTCATAAATATAACATATAATTCCACATGTTAAATGGAATTCTAGTCTGGTGAATGATTATTTAGAAATAATAAGTCATCTAATTTGTTTCATGTGAGGAAATCAATGATTAGTTTCATTACAATACATCATCCAAAAAATCATGCCATTAAATACATTTCCACCAATCAAAAACGTTTTTTATGCTTATACTAGTCCATAAACATGAGATATGTATTTTTAATGTTCCTCTAAATATCCAAACTGAAAATTAACTAAATTTTTGTATAAAAATAACGTGGGATTATGGATCTTCATTGTTATTAAATCTACGGTAATATTACCTTTTTATTTATTGTGATCCAAATGTTTCACCAACAATGAGGCAAGATAACTATCTATTATCATTTCCAAAAAAACTCACCATGAAAATATAGAAATACCATTTTAATCTCATGGTGATTCAAAATTTGTGATTATGAATATAAAATGTGATTATTCAATAGAAAAGGATGAGTTGGCTCCTCTCCCTATTTATGTGAGGGAACTGATGGTTGAATTCCATTTTAAGATAACTTTGACTAATATCTCAAACTCATTTAATGCTCCTGCTTATGTGATGGCTAATGTAGCCATATACATGGATGACCATGACATATATGAGCCATTATTCTGCATTTCACAACATAGTGTAGTATCATCAGTCATCGCCTCTGATATTTAAGATATTAGCTTGATTAGTTTTTCCTTGGGGTGTAATGGTTCATTATCCTTATCAGCTGATATATTTATTGGATATATGGTCCCCTTAATGTAATAATATGAAAATGGGATCCTTCTATATAACCATTAAAGAGTGAATATATTTAATATCAAGTAGTATAATTCACCCTTTACGAGGGCCTAAATAAATAGAATGTCAAATATAATAGGGTTCTCAATGGATTGAAACGTGAATGTACTAAATAATAAAATACCCTCATCGACATGAAGGAAGTCAATGTATTCTTATGTGTTTATAATTAGTCTATAACTATGTTTTCCCACAAAATTTGGAGGATTTAACACCTTTACCCAATGTTTATACAAGAATATTTGGAATTCACAAGCAAGTGTCATGATAGTCAAATACATTTCAATTTCATCCAACATCCCCTAGAGATAATTCTTACTGGTCAATAATCCCATATGTTATGCAACATCCCCTGGACATAATTCTTACTGGTAAATAATCCTCTATGTTGGTCACATTATAAATAAAATTTTTATTCCACCATTTTCATTTTAAGAATAGTTTTTCTTAATAAAATTGAGATGGAATTTGATAAATTGTTTTTTAGAGGAAAAATATTATTCAAAAAGACATATAATTATTATAATAAACTATTGTTTTGTTAATAATGTTTGTTATAAAGAAATATTAATATAAAGGCACAATTGTTTAATTATAAATGATATTTCGTTTATCTTTTTCATGTTTCAGAAATTTTACTATGTATTTTCATTCTAGTAATATTTTAAATAAAAAAAGAATTTCTACAATTAAAAGGTAAAATTCTAAAATTTATTGAATTATTATGATAAAATAAATATCATTTTTGAAATCATTACGTCAATATTTTATTAGTGTTAATTTATGAGAATATTTTAAATCAATTTAGTTTTTCCTGAATTGTAAATATACAGTTTGGGTTTTTCAATATGTTTAATGGCATCATAATTATGTAATAATTATTTAATAATAATATAAAATTATATTAGACTCTTTTGGATTAATATATCATAGTAGTTGTTTCATGTTTCCAATAAAATGGGAATGTACCGTGGGCAATGGCATGGTTGTACATTTTCCTCAATCTAGGTGTCCACCAAAATTAATAAGAAAATCCACCATTTTTTATATATAACCAACAATTTATACATTTCCTTTCATTCCAAATTCAATATCAAAAAATATTTTTTGATTTACCTCCCACGAAGTCATCCCAAGGTGTCAAAAATCCCCTATAGTCGTGATACTCAAAATTTTGGAACAACACATCGTTTTGGAGATACTATAAATATAATGAAGCAATTTAGTAACTTGATGAGACAATGACGTAGAAGAAACCATATCTTTTTTCAACCGAGAGAATGTTTTGAAATTTTGGGGATGAAATTTCTTAATGGGTGGAATAATGTAATGCCCCAGACATTTTGAATGATATTTGTTTCCTACTGAAGTGTGTTATATTATTTTGTACTAAAAAGTATATTTTTAATAATTGAGTATAATATGGAATGTGACCATCGGTCAATTATGAATATTTTTTAATATGATAGTGTGAAACTATACTCTTAATAAACATTTTAACATTATATATAATTTTTATATGTAGAAATGAAATGGAATATTAATGATGATAGGATAAATGATGGCCTCAATGACTAGATTCATTCCAAATGAATCCAATTTTATAGAACATCGGAGGGAAGTAGCATTTTAGGGCTTCTATCTATACTAATCCCAAGCCAATCTTTAACAAGTGTGATTGAACAAAATCACTTATGGGAGAAGTTCAATTTAGTGTTAATTTCCACTCAGGGAATGTTAACCTTGCATCCCCAGGATTCTATCAACATCGCACCCTTTACCCATGGATAATAAATGGGTGTTATATGGGGTTATGTATCGTGTCTCTAGTTACTTAAATTGTAATCCCATTTTATAAATAAAATTTTTATTCCACCATTTTCATTTTAAGAATAGTTTTTCTTAATAAAATTGAGATGAAATTTGATAAATTGTTTTTTAGAGAAAAAATATTATTCCAAAAGACATATAATTATTATAATAAACTATTGTTTTGTTCATAATGTTTATTATAACGAAATAGTAATATAAAGGCACAATTGTTTAATTATAAATGATATTTCGTTTATCTTTTTCATGTTTCGGAAATTTTACCATGTATTTTCATTCTAGTAATATTTAAAAAAAAGAATTTCTATAATTAAAAGGTAAAATTCTAAAATTTATTGAATTATTATGATAAAATAAATATCATTTTTGAAATCATTACGTCAATATTTTATTAGTGTTAATTTATGAGAATATTTTAAATTAATTTAGTTTTTCCTGAATAGTAAATATACAGTTTGGGTTTTTCAATATGTTTAATGACATCATAATTATGTAATAATTATTTAATAATAATATAAAATTATAGTAGACTCTTTTGGATTAAAATATCATAGTAGTTGTTTCATGTTTCCAATAAAATGGGAATGTATCGTGGGCAATGGCATGGTTGTACATTTCCCTCAACCTAGGTGTCCACCAAAATTAATAAGAAAATCCACCATTTTTTATATAAAACCAACAATTTATACATTTCCTTTCATTCCAAATTCAATATCAAATAATATTTTTTGATTTACCTCCCAAGAAGTCATCCCAAGGGGTCAAAAATCCCCTATGGTCGTGATACTCAAAATTTTGGAACAACACATCAAGGTAACGTAAATCGCAACTTCTCTTTTCCATTCATGTTCCCTTTTTATGTGGTATGTATTTCAATTATAAAAACTATATTCTTCTCTATGTTTTATTATATACCGTTACTTTATTATCATTTTTTATGAATGTAAAACACCTTTCCAATCTCTTTTTAATATTTTCTACAACCATGTTTCATACCCATTATGGTTGAGAATTGTCTGAAAAAATATCTCATTTTATATAGAATTTTTTTTTCTTTTGAGAATACCAAAAACTATTTCTTTTCCTATATGAAATAACCATGATGTAGAAATGATCTATTTTCATTCAGTATTAATATGAATTGAACCCTATTTCCATTCCATGGGTCAAAAATGACGTAAAGATCTTGTTTCTAAGAAACTTCTGAAATGCCAGGATTTTGACATGAAACGTGTTCCTTCTATTATCTAGAGGTTATTTATGACATTTTATATTACAATATTTTTGGCGCACATTAATTAATACATTTTAAGGGTTTGTGTGGATTGTTATCCAATTCATTGGGTAAGGAATCTAATCTCTAGATATGAATGTTTTACGATACCTTGGTGAATAACCTAGGTAATTATTATGACACCATAATGAATAACCTTGGTGATATGATATTGAATGTCTAATTTTAATGATGAATCAACATATCAATGTCATGATTCATCTTTATTATTTAAATGATATTCCCAGTTTTCCTTTACTCATGCCTCTATAACATTCCTAATGTCCTTGTAAATATTTCCCATGAACACATGTAAACTATTTCAATTGCTTTCTTGAATTGGGCCTTTTTGTGATCCTTTTATTTAAAGTAAGATTCTAGGTTAGTATATGAAGTTATTATACATAGGATGAACCAATTATGTATCCTTCCAGGGGGACTAGAAGAATTTTTTAACGTTTTCATGTATTATGTACATTTTCCCAAGATACAAAAGGTTTAAGGATCCTCCATCTGGTCTATTTAAATGAAAATATTAAATAATTAAAAGGATAGATTCCATAATACTAATTTATTTAATTTTATAAAATTTAATTAGATTTTCACAATTTTTGTTAGTTTTTATTCTATATATATTATTCATTTTTTGTCAAGCTAGAATCTATTTTTAATTAATACATAATATTATTTATTTGTTAATGCAACAATTTTTAGTGTCTCTAATGTCTTAATCTGAAATGATTTATGTTATTTGTATGATTAAATTTCATTTCATACAATGCATCTTTTCATTTATACGAGATAGAGATATATTCAAATAAAATGATTCCTACACTTGAAATTATCCAACCCTTCATACCTCAAATCCATTTTTCATATTTCTCTATAATTTTTCATAATTACATATAACCTTCCTTCCTAAAATCATATTATTGAGGAATCAGTAATATATTATCACCACCTAAAATTAGAATATTTGTGGTCGTTGAAAAAAAGTGACTATCTTTAAAGAGATCATTTTTTAATGGAATGTTAAATCAAATATATTTATAGAAATAGTTATTAATATTCATGGTTGAGATTATATTTTTAATAAAATATATAATATATATTTTCATTAAAATATATGGGTATGATTTATATGGGAATACATATTTTAACATGAAAAATACAAAACATATTATGACATTGACTATAAATTAGAAGAACATATTGATGTATTCCTTAGCAATAAAAACTATTTTCATATTCCAGCTTGAAGGATGATTTAATTAAAATACCACTCTCATCGCCATAGAATAAGTGATCCCTTCAGAGATTAGTAAATGTAATTTTGGAATAACTAATGGAGATAGGAAAATTTTTATAGACCATGAACCTAAGTAAATATTTCTTTTAATATATATCCAGCTCTAAATTTATCAATGAAATTTTGAGTTTAAAAATACTCCATTAAAACATGTTAAGTTAATGTATTTATTTTTTATATATAAGTGTTTGAATATATAAAAATATATTATGATATTTATGCTCCATAGCCAAGAAATGCAGTTAAACTTCAATCCATTTGATATATTTTTGACCATGTTATTTATGAAATTTGGTGTATGCATGAATTATTATTTGGATAAACATTGTCAATGATTAATAAATAACAATGTTTGAGTGTTTAAAAAAGTTGATTGTTCTGTATTTTATCAACTATAAATTAATTAACCATTTTAGTCGATGATGAGATTGAATTATACCATTCTCATTAAGAGTGGGAATATAATGAAATAGTTTTTTCTATATAACCTGACCATGTCGTTACAATTTTTTTTGTGGATGATCCATTAGATATTTTGATTCTTTGTAATTGGAGATGAAGAATATGATTGGTCTTAGGGATGAGATTTATGTTGATGAAACTGTAATTGTGAAATCCACACTAGAGGTGAAATTGGTTTTTCATTATGTTCATGTTGATGCACCATCACTTGGGGGTTCTCTTCCACCGGTTTTACAATTTTCTCCAACCAGATAATGTTTAACTATTGACATAATGATGTTAGTAAGAAAGAAAATGAAAAACAATCAACGAAAAAAATAGAATTTAATTTGTTTTATGTGGCCCCACCATTTGATTCATAAGGGAGATTCAATATAGAATATATTTATTTTGTATTTAATAACTTTATGTGATATGATATGGAGGATACATAATAAGAAGATATAGTTACATTAATGGTAACCAATAGAAAATAGAACCAAGGATCTATTAAACCATATCAAGATGAAAAGTTAACAAAAGTAGATGAAATTAATTTTTGGTTAAGTCGTTCATAAATTATAAGAATTTTGAAATAATAGTCCACGGTAATGTATCTTCATCTGGTCAAGATGAAGAAAATAGTTTCTATTCATAATTTTCTTTAAATTAAAATTATTGATTATTGAGGATTAAATCTTTACAAATTTGACAATATATAAATATATGTAAATCTGTTAATAAATTAAAATATAATGTATCATACTAATGTTAGAACTATTTGAGAAAATTTATATCCAAATGATTATTTTGATTCACTCTAGAAAATGGTAATGATTCTATTTCATTATTTTGAAAGAATAACTAGTGATTATTCAAGACATGTTTACAATACAAATTGGAAATATATAATGGCCATTGTTTAAAATTTCTTGGATATGACTTTTGGGGAGTTTTTGGAGAATCCTTATAGCATGCATCATGGGATCATTATGGCTTATAAAATCTATTAGATGCACTTTTTCGGCCCTTAATGCCTTGATAGATATTATATCCTATTATTAGTGTGAATTTATTTCACATGATAGTTTTCAAGATGTTCAATAATAATTTATTGTTTGGATTTTATGAATTCTGATCATTCCTCGTAGCAACATCACCATTATTATCCAAAACCTAAGAACTTCAATTAGTTTGTTTGAGGATATTATTATATTCATTAATTTTTCATCTGTGAAAGCCCAAATGTATTTTAGTTTCATTTTCACTGTAAATGGGATATTGGATGGATATTTATCTATTAAATTTTACATTTTGGATGTAAATATTAGTACAATATTTTATTTTTTGGAAAATTCAATGATATACGATTTTTATTTAGAGGAAAAACATTCCTTTTTAAAACCAACGAAGATTCCTACACTCTCTATTGTAAATTTGCTTGTTGGGGATGATTCCTTTTATTGTGTCCCAGTTCATTCTTACCCAACTACTATTAGAGTTAGTTTCATTATAATTCATTTAGGAGAATTCATAGAATTAATATTCTTATTTTAATATAATTATGATATATAGAACTACATTACCAACTATTATCCAATGTGTGGGAACAGTTTGAAAAATATTCTATACTTTTATAAGAATATTATTGTATAATGATATTTTTTTTAGTTTTTTATAGTTTCATTTATGAGGTTTAAATTCCTATGTACTTCTATCAATGACTATTATCCTGTGAAATTGTATTTGACAAAATAATTTATTGATCAAACATAGATATACAAAATATAGAATCAAAATCCTCTTACCGAAACATTATTTATTTCACCTAATACATCAATCATGTTTCCTTTCACTCTCATTAACCATATTTATTTAGTTCCATGTAATCAAACATAATTTCGTATCCAATCCGTTATAGTAGAAATAGTTTTTGTGTTTGTGATGGCCTTGAAATGAAATTTTTATTAGATTCCTTACATGGAGTCATTTCTTGAGAATGTGATGACACCCATATGTAAAATTCATATATAACTATGAAATTCCTATGTAATTCCTGAATAAACCTCAAAATCACCGAACAACTAATCTCAAGCTGATGGACTGATCATCATTCAGAATTAGGCTATGATAAACTGAAATTTTATGGTTTCACTATAAGAATTTTAATGTTTTTTTAACAATGGTTAATCATTATAATTATATGTTTACTTATTATTATTTTTATTATTTTCATTACCATAATAATATGTACTATTTATTAATTTTGTCTTTCTTTTTCCAAATCATATGTTTTATTTGGGTTTATATCTATTAATTGTATGTCCCTCAAATTTATATCCATATTCAAAATCTACTAATTTTATATTTTACCCTTGTTCATCTGAAGCAATGAATGTATTCTTCTTCTTAGACTTGTTATTTTATATAACACAAAAATATGTTGAAGAGAGCCCAAACATTGTTTATAGGAGAAAAAATCACCAAAATCACAATGATTACATGAAAATAGTGTTTTCGAAATTTTCATTAGGTGTTTTATGATCCAAAAAAATGTGTTTATTTTGGATAGAATTATGTTTCCACATCTTATGTGAGTACATTATATAAATTGATCATTCAAAAATCCATATTTATTTACTTATGATTTTATCTTAATAATTTCATGAATTTCTGTTATCAATTATTAAATGTTATATTATTCCTACAAAATAAATTCCAATTGAATTTATCTTATGTATAATATTTGTTAGTATATTTTATCCCGCATGTGTAAGAAGATATTTTTTATGTATACTTGAATTCATTTTTTATCAATATAATTATCTTACCTCTAAAGATTATATTACACCTATAATAATTCTCATATGGATCAAACATAATATTACTGCTAGAATCATAGAGTTCACCAAATTATTAAATCCTATAATTGCTCAGAATAAAATATTTATCAAAAAGGATAAGAAAATTATGTTAAATAATATATGTATTATATATGAAAGATATCAAATTTTGAAAATACAGTCAATAGGAAAAATCAAACATTCTTTTTATCTTATTGACATGAACTTTTATAAAGTAATATATTATGGTGGACAATACATTTTTATAGGTCAATTATCTTATGATAGATAATTTTAATCATATTAATAATGATAATATTTTATTTTCAATTGAAAATAGTTACTCTATATTTTTCATCTTACATGATGGTGATGTAAAATTAATAATACGTTATTTTTATTACATAGTCGTATGTTTCAGTTATCATTCAAGGACCTTGAATAATAAATTTATCTTACAGAGATAAATTTATTTAATAGAGGATCATCACTATTATACTCATGAACTTTGTCCGGCCTTTTTCATATGTCCACGTATTATTTTTAATTCATTAAAAAAGGAGTTCTGTAAAAATTAAAAATTCAAATTGGAAAAAGGGTATTTTTTAAGATAATGGAAAAATATGATAATCAAAAACCATGTTATACATTCCATCATGTTCCATTCCATTTTTGGATAAGAATAACACAAAATAATTTAGATACAATCTCACTATGTTTTTTAGAAGGATCAATCACCTAAATACTGGGATTATCAAATCTTATAAAGATCAAATTCAAAATATTATTTTTAATCAGAAGAAATTTATACTATAAGAGAGATATATGTCAGACATGATACATGCTACATATGAAATATAATATATAATAATTGATGTTTGATCTAAATTTTCCACACATAAAAGTTAATCATTTTAATTTAAAATATCCTCTAGAGATTCTCTTTGAATACACTCATCTTCTCTTGAAATTTATTATAAATCTATCATTTTCATTATTCAACAGTTCATGTTATTTAGGAAAATATTATTATTATAACTTACTATTTTATGTGATAGCTCACTACATTTGTTATTAATTTTTTTGTATTTATAAATCCATATGGGATCTTGAAAAATGATATATGAATTTTACCAGGTGATTGATTCTTTCACTCAGTACACCACTACCTAATAAAAATATTGGTTCTAGTGAAATGTTTTTGTTCTAGGAGATGAATATTGGTTTTTGGACAAGGGAATATCTGTTCCCTGATCCAGAACAAATCATCTAGGCTCAATCCCTTTCAATCATCTTTCTGGAGATAATAAAATAATAGAATATATCAATCCATAAAAATGGATTATTTTAAGTCAATAATATTTGAAGATATCAATTCACCCTCCCGCTCGAGTAATTAGTACATTTGTCTAAAACACATAATTATGTGTTTTAATGATTAATATCGTGTTATCGGGACATAGATTTCATATAGTTTAACATTTTGGGATAAGAAAATAATTATTATTTAATTTCACATTGTGTGTTAAGGTAATATATGTCATGTAGTACAATGTAATACAATAAGGACATCAAATTTTTTTATCAGAAAATGAGTAAATTTTATCACAACATAGGTCCATGTATTTGAGTCCATTTCTATAATCTGTTAATATCTTTAATCTCTCAATATTTAGAGTATGTTTATAAAATAATATATATAGTAATATACTAATAACTGGAAAGGATCAAATTTTGATTGATAGGATTTGTGACTACGCCTTTAATATATGATCTAGGAGTCACATTGTATCATATGATAATAGTAATCACCACACACATAGTTATTATATAGTATCTTATGTTCACTGAGATATATCATAAGGTATTCATTTTATGTGTATGTCAACAAACAAACAATACAATGGCGAATATTCCTACATATACCATGTTCGTATACTGGAGATAGGGTATTTTATTTAGTTTCATATTCAACGACTATGTTTTTCTATGAGTGAAGATATAATTGTTTTAAATCTATGTAGCTCAATCAATACTATTGAAATATCTATTGAATTGCTAAAAACTATTTTGAATGGGGAATTTTAAAAAAAACATTGTTGGGCCTTTTGTTAAGAGTCTTAGAATCACTATGTATCATAGAGGGATATGAATATAGCCACACATAGTTTATGAAAATATATATCCCATGTATAAAAGACACATATTCAGAGGGATAGAATTATTTTATGGAAATTTTGGATGGCCCTAGGATATGAGATCTGAGTTTCACTACATATCCTTATATAATATAAACCAATCCCTATATAGATCATACAAAAAAATCCCCTGTAAACATATAAATCATAAAGTAGGTAAATGAGGATTTTTTTTTAATTTGTGACTAGGACTAGAATATGAGATACATACATCAATGCATATCCTATTACCATAGTAAACAAGACACACAAAGTTATTATAAAGAAAGATTCTATTAATAGATCAAGATGTTATGCTAGGAACATGGGTATGTTTTTCTCTAATGTTTTGGTATATTATCATCTAAATACATCTATAAGGATCAATATCTCATGTTAGTTAGAAATATTCGATCAGAAATGGATGAATCTATGCAGTTTAGATTTAAACTATATGGATTTATGGGGGAATAGAGTTAATTCATGTAATTCTTGAACTAATGCGATTCATTTTGTTATCATGTGATTAGAACTGGGATGTCATGTTGTATAAGGATATTTTACAAGGACCCACACCTCATAGTTTATTTTCATGTTTTGGAAATGTTATTTGGTTGTTTAATTTCATGCAACAAGGAAAATAATAATATATATTATTTTAATATAGTAAGGAAATGGGTTCTATTTAGATTAATATAAATATTTGAGTACATAGAACCAATGTGATATTTATAAAAATGGTTTCATTACATACCATGCATTAGTATGGATGTGAAATGTTCACATTATATCATGGACAATGAGTAACATCTATTGGAAAATAACTCATGTGTTATGTAAGGTCCTTACCACCTTAGTTATAGAATATGTGGCTTCTACTCTAGTATAATTAGGGGTCTAAGATATTATATAATAACATTATAAAGGAAGGTGATGATGTGGAAATTGTAACTAATGGATAAAACCATCTGATTGAAGTTGAAATCATGATTTAGTCTTTTATAAATACTCTTATATTTTATTCATTCAAACTTATCTTATTTCTTTTGTCTTTGTTTAACATTTAATAGATACCCAAAGAAAGGAATTCCGAGTGAGAAAATTTGAACTTTGATGAGAATTAGCTCATTTGTTAAGAATATATTCGAGTATGGGTTTCATTATGCTATAGTGAAGATTGAAATATGATTGGCCCAATTGGAATGTATTATTTTCATTGGACAAATCTTTCCCTTTATACAGTATTTGTATGATTTTATTAGATAGAATCATATTGCAATATCTAATTACACATTTTCTACTATGTAAATCTGAGCTGGATAATGGGACTCAACGGTATACTATATCTATAAAGATATAAAATATGATAAAATAATTTGGTTCTATTTTTCATTAATATTGTATTGGTGAAATCAATTTTTTTTTACGTTTCTAGAATCATGAAGATGAAGATATTTTTATTTCTTAATTCTTTGCTGGTCTTACCACAAACCATTTAGAAAATAAGTCATTTTTAGTTTGTATATAATTAAGTGTCCTTGTTAATTTTGGTGGATATTGAACCATCACATGCATAACATAGAGGATTATTTACCAGTAAGAATTATATCTAGGGGATGTTGGATGAAATTGAAATGTATTTGACTATCGTGACACATGCTTGTGAATTCCAAATATTCTTGTATAAACATTGGGTAGAGGTGTTAAATCCTCCAAATGTTGTGGGAAAACATAGTTATAGACTAATTATAAACACATAAGAATACATTGACTTCCTTAATGTCGATGAGGGTATTTATTATTTAGTACATTCACGTTTCAATCCATTGAGAACCCTATTATATTTGACATTCTATTTATTTAGGCCCTCATAAAGTGTGAATTATACTACTTGATATGAAATATATTCCCTATTTAATGGTTATATAGAAGGACCCCATTTTCATATTATTACATTAAGGGGACCATATATCCAATAAATATATCAGCTGATAAGGATAATGAACCATTACACCCCAAGGAAACACTAATCAAGCTAATATCTTAAATATCAGAGGCGATGACTGATGATACTACACTGTGCTGTGAAATGCAGAATAATGGCTCATATATGTCATGGTCATCCATGTATATGGCTAAATTAACCATCACATAAGCACGATCATTAAATGAGTTTGAGATATTAGTCAAAGTTATCTTAAAATGGAATTCAACCAACAGTTCCCTCACATAAATAGGGAGAGGATCCAACTCATCCTTTTCTATTGAATAATCACATTTTATCTTCATAATCACCAATTTTGAATCACCATGAGATTAAAATGGTATTTCTATAGTTTCATGGTGAGTTTTTTTGGCAATGATAATAGATAGTTATCATGCCTCATTGTTGGTGAAACATTTGGATCACAATAAATAATAAGGTAATCTTACCTTAGATTTAATAACAATGAAGATCCATAATCCCACGTTATTTTTCTACAAAAATTTAGTTATTTTTCAATTTGTATATTTAGAGGAACATTAAAAATACATATCTCATGTTTATGGACTAGTATAAGCATAAAAACCGTTTTTGATTGGTGGAAATGTATTTAATGGCATGATTTTTTGGAAGATGTCTTGTAATGAAACTAATCATTGATTTCCTCACATGAAACAAATTAGATGACTTATTATTTCTGAATAATCATTCACCAGACTAGAATTCCATTTATCATGTGGAATTATAGGTTATATTTATGACGTTCTCTATGAAATACCAAATTATCATAGTAGTGCATTTTGTGTTTCCTCGTCTTCATAATTAAAAAATTGTGTGTATGGATGTTCATCATGAAGGTAAAATATATGGTTCCCATTATATAAATGTTCATATGAGATAATAGATAGAATTTTATTTCATTACATCATTTCTCTATACATTAAGGGTGTGGGTAGATCACTCCATAGTGGCTACATATATGTTGATAAGAATCCCCTATACTACTAGAATTAGGACCGTTGGGTGAAACAGATGTCATTTGATTGAATTGAATGATTCTTTGAAAACAACTTACCGTCCATAAGAACCTCTCTTCTAGATCAAATTTTCGAAGTGGAGGAATTTACTAACTAGATTTTCTTTGAAATGCCTAATATATGAGAGGATTACAAAAAATCCCGATAAAATCATTACGGTTTTGAGGATGAGGATTTATGATATCATGATAATTGTTTTATGGATTTAAATAATGTCATAATGTAAAGCAATAAAACTACATAATTTCATTGATGTTAACCCAAAATCACAATTTAGAGGGTTCATTTTCATGATATGATGTTGTCATTTACCAAAAAAATATGGGATTTTGGAAAATTGATCACATATTATTAGAGATAAAACCACTAGATCATTGACACAATGTTCTATGATTATACTTCGAAAATGATTGATGATTTGGAACTTAGTGTAATTTTAGGTGTCACTAGTATTTCTAAAACTAATAGGCATTACCTAGTAGTTAAATGTCCCCTAGTATTCAAAAAAAACCATTGCTTCCTAATTGTTAGGAGATATAATGATCTGATTTTACCCTAATGAAAAACCATAATGTATAGGTCTAGGAGGCCTAAAATGAAATTAATCTGGAGTTGAAAATTTTGAATAGAAAATTCATCCTTCAAGATTTATCAATTGAGATACCTAAAATTGTTTATAAAATGTTATATTAAAGATCTTTTTCTTTATGGGCACAATGATAGTTATCCATTTTATGTATTTCTCCAAATATATGAAATTTAATTTAAAAATAATATCAAAATCACACTCTTCATTGTAATGGTGTAAGAGATACATTTTACTGGAAATGTTCATGAAATATCAATGATCATCTCAAAGACCCTTGAGGTGGCTGCCCACAAGGATATTGATCCTTGATATCTCTATGTAATTATAGGTGAATAACTAATGGTAAAATTTCATAGATGATATGTACATATTATACTACTATAGATGGAAAAAATCACTATTTAATGTAAATTTTGGATCCACTTTTATACCTAGATTTATGTTTCTGATATCATATATGGTGAAGAGACTCTGACCTGAAACACTAGAGGGCCATCTTTAAGGTGTCTTCTACATCATCCTAGTTATCAATGTATGAAACATTGAAAAAATTGATATATACTTCAAGTACATTACTATACTTCTTGAGGTATAGATAGTCATTATCTTTCCCTATGAGTGAAAATTCAGGGGTACTAGGATCTAGAGAACTCTATATATTAACACATTCTTTTATGCCATGTTTTGGGGTTGAAAAATAATAAAGATATTGAAATATAATATTCAGCCTAATGTAATAGTCAATTTAATCCGATGTTACATGAGAATTATCCAATTAAAATGTTGGGATGAGGGTTTCTTATGATTCCAACGAAATAAAAGGAGCACTGTTTTAATTTTTTGGGAATTTCACTACAAAAAATACAAAGTAGCGATGTTGTAAAAAGTCACAAATTCATTGACCTACATTTCATGAAAATTTCACTAAATGAGTTGTCTCCAATTAGTGATACAACATTCTCCAAGGATTAATAAAAATTCTATTATATAAACTCCACTAAATTAGCGAAGTTTTAAAGATTAAAAAATTAGCAACACCACATTTGGTAATGTTTTCAAGAAATGTTGGTAAAGAAACATTTCTATATTGTAGACATTTTACCAACACTTTATCTAAACATTGGTAAATTAAATATCAGTAATTTTTTTTGGAAATGTGTATTTTTTATAATAGTTAAACCATTTTTTTGATATATATTTTATAATTACACCCACTCTTGTTCTCCAAGCCTACAACCCCTCCCATGCTCCATGCCTCATCCTGCTCGGCCACTCTTATATCTCCTCCCTCTCTGGCCTCCTACCCCACCCTCGCTCCCTTACCACCCCACCCATCCCACTACCAATCTCTATTCCTCCCTATCTCTCCCCACTTGCTTGATCCCCTACAGCCCCCTCTCGTGCTCTCTCCTACCTCAAGCCTCGCCCCGCTCACCCACTCCCCCTACCCCCCCCCCCCGGACGCCCTTCCACATTCCTCTCCCACTCCTCTATAGCCCTTCCACCTACCTCTACTTCACTAACTACTATACCTTGCCGCCCATACAATTATACACCCTCCCAGACCCATAAAAAAGCGAATCTCATGGGAAACAAAGCAGTGATCCAACAGATGACCATGCAAACTATCCCAATTCATATATGGGTAAATACATCTATTTTATTTTAAATATATATATATATATATTATATGGAAAATTAGTAGATATACATATTAATAAACTTATACTAAAATATATTAATTTATTTTTGTTTTTATTATATCAATAAATGTATATATATATATATATTAAATATATTATATGTTTATATTAATATATATGTTTGTGTTTGTGTGTCTGTGTTTATATGTGTTAGTGTTTGTAAATGTAATTAGCTACTTATAAGAATACTATTACAAATTCCACTAAAATAGTACTGTTTTCTTAAAAATAAGAAAAAATTTACAATATTTAATTGTATATTTACAAGTATTTAAATAAATTTCATTATTTAATGATTTATAATATATATGTTATACTCATTTTCATATATTATGATATATATATATATATGATTATATTTTAAATTTTCTAATTTATGTATATATATATATATTATTATTTATATATATGTGTGTGTGTATATTATATTATATTTATGTATAAGTTTATATTATCTATATGTGTGTGTGTTTGTGTTCATATTATGTTTATATACATTTATACATATGTTTTATATTATATATATGTTTATATATTATGTTTATATATATATATATGTTTATATTTTATGTTCATTTATATTATATATTATATATTTATATATACCTGTGTGTGGGTGTGTTTATATTATATATTTATATATTTTTATATTATATATATATATATATCTTCATGTATGTGATTCTATCTTTGTGTGTGTGTTTATATTATATATATATTTATATTTATATATTCATTTATATATATAAACATGTATAAATTTCCAATATATTATAATTTTATATTATATTTGTATTATATGTTTATATATATATATATAATTTTTGTTATATCCATTTTTTTATTTTTTTATGTATTTTATATTTTATTTTATATTATGTTTTTTTCTATGTCTATTATATGTATTATATGGCTTCATATGTTTTTATCTGTGTATATATATTTATATATATATATTTTATTTTTTATGTTTTTATATATATATTTTAACTATTTTTATGTTTTCTCTTATTTATATATTATATGTTTAGTTGTGTGTGTTTTTTTATATATTTATTTATCTGTTTTTATGTTTTATTATATGTATTATATTTTTATCTGTGTGTGTATATATGTGTTTGTGTAATATATATATTCTATTTTTTTATTTGTGTCCATATTTATGTTATACTTATGTTTTTATGTTTTTATGTTTATGTTTTTCCCTTTTTCTTCTCTTTAAACTTTTTATTGTGTTTTTATTATATGTTCATGTTTTTATGTATATATATATATGTTCATACATATGTTTATACACGTCTATCTATGGTTATATAGGTTAATATAAATATATATAATGTCCCTAATTTTGTAACTCTTTTCAGTAAGGGTCACTAATTTAGCGACACATTTCAAGAAGAATCACTAATTTAGTGATGCTTTTCCAAAAGGGTTGGTAAATTAGAAATGATTTTTAGGAAGCATCTCTAAATTAGAGACTCATTTTAGGAACTGTTGCTAACTTAGGGACACTTTTTAGGATGCATCTCTAATTTAGTGGTGCTTTAAATGAAAATTCCCTTATTTGACAATGTTTTCAGGAAGCATCGCTAATTTAACAACATGTTTTAGGTACCGTTGGTAATTTAGTAATTTTTTCATGATGCATCCCTAAATAATCAACATTTCATGAAAAATGTATTTAATTTACCATATTTCCTAAAAAAGTCTCTAAATTTAAAAAATTCGTGATATTTTTGAAAAACATTTCTAAATTACGGTTTTTTGTAGTTCTTCATCCTATATCATCAATACACCCTATCATGACCAGACTACCTCATTATTGGTATATATCATCTAGAGAAGTTGTTACTACACACTAATTTCTAGTGAATTTACCAAATTGTGATGAATATCTAGGGTGGAATCTTTTACCTCTATCCCGTCCATAGGTATTACATAATCAATGGGGATAATGATCTCAGTGTTTGAAGATGCAGTTATGATGTTTTTGGGGTGGAAACCTAAGTATCTCTCTCAATTCATAATTTTTTAATCCCTCTTATAGAAACCCATATGGAAACACTATTATATATTTGATTCAAAGAATTAGATATCTCCACATAACACTTGAGACCTTCTATTGATATATTACATTCAGTATTGATGGTTTGATGATGACACAATTTCTTGTGTTTCAAGATATGGCCTTATGAGTAGAATGTTATGTGTTTTTTCCTGCAAGATAATCAGGATACATGTAATGGAAAGCATGTCTCTAAACTAGTATTGGATTGTGGTCCTTAAGGAATTTTCTCAAACATTTCATAACATTGAATTGTATAATTTTATTAGGAAAAATCATCATCACGGTATCCCAAATATGAAAGAGTCTAAACATAATTAATATTTTTAATAGAGATATTTTATGTTAGATTCCATCTAATTTCAATGAAATTGATCGTGCATTCATCAATTATATGATTTATATGATGTCAAATATCATCATCTTTATATTCCCATATGAATGAGATAGTGTTATAAAATTGTAATCAAGGAATTTCTATGTGATATACCATGGATGCATTGGCTTCATTCTCATATTCATATCAACTATAACGCACATTATATAGTGACTCCATAAGATATTATGAAGAATTATGGGAATAAATATTTGATATCATAATGTTATTAAAGTAGATAAATATATTTCTTTTTGAGAATGTGAAATAATACGAATAAATGATCGACTGAGCACAGCACGTGTACCTGATATTTCTGGATTGTCGAAAAATTTCATAATTTGTAAACAGTATTCCTACAAAAATATCTTATGATGATTCCTGAATAATTCATTGGTGCACTCATGATCCTATTTGGTTCACTAAAGTTCCTCTGAATAGGTATATGTCCCATATATGGATTTGGTTGGATTTTTGTTTGAATACTATTATTTTCCATAATTTTACCTACATATGTTCCCGGAGATTATATAACCTCTATATATTTTTCCCCAATTAGTTATATGGATCTCAGGGTCATATGAATATTATTTTTAAAATAAGATGTTTAAAAATTGAATGATGTTAACAAAACATGAATCTTTATATTTTTCTAATGTGGATTCCATTTGATGGGGTAGTTCCCATGTATCGATGGTCAAGTGAAGGAAGTATCCAAGAGTTTGGGATGGTTAGGAGTCATATGGGACTCTGTTTCAAGTTTCCTATTCTTTCTCTATTAGATTCAACTAACTCAATATTATGGGTTTATTGTTGACCTTTCAAATAGTGAATGAGTCATGAAAATAATAGTTTAATAGAGTTGTTCAATTATAATGGAATGATACTGAAAAAAACCAAAATGAGTCATAAAATCAATAAAACAATTTCTCATGCTTATCGAATACATCATTCATATCACTTACTTATGACATGATGGTGTCCACATCATATAATTTCATTGGGGCTTTCCCAACATCACCATTATAGAATCAACTATTTTAGATAGGGTGTATTGGAATATGAAGAAAACTATTAGTGTCTGATAGAAACTATAGTGAATATGGAAATAGTTTGGATTGTCATTTAGAATGACTTCATTAATCCGCCTGGGACAAATCATTATGATGATATTTTTCTATATGGAAATTATTATGAAACAAGGAACATGTTATTTCCAAAATAAAGGGGTTTTTTTCTTCTACATTAGGGGTATTTATTAGTCATTTCATTTATAAATGGTTAGTTTTGTTATTTTTTGTTTCATTTTAGTATGTTTTTATATATATGGAGTATTCCATGCAGCTTCAGTAATCCTTAGATCTTGTATACGTGTGAAATAAATAGTTCTCACCTTTGAAATCCTTATCAACTCTTCTATCGGTGTTGGTTCAAATTTGTTCTTAGTTCTCAAAATAGATTAATCTAAATTATATTATAGGTCTAAAATATACCAAAACATGCATGGGTACTTCATCAACATCAACGGTGTCCTGAATTAACCAATGTGGTTCTTCTCCCAAATATCAAATAGTTGTTCCTATTTGGGAAAAATACATGGTGATTAGGTCAGGACTTTTATTCTTGAGATATATTTAGAAACCATCACATTATCTGACTATTTATAATATCTAATGTCAATAAATGTAGTATTAAGTAGTGAGGGCATAAAATAGTAATGGAACAGAGGATGAATTTTTAACAATCCTGTGATGAATCCTTTTGGTATGATATGATACCAATCATAAGATAATACCACTAGGGTCTACACATATAACCATATATGTTCTTCAAATTGTTTCCAAATGGGCCAATTGTGGGGCCTCATATTGAAACATGATTTGAGATATGATACTCAAGATCTATCTTGCATTCAATGGATGGAAAAAATGATTCCAAAAAAATTTTATAGGTGGAATGATATCCATACAGAAAAGACATTGTTTCCATTTACGATGTACTGGTGCATTATGGATATCTATGAAATCAATATGAATGATAAAGGAATCGATGGTGCTTTGGAAATAAGGGAAGAAACATTTATGAAGACTTCCCATAATGGAATTTAGTTCGTGAAACTTTAGGAATTCATCTAATATTAATCACTATTAACTATAAGTTAATGCTATGGATATGTGACTGATGAGATATGTGGGTAATGGATGTCAGGATAAAGGTAACTCCCAATATTCTTCAATTACTAAATAAAAATAGATTGTATTTATTTGGATCAAGTTAACACCCAATGCTTTGAATCTATTTGTACAGATAATTTAGCCCAGTCTCGATGAGTGAGAGGATAATCATAAACATCTAGTTGATATCAATACCTACTGGGAATATTTACCCTACATAATTCTCCATTGATTCATGTGTGATAAAATACCCTAGAATTTTATTATGACACCTTCTCATCCATGTAGTGGACATAAAGCTCTCATGGTGGGAGTGGAATATAGCTTTTCTTTTCTCAATATTTTTAATGTAATTTCATTGATTAGGTGAAAACTACTCTTTTAGACTCTCCATGGTCTAGGTTTTCTTTTTATATTTGGAATATGATCCCCTGTTCTATAGTTTTTTAATACCGTCATATCAAGAAATAATATTTTCATTGAATTCTTTAATGTCCAATTTAATGACCTGATATTCAAGACATTATAAAACTTTTGTTATGTTTGATAAATTTTATTACATTCTACAACCATCTTAAAACCGCAAAAAATATTTATATAAACATAAAAATAAATCCATAATAAAAATAATAGCTTAAATCATTAATTGATATTCTACTTTGATGATAATTAATTTATATGTGTTAAGGGGGGATAAATTTTTTCCTATTAAAATAATTATTTCCATATTATGAATTTTATTTTGACTTCTAAATTTAATATTATTTTAATTCAAATATGATAAAATAAAATTTTTATTATTTAATTACACCCTCAATATTTATATAATAATATTTTCGGGATTTTTTCTCAGGAGAATGTTTCAATATATAAATATGTTTTTGAGAGAAATTATAATTTTTATTATTTTATCATTATATAATAATTTAATCGATGATCAAAATCCATTTATGTAATAAAAAATTGATTTATATAATGAAATTGTACAATTTTTAACAATCTATGTTCATTTAAAATATATGTACAACAAATTTAGAACTAATATAAAATTATATATTAATAAAAACTATTTTTTGCCTTTTCATATAATTAAATATTTTCAGTGTTAAATTAATTTATGGTATCACTGAAAGAAAGATGTATGTTGTATGTTATATGATAAACAAATTTATTATTTAAAAATATGTATCTATTTTGTCCTTCTCAAGTTTATAAATTTTTTAAATTAATAAAAATATTTTACTAATAAAATATTTTTTTGCAATATATGAATTTAATTTTAAAAATAAAATGTCAATCATTGAAAAATTTATTCAGTAATTTTTTTTATTTGAAATATTGTGATTAAAATTAAAAAAATACCCAATTATATTTTTTCCTTTAAGCATAGTTTCTATTAAATAAAATTAATTACAATGGTAATAGTAAATTATGGTAAATGTGAAAAAGTTAAAATTATAATACTACAAACACATAATGTTGTATCCAAAATAAGTTGTTTCTGGGACTCCTAAACAACACACACATCCAAATTATTTTTTTTCCCTTTATGGAACATTTTATCATAGAATTTTTCAATTTCAAAATTAAATATTTAATGGTTACGTCCAAAAATACATTTATATTCACTTATAAAATGGTAACTCTTTCACAAAATAAGGTCTCAAATATCCATCAAAGTTATTATGGAAAGTTTACCTTTTTTATTCGTAGATACCCTCTCCCACATCCTAGTAATCTCTTAATTTTTATTTCTCTTAATTCCTTCATTTATAATGAAATTTTCAAAAGAAAAATCTAGATTCCAGTGTGAGTATTACTTTATCGTAGTCTTTTATTTTTCCCTACTCTATTCTATAGAATCACTAAAATTATAAAAATAATCAAAATCGATCCCATATTATTCATAAATTTATTTATAATAATTATAAAACAAGTATTAAATACATTCTATCTACTATGAATATACAATAACATCGATTATGTGTACGTGTGGACTACCATCACAATGACGCAGTGTTGTTCATTTTTCATCATTGCATCTCATGGATGGTATAATTATTGGAGTTGAGGAAACAAATATATTTAATAGCTAACAAATACAATTATTAAATTATTATTATCCATATATAATCATTCCATCAGCTCATTGAGAAATGGGATTATTTATCTTGTGTATAGTGAAATGCCACCACCTTAAACAATAAATTTCATTTTTCAACAACACTCATCATTGGGGGTTCCTAGAATATATTTAATGAGGGTATCAGTGTTATATTATTTTTTAGATTATTAAAATTTTATATTTTAATTATTTAAATACAGTAACATACTCGTTACATCATTACAATACATTACCACTTGGGTTAATTTAATCTTCTTTTATAAAGAATGAAATATGAATTATGAAATAAATGATTATGGGGTGTAATATAATGGTATTATCATTAATTATTATATATTTATGGTGTTTTAATTATTTTTTAATGATGATCCTAATTTTAAACCATTAATTATTATGTATTCCCTTTTATTCATTAAATGTATTGAAAACTAGTTTATAAAAAAATTTATTTTCAAAATCATATTCATATGGTTAATGCAAGTTTAATAATACATATGTAATTTATGAAATAAATAAAATATTAACTAATAATTGATCTAGGAATTATGAAATATAAATCAATTATAGAGAATCAATCCCCTCTTCAAGAATTATATACGAAACATGAAACCATAATATCTATCACCCAATAATGAAAATAATATATAATTAGTTAATATATTTCAAATATAAGGATATAAAATATATAAAAATGTAATTACATGTTTTTTAAGGGTTTATGTTCAGTTATTATTATAATTATGCTAAATATAAAATATTGTATAGAATGGCTAGGTTAACATGGAACAAATGTATGGGTTTTCCTAAAAAATTAATCTATATGGGACATGTTTATTATTATAAAGCAAATTTCCTTGTTTGGGTCCTATAATAAAAATTTTAATAACCATTTCATGAATTATATTTTAATAATATTATTTAATTCTCAATAACAATCTCTCTCTTTAATCGTTTTTTGAATCAAAATTTTCAAAGGTTATAACATTTTTCTTAGTCCCAATTATAATTTATTAGGAAATAATAAATTCATTTAACATGATTTATCCATATTGATTAATTAATACTAGTGGGTTTAATTTTATAATAAATATTTTATACCATTATATTTACTAGAAAAATCCTAATGCATTATTCATGTTCCCATTGATCCAGTTGATTCCCTAGTAAGTATTTTGGGTGACTAAACTTTCATTTGTTTTGTTATAATGATTCTCTTGAGGTTATTTTATATATTTCCAGAACATTCTTCCATTTGAATAAATTAGATGGTAACCTATAATTTATTTATGGGGATATACATTCCTACCACATAATCCCTTTGAATAAGATGTCACCCTCTTGAGATATGTTTCTAGTAAGGGATATTGAAAACTCAAATATCCATATTATAGATTTTATGTTTTTTAATGAACATTTTTCATTTATTATTGGGTCCTCTCAACCTAATATTTGATTTTATATTATAACCCTCCTTGTGAAAATTATGTTTTAATACAATTAATGTTTTAGTACTTTTTTAAGAATTTAGGTTTTCAATAACTGAAACATAAATTATTAAAGAGGCCCATTTAATAATAAAATGTATAATGTTTTTTATAAAAATTTACTATATAAATATTTTATTTAATTATTATGGCTCCAAGATTATAGTTTATGATTAAAAGTAAATTATTAAAAAAACATTATCTACAAATTATTAAAAGTTTCATTTGTATGTGATGTATGCATTTTTATTTTACATCATTGTTAAAAATGATATCATAAATATATTTTATTTTTTCACATCCAATTCCATTATCATTTTCAATAATATTTATCCAAATTGGGTTTATATTTCAGGATTTATCTTCTAAAAAAAATATATATATACATCAATTGTGGGATTTAACTTGTGGTTTTAAAAAATATGATTCTTAATCCAATAATATGTGATATCGTTCACAAGTTTCTATTTTAAATATTGTCATTGATTTAGTTCAACATCATTATAGGTTTATATGGTTACACTTCAATATCCCAAGCATCCACAACATGCTTCTCTTTGAATAATACAATAGATTGTGTTGTACATAACTTAGAGTTCTTTCACACCATGACAAATCAAATTAGCCATTATGAATAGTAATTTCAACTTTTTTAAATATTATATATTTTATTTTTCAAAATGGATTTCATTTTTTGATTCGGAAAATAAAAATTATCACAGGATGAATTTTTGGTATTTTCTTGAAAACATTCAATTTTTTATGAATAGTGAAAAACAAAGCATTATTGTTGAAACCTGACTTTTTATTTAAATAATTATTTATTATATTTAAATTTAATTTAAGTCAAAATAGAAACATAATAACTATATAAGTTCAACATAATTAATTGTATTCATTTTATAATAATATTATATGTATAAAATTTTATTTAACCTTTTACCGTCTTTTATCCACCTTCTAGGCACATTTGAAAATTCTCATAAAACGTAATTTAAGAGCTTCTGTGAATTGAATTTTAAAAATCTAGGAGGCATGGATAACATTAGTACATAAAATGTGGTTCAATAAAATTATAATAATTTTTTTTGTCAATAGTAACTTTTTAATTTTATTTACCACGGTAAAAAGTTAATAAGGAAATTAAAGGTAAAAATGTTATTATAATTACCTTAACACATGTCCTAATTCTATTGGATAAGTGTATTTCGACTAAAATAAACCTTAGGAATAAAATATGATCCATTTATTACACTTGTATTAGATTAGGACATTTATTATTATTTTATATAAAGAAGAGTTAAAAGTTTAAAATTCAAAGTTTAATAATGAGTCCATTTTTAATATATGGTTATATAGAAGATAAATCGACTATAAATACTCATTATAATGCTAAGAAAAAATCCTATATAATGGTATTTTATTAATAATTTTATAATATTAAATAATTAAATTTATTTATGACAGATTGAGGATGCAATAATAATCTTATTAGTGAAAGATTAATATAATTTATATTATAAATATCCGAATAAATATAAATTGAAATTTTTGATGCATTCAACTAATTGTATAGGTCAATATGACATTTAATGTTTTATTCCTCAATCTCATTATTATCCGAGATTGATTAGGTGTAAGAATTTTTTGGGAAATATTTATTATCCATGTCCATGTTTGATAAATGAATTTTCAAAATGATTCTTTTAATAAACTCTTTAACTAAAACATCATTTTAAAATTTTTAAATATTTATTCTTCTAAATCGTTCTCATTAATGTCCATGTTTTTGAAATGGTTTTAAGGATTTATTTATATTGACATGATTTTTTAAAAATGTTAATTACTTTCAAAAGTTTCAAGGTGGTATGGTACACTTTGATTCAAACCCCTCTTTTACCTGACATCCTTTATAAATGTGTGACTTTTAATGATTTCACAATAAGGTATATTTCTCTCAAAAATTTATTACTGATCATTTTCAACTATGTCAACATCCATTAGTGGATATTATTGTTGATTAAGTTTGATTTACTATATTGAAATCTTCCAAACTGTATTGAATGAGTTATGATATGTTTGATAGTGGATATTCTATTTTTATACCATTCATGGTTTATGGATAACATATTTATATTTCATATGATAGTTTTAATATGAATGTTTATGTTATGTTTCAACATTTTTATATGTGGAATGAGGTGGACATTATAATTGACGGGTGGGGCCCACTATAGCCCCTCGATGCATCAGTAGATCTAATGAGAAAAATTAGTGTCTTGGAACAAGGACTTCAAAAAATTCATTTGTAGTTTTAGCATGAGGCTGAGACTCTGTGGTAATGATGTCTGGAATTAGGCATTCCGTCACTATGAAAATAGTTATTAATGTGATTATAATACTAGTAGAATATCCTTGTGCATATTTATAATGTAATGTTTGATTTCGTTTCCATATTATGTTAATGTTTTCTATTTAAAATATGGATGTTTTTATTATACATCATTCCATAAAAGATTATAGATTCCTCTAAATTATTTAACCTTACTGAGAATCCGAGCTCACCCCATTTTTATGTTATATTTTTCTGGGATTCCAAGAAGTGTATTATGATTGACATGTAGGGTTATTCTAAGGGAATAATGGAACTCTCAATGGATTATTTATCCAGTGTTGTATGTTAGAAAGTGTAATGTATCATTCATCTATGTAATATTTTTTTAAGACTACTAAACCGATCGGTCCATCAAGACATGATTTCTTATAGTCATTTTAATATATTAAAATAATGCACTAACAACGGGCTTCTATGTTTGGGCGTTACAGTTGGTATCAAAAAAGTCTAGTACAAACCTTGGAAACTATATTTTTTAAAACTCTTATTATAGATCATTATCCTAAGATAGATATTGGGGGTTAGTATAAAAGAACATCCAAGAATTTTGGTAATGTAGATATTTTGGGAGTTTTCCAAGAAATACATCCCTCTCTGGATGCATGTAGGTATAGGTGGCTCTAAAATATATGTACCTATTGGTGGAAACTCTGACAATGAGTTTCAGGCTTGACCCGGGGTAACATGGTACCCAACAACATGCCTTGATACACACATGGTTATGAAACTCCCAGGGTATATGCTTATGATAATTCATATTTATATTTATAACCCAATTTTAATGAATTTAATAGAATAAGATAATAAAAATCATGGGTTAATTATAAGACGTTTGAGATTGAAAATAAGGTGTCATGATATTCTCTAATGATTTTATGACTCACACTATGCTCTTTGGTTTTAGTCAATGGTTGGATTCAATGGAAGTCATAATGACATTGAACATGATTTACAAGGAGGGAATGATGGTCAAAATGAGAAATGAAATGGAATGTTGATAGGCGTAAAATATATTGTGTTCATGTCGAATCAGTTTTCCAAATATATGATCAACATCAAATACATTAACCAACTCCTTAACTCAACAAAGAATGGAAATGTAGAGATTTATAAGAGCTCCATAAGTGCAGACCATAGGGAAAAGAATGACCAATTTCCATCATGCAGGAAATGTGGAAGGAGACACCAAGAAAAGTGTCTCATTGTAAAAATGAAATTCATTATGTGTGAGAAAGATTTACATAATGTAATGAATTACTGAGGAAAAATTAAGAATACTATGGATGTAAATAAAAATGATCCTAAGATTCCAATTACCGTCATTTTTTATAAATGTAGGGGACCTTGGCATTACCCAAGTCAGTGCCCTATTCTATAGGATAACCTCTAGGTCATGGAAGAACCTATGTAGAAATAAATGGATGGAGAACAATTAAAAGGTATTAACGATCTTTGTTTATGGTATTACTTTGGAATAATTTTATATTTTATATGTATCCTTGTAGTTTGATATGTGAAAATGATATTTGAGGGATAATTATATTTTCATTCATGGATATATTTTAAATGAACCATTTCGGTTCATGTGATCCTTGATTTGATGTATTGTGGGTTATTAATTTTTGGAATGAAAATGCGATATATGAGATAACATTTAGAGTTATATTTTTTAATGGTTATTTTTAGGAATTTATCTCATTTTGGGAATGTTATAAAATTTAGTTTATGAAAAATAAAAACATGAAAACTGTGTGACAACACGTCATGTCAAACAAAGATACGGGAATCAATCCCGAAACCAACGTGCAACTGCGATTTATCACCTACCACTGGACTATGTGATGTCCCTGGTTATTATGACTAATTATTTTTAGTTAAATGATTTTATGGATCAATAATATGTTAATTTTGGGAACATATGATTTATCAAATGGATATTATTAGTATCAAAAAATTGATTTAGTTATTAATTGATAAAAGTTATTTTAGAAGATGTTTATTCTTTTGAGAAAACTATCAGCCTATGGAAAATATAATACTACTGGATTTCATTTATGGTGTAATAGAGGATTTTTTTATTTTTTAAGAATATATATTTTTATTTTGAACTTATATTAATTTCTGTTATTTGTGGAAATGGTTAACCTATCATAGTGAATAAGTTATTAAGATAATTTCTTTTAATTATGTGAGTTTAACAGTAGTTGATGTTATATGGATATAAGTGTTCAGAATTATCATGGATGTTTATTTAATGAAATCCTTATGAATTTTGGGTTTCAAACATAGTTTGGATTATTTTGAATAACTATAAAGAATTTTTTTATTGAATGGTCTATATTGAACTTTTGGTATTTCTTGTTTAAATTTGGAGATTTAGAGTAGTATTTATTTTTCGAAAGGATTATCCTTTTTGGGGATCATCTAACATTGTTCAAACCATTTAGGTTTTGGTTAATCTCAAAGTACAATGTAAATATATATTTCTTCCGTTTTGGTTAGTATTAATCTCTAGATGTTGATTCTAGTGCTTCAGTTGTGACCAAGTCATCTTCAATACTCATTGTTCAGAAAAAAATGAGTTAGTGGTTGAAATTTCTAATCGGATGAAACTCTACTTGTAAAGTAAGAATATACCTATATGTTCTTAGTAAATCTCATAAATAAATTTCTCAAAATTTTTAAATGTTATATAAAACAAAAACATGTTATGTTTACATTTCCTACTGGGAAACTAATGACCATTTAACCAATCATCAATTTATCATTTTCTAGTAGTTAACTTTCTCTTGATAATGTTTTCTAATACCCTCCATCAGAACTTGATTGTTTTTTTCTCTTCCATATCCATTATTTCTACATGTAACCCTAATTAGGGTTTTCTTGGGTGACCTTTCTACATCTCTTCCTTTATTTTAAAGAGATAGTATTGTTGACTCTTTTTTCGAAGTCGGTTTTCAACAAAGATGTTTTGAAATGTCAAACCGCTCGTTTTTGTTTCCAAGATTAAATTATGAACAGAAAAATTATTTTAAGGAGGGGAGAATGTAACACCATATTCATCCACATTACTCTTCTATTTTAATAATTCAATATTTTTTTTGTACGCAACATTGAGTTTCAACACACCATGACACATCAAAATAAGCGTTATTAACAGTAATACCCACTTTTTGATATTTTATAAAATTTATTTTTCAAAATGGAATTCATTTTTTGATTATTAATATCAAAATTATCTTAAGATTATTTTTTTGTATTTTTCAGAAAACTTTCATTTTTTGATGAATAGTAAAAACACTACTTTATTGTTTAAAACTGCCTTTTTATATAAATAATTATTTATTTTATATAAATTTATTTTAAGTCAAAATATATACATAATTCCTATATATGTTCAATGTAATTAATTGGAGTCATTTTATATGTAAAAAAATTTATTGAACTTTTTACCGTCTTTTTCCCACTTTCTGGGCACATTTACAAATATGCATAAAATGTAATTTTACTACTTCTATAAATTTAAATTCAAAAATCCAAGAGAAACCATTGAATTCATTAAGTAAAATGTGGTTTAATAAGAAGAAAATAATATTTGGTGAATAGTAACTTTGGAATTTTATTTACTAGAGTTAAAATTAAATAGGCTAATTAAAGGTCAAACTGATATTATAATTACCCTAACACATATCCTAATTCTATTAGAAAATAATATTTACACCAAAATCATCCTTAGGAATAAAATATGATATTTTTGGTCCACATGGATTAGATTAGGTCATTTTGTATTATTTTATTTTTTGAAGAGTCAAAAGGGATAAATTGCATGATTAATAACTGGACCATTTTTAATATAGGGTTATACATAAGAAAAATTCGACTATAAATATTCATTTGAAATAAAAAAATATTTCCTACATGATGATATTTTATTTTTAATTTTTTGACATTAAATAATTAAATTTATTTTTGACATAATGATGATGTAGTAATTTCTTTATTAATGAATGATTAAAATAATAGATATTATAAATACAAAAATAAATATATACTAATAATTTTGAAGAATTATAGTAATTTTCTAGGTTAATATGACATGTAAGGTGTAATTCCTCAATTTCATCATTATCCAAGATTGATTATGTGTAAGTATTTTCTGGGGCTTATTTATTTTCCATCATAATGTTCCATAAAAGACTTTTCAAAATGATTTCATTAAGGTACCCTTTAACGAAAACATCATTTTAAATATTTTAAATATTTATTCTTCAAAATATTTCATATTAATTTACATGTTTTAAATTTTTTTTAAGGATTTATTTATAAGGATATTATTGTATTTAAATATTAATTCCTTTCAAAATTTTCCATGTGGAATGGGACACTTTGATTCAAAAATTTCTTTCAAAAGACTTCCTTTATAAATGTGTGACTTTTAGATGATTTTACAAAAAATGATATTTCTATCAAAATGTTTAACTGATCATTTTCAACTATGTCAACAACCTTTAGTGGATATTATTCTTCCTTATGTTGATTTATTATAATTCAATCTTCCATATTGTATTGAATGAGTTATGTTATATTTCACAGTGTATGTTCAATTTATATACCATTCATGGATTATGGATAAAGTATTTACATTTTGTATGCTTGTTTTAAATCTAATTTTTATGTAATAATTCAACATTTTCATATGTGGATTCCATGGACTCAGTAATTGACGGGTGGGGTCCTCTATAGCCGCTCGATGCATTGGTAGGTTTCATGAGACAAATTAGTGTCTTGGCCCAGGGCTTTGATAGATTTTTTATTTTTAGTTTTGGCATGAGGTCTTGACTAGGTGGTAATAAAGATTTGCATTAGGCATTCCCTCGTTATGAAATTAGTTATTACATGTGATTATTTGACTAATAGAATATACATGTGCAAGTTTATATAGTAATTCTTGATTTATTTTTTCCATATTATATCAATGTTTTTGGATTAAAAGAATTATTTTTTATTAAGCATCTTGATCTTAAAAGTTTATAGCTTCTTCTAAATTATTTACCCTTACTAAGAATCTGATCTCACCCCTTTCTTATGTTTTATTTTCCTAGGATTCGACGAATTGTATTATTATTGATATGCAGGTTTAAGCTAAGGGAATAATGGGGTTCTCAATGGATTATTTATGCAGTGTTGTTTTTTAGAAAGTGAAATATAAAATTCATGTATGTAATATATTTTCAAACAATTCAAAACCGATTTTTCCTTCAGGACATGATTCATTGTAATCATTCCAGTGTATGAAAATAATGCATTGTCTTCGGGCTTCTAGTTCAGGGAGTTACATACATGGGGAATATGTTCTTTGGAAACCACTATCCATATTTTGATGAATGGCTTATGATCATGTTTTTTCAAAATGAATATAAAGAAATACTCATTACAATATATTGTGTGAACATATCATCTTATAAAATTCTGATATATTCCCCCAAGAAGTAATTATTTTTTATTTTATGGTTGAGATATCTATATTTTGGGAAATTATTGAATGCTAACGCATGTTTATTATGTATTAACATTATGTATTTTTTATTATATATATTAAGATGTACTTATTGTGATAGAGTTTCCTTAGGGAATAGAATGAAATTATGATGTGACACTTATAAAAAGGCATTTATACATAATCATATTATGTACGGGGGCCTACATTATATATCACCTCAATTATTCAATATGTATAATGAGAAAAAACAACATGGTTTTTTAGTAAACCTCTCCCCCTATAATTGTATTGAATTCCATAAAGGAATTAAAAAAAAGTTTTTGTTTTATGAAATTATGTATTCAATCAATATGATAACAATATTTATTATTTTAATATTTTAATTTATTATAATTGATATGAAATGATATCAATTTTAATTCATTTTTGAAATATTCAGATTATTTGTACCTTCAATGTTATTCATATTGTGGTTGTGTTTTTTCCAACTTCAATAATATGATTCACCTAGTAAGAATATGTCCTTACCAATTTCCTATTTTCCTATTGTCATGTATATGAAGAAAAGTAGTAAACATGACTTTTATAAAAGGATAGCCCTTGTGAAAAAATTTATGAGATGTCTTGAAGATTTATCATGAATTATATAGTAACATATATTTTAAAAGAGAAATTTTCATTATCTCAGAAATAAATCAGAATTCTTAGTTAATGATTTATCTTAATTTTATTAATATATTATCCCAGAAGTTATTGGAAATGTACTTAATGCAACATTTTATTTTATTCATGAAATTATTTAATAGTTATATACGATAAACTATATCATTTATTGATGTAATAATGTGGTGTATGTTTTTACAGCTCTGATATTAGGAGTAAGGGTTTAGTGGGTCACGATTTCTATCAGAGTAGGGATTAGATAATAGTAGATAATTTCATGTTTGTTGAAATTAATAACAATTTTTCTATGTTATGGCTTATCATAATATCAATTTTATAGGTAACCAATTGGGATAATATATGATTTTTTTTGAGGTTATATAAATTTAGGTATTATGATAAGATAACATTAGTGAAAAAGGTGTAGATAAGCCTAATATACAATTCTATTTATAAAATAACATACTAATGTATTTGAAAAGATGATATTGTTTTGTTCTTTTAGAAATTATATCCTTATCAAGATACCGTATGTGTATGAAATCTCTTGTAGAGATGTACGTGTGGATAATAACAAAAAAAAATTTGGTGATTCAATATTAACTCGATTTCCACCAAGTGAACGAAAATGATTCCATGCATCAAATATAATTCAAAACTACTATGGGATATGATTATGTTAATCAAATATTCTATACAAACCATTATAAATTAGTTACCTATGATGTTAATGAATCTGGTTAGAGAAACTAACAAAAAAATTAAAATTTATGAAAAAATATTAATCAAAGACTGTAATAATCTGACTTGGATGTATCAATTATTAAATTTGAGGTTGTTATAGGAGAAGAAATATTCCAAATTTTTTTCCTATTCATGTTTTTAATATAATGATAAATTTTTTTTGTTTAATAATTTGGTTAAAATGGAATAATGTATATTAATATGTGGAATATATGTATCTAGAATCCATAGTTTCTTTCAACTAGAAATGATAACAGACTCAAATGGTTTAAAATATTAGTATAAACCGATTATTATGGAAATAGTGAGTTTCCCTATCCGGCCTATTGTAGAAAGGATGATATTATAAGGAAATTAAATCATGATAATCATAGATATTTTTCTTAGTGAGTGATATGTATCAATGATAGTTTAGTTTGTTCTAAAATTCATGTGGATTATATGGGACATCTAAATATTTTCATCATTAATTTGGTTTTAATGGTATGGAAACTTATATTAAATAGAATTAATAACATGTAAATGTGATTTTATGAAAAGGGTATATTTTTTGAGGTATTTATTGAAAAACATGTGATTTCGGTATAGATAATTCTTAGGATTATGAAATGATTGAATTTTATTTAATAAAGGGTTGATTAATTTTCAGAAATAGTCGTCAGATATTGTTGATAGAATTGGAATGTATTTTTTATTTAATGAAACATTAATCAATGATAATATTTTATTATTCTATAATTTATGTTATTATGATATATATAAATTACTCTGTAATTTTATGATCTAATTTATTATGATAATAGTTAATTTCATGTGGACTATTTTATCCTATTGTGGAAAATTTTCATGGAGATTCAAATAGTTTTTCTAAATTCATTTTGTTTAGAGTATATTATTAGAACATGTACACTCCTAAGAAAATTATTATTTAATATTTATTGTGTAACGCCCCGACCCCAGTTACCCAGAGTCGGTGCATTACTTCGTAACATTGGCATGATCACAAGAAAGATCAAATCCCGAAAGACCGATTGGTTTAGTAGCCTTGGAAACACTAGATATAATCATAAAGTTTTACATTACATTTCAAAGTGAAAAACTACTACAAAAACAAGGTCTTCATATCCACACTATTAACCCCTCATAATATCCCTGCAAGTCATTCATAATTTACTTCTTCACTACCTGGGAAAAATAAAACATAGAAAAGGGGTGAGCTCAAATGCCCAGTAAGGATAACAATATAGCGGAACATTCAAAATAAGCGTAAACATTTAAGGCAATGAATTACTAAAACAAAAGCCTTTTAAAATTGAACTTCAACATAGTATGGAAAAAGTAAAATGAAATAATGCCATTTACTTGTTCACATGGATATTCTACTAATCGAATAATCACATGCAATATCAATAACCACTTTCATAATGTTGGAATGCATAATGATAAACGTTAATTTCTTTGTCTAGGCCTCATCCCAAGACCTAGGGGTTACTTCTAACCGGAACCCAACCCGGAGTGCCTCTAATAACCGGACACCAACCCGGAGTGCCTCTAATAACCGGACACCAACCCGGAGTGCCTCTAATAACCGGACACCAACCCGGAGGGCATACTTTTACCAGTCCCTAACCTGGAGGGCTTACTTTAACCAGTCCCCAACCTAGAGGGCTTACTTTTACCAGTCCCCAACCTGGAGGGCTTACTTTTACCGGTCCCCAACCCGGAACATACTTGTTTAGCACATTCATCTGAAGAAAAGTTTGAAATATAACATAAACATTCGGATTAAAACTAGCATACGAAATGTCAATAGTTTCACCATAAACTATGAATGGTATAAAATAGCACATCCACAGTCAAACATATCACAAAACCTTCAATACAATATAGAAGTTTTGTATTATAATAAATCAACTTCAAATAAGCGTAAAATCCATTAAAGGATGTTGACATAGATGAAATCAAAACACTTTTTAGAGAAATATCTCTTTCTATTTTTGAAATCATTTAAGAGCCATATAAAATAAAACATTTTCTTGAAAATATTCTTGTAAGCTTGTAAGGAAAGCTTTGACGATTTTATAACGGCAGAAAATAACGGCACCCGCCGTATAAGTAAAAAAAACATTCTTATCTCAATTCTGTCGAAAAGGTTAAAAAGGACCTTATTTTGAAAACGACGGAAAGATTCCTTTATAAACCTCTTATAAAAAGTCAAACAAGGGTATAAATGACTTTAACCCATATTCTTGTAAATAGTAAAAATGTTTTGAAATACATTTCGAAGAAACATGGATGTGGATGATAAAGAGATCCCAGTAGATTATTACGTATAATACAACCTCGGATAATGAAGAGATTGTGAAATAACTCTTACCAATTTGGTAACTTATGAAACATACAACCCATAAAAGAGGTATCATACAATGAATATGTAAATACACATAAATTAGAGTGTATTACACAAATAATATAATTATGGGCAGTACATACACCACACAAAAGGTGATGGTGGCAATATGGCATGAATCTCACGGGAATAAAGAGTGAGATGAAAACCCCTTACCTTGTACTTTTCCTTTGTTGGGGTAGGTTAACCTCCTGTATAATGGTGAAATAATTGTTATTAAATTATACAAGAATCATTTACATTAATATGATATCATATATGATCTTTTAATATTGATATCTTAGTATTATCGTTGTTTCGGGTGTTAACTTACTTGTTTTCTTTCATATGTTTTGTTACGTAAGACATGTTTGTAAAGGATAGGTTGTATATTATTCATATCCAGAATGATATCAAGTCCTTAAACATCATTTTTAAATCATCAAATGATAATTATACTTTAATGGTTATGATGGAGAATGAATCTCATCGCGTTCGTGGAGACGGTAGTCCGTACGTACGCACGAACGCTACTTCCATTTAATTTTTATTTTAAAAGAATCGAATCCAAATGATACATAGGTATATTACTATTCCAGTATAATATAATATTTTATATATGTTACTTAAGTTCATTAACACCATCCTTTATACGTTCCATGTGTGGTATGAACGAGTCATATCATTTTAAGGGGGCGGTAGTCCGCACTTCCTCAAATGAAATTATCGTATGTATATACAACATGAAACGGATAATGGTATGAAATAAAATGGAATTACAGAATCTTATATATAAAATATATATCATTATTATCATATTTAATTACAGTGCCATCATAATGGCCACCATGAGAGGTGGTAAGATGTATTTGAACAATCATCGTTTCGTGAGGCGTTAGTTTGCCATCCACAGAAACATTATGTTCATCATCCATTAGATGGAGTTGTGTGTATGTGTAGTTTTAATCCTTCTTATAACAACATCCTAGTATATTGAGGATACTGGTGTTGTTACAAAAGAAAGGAAATAAAAAGAGTTTGGGGGTTGGAGAAGAAAAATAAATGAAAATAATTTAAGAGAAATCGTTACCTTTAATTTAGGTAACTCACTTTGGTTGGAACCAAAGGACTTCTTGAAATGCTTTCTGCCTAAGGGGAAGCTTCAAGGAGGAGGAGAGGTATGTGGGGAGCTTAGTTGGGCAGAGTTTGGACGAGCCAAGTGGCTTGAGAGGTGTGAAGAAATGAGAAGGAGGAGTGCCCTTTTATAAGAGGGGTGAGGGGTACTTTTGGAAAAGCTAGAAATATTAATTTATAATAAATTCATATTCGGTTTCCAAAGGCTCCAAAGTTGACTATTCAAAGGATGAGGTGGGTATAGGTCGAAAACAACTCATCCAATAGAATTTAGACAGGTTTGGGTACTTATATTAACCTTATCTTTAAGTATTAACTCTAAGTTAATTAGTTTCACTTTTACAACGTCTCTTTGTATTTTTATATGATATGGTTAATAAACTTACTATATACATCCAAGCGACCCCCAAGTGGTCCATTAATGATTAACCTATCATAATATAAGTCTCTTGGCCGAACCTTAGATTTTTAGGAATTTAATATCAATTAATAATATAATATTTGTTTTAAGAACTCTTTTATGTCAATTTTGACACTATTCATTAGTTGATTTTTGTAAAACTCATAACAGATTGATTACTTCGAACAAAGTCCATTAAATCAATCCTAATATATCATAGTAGCCTAGAAAATTAGTTTAATTCATTAAAAGTTTCATATTATAATTATTTGGGTATTTATAAGATCAATTATTTTTATTTTTCACTATTTTAGTAATTACTGCATCATCATTGTGTCATAAATAAAATAAATTATATAATGTCTAAAAATTATAAATAAAATATCATTATGTAGGAAATCCTTTTAGCTTTCTAATGAATATTTATAATCTAAAATCCAACATGTATAACCCTATGTAAAAATTGATCTTCTAAAAGATGTAAGCTTATGCCATTTTTATTTTTATTTTAGCTTTATTAATATAATGTGTCATTATCACTTACAAGTGGATCCATGGGGTCCCAAAATTGACACAAAGATGCCCATGGTCGACCATGTATCAACCAATAGGGTTAAGACACGTTTTAGGGTGATTTAGTATTATTATAATATTATTTTTTTTAACCCTTATTTACCGGATTTACCCTTTAACCATGGTAAATAAAATATTTACCACAGTAACTATTCAAAATGTCTAAAAATAAAAGTTACCTATTTACACAATTTGAACATCATGATTCCAAATATGGAATCCATTTTCCTAAATTCAAAACACAGAAGTGGCAGAAATTAATTTAAAATTAATTCCCGCTGTCAAAACAAAAAGCGTGTTTTTAAGAGGTAATAACTATCAAAAGATTGACACTTGTTTATGTTTGGTTTAATTGTAAAATTATGTCCAATGACCAACATTATATTAAATGGTAAAAATATATTCTAAATATACTTTAAAACCACTCAAATTCATAATTTATCACTATTAATTATTTTGATTAAAAAAGTTGTTTTTAATTAAAATTTAGTAATTTTCACTATTCATCAAAATATGAAAGTTATCCGAAATGTACCAAAATTTAACCCTAGGCTAATTTTGATATTCCGAATCTAAAAATGAAGTCCATTTTTGAAATATTGAATATATATGATTTCAAAAAGTAGGTATTACTATTCACAACGGCTAGTTTAATTAGTTGTGGTGTGTGTTAGAACTCGAGGTTGCGTACAACACACGTTACTGTATTATTCAAAGGAAAGCGTACCATGGAAGCTTGGGATGTTTCATTTTAAATTTTTTTGATGTCCCCATTTAGTCAAAAAGTTTAAAATATTGTATTTAAAAAGGGTTCACTATTAAAAGTTGATAAAAGTGCAATACTGAAAATGAATTTGTTCTTGCATTATATCTAAGAAACTCATAATATGGATTCTAAAATTATAAGGATTATATAAAGTTTAAAATTTAGATAATACTATTCATAACCTCTTTTGAATTGCTTTTTTTTTTGTAAGTCATGGTGTGATTGAACTCGGTGTTGCGTGTAGTGCAAGTTATTGAATTATTTTGAAGAAATAACACACTATGAAATCTTGGGGTGTTACATTCTCCCCTCCTTCAATAAATTGCGTCCTCGCAATTTTAAATTGTTCTTCGAAAATAAAAGGTTGAAAATAGAAAATATATTTGTGGGAAAACCCACATCAGAAATTGGGTTACTAAAATATAGACTTAATATGAGGAAAAGAGAAATTAAAGGGTCACCACCAAATTATGATCTCGATTAGGAGAACATTGGTGGAATTTAGAGACATATAATTGGAGGAAAAACGTAAATATTTATAGGTAGTGATTGAGGTCATCAATCACAAACAAGTATAAAATTGAGGTCCTTAAATTCATCAATCTATGATGATTTGAAATACCACCGGTTCAACAAAACATAGGGTATTAGGATAACACATTTTTGACTTTTCAAAATATCCTAGTTGAAATCCCACATCGAAAAATGAATTAATGAGGCCTCTATTTAAAATAAAGAGTCGAAAGTATGAAGATTAACGAAAATAACACATACTAGGGTTCCATGTAGGAAAATATGGATATGGAAGAAAAATCTAACCATCAATTATCTGATGGAGAGTGGTAGAGAACATGGCTATGAAAAGGCCAACAATCCCAAAGCCATGAATTAGTAATGATTTAAGGTACCATCTAGGACAACATTTTTGTTCTAAGTTGCTTTTCTTAATATTGAGGAATTTATTTATGATATTGGCTAAGATCATAAGGAGATATACTTACTTTATAATTAGATTTTTGTCCATTAATAAATTTCTACCATAAACTCATCTTTCACTCGTAAAAAAAATTATATTTATACTATTCGTACAGGGTTCCAAAATAAATGAATTTATAATTCATCTACCAGATCTTTTAAAAAAACTACATTATTTAATCCAGGACATCTCTTGGGCCAGTGGTAGGTGATACACCCTTGTCGCCCTTCGGTTGCGGGTTCAAGTCTCGCAGCCTTGCCGGACGCGACGGGTTGCCGTCCGACCTCCGGGTTGTCCTTTTATGGAAATCCAAAATAATCCAAACTAGAACTATCCAAAATACTTCTATCCAAACTCACAGTCCAACATTTATAAGGAAGGTAAACATAATATAGATCCTTTTTACCCCGTAATAGCATATGAATACCTTCATCTTGTATTCTTTTAATAAACTGAATCATCTTGAATTACCATATTCCTTATTGATTACATTCATGCTCCCCTATTCCATATAGAATGCTGGATATACTTCATCAATCCAAAAATGTTTTAAACCCCCAAAAAAAAATGGAATATACAAATCATTAATCAGTTTCAAGGTAGTCAAGAATATCCAATATAATTTATCCAAATCAATCATGTATTATTCTAAAATCACTAACTCGGTATCAGAACCATATTATGGTTTATCTTTATCTCAACCATATATTTTCCAAAAATTTATCCTGCTATTGAGTCACTTTTCTTTGTTCCACACAATCTCAAGTCCTTAATGAAATAGTACTGCAGTACAATCCTTATATACTCCATAATTATTATAACAAGTACATTGTTGATAAAACACTCAATTGACATAATCAACATAAGAACTCTAATCATTCCTCTTCATCTGTGGTAGTATCATAACATGATTATTATCCAATAGCATCATTTGCGGCATAGTCTGATGACTGGGGCATAGGTTCGCGTAGTGTCCAAACTCCTTGCAAATGAAGCATTGTACATTTGAAACCATTTTCTCACCCTTGCAGTCACGTACTTTGTGCCCTTTTCCTCCACACTTATAACAAACTCCCATTCCTTTCAGGCAAGTTCCAGGGTGTTTCTTTCCACAGTTACCACATATGGGAAAATTCTTCTTTTCACTCTTCCCTTTATCCATCTTTCTCTCTTCCATCTTTTTCTTCTCTTGCTTCCCTTCAAAGCCATAGGACTCAGTAAACTCTTTACTTATCTTATCAACACATGATATTATTTCTTCATATGATGATAATACATGGGAGACTATTTCTCTTATAAATTCTAGCTTAAGACCATGAGAGATATGATCATTCCTTCTCTTTGAATCATGTGCATTTCTGGAGTTATCATTCCTTCTACTGGGCTCCATTTCTAAACAATGGCATAAACTAGATCAGTTTATGAATCAAAATACATAATCCCATACTTATAAAACACTTAACAGAAATTGAACTATTTATGGATATAATCCATAATCATAAGAATGTTTTCTTTGAGGAAGTATATACTCATAATCCCTTCAAAATTATTTGTAAAGAAAATGAGAGTTATCCTAAGCATATCCCCCGGGAGTGTCGTAACCAAGAGTGCAGCAAGGCCCGTTGTCGTGCACCAGTTCCCGTTCGAGTCTAGCTCAAAGCGGTGTTTTCGGGTTTTACCCCTAGGTACATCTGTGCCAGAGCCGCCTCTACCTGCTCGTATCCAGACAGGGATGTATTGCTCGGAAAACTCACAAAATCTCTACAATACCAAAATCCTAGGAAGTTCTTCTATACTAATCCTCAAAGTTCATCTTAGGTCTACGTGCTCTAATCAGAGTTTATCTAAATCTAGCTTCCAAGGTTTGTACTAAACTTCCTCTGATACCAACTGTAACGCCCCGACCCCAGTTACCCAGAGTCGGTGCATTACTTCGTAACATTGGCATGATCACAAGAAAGATCAAATCCCGAAAGACCGATTGGTTTAGTAGCCTTGGAAACACTAGATATAATCATAAAGTTTTACATTACATTTCAAAGTGAAAAACTACTACAACAACAAGGTCTTCATATCCACACTATTAACCCCTCATAATATCCCTGCAAGTCATTCATAATTTACTTTTTCACTACCTGGGAAAAATAAAACATAGAAAAGGGGTGAGCTCAAATGCCCAGTAAGGATAACAATATAGCGGAACATTCAAAATAAGCGTAAACATTTAAGGCAATGAATTACTAAAACAAAATCCTTTTAAAATTGAACTTCAACATAGTATGGAAAAAGTAAAATGAAATAATGCCATTTACTTGTTCACATGGATATTCTACTAATCGAATAATCACATGCAATATCAATAACCACTTTCATAATGTTGGAATGCATAATGATAAACGTTAATTTCTTTGTCTAGGCCTCATCCCAAGACCTAGGGGTTACTTCTAACCGGAACCCAACCCGGAGTGCCTCTAATAACCGGACACCAACCCGGAGTGCCTCTAATAACCGGACACCAACCCGGAGTGCCTCTAATAACCGGACACCAACCCGGAGGGCATACTTTTACCAGTCCCTAACCTGGAGGGCTTACTTTAACCAGTCCCCAACCTGGAGGGCTTACTTTTACCAGTCCCCAACCTGGAGGGCTTACTTTTACCGGTCCCCAACCCGGAACATACTTGTTTAGCACATTCATCTGAAGAAAAGTTTGAAATATAACATAAACATTCGGATTAAAACTAGCATACGAAATGTCAATAGTTTCACCATAAACTATGAATGGTATAAAATAGCACATCCACAGTCAAACATATCACAAAACCTTCAATACAATATAGAAGTTTTGTATTATAATAAATCAACTTCAAATAAGCGTAAAATCCATTAAAGGATGTTGACATAGATGAAATCAAAACACTTTTTAGAGAAATATCTCTTTCTATTTTTGAAATCATTTAAGAGCCATATAAAATAAAACATTTTCTTGAAAATATTCTTGTAAGCTTGTAAGGAAAGCTTTGACGATTTTATAATGGCAGAAAATAACGGCACCCGCCGTATAAGTAAAAAAAACATTCTTATCTCAATTCTGTCGAAAAGGTTAAAAAGGACCTTGTTTTGAAAACGACGGAAAGATTCCTTTATAAACCTCTTATAAAAAGTCAAAAAAGGGTATAAATGACTTTAACCCATATTCTTGTAAATAGTAAAAATGTTTTGAAATACATTTCGAAGAAACATGGATGTGGATGATAAAGAGATCCCAGTAGATTATTACGTATAATACAACCTCGGATAATGAAGAGGTTGTGAAATAACTCTTACCAATTTGGTAACTTATGAAACATACAACCCATAAAAGAGGTATCATACAATGAATATGTAAATACACATAAATTAGAGTGTATTACACAAATAATATAATTATGGGCAGTACATACACTACACAAAAGGTGATGGTGGCAATATGGCATGAATCTCACGGGAATAAAGAGTGAGATGAAAACCCCTTACCTTGTACTTTTCCTTTGTTGGGGTAGGTTAACCTCCTGTATAATGGTGAAATAATTTTTATTAAATTATACAAGAATCATTTACATTAATATGATATCATATATGATCTTTTAATATTGATATCTTAGTATTATCGTTGTTTCGGGTGTTAACTTACTCGTTTTCTTTCATATGTTTTGTTACGTAAGACATGTTTGTAAAGGATAGGTTGTATATTATTCATATCCAGAATGATATCAAGTCCTTAAACATCATTTTTAAATCATCAAATGATAATTATACTTTAATGGTTATGATGGAGAATGAATCTCATCGCGTTCGTGGAGACGGTAGTCCGTACGTACGCACGAACGCTACTTCCATTTAATTTTTATTTTAAAAGAATCGAATCCAAATGATACATAGGTATATTACTATTCCAGTATAATATAATATTTTATATATGTTACTTATGTTCATTAACACCATCCTTTATACGTTCCATGTGTGGTATGAACGAGTCATATCATTTTAAGGGGGCGGTAGTCCGCACTTCCTCAAATGAAATTATCGTATGTATATACAACATGAAACGGATAATGGTATGAAATAAAATGGAATTACAGAATCTTATATATAAAATATATATCATTATTATCATATTTAATTACAGTGCCATCATAATGGCCACCATGAGAGGTGGTAAGATGTATTTGAACAATCATCGTTTCGTGAGGCGTTAGTTTGCCATCCACAGAAACATTATGTTCATCATCCATTAGATGGAGTTGTGTGTATGTGTAGTTTTAATCCTTCTTATAACAACATCCTAGTATATTGAGGATACTGGTGTTGTTACAAAAGAAAGGAAATAAAAAGAGTTTGGGGGTTGGAGAAGCAAAATAAATGAAAATAATTTAAGAGAAATCGTTACCTTTAATTTAGGTAACTCACTTTGGTTGGAACCAAAGGACTTCTTGAAATGCTTTCTGCCTAAGGGGAAGCTTCAAGGAGGAGGAGAGGGATGTGGGGAGCTTAGTTGGGCAGAGTTTGGACGAGCCAAGTGGCTTGAGAGGTGTGAAGAAATGAGAAGGAGGAGTGCCCTTTTATAAGAGGGGTGAGGGGTACTTTTGGAAAAGCTAGAAATATTAATTTATAATAAATTCATATTCGGTTTCCAAAGGCTCCAAAGTTGACTATTCAAAGTATGAGGTGGGGATAGGTCGAAAACAACTCATCCAATAGAATTTAGACAGGTTTGGGTACTTATATTAACCTTATCTTTAAGTATTAACTCTAAGTTAATTAGTTTCACTTTTACAACGTCTCTTTGTATTTTTATATGATATGGTTAATAAACTTACTATATACATCCAAGAGACCCCCAAGTGGTCCATTAATGATTAACCTATCATAATATAAGTCTCTTGGCCGAACCTTAGATTTTTAGGAATTTAATATCAATTAATAATATAATATTTGTTTTAAGAACGCTTTTATGTCAATTTTGACACTATTCATTAGTTGATTTTTGTAAAACTCATAACAGATTGATTACTTCGAACAAAGTCCATTAAATCAATCCTAATATATCATATTAGCCTAGAAAATTAGTTTAATTCATTAAAAGTTTCATATTATAATTATTTGGGTATTTATAAGATCAATTAGTTTTATTTTTCACTATTTTAGTAATTACTGCATCATCATTGTGTCATAAATAAAATAAATTATATAATGTCTAAAAATTATAAATAAAATATCATTATGTAGGAAATCGTTTTAGCTTTCTAATGAATATTTATAATCGAAAATCCAACATGTATAACCCTATGTAAAAATTGATCTTCTAAAATATGTAAGCTTATGCCATTTTTATTTTTATTTTAGCTTTATTAATATAATGTGTCATTATCACTTACAAGTGGATCCATGGGGTCCCAAAATTGACACAAAGATGCCCATGGTCGACCATGTATCAACCAATAGGGTTAAGACACGTTTTAGGGTAATTTAGTATTATTATAATATTATTTTTTTTAACCCTTATTTACCGGATTTACCCTTTAACCATGGTAAATAAAATATTTACCACAGTAACTATTCAAAATGTCTAAAAATAAAAGTTACCTATTTACACAATTTGAACATCCTGATTCCAAATATGGAATCCATTTTCCTAAATTCAAAACACAGAAGTGGCAGAAATTAATTTAAAATTAATTCCCGCTGTCAAAACAAAAAGCGTGTTTTTAAGAGGTAATAACTATCAAAAGATTGACACTTGTTTATGTTTGGTTTAATTGTAAAATTATGTCCAATGACCAACATTATATTAAATGGTAAAAATATATTCTAAATATACTTTAAAACCACTCAAATTCATAATTTATCACTATTAATTATTTTGATTAAAAAAGTTGTTTTTAATTAAAATTTAGTAATTTTCACTATTCATCAAAATATGAAAGTTATCCGAAATGTACCAAAATTTCACCCTAGGCTAATTTTGATATTCCGAATCTAAAAATGAAGTCCATTTTTGAAATATTGAATATATATGATTTCAAAAAGTAGGTATTACTATTCACAACGGCTAGTTTAATTAGTTGTGGTGTGTGTTAGAACTCGAGGTTGCGTACAACACACGTTACTGTATTATTCAAAGGAAAGCGTACCATGGAAGCTTGGGATGTTTCATTTTAAATTTTTTTGATGTCCCCATTTAGTCAAAAAGTTTAAAATATTGTATTTAAAAAGGGTTCACTATTAAAAGTTGATAAAAGTGCAATACTGAAAATGAATTTGTTCTTGCATTATATCTAAGAAACTCATAATATGGATTCTAAAATTATAAGGATTATATAAAGTTTAAAATTTAGATAATACTATTCATAACCTCTTTTGAATGGCTTTTTTTTTGTAAGTCATGGTGTGATTGAACTCGGTGTTGCGTGTAGTGCAAGTTATTGAATTATTTTGAAGAAATAACACACTATGAAATCTTGGGGTGTTACATATTGAGTAAAAATTAGTATCTTTATTATACATCAGACATTACGATATATATCTAATTATATGCTATATATTTATTTCCAATGTCCTTATATGTATTCATTAGTAACAAATAACTGCAACGTTCATGTCATAATTTATCTAAGGGGGGTATAATGTTATGAGTGAACATTTTATGCCTTGTAAAATAGATTTAATATTTAATAACTTGTGTTACATGCTACAACAAGTTTTAAAAATCCACATCATATTAAAAAATTTATAATATATATATATTAATATTGTTTTCTAAAATTGTAATGTCCCATATCCAAATTCCAATCCATGGTTCCCCGTACATGATTGGCCACAAGGACACAAGCACATCTCCCAAAATGCCATAGGATTCTGGATACTAGAGAGGGCTTAGAGGTGATAGTGGTGAGAATATTCCCTCATTAGCAGAGTGTAACACGATGGAATAAAATATAAAAACCATTTCTGATGACGTAATACCATACAATAGAAGTAAAGAGTGGAATAATGATAATATAAATAACCATGTTTTGAATCATAAAAAGATGATGTTGCATGCTACATGTTCTAGGAAAATATCGAAAACATGTAACACTATAATAATACATGATATAAATACAAAAATTTCAAAAGTAAAAAAATAAATGTTGTGGCATAAAAAACCTTGGCATGGTCTCATGCTCTCATTCTCCCAAGCAGCATATCATATGGCGGTAGAAGGGGACATACCCTTATCGAAACCTGCAACAATATGATCCGTTCGGGCCCAAAAACAATACCCAAATAGGTTGTGAAACTAAATACTAGTACTAATCCACCCATGGTCTATGTCAATCTGTCCGTGCATATATATAATAGGCAGTTTACAATAATGAAAGCAGTAAGCTAGGAAGTTATCCAAAGAAAACAACCCTATAACAGCAGGGTTCCAATAACATTCATTTGATATTCATTAAGAATTTAATTAAATTAGTTTTTATAAGCCTCAAGAACCAAAATAAGACTATAATCCCCCATATTAAATTAATCACAACAGATATCTTAGAATACAATCTAAAAAAGAAATGTGATGACTAATTCCAATCGTGTGCTTTGCCTTCTAAAACACTTCAAAAGACATCCCATTTGAATGTTAAATTTATAATAATGGAATGTCCACTGAATACATGGTTCCCTCATGACTTAAACATAATAAACTCTTCCAGTTTATCTATATCATTCTAATATGAATCCATGTTTCACCCATGGTATAATTAAATTTCAACTCAAGAAATATTAACAAATCTAATAGATAACGTCCATGGAATCCATCAATGGATCCATGGTTCACTCGGCATGTAAATACATCCCCTATGATCCCATCAACTATATCTTTGGTTCTGTGATCACATAAATAAAATACCCTATTAGAGTAAATCCATGACATTCGAATATGAATCCATGGATCACCCACGGTATAAGGTATAATAGTCATATGAGACTATCAATTCCCTTTAAACCCATGGACAAATTACACCAATTTATATTTACCCTTCAATCATTTAAAATTTAATTAATATTTCAAATTATAAGAAACAAAAGTAAATTAAACTATTTAATCACTTAAAAATTAAACTACTCATGTGGGCTCATTTTGTATATGAAGAAACACATGTACATTAAAATATTACATTGTTATAATATTAATTAACTCATGGGGGTAGTTTTATATTTGGAGAAAAACATTCCAAATGATCTTAAACAAGAAAATGTAAATAGAGTTCAATGGAAAAACCAACAATCCAAAGACTAACCAGTTCAATTACAATTCAACAACCTTGTAATTTATTTAACCATCCCAAATTATTTTTAACAACCCATGAATAGAAAACAAAGGCATTCCTCCTATGTAACCTATGCTAAATGTATATAAATAGTCATCTAATGAATCTTACACATGGGGTGGCGCTCAATCAAGTCATACAACCAAAAAAATGAATTAAACACTTATGAAATTACCTAAACATAAATAGGAAACAACAAGGGTCATTTATAAATCATGTAGACACCTAAAATATTCGTGTGCTGTACTCCATCATGTATAATCATCTTCAAACTTATTCAAAGGCATGTTACAACCTACCTCGTACATGTATGACTCTTCTCATTCAGTGTCAGCTTCTAATTTGGCCTAGAACCGAGTAGATAGAAAAAATGAACATAAATTATCCATCCATGAAAATTAGGTTTAGAGATGGAGAAAATATGAATGGATCAAGAGGAATCAATAACTCACCCAAGGGATTCTAACACAAATGATGGCATTTGAAATGGAGTTCGGATGAAGAATCAGGAAGAAAAACTCCCATAGGGTCGACTTGGGATCTGCTTTATGAAACTAGTGGGTGAGCCTTCTATCCATCTAAATAAGATGATGCAACTTCATGTTTCAGAAAAAAATGAAATAACACTACATGTAATGGAAAATATATGTCGTGTTGTTTTTTTATTTTTCCTTTGTTTATGAAATTCCATCTATGTCATAAATAGGTCCTTTTAAGACCATTACATGGTTTGTAATAGGATTAGATGATGTATAACCCAAAGTTATTTTGTTTAATAAGCCTATAGGTAGCCCTCAAACACATTTCCTCCTTGTTACATACAATTTTAAATGAAATGAGTTTTACCTCAAATGAATAACTAAGTTCTAACAATCTTTCCCCCTTAAAGCAATTCATCAAAAAAATTCCCTTCCAAGGGCGATGAAGTTATATCTGAGAAAAAATTTAGAAACTATGATCAAACATCATCCTATCTCTCCAAGGTCTATTCCTTTAATCGGTCGAGATGTCATAGCACCCATACAAATGTAATTGACCAACCATTGAAAAACATTATGCTACGATCCATTATTCATATAAGATGCACCTCAAAGGACGAATCTACATGTAACTGAACCTCCATGGGATGAAAAGTGTGAGACACTTCTGAAAAGTATTACTGCAACTGAGAAATAGGGAATACATCATGCATAGCCTGGTACCTCTGAGGTAACTAGAGCTGATTGGAAACCAGCCTAACTCTCTCCATAATCATGAATATCCCAATTTATCTTGGTGAAATATTACCATTTCTCATAATCCTCTTGTATCCCAACCTCAGTGAAACATGTAGGTAAACTAAATCCCTATCCATGAACTCTGAAGGCCTTCTGCATTGGTTAGCATATTATTTCTGATAATAATTTATACCAAACATCGACTTCCAAATCAATATCACATGCCCAGTGGTCTCCTGGATCAGTTGAGGTCCCATCATTGTAGCATCTCTGGCCTCCAGCAAACATAGGAGTTATTGGAAGGGCATTCCATAAAAAGCCAAATATTGAACCATCTTATTAGTAACCTAAAGGATATTGATATTGGATAAATCATCCAGGGGTATGTGTCCCTCCCATGAACCACTGAAATCTTGGATGCATACCCGTAGAATTTCCCCCAGTACCTGAATCGTGCACTCTAACTATCCATATGTCTTGGGGAGGTATTTTGTGATCAGAATTAGATGTTTACCCATTGCCCTCAATAGTCATTACTAGAAACGAGAAGTAAAATGGGATTCCCTATCTAATCATACAGAATTCAAGACCCTATGTAGCCGTACAATCTCATTGATGTACAACTTCTCGAGATCATCAATAGTGACGGTTTCCCTGATCAGATTGAAATGAGCAACCAGTGTGTGCCTGGTAACAACAACCCATCTAGAATCATTACGACAAGGCGACCATGATAAACCAATCATGAAATCCAATACAAAATCATTCCATTTCCACTCATGAATGGGTAGATACTATAAAAGTATAGCTTGTCACTATTATTACACCTTCACTGACATAATGGGGGATCACCTCTTAAAAAATAATCTAAATATATTTTCATTCCTAGCCTCAATTACTAACATTGTAAATCCCGATACATCTTGGTGAGAGCTGGATGTAATACCCATACAGAGGCATGAAAATCGCACATCACCTCCTCGCACTTGTCTGTTGAAACCCATATGTGACCATGTAAATGAATAAACTCATCCTCACCTATATTCCTTCTAGGAAAAGGTTACCCACCTTCACACTATCCTATAGAACTACGTCTTTAGAATTTAATAGCTTCTTCATCCTCACTTAGTCTATTAGGGTATAGGTAACAACTAAGGATTAAAGAAACATCTATCCTTGACTATCTCACACCTACCAATTCATGTCAGAGAGTAAATCAATAAACTTTCCCTCATTACTGGAATACTACAGTACCTGAATATGACTTCTCATAATCAAATCATCAGCCCTTTCATTTCATTTACATTGTGTGTAGGCATGCTAGAAGTCAAAAAAAACTGAATGTATTCCACCCACCGTTTGTACCTAATATTTAGATCATTCTATGTAAATATGTGTTTGATGATATTTTTTGGACCGTGTACACAACAAAATACCATCCTGCTAGGTCATTTATCCAAAAATGTAATTCATGAACAATCACATGTTACATGATATTGTGTTTCAGGCAATTCCTCACATGTGGCCTCAACTTCTAAGACCCATAACCAACGACTTGATTCTTTTGAATAAGAAATTCTCCCTACATGATACTTAATTTGTCACAATACATAGTGTAGCTCCTTCCTAGATCTAAAAAAAATTATTATCAACACTAAATTCAATCTCACATTTATATCCTAAAAGGTCGGCTCATAGGAATTGGTCCAAACATGCATCACACCCTTCTTAGTTAAGCTTGTCAACAACGTTACTAAATTTTAGAAGTCATGTATAAAGCACCTGTAGTAACCAGACATACCTGAGTAACTCTATACCTCAATGAAATTTGTGGGATACTTCAAGAATATTATTTCTCTCACCTTCTCAAGGACCACTGAGACTCTTGTTTCCATGATGATGTGACCCCGGAAGTGAATCTGATCTATCCATAAGTGGAAGTTTCCAAGATTAGCATATAAATGATAGACTCTAAGTATACTCAAAATGATCTCAAGATGTGTGGAATGGTTAGTCGATTAGGATAATACACCAAGATATCTTCCATGAATTCCTCAAAAAATAATCAAGATAACGATGGAACACTCAATTCTTCTCTTCCATAAAAACCGTCGGTGCGTTCATGAGACTGAACGGTATAACCATGTACTCCTACTGACAATACCATCTCCGAAATGTTGTGCGGGGTATGTATGATGATATAACACACACCTGATGATAACCAAATATCTGATAGATCTTAGAGAAATCATGATCTCCTTAGATCCGGTCTAAGAGATCATCTATCTTTTCGAGAGGATATTGTTTCATAACTGTAAACTAGATCATTTTCTGATAATCCATGCATATCCTGATGGTACCATCTATCTTTATCACAAAAAGGACCTATTAACCCTATAGAGAAGTATTGGTCTTGAGGAAACTCTATTCCTATAAAGCGTCTAGTTGCCTATTGATCTCTTGCAACTCCTTCATAACCATCTTTTATGAAGGAATGCATACATGTGTTTATTCTAGAACTAGATCGTTAGATAACTATACCTCTACCATCAGAGGTAAACTAGAAAAATTTTCTAGGAATAAATCTATAAAAATGATTAAATATGGGAGGGAAATCCATCTGATGTGATCCTTGGTCATCTAGATATAAACATGCAATCTGTTCTATCATCCCACCCAACTCACGATGCTCAGGTCCATCTCAGATTTCTTGGACATACCATTCACCCTTTTGTAGGATAAATCTACCCTCATATGATTTAAAACACACCAGTCACTGATATAAATCAATAATGGATTGAAATTAAACCAACCAGTCCATCCCAAGAGTAACATCAAACCAAATCATCTTATGAACATATAGGTCCCGCACAAAGTGACACCCACAAATCTCAAGGGGGAACTACTTACATTGATGTACAATTGTGATTATAATCCCTAACATAGTGTCTAGTGTCACAATTTCATCATATGTAAAAACACAGAGCCTATGGCTCTCAAAATTTTCACCTATATAAAACTATATGTTTCCCCTATATCAAAATGTCTAAATGATAAAACGAAAGTTATTTGAAAAGTAAATTGGATAGTAGAGGGTGTGGGATCTTTCTTTTGTTGGGTCTATTGCACTGCATAAGTATGACCTATACCTTTCCCTTATGACCCTTCTTGGCTACCATGAAATTATCCACCATGATGTTGTAGATAACCTAGGGTCTAGATACCTTGTCCATGACCACCACCTTTTCCTGATTGACCTGACTTACCCTAGCTGCATGTCTAATGAGAAGTAACTAACCCAACTCATTAACATGGAGTCTGTGAAAAGCCCCTCTCACTAGTTGTTGGTGTAAACATCTAGATGAAGTACTGTAAATTTTCTATTTTGTCATAGGATCATCATTCAACTTGGTCCATCAGACACTATGGTATTGTATTCCCAATCCTAATACATTGGAAGAACCTATCCTAGATACCAAAAAATGTATTCTAAAAAATTGAATCATTGTGAGAAATCTCAAGATGACACATTGTTCTACCAGTTGAAATATTACGAGATCTCGGTGTCGAACCGCCCTAGATCACACCTCCATATTCCCTCATATTACACTTGGTAATCTCCACCTGATTAAATATTCCAAATACATTAGTCAACTCGAAAATTTTCACCTGTGATTCTATTTTATACCTCATTCCATCCTCAAATCACCTATATTTACATATATCATCACCCATCAGTATAGGTGTGAATTGCAGAATCTCAGTTAAATGGGTATAGAACTCTATCAGTGAAAAACAACAATGCTCTAGATGTATAAACACAAGTTATTTATCACCACTCAACTTATCAAAATTTTATGAATTATAAAAGTCTTTATTAAAGAATCTATATTCCATACCCTGATGACACTTCACTTAAGTGATAACATTCCTCCATCTCTAGGAGAAATCACACAGCATATAGGTCGTAAAGATCACACACCCCTCATTAGGCACCTCTAAAATCTCGATTATCTAATGAATGGTCTCTATCCATGACTCTACTACATGTGGTCTACCATACCCTAGGAATTTGGGTAGATACTAATTCTTTATCTCTTGTGTTAGCTCATCCATAGACATGGCTAGGTGTGGTGTTCTCTGATTGGTTGGAATGAACCTCATAAAGCCTTCATAGAACTATGCATCAGATCCTGCATCTAGTATAATAGGTAGTGTCACATTTGATATGACTATAGGATCCTTTAGTAGTAGATGCCTACCACCTTTCTGTTACGATCATCTCTAACCACCTAGAATACAACAATATGTTTTCATTTAGGCATGACTATACAAGTTCAGGCACACACCACAATTCAAGTTCATTATCAAGGATCACAGTTCAATTTCTCAAAAAAAATAGGAGAAGTCCCTTAAAGTGTACCACAAGAGGAATACACAACATGAAGAAACCATAAACAGTATGTAACATCAGGTTATCATGTGGGTGTGTACTTATTCCATCTTGGGGATGTAATAACCCTATGTTCATGACATGTAGAGACCAGGCATGGTGCGTATTGAACTCTCCCCTCACGCCGATGAATTTATACATGTTTAGATCCACATCGGGCCTTCCTATGTAAAACTAAATGGACAACACAAAAATTACATAGTTTGTACTATCCTAAAACCATCATCTTGTGTTCCTTTTTACAAGGAAATAAACACAGACATTTACCACGTGGTGAGTATGAAGACTAAACGGCATGTACTTAAGAAAATTATTTCCTAAATATAAGAAAAAATGGAATGTGATATTATAACTACACACTGTGTTGTCTGTGTTTCAAAGTTGGAGTTCCCTAGAACTTCTCTAGAACCCCCATTGTTGTAAACCAATCCAATGGAATGCCAAATACCAATCTGTGGGGGGCCATACTCCCTGAAAAATAAAATTTTGGAATCCACATATAGCACAACGTAACACAATTAAACACAAAGTAAAAGCATGATCCAATATATTCTGATCCAAGAGGGAATGTACACCTCATGGAACAAATCATGGAATCTATCCAAATAGAATAATAACATGTACCAATATACCAATCCTAATATCAAGAAACATTGAATCAGTAATGCCCCGAAATTGCATTGTAAGAATGCATGGAATGCGATTTATTGAAATTGTATATATGATGCATGAAATGGTATACCCTCATCTCATAATGTTGAAAATAAATAGAATCCACAATGATATGAATAATAATTGGAAAATAAAATTATGTCAGCTAGATGTAAAATAAAATCAATTTTAATAGCTCAAATTCCAAAAAATAACCATTGATTTATATGAAATTTGGGTTTTCCTTGTATGTGGGGCAGCTACTCCCGGGAACAACTTATTATGAAATTCTATTTCATTTATATATCTTCCCATTGTTCCCATATAAAAATGTAAACCAGATAGAACCTTCCTATCATAGAGCTTTGCAGCATCCCAGATCTCGATGCCACTTAAAGGTGCCCCTTACCTGGTTAGACACATGCCCTCAACCTCAACTCCCAAAATGCCAGAGGGATGCTGAATAGAAGAGAGGACCTAGTGGTTATAGTGGAGAGACTATGACCTCATTAGCAGATTGTAACACAATGGAAAACAATAGAAAAACAACAACGAAAGTAATAATACAATACAACAGAACCAAACAATGGAATATTGGTAATATAAATAACCATTTGTCAAATCATATAGACGTTTATGTTGTGTGTTACATGTTCTAGGATGACAACCAAAACAGGTTACAATATAAAAATACTTGATATATATACCAAAAGAGTAAAATAGAAATATGAATGCATCACAGGACATGGAATGATCCCATGCTCTCTTACTCCAGATCAGTATATCAGGTACATATTGAAGAGAGAAATAAATTATCAACACCTACAACAATATGATCAATTTGGTCCAAAAAACCTGTCCCAGATATGGTGTGAAACTAAATTCCAATAGGCAACCACCCAATGCCTATGCCAATATATTAGTGCCTATATATAACCAGATGTGTACAATAATTAATGAAATGATCTTGGAAGTACTCATAATAAAACAGTCCTACAATAACTGTTTACCATTTACATTCATTTCATGTTCAATAACAATTTAATTACAATGATTGATATAATTCTTGAGATCCAACATAAGCATGAAATACCTTGTATAAAATTCAACACTTATGATTTTTTAGATTACCATATAAACAAAAAAATGTGATGTCTTAATCCTTGATTCTAATTTGGCTTGGAAAATGTGTCAAAATACATTCCAATTCAATATTCAATTTTTAAGTTGAATCCCTCCACTACATCCACGGTTTTCTCACGATGTACACATATTAAGAACATTGAATCTATTCATGTCATTTTAATCTGAATCCATTTTCACCAATGGAATGTGGAACTATCAACTCATACCATATATACAAATCCAATAGGGCCCTTCCATTCAATCTATCAATGGTTACATGGTTGGATCAATAATTAATAAGAGGCTCCATGAGCTCGTACAATACATTTATTAATCTATCACAACATAAATACAATACCCTTATTGAGTTCATACAAGGAATTGTAATATGAATCCATGGTTCACCCATGGTATAAGTCACAATAGTCATATGAAACCATCCATTCTCTTTTAACCTAAGTCCATGTTTCCCCCATTTCTATATAGCTTTAATCATTTAAAATTTAATTACCATTTCATAAGAAACAACCTATGTAAATTAAACTATTACATGGAATTAACATTGAAAAAATCATGTGGGAAAATTTTATATATGAATAAAAACATGATAATTAAACTATTACATGATTATATCATTAATTAACTAATGTGGGTAGGTTTATAGTTGGAGAAAAACATTCCAAACGTGCTTTAACATGAAAAGGGAAACAACAGTCAAGGGGAAGACCAATCATCCAATACCATAACAAGTTCAATTACAATTCAACAACATTGTAATTTAATTAGCCATATCAAATCATTTATAACAACCTAAGAATAGTAAATAGTGGCATGTATCATAGGAATTCTATCCCAAATAGCCTTAAATCGTCATCCAAGGAAACTCACCCATGGGGTATAACTCTATAAAGCTATACAATCTAAAACGTGATTTAAAACACTTATTCAATTTACTAATCATCAATATGGAACCACATGGGTCAATTATAAATCCATATGATGCCCTAAAAATCGGTTCACAACACTCTTATATATATAAACATCTTGAAAAGTATTGAAAGTTATGAGACCACCCAGCTCTTACATGTACAACTCTCTTCATCCAACATCGATCTATAATTAGGCATATAATGGAGTAGATATTAAAAATGAGCACAAAATCTAAATCCTTGATAATTAGTTTTAGAGGTGGAGTGATGAATAATGGCTCAAGAGGAATCAAGAAGTCATCGAAGGGGTTCTAAGAAAACTGGGGTTATTTGAAATAGAGTTCAGATGAATAATCATGATGCGAAATTCCCCTTGGGTCAACCTAGGAGTTGTTGTATAAAACAAATGGGTGAGGCTTTTATCTATTTATAGAATATGTGGAATCATCCCTTTTTAGAATAAAGAAAATACATATTGTGTAATAGAAAATACATTCAATTCAGTTTTCTAATTTTTACATTATTGTCAACATGCTTTCCCGGTCATAACTAGTTCGTGGTCAGACCATTACCCAGTGTGTAATAGGATTACAGATCATGCAACCAATAGTAATGTCATGTAACAGGACTATATCTACCCCTCAACCTATTTTCGTCCTATTTCTTAAGTACAATTCGAAATTAAAATATATGTACCTCAAAGAAATAACAAGGTTCCTACCAAAATAATTATAATTTATTACCCAACGAAGGTGACTAATTTTTTTTAAATATGAAAAAAGGTTATATTTAATAAAACTAATATTCACTATATTATTTCTTCTCATCTAAATGATAATATAAAAAAATTTATATTTTATATAATGTAAAATAATCCTAATTTTTTATTTCCCCAAATTAGTATTTACATTTTTGTTTTAGATTTTCAAGAAAATAATTATATTTCATATTTTGTTTGTCAAAATCATATTTCATTTTATTTTATCACTATGTATGAGTTTCAAATAAAATTAAAAAACAATTTATGTAATAAATTATATTTATTTCATAAAATAATGTAAATTAAAATATTATCTGATCTTGTAAAACATATGTCTAATATTTAAATAACTAAATTAAATTTTAACTTTAATAAAAAAATTAATTTCTTATAATTATGTTTTTTATATGGGATATTATGTATTTTCATTGATTGAATGATGAATACTTTTTTTGTTTATTATAAAGAAATTTATGTGTTAAAATTTTTAACTATGAAAATTTATTGATGTGCATATGTTTTTAAATATACAATCACACTTTTACTAAAAACAATAACTTATTATATGTGTTTATTATAAATTTTATATTGTTAAACCTTGAATTTATTTCATAATTGAATAAATAAAATTCATTTAAAATTATAAAATTATTAAAAAGTTCATATTTTATTTTTTTCATATATTTAGTTACTATATATAAATATTATTTTCCATTCTAAAATTGAAATATGAAAATGATAAAAATATCAATGGAAATGAATAAAATGACAATATATTTTATCCAACTTAAGTCTATGAGGAGAATACTAACCCAAAAAAACATTACCTCCAATTTTGTTCCATTTTCTATCTATTGGCCTTCTTATAATGACACTTCATAATTGGAAATGTATAGATTACATCCAAAACTACCATACCCTTCACTTATTAAAAGGAAACACTTCCACCCAATTATGAATTCCCACTCCATAAAATCTATTGTTGAGAAAAATGAAACATTAATCCTATTAGAATCATCTCCCACTTCCAAAATATTATGGCCCCTTTTAGTTTTAATATTTTTTTATAAATAATGATTTTTCTAATAGAAATAAATATATTCCAATGTGACTATTACTTTTTCATAGTTTTTAAAAGTGTTATGATCCTTAAAAAATTATCTATATGCATATTAATATAATTAAAATAGTTTAATTATTATAATGGAATGAAAATATATTATTTGTAAAATAATATTTCAATCCTATGGAACCAAGTTAAAAATAAAATAACATTGGTCATGCGTATGTGAAGACTATTATCCCAATGAGGCGACGTTGTTCCTTTTCCATCATTGAAGTCAAGGATGATTTCATGGATTTGTTTAATGGGTAAATTTTTTTCCTATTTTACAATTAAAATTTTTAATAGATTAATTTTTATATACTATAATTCCATCCCTTCATTGAGAAATGGTGTCATTAATTGTGCATACAAAAGGCTACTACCTCCAATAAATATTAATTTCATTTGTCATCACCAACAATAATTAATGGTTCCTATAATGTATTTAAGGATGATATATGATTCTAATAATATTTTTATGATTAATTTTTTATAGAATTATCATATATATATATACATGTATCCATAAACCTTATATCATTATTACGCATTTCCATTTAGGTAGATTTAACCACCTATATAAATAGTGTCATAACAATTATGTTATAAATGATTCTTGGGATGTAATATAATTATATTATGATATAATGATTATGTATTTGATATGTTTTAGTGATTATATAATGGTTATATGAATATTTAAATAATTTTTTATTTATCATGTTTTAATTATTAAACACGTCGAGAGCTAATTCATCATGATTGAAATTTTCACTAGATGTATGCATGTATTTCACCTAATTAAAACGGGACCTAATTTATCAACGAATAAATGATTATAATATATTAAAATATGTTTGTATAATGGACATGAAACTCCTTAGTGGGGGTTGATCCCATCTTCATGATGTCTATATGAAACAATCAACTGAATGTACCAATACAAGATAATTAAAATAATCTATAATATGTTAATATATTATTAAAATATCATAAAAAATAAATAAAATTTTATTATGTTTATAATAAAAATATTGGATAATTTATTAGTATTATTATTTTCATTATATAGGATGTTACTACATGTGTCGATTTTGTAGGAAAATAGGGTAACAATTTTCTTATCTCAATCCTTGATATGAGACATGTTTGGTATTATGAACCTAAATTTATTTTTGACATCCAAAAAACAAAATACACTAATAGATTTCCCAGAGAAACTTCTAAACATAGACATAAGCACCCCTCTTCATATTAAATATGCTACCTACTAATAGTTGGTCTCTATGGAAGTACTAAGTGGAGACTATACCCCCCATATTAGAGTGTATGATCATTATATAAACAACAAAGCCTCAAGAACATCGTAACACATAGAATAATAAAAAGACATAAACATCCAAAAATAAACTATAATGAAAACAGATAAATAAAAACAAGTATGAATGAAAAATAATCTGTTGTAAGGTCCTTAATAGCCATGTAATACATACATGGACAACCCACTAGGCTGCTCACCCGAAGACACAGAAAAAACAAAAACAATGACAAAAGGGATCTACTTCAGGAACCCATGTGTAGTGGGCACCCAAGTAGTGTTTTATTACTAAATAGTTTTCCTTGAACAACATTTTCTAAAGATAATACCATGTTGAGAAAAAATTTATACAGGAAAAAATATTAACAAATAACTAGTAAAAAATTGTAAATACATCTGAAAAGAAAAAAAATTATCTTGAAAACCATTGACTCTCGGTTTTTAAGATGACACCTAGACCAACAAACCTTCATCGACCTAAAACAGTCATCTAAAATCATAGAATTGTGTCATATGAACTATAATTAATAAATATGTATATTTATTTCTATCAAAACTATGATGAATTATATTCTATTATCAACCATTCAAGGAACCATAATCCAGAACCTATACAATATACAAAACCATATGTAGCGATATAGAATGGCATGCCTAACATCTTACACATGGGTGTGGAACATCATGTAAAACATAATCATCCCCAAATGTGGAATGTCATGTATGAAATACCGAATGATATATGTGGAATTTTCATTTCATATATCTAATCTATATATATATATATATATTGATGTTAGACAAACCAAATAATATACATGTAATTGTTTTGTCCACTATCTCAACCACAAATTTGAAGTGTCATGTTCAACATCTTGTCACATCCAAAACCTTATCAAAACCAAGGAATCAAACATTCAAATTACAAAATATTATATGTTCTCAACCTCCCTATTTACCAAAGTATCATTTACCAATGTCCTAATTAGCATTTAGAATTTTAAAACAGATTGGACCATCGATCCCATTTCTATACCAAAAAACCTCAATCAAACAGTATTTTGGAAAAACTATTGATCTCATGAATCAATAGAAATCATTTAAAAGCCACACGCAAAATATGCTCTTCCTCCTTAAAAATAAAAAACATCCATAACCACTATTTATTTTTAAACATTTAAAATAATCGTCATTGAATTTTAAATAAAAATGATCCAAAAATGCATATCAAATCATTAATGGAAATTAAAATTTTAACCCATTATTACACAACATAGTGTTTGATACCTAAATTTAAAACAAAATATACTCTCATACAAATCCTTCACAATTTGAAACACATATCATTATTAGAACCCAAAACACATGACAGATACCATTTCAAGTTCCACATATGAATTTCAAAAAACCCAACACATAAAAACACGTGGTTCTCAATATTTGGAACACCCCAAGTGTGTCTTTTGTTCTAGACTCATCGAACCAACAAGTCCAATAGTGAATATGGAATGTCTATGGTATTAATTTAAAGCCCAAAAATATATACATAATCCTTGTAAGAAAATATTCACACAAGGTTTTTGAGGCACATATCATATAGACAAGTAATTAATTTTACTAGAATATGGATAAAGTTCATAAACCACACACCTCATCAATGATTATTCAAAAATTGCATATAATGAATTTCAAACTTTTAAAGGCCCACCTGTGTCCATTCAATCTCCCCCACATCCAAACGACTTCATCTCATCCACCATAGATATAACCAAAAGTGAAAACCATCAATCATTTAATTGTAACCATTATAAATATATATTTAATCAAACATCTACTAAATATAAGGAGAAGAAACTCACCAGGTGTTCACCTATTATTGAAATATAAAGAAACCAACAGAAAATGATCAACATAAGAATCAAGACACCATTCCCAATAAAATCCCTATGTGGTGGTATCTTTACAATAAATAAAAAATTAATTCATTATGTAAAACCAATAAAAATTAAAAAATTATGCATAACGTAACAAAACACCATGTGAAAATGTGTGGATATTATCTTGAGATCTCCTCTACACATTTCAACTAAAAAAATCATGAAAAATTTTTTGATTCAACAACGATCCAGTGGAATCATTGAAAAAAAATCTAATCTCGAGAAAGTATACATTATATAGAGGATATGGGAGGATTTGATGATAAATATATAGGAAAAATAATCATCTAAAATTACCAGGAAATTAATTAGGAATATCCCTTTGGTGAGGCTTGAAAATGTAAAAGAGTGAAGAGGAACCCTCCTCTAGTTCATGGGAATGTGGGGATGAGAATAAGAAGGCATATGTTAAGGTTGTGAAGAATATGATTTTTAAAATCACCATTTTAATGAAATTATTTGAAGCCTCAGAGTTTGGACATATGGTTTTCCAGAATCGGCACAAACCATAAGATCAGAACAATAAAATGAAAACCCATATACATGGTAAGGACTCTTGGGTTTTCAAACAATTTTCCTACTAGGTAACTGTCCACTAGACCCCTTTACAACATGATAAATTGATTTTCTAAAATTGTTCATAGGTCGTGAACCAAGTCCCATGATCTCCTAAACATCAAAAAGTTACTTTATTGGATCACTTGGATTACCCAGTACCATATGATAACCATGAAACCCATCTATGATCCATTAAAAATGAATTTAATACTATCTTAGCCACATGGTGTGACACAGTTTCTCCAATGCTGTGACCACCCAACCATTCACCCTAGATAGTCTACTCAAATAAATCCTAAATAGAACATGGTTCCCTGAATCAACATCCAAAAAACCATTCCACCTACAGAGAATCATTCCACATCTAAAAATATTGATGCCTTACAAATTACATAATTATTTTCCATGCCTTGCTCTAAAACGTTTCCCATAAATTAAAGATAAATTTAAATTTTTATAGAATTTCCACCATGTACAACCACAAAATCTTACAAAAACCACATTATAATAATTATCATCCCCAAGAAGACTATTTGGTCATTCATCATCACGACCTATCCAGCATTGGTAAAAAAATTACAATCATCATATTTCAACTTTTGAATGATAGAAACAATTCAATGTTTAACCTTTAACCCAAGGCACTCAAATTTACAAAGAACAAGACAATCCTAATTGTCAAAATTGAAAACCCATGGTGGATATTACATGATCACATCCCATAGAAACATCTATTTATATCATATTTCAAAGACTCATTGGGGATATGTTTCAACCACCATAAGCATAGTGTTGTTACTATGATATTCCTATTCATAGAACCCTTCCTATCTGAAATGTTCAATGTTACTGTGAACTCACTTTCCCAAAATACTCTTGTTTTGGTTTATATTTTACCATTCCCAAACACCCATGATAATTCCAATAATCATCAACACCCATAAACATCATTGAAACCAACTGGAGTGGTTGAATGCACAACATCATTATATAAAGTTTGAAAATTTATATTATCCTCAAAATTTTGAATCAAAATTGAAAACACACCCATAGTTACAAAAATTAATCATTGAAACTTATTTGTAACATCCACAACAACATCACCAGATTACCTATGCCAGACTATCCCCAGTTGACTCATCCCAAAAATTATGAGATCCTACAGATGGAACATTGGTATCACATTTAGTCAGGATATCCCTTATAATGAGTCATCCTGCACATTTCAACGCACTCACTGTACTACATTTCATCACCCCAGTGGTACTCCATAGTCAGATCTTCCGCATACATTAAACTATCCACATGTAATACAAAAAAACTGATTAACCTCTAACACAATCAGTACAAAACACATTTTAGAACCACCATAATATCAAAGACAATACAAAGATCCATCATCCACCGTAACGAACTTCAGTCTAGAATAAACCATTGAATTTAATCATTATCCACATTTGTTCTTGACTACATTTTCAATACCCCCTCGATCAATCCAAAGTTATTTCAATACACATGTGACCCTTCCAAAAACATGGAGAAACACCCATGACCCACACATCTTCCCCCCACCATATGAGTATTGGTGTCGCTACATCACTCATGAAACATCATCCACCACTTCCCAAACTCCAATAAATACTAAACCATTTAATTTAATGCATATATCTCTCTATTATCCAAGATAAATAACAAAACATCAACCAACACACATTATTAATATTCAAGAATAGAACACACAACATCTTTTGACATCCTATCCACTAAGAGGACCCCACTCACTATGGTTTATAGTGCACTTCCCACTACACGACTCAACATAAAAATCACCATAGGTGTGAAATCCATTGAGACCATTCATCTGATTTTAACAAAAATTTATATAGTTATGCATATAGATGATGTTATCTCACTGTACTATGTATGCAGTCATGATAATGGGAATGAACACCTCAAAAATGGGTGTATAATAATGCTTCATCTATAAATACAAAAATAAATGCTTCCATTTACAATGCCACCTCTATCTTATAGATGATTTCAATCATATACAAAATCCATGGACCTCCCTCACCAAAATCATCACATTGGATTCATGTCATTCCATATCCTACTCATGGTTTGTTTCTCAACTCATGCACCTTAAGTGTACTCTCCCATAACGTTTGATCTGCAAGGCCAGTGAAAATTTACATCATCATTCACTTATTAATCCAATGTAAATTAATGTTTAATCATTAAAAAATATATCACATCCCTCAATAACATGTTTACATCATTAATGAGTCACTTATCTAGAAAAAATGAATCATAAGACCTATCTAATTGTCATGCCTTTCCTGCATTCTAGTTTCCCCATGGACATATCACCCTTATTACTTCCAAACACCATTGGTCCCTGACCAAGCCAATACCAAATGAATTTTGACTCATGACCTGAGAATCCATTCAAAAATAAAACTACGACCATTTATATTCTGTCTCTGTTCTTAAAGTCTAACCTATATCTATCAAGGTTATGAATGTTACCAGAACTTCTATGAAAAAAAAAAATTTCTTCTAATAAATTAGAACCCTAAGAAAATTATATTTGAATAAAATTATACATCTCAATGTTCTATATTCCAAAACAAAACTCACTGGCACAGTCCCCAAAAATTGTGAACCTAGACACACAAAACCCTATTCTCTAGAGCACATCATTTGTTCTCGATGTAAGATATAATAATAAAGAAAATCAATATTTCAAAACAATTAACCTTCCATAAAACTAGTATAAGACCTCCCCTTTAAAAACCACACATCAAGATGAATTCGTAGGACATATGTTCTCTCTATAAATGATATTCATCCAATTCACATAAAGAATTTTCAATGTTCATACTACATGAATTTCTTTCAGAAGTCACAAAATTACCACTTGTTCCACACAAACCTAAAGTTACATATGTAGTTGGGGTTTGTCTTAGTGGTAAGCACCCTGTAATACTACATGAAAAAAGGGGGTTCAAAACCCATTGGGAACATTTTACTGTAGTGGTACTGTAGCAGCGGCGGTACTGTGCGAGTACTGTAGCAATAGGGTTACTATTCACAGAATGTGAATTGGGCCCCAAATATGGGCCTATGGGCTATGTAATGCTCTCCCACCAATCTCGAAGTGTCATGTCTCCAAAAAATTCACTAGGTCTTACTACCTATGACTATTCTAACTCAAATAAGGCCACAACATACAAGTCATCAAATATTCTACTATACCAACATCACATAATATCAATATATCAAAACATCCATCTCTAGGTTCTCATATAAATGGATGTCATCTTCCAATCCAACTACTCCGATCTTGGGATAATTTCTTTAGCATGAATCTACACATAAAACCACTCCTTATAAAATTTGTCCTCACAACCAATCTATGACATCCACCACCCACAAGGATCTAATAGTCATATATTTATACCTTATAGACCCACTAGGTTCATGGATCAAATAGTGCATGATAACTACTCTAGTGTCCTCACTATCGAGCCACTCAATGTAGATCCAGATAACCTTCCATTACAGATAAAAATATATACATGTTGGACTAACAATATATAATTGCATTAAGTACATAAATGGGAAAACATCATATGAGTAGTTACAAACAATTTGAATAACTGGGTCTCTATTATTAGTAATATCACACAATTGAAGGCCTATAACATGTGGGTCATTCATGTCTACCATGATGCATGAAATCCCTCTTTCCAATATAGTCCAATAGTCTAATCCAATTCACAATCCTCTTTCTAGTAATGAAAGATCAATTAATACTTAATAAACCATAAAACTAAAACCACATGTGTGTCTCCCAAGATAAAAATAACATAAAACCATAAAATTGAAAATCAAGGACAAAAATCCCTTCCCATGTAACCAAGAATTCATACTAAAATAGGTGTTTATGAAAAACAAGTCAATATTTATCCTAGGATCCATTAAATTTATAATATATGTAGTTTAACAAATACTAAATAATAATATGTGAATTTCATTACTCCAATACCACATTTTATTTTCATAAAATAGATGAGACTAAATTGGTGTACATATATGGGTCGCCACTAAACCTCACATAAACATCCATGTATAATATATGTAGTCAACTAATAGTAGGAGTAAATGGTGGTAATTTGAGGAAACTATACTCCATATCAATGTATGAGGTCACAAAATAAATAGACAATCATCATTTATGGAAGAGTACAAGAATTAAAAATATATTTCGTAATTAAAAACTAAATTTGAAGTAAAAATCAGATATATCAACATGGTTGAATGAAAAATGGAGGGAATAAAGGGACCAAAAAATCATATAATATGTGCACATTCCCCCAATAGTTTGGTCACCAAATGATATAAATAAAATTAAAATCCATGAATATGGGATCTAATATACCTTTAAGATAAACCGTATCCAATCCCTGGATGCCATCGAACATATCCTTCCAAATCATGTTTAACTCAATATGTCCTCAGCCTAAAACTTCTCTTACAATAAACATGTCAGTGGTGCTCGAGTACCCATGTACAGTGGCGACAAAATAATGGTGTGAGTGAATCCTAGTAGTATTATATAAATAGTGTCTAATGAAAATAAAATTTTAAGAAACAACATACATAGTTAAATAGTGAAATAAATAAATAGAAAATGAAATGAAATAAATCTCAAATTAAATATAGGTTTTCTTGTGATCTATTAGATCTCAGGTTCTATGGTGAAACCCATACCAATAAACATTCTATGACCCAAACTTGATGTCTAAAAGTAGAGAAAATGGTGATACATACTTTGATTAACAATATGGGGTTTAATTTTCTCATCAACTCTTGGAGGCATCATATAGTTATTTAATTATGCACAAAAACTATATCCACAAACTAGAACATACACAATACCATCTCTACTTATATAGAACATCATTTCCTACAACAAACCCATGGGTGTGGAAGTTCATGTTCAACATTACCATCCTCCGATGTGGAATGCAGTGTTATAATTTTTAATCCAAATATAAGTAATATTCATGTCCAATTTCTTATCCTCACCTATATAACTTCATATCAATCATCCAATAACATATACGAGTAATATTTATTTCCACTATCATTATCATGAATGGGGATCATCATGTCAAAAAAACATTGAACACCCAAGACATTTAAAAATATTTGGTTTATCATTTAAATTTAAAGAACATTAAAAGTTCAAATTCAACATTTTTAAACCTCTATCAGTTAAAATGGTCCTAATAATTCCTTAAAACTAAAACATTGTTCAAATTTCCATGTCCTTTAATTCACATATAAACACTAATCCATCCATCGTTTGAAAAAATACATGATCTCACACATCCATTTAAAATTTTTAATTCCAAATTTAAATAAAAGTTTCTCTTTAATAATCAAAATAAGGAAAAATCATTTATTTCCACTAATTTTTTTTATGATTGCTCATTGTATATTCCCCATGGAGGTTCCCACATACCCATATCAAATACAAAATTAAATGAACTAAAAAACCCATTTATGAATCCATATGCAGTTTATAATCTCAATTTTAATCCTCCTTCACTTTGGTACACAGCCTTTACCCATTAAAATGCAATGTTGAGTCAAAACATAGTATGAAAGATGAAAAACATTTCGATAACACTATAAGTAATTCAAAAAAATCAACACAAAAAAATGCTATGTTCTCGAAGGCATGAACACCACGTGGGTTGGTATAGTTCTAGTCCCATAACACAAAAAAAATCTAACCGGGTTGGTGGAAGATTTGGGGTATCAATTTACATCTAAGACCCATATAATTTATCTAATTATGAAAATACACACACACAGTATTTGCAGTTCATTTCCAATACACATGTAATTTATATTACTTGACAATGGGTAAATCACATTGATTACCTACCTTTTTATTACATATTTCAAAAGACATCCAACGAATGGTGTCCTTGTCATGGATATTCCAAGTCATATCCAAACTCATCAACATAAACATTTTCTCATGTAATCCACCCATGATAAAAAAAATTATTCCAAATAATAAAAAAAATTAAATTATGAAAATTATAATTAATTAATGAATAACACACAACTGTGGAATGATTATGGAAAACTAACCGGGTTCTCACCTATTATTGAAACTCAAATAATATGCCCATGGTTTTCAAAATGTATTTTCTGTACCAACCATGATAAAATACTTAATAGGTGATGTGATTATAATAAATAAATAAATTAATTCCATAGTGAAAACCTAAAAAAATTCCCCACTGCCACATTCCTTATGATATACAACACATTAATTCTCAAAGTTTTCCTTGGGATATCCTATATGCATGATGAAAAAAATTAACCATAAGACATATATGATTCTACTATGATCTATAAGAATCAATAAAAAAATATAAATTAGAGAACCCCAAAATTAGAGATAAATAAGGGGACAAGGAAAAGATTCCTCCGGAGAAGAAGAACTCAACTAAAACTCCATCAAAATCCACCAAGAAAACCCCTTTTATGAGGCTTAATGAATGGAGGAATGGAGGAGGATCCATCCACTGTATAATTGATGAGTTGGGAAGATAAATGGATGGGGTTTGTAAAAATTATGAATAATAACATGGTAAAATCAAAATTTTAATGAGATTATATGAAGACCCATGTTTTGGAAGAATGGTTTCCAAATTATGTGACTACAATGTGTTTTCGAATTTCCAATGAAAACTAACCCATGTAGTTTGGCTGTATGGTTGCCCAAACCAAGCACCAAAGATTCAACAAACCACAAGACCAAATGATAATGTAGAAAATAGTTTATCAAAAACATTAAACAGGTCATGAACCATGCCCTAGGTTCTCATGAACCATTCGAGACATTTCCATTTACTCACATATTTTACTGAAAACCAAGATATAACCATGAATCAATGAGTTTCTACGATCATAATGATGTTAATTTTATCTTATCCATACGGTGTCTCAAAATTTCTTCTATGATGTTTCCACCAAACCACGTATCCCGAATAGACAATTATAAATCTTCCAAAATTGAACCGAAAGCAAACGAAATCACATCCAAACAACTGAAACACATCCCAAGAATCATACCACATCATGAAACACCACTTTTAAGCATTCAGACTTCTTTTATTCTATACTAATACATTTTCCAAAAGATAATATGTCATGAAAATGTTAATTTAAATTCCATCTGTAGTTTCCTACTCATAATGATGCTAGTTCGTACATTATCATTGTGTTGTATAAACTAATTATTTGAGATATCTGTCTTTAATTACGTATTAGTAATTTTATTTTCATTGAAAGGGGTTGTGTAACACTTTTCCTGGGTTTTAATGGTTTTCATTATCATAATTCTGATTCATTGAAGCATAATACAATTTTTGTACGATTTTTCATTATATGGTGTGATTACTATGCATTGAATTTTTTATCCCTTTATTTATATTCTTTGTAACCTTTTATCCAAATAGTGTAACCATATTAAAGTGGCTATTGATTTAGGTATTTCCCCTATATTGTGGATATTTGTAAGATAAACATTCATTCATTATGTTGTGATCATTATATTGAACAGTTTTTATTTAAATTGGAATACTTATTAAATTTCATTTTATTATATGTTATTCCCTATTTGTTTTTCAAGCAATTAAATCCGTTCTAAATAATCCCATTAAAATGTTTTTCTCAATTCTAATGATATGTTCCATGGGAGGGATACTGGAAACTCAAATATCCTATATTCATTTATAATCATTTTACAAGAACAATATTCTTTAATTTTATTTATTCCCACAATAATATTTTATGTTATCAAGTAATCCACATTGTGAATATTTTGTTTTGAAAAAATAATATTTTATTTTTTATTTAAATATATATTTTATCATTAAGGTAATTTCATTTATTAAAAATGCCTACTTCAAAATAAAATGTTTTATCTTTTGGATTATAATTTACAATTTATATCCATTACATCATTTTATTGGTTACCTAATTAGATATTATTTTTAAAGGTAACATACATAAAAAATATTTCAATAAAGATTTTCAAATTATACATTTTAATGGGATATATAATTTTATATTTTATTTATTTATTAAAAATTATTTATAAAAGAAATTTTTAAACTTACATTACCATTATTATTTGTAGATGGATTTTCCATAATGTGGTATATGATTCATGATGTATAATATAATATAGATACACACACACACATATATATATATATATTTAATTTCACATATTCAAATAATATTATAGAATAATTAAATTTTCGATCCACTAATATATGATACAATTCAATGAATTCATTCAGGGAGGGTGTTTTTTCATTACGTAAAACATTTAAGTATTATTTTATCACTATATGGTTATATTCATTGGAAACCATAAGCATTTTTTATCCAGATTATTCATGATACTATTTTTCAAATATTTTCTAAACATTATGCTCATTAAGCTATAAAATTTGAATATCTCATTTTAGAAAAAATATATTTGGGGATTTTCACCTGAAATAATATATTCTATTTGTTAGTGGAATTATTGAAATTATTGAGTAATATTAACTACCATTTTAGTTAGATAATTTATTGAAATTATATATTATTTATTATATGGATAATTTAGTTTTCATTCATCGAGATTTTATTTAGGGAATAGTTTGAATTTTCATTTTGACTCATTTAGTTAATGAATTGGTGATAGTTATGTTATAGGTTTAGATAAAACATATTTTGCACATTAGGGCATAAATATTTCTCATAAGAAAAAACAACTTGTATTTTGGTTTACACCTCTCCCCTTATCATTATAATATCCCAAAATAAGGCCATGAAAATATGTTCTTAATATCTGAAATAATGTATTCCAACATTATGGGATATGTTTTAATGATATCCATATTTAATTTTATTTTAATTAATATAATATAATCTATATATTAGTTTATTATGTCACAATAAAGAATATTTATTTCTACCATATTTTATATACCAATATTATGTTTTTTATAGATTCAGTTTTATTTTTCCCATACATAGAATATATTCTCACCAAATTCATATGTTTCAATTCCCCAAGACATGATGAAAATTAGTAAATTTAACCTATTTAGTATAATGTAACATGTGAATGAATTTATGGGAGATCTTGAATAATTACCTTGTATTATGTAGTTTTTATACATTTGAAGATAAATATCTATTACTTGAGAAAGGTATGATATTTATTAGTTTATATTATTGTCATAATTTCTTAAAATGATAATCCTAAATAAATATAAGACTGTATATATTGAAATATTTTACATGATTCATGTAATTATGGTAATATTATGGCTGAGACTCAATTGTGGTTAATAGATTTATAATGTAATGTATATGTTTATTGATTATGATACTCAAGTGTGGGTTTGGGTCATCACATCGATGTATTAATCTATATAATCTTTGAAATTAATAGATACAATGTTCACTAAGGTATATTTGGAATCATGAATCAATTCATCTCCATATATGTAATATAGTGATATTTTATTCAGTTATCCTCATCAAAGGGTATATCATGGTCTTCCCCCTTTCCTGCTTTCTCTATGGGATGTTTTATCTTATAACCCCTATATGGATTGATCTTATTTTCTGAATCATCCATTGGAATTTATATTTGGATGTTGATCCTTATATATTCTTAAATTGTCCTTGTAGATTGTTCCCTGAATAATAAGGGTGTGTGTTGTGTGTATAAGGATGACCATGGTGGATACTACTAGAAATAACTACCTGGTAGAGAAAATAGTAGTTTTCTTGGAGGAAAGGATGTTAATTCCCTTTTCCCAAACTGCTAGAATAGATTTGGAGAACCCACCAGTACACCCTATACCTATGATGGAATTGACAATTCTAAGGGTGTTAGGATGGGTAAAAAATACACCATCACTATGGGATATGTTTAACATATATCCAATGAAAATATCAACAATAATTAATGAAATTTTGATAACCCCTGTTGTATATGTTCTAGTGAAAATTCCCCCAGTCCTTTTGGATGGGAATACTACCATATAACCACTATGGTGGATTACAAATCAATATTTTTGAGTTAGAACATTTTCCCTCAACTATTATATGGTTTTAGGTCTTTCCCAATATGTTATATCTATTTCCATGTGAGGTACAATAAATTATGGTGATATTTTTTCTCAGTTAGATTTCTCTTTGATCATTTTGGAATCTGGTAATATGATCGTAAAAAAAGCATTCTATTTTAGGATATGAATATTTTATTCGTCAATGATGTGAGGGTTTTAGTATATTCACCATGTAGAGTGTAGGTTTCTCAAACCCATGAAATCCCCTGAGGTAATTACATCATAGGAATCTATCTTAAGGGGACCCTATATAGATAAGAATGTTGTAATGTACAATGTTCCATACATACTGACCCTCAAAAATGTACATTAGATGATGAACCAATGATAATTTTCAAGATTGTTGATATTTTTTTTATGTAAGATGGTTTTATTCAGTCAAAATTATTTTCAGACAATAGATTTCGATCTATATGAAATGATTCAACGTCTATTGAACACTAAATTATTTCCACATATTATATGTGGTTGTCATGTATATGATAATATTGGCTATTAACAATTATCTAATGAATATTCCCTCATATGTTATGATGCAAATAAGGAATTAATGCGACCTTCAAGACATATAATATATCATTACTTGATCTCGAGATACACAATAATATATTCAGGAGGATAACATCATCAAATTATTTACACATATCCTTTCCATATTCATAATCCTAGGGGGAACCATCTTCTAACCGATTTGAGCATCACTACTTCATTCCCCATGTTTCATCATAGAAGTGAGGGATCCCATCTATTAATATAGGTAGTGTAAAATTTGTGGTCGTAATGTATATGGAGTCAATCGACCACATTCTTTCATGTGACTCCTCTAAATGGGATAGATCTTGGAGTAAATTCTATAAGGGTGGTATCTTCTTATAAATATGGGCAGTTACTATGTCGAGGACCTACAAAGTAAAAATATAGTGGGATAGAAAGGGGAGTACCATTATTCTGTTTTGATCCTCTATAATTGAGGTGTAATGACAAGGATGGTTTCATAAAGAGAGTGTTTTTGACCAATTCATATATGTTCATGGGGAATATCTCCAGGATATGTGTTCTAGGATAGAAATCCAGAATTACTAGTCTCAATATTTTAGGGTTGAAATATTCCATTCAGGCTACCAACACATTTCTATGGGTAGTGGATTGAGTCTCAGGCCACAAAACATATGCATTTTGGAGCCTCAGGATTATTAGTGAATTAATATTGAAATTATTCTAGGTTTATATACACCATTAGAAACTTTTCCATTTAGTTGTTCTCTTAATGGAATACTAATTCCCTCTTTTTGATTCTTGACATATCAGATGTATCATGTTACTATGATGTAATTAGTTTATAGGCTACTCGGTGTAAGGAATAATGTTTTGGTCATCCCTTACCTTCAATAAAAATTAATTTATGGATCCATTTATATCATGTAGGAATTTTCCCTCCCATTGAGTATCCATCGAGTTGATATATTAATAATTAGTAGATATATGTTATTTTACATATAATCATTTCCATAGTCTGCTAAAACATCATATTCTGAGTTTTAATATAAACTCGAGCCTGGGATTCAAATATTATAGATATAAGTTGTCAATCATCCAAGTTGGGTATTATGATATTCTATTTCACAATAGAAGTTGTTTTGTAATGTTTAAAATGATTATACACAACTCAAGAAGATGGAATAGGGATATTTTCCATTTACTTATTTTCAAATGAAAATATGTCGACAGATCTGTTAATTTCATGAAATTATATTACTATTCCTTTTATTAGTGATTGGGATGTGTAGTCGATCATGAATATGAATATATCCCAACCATTATATGATGTAATATTACAATTCCCCCTAGATAGAGTAGGATTATATGATTGACTGATGGCCCTAACAATAATAAAAATATATTGATAATTCTAATTGGATGAAGATAGAATATGTGACTACTCTAGGGAAATTGTCTCTTTGTGAAGATGTTGCTGATATACAACACTTATAGTTTTAAATATATTCATATTCATTTTTTATTTCTCAAATATTTCATTGATTCTCATTTACCGCATCAAAAATATATTGGTTGGTTTGAAGAGTTTGAGGATGTATATTAGCATTCTCCATTTATATATTCTATATATTATAGTAAATATCTCTAATTTAACTCATAATATTGACCCCATATTACCCTTATTTAAAAATTAATATATTATGGGGTTATTTTTTGAATGGTAGGGAATATGCAACTTCCCTAACATGCAAATAGAATATACTGGCCTGCCTACGTTGTGTGAGTTGGGATAAGATAATACTCTCTAACTACAATTTTATTTTATCAATGTGGCTTTTTGATATAATGTGTAATATTTTCCTAATCCTTGGGGTTAATATTTTTTTATGGAAACATTGATCTCTTAGCAAACAAGCTCTATATTTTTTGGGGTAATCTATTGGGACATAACATTAGAATGTGGCTTAGGGGTGGTGGTTGCAAGATGTTGGAAAAAAACAATAAAGAGCTCTTATAGCTAACCCCTAAGAATATATTAGGTTGTGTGTGGCATCATGATCAATAATTATAATAAAATGTATGGTATTGGATACAATCCATAGTGGATATTCTGGGGATGAATTTAGTGGTGGTGATAGGTGTCAAAAGAAACATTTCAAAATTTCTTATATGTGACGGGATCATAAGATTCAGTTAATAGAGACAACTGAATGTATCCTCAAAAGTTTTGATGGTACGTTTCAGACAAAACTCTATTACTATTGTGTTCGACCCTAATTGTTGACGACACTATATAGGTGAAATTTTCAAACTGCATTTTAGGCCATGGATCTCGTGGTTGTTTAATCACTAGAAAATTTACATTATGATAATTAACTATCATTGGATTAATGAGATTTCATGATATGGATTCATTAAGGATACAAATAAAAAATATATACCAATTAGTGACACATAAAAATAATGTTATAATTAAAATAATAATTTTCATAGGTAAAAAATTAATGTCTGGATCACTATTTTGGTTTTTAGAATATATGATTAAATGGAATGATATGTAGGTAGCCTAATTTTTTTATTGTAATATTGATATAAGGTTCGCCATTTCTGATTGTGTTGAATGTTATAAACTAATCTTCCTGATGTTTATTAAATCTAATAACATTTCTTTATTAAAAACATATATTGGGATCAAGATTTTTTATTCATCCATGGGTGGGGGGACAATGATTTTGAGGGAGTATGTACAGATTCACTATCATAATGGTACGAAATTAGTTTTTTAGAATGATTCCAATAAGAATTATAAATATAACTAAACACCTTAAATGACTCAAAAAATATGAAAAGAGATGATTTTTTTATCCTGCATTCCAATAGAATATTGTCATGTTTGATTCATATAAATAATGCATAGAAACTCACAGTAGTTTTGAGGATTTGAATTTGGTCATGTCATGCCCTGTTAGAAGGAATTATTTCTGATATTGGGAATCCATTATAAATTAATTTCATGATTACAAAACATTCATAAATCCATATATCACAATTTTTACCCTTGTGCTAGAAATAATTTATAATCATATAGTAATATAAATCATTGTATATATGATAGGTATCTCATTAATTAGAGAATATTTTTGTATAAGTTGTTATGAACCAATGACACCATATATATGTATGAGAGTTTATCCACCGATATATTATTATTATTATTTAGAAATGTTTTTCTTAAAGTTATATTGTTTTAAATACACACATCGAAATTATCTATAGTTTATCACTATCCAAGAAAATGGTAGTTAATAATATTTCTAGTGTAGATCCCATATAATCCTTTTCCCATGTAATGTTTTGAAAGGTATCAAAACCCACATATTTTTTTCCACATAATTTGTAACATAATACTTTTTTGGTCACATGAATTGTACATATATATGTATTTTATTTTCCAATAGTCGGGATTAATATAAAAAATATCCATATAAATAGTTATGTAGGACTTATATAGAAGCAGCCCATACATGGGTATCAAAAAGTTAATTTAGATCAATATAAATGAATTGAGTTATTAGTTGATCTTTTCGGAGGATGGTGGGCCCCATCAAGAATATATCCCAGCATATTTGATATGATGAGAATGATGAGTGGAATATTTCACTCTTTGTCCGGTGGAGATTCTATATGGGATATAGTACAATGGTCAGGAATATAATATTGATGATTAAGTTCATTAATATCAAATATTGATCATAATGATCACATAAAAATAATAGTTTGGTCCTATATATTTCAAATTACACAGTTCAAGGTCATTTTACATCATCATACAATGTAATTTAACATCATATAATAATAAAATTGTCATGAAGATTAATGTTAGGTGACTATGGAATAGGTCATAAAGAATAACATTGTGCTTCAGGGTAATCTATGTTATAAATCATATGAAAATAAAGAATTGAATGGGAATAAAAAAAATATGGATTCCCATAAAAGAATCATTGGGAATATAGCCCACTGGGGAGAGGTGCATGTTGTTATTTTCGATTACACATAGGCATGAGGACCAATGAGAGACTTTTGTGATCCTAATGGAGACATAATCCCATATATGTAAGATCATGTGAGTCATGATTGATGTGTGACGTAATATATAATTGATAAACAGTTGGATTGTATGGGACAATGACACAAGGATTGAACAAGACTAAAAAATTAAGGCTACCCAAGGATATTTCTCTCTCCTTAGCTCATTAATGATTCATGATTTACGAATCAATAAAAAGGATCATATTGGGTCTCATTCTAGAAATTAAGACCCATCCTTTGTATTTATAAATTTTTATGATATGTATGGATATATAATATGGAGGATGGAGTATTATGACATTCAAAAATAAATAATAGTGTTTTCCTCCTAGAGGGATTCCCTATCGGGACCAACTATTGGGATGGGGATGAAATACCCCCATCAAGTTGAAAGGTACCACTCTAATTCTATATTGAAAATGATGCTCATTATCATAAGAAATTATTAGTTTTAGGCCCGCTAGGGGTTCCTCCTATCTTAGAAAAAAAACAAAAAGCCTCCTTTTATCATTGGGATCTATGATATTAGTGGTGGATATTGTTGATCAATCATTAGCTATTATTGTATATGGTTTTGGGGAGGCTTAATGATTATCCATATTAGGGGTTTTACATTGGTTAAATTGGGATATAAATTCCATTCATGTCTCCCTTGTATATTTTAATTAATCATAAAATCATGAAGACACTAGAGGAGTAGCCATCCCATACCAATGGTTTACGATTGAATAAATTCACACCATTTGATTTTTATTAACACATTGGTCTCTGGGTAACATAAAACACATATATATCAATTTTTTTGTATATTCCTGAGCACACATCCCAAATTGTATTATTGTTATTATATTCAAGGAACACACACCAATGAGGGTGGTGGTATAAATGTAAGGTGATCAAACATGGTGTATGGTCTTTTCTCCTTCCCATAACATAGTTCACCAACCATTATTTGTCTACCTGGGTTTACATATCCTTGTTTTCCTAATAACATTCAACTTTTACTATTTATGATTGGTGGGGTCGGGGAGTGGTATATTTTATCCATAGACTCCCCTTTTTCCAATATCACTACATAACTATCTATTACGTGTCTCTTTTTTGGAGAGGGTGGGTGAGTATTTATAGACAATGGTTAGGGACTTTAGATCACATGGTCAGTGTCCTACCTTTAGTGTTTTAAATGAAGGGAGAATCATATTCTTGTCGAATGTGATATTGATAATTGAAAATTGATGTGTCTCCCTACCCATAAATCTATCACACTCCATGGATCTGAGGCCACCATATTCATTTTCATAAAGAGGATATATAGTTCTAGATTCCACACCCATGGGATCCCACCACCTATCCCTATTCACCTTTCACGATATCTTTACTGATCAATAAGGAATACATCATATTGAAGTGGTAACTACCTGTGTGGATTGATTAAGTGAGTCATGTGTCTTTTTAGTCTTTTCTGACATCATTATGAAATGTACTATCCAAATCATGCGATCTCATACCTAGTTATATGGGATTTCATGGGATGGTGGTGGACATTAAATGTATTCCTGAGGTAGAAAAATGGATAAATAGAAGGGTTACACCTAATAAAATTCAGTAAAATATCACACACCACATGATGTGATTCTACCTAAGACATATGTAAAATATTCCAATGTTGAGAAGGTAATCACATAGATATGATGATAATGCTTCAGTGTATTACATCATAAATAAATTCACATGCAAGCACGAGTTTCGTAGGTGGTCCTAATTATGGGAATTTCCCATTTTCTAATATTCGATTATTTATTGATCAAAGTTATATCTACTGAAAAAACATTCATTAGTTATTATTCAAACCATTTTAATGATATTTTGCTGCTGAATATGAAATATGGCTCATGAAATTCAATTTAAGATAAATAACACATTTCATAAATTATGAAAATCCCCTAAAATGCATGAATATACTACATAAAAATAACTATATTATTGACCTAATTAATAAAAAAATTTATAGGTAACCTTTTATAAACATCATTTATAATTATTATCTACTTTTATATTAGCTATTTATTATTGATTTTCTTTGTTTCTTATCTGTAATTTGGAATATTTTTAACTTATTTAATAATATATGTGTTGTTATTTATTCTTCCCCAGAGATCATCATTCATATAAAATAAAATATAGTAGAATTTATACCGAATAATTATTTTTAATTTTACAATTTCATTCTATAATATTTCTTGTTATGATCTATATTGATGAAATTGATGATGACTATGTTTTATTGTTTTCTAGTGATCATATTTTGGTCTCATAATTTATGAGTTAATAATTAAATTACTATTATTGAACTTGGATAAATTAATATTTTTACATATTAATATCATATATTTTCTATAATAATGTTTTGATTAGAATGCATGATATAATATTATTTAATTGTTTATGTAGGTGGTTAGAAAAATATAATTATGAACATATCACAATTAAGGGATGATTATGGTTACCCTGAATGGCGTGAAGGCCTTTTTTATTGATTTTATTGATAATAAACTTTTAACTATATTGAGAGGGACCCCTTACATGACTTGTTGGACTAGTTTCACAAGGCCTATTACATGAATCAATGACCTAGAAGCACAATGCCCAAAAAATGATCTGAATGACCAACACACTAGAACTATCCCTCCCCAACATCTCCATCATTCAAGGATCCTATCTCCCAACCTCACATTATTAATCAACTATAATTTCTCCATGAAAAGCTGCAAAAATTGTGGTCTGGATGGCGATTTCCATATCATCTCGTTCTTACAAAATTGTTAACTCTACTCTGGTGGTAGTTAATTTTCTATGAATTACATTTTCGGCCTTTTTAGTGTGAAATATTGCATTCTCCATGGTGATTGTGGGCCAAGTGCCCTATGGCTCGAAGGCATTTGGGTGGCCCAAAGGCCCAAGCCAATGGCATGATGGCCCAAATGAATGAAAAGTTCTGGATGCTATAGTACTCCAATAATACCTACTAAACTATATGTTATACCACTACTAAAGTACTTGTACAATACTGCTATAGTAACTGAAAAATATTTATCCCCTAGGATTTGATCCTTGGATTCATGTTGGCTACCAAGGTGATTTGAGAACTTGTCTACCACCCTAACTGCTTGATTTTGGTTATGAATGTGGTATTGTTTTGTAATAAAACCACAATTTTATAATTAAAATTACATCATTTATATATTTTTATGTTGTATATTAATATTTTATGTTTTTTAAAAAAATTTATTTTTATTTTGAAAAATGACATATGTTACTTTGTCGATGCAATTAACTATAAAATACATAAATGAAATTGTCATTATTCAAAATGGAAAATTAGATATGTGGTTAATTTTTTCCCAAAAAAGAAATATTCAATATAATATATTATCTTAAATTTTCATATAATATTTTAAAAAATATATTTTAAAGGGAGTTATAAAAAATTGAAAACATTAATGAAAAGAGAGTACTAATGTCGAGAACTTGTGTTTTCACATTGTGGACTCATTTACAATAGAGGTCTTAGGAAAACTAGTTGTTCACATAGTCTAATGAACATGATAAAGGTCAATAAATGATGAATAATTTTATTATTTTATTATAAAATTCAACGGAATATGTGTAACATGAAGTGGTGGAAGTGTTCCCATTTAAAAATTTAAGAAAATGTAAATTTTGGATGTTGGCCTTAATTATTAATAATAGTATGCCACTATTTAAGAGTCAATGGATCCAAAATATTAAGATACTTTTATTTGGGGGATGTATAACCACTAATACTTACCTATAATTTGAATTGATGTTTAATCTTATTTCAATTCTTTAGAATAAGATTTAAATATTTTATGAATTTGGACTTTACCTTGGTAACTATTATTTATACAATTAAATTATATTCTATTAAATATATAATGTAACCTTATTAATAAATATTGAAATTCAAAACCAAAATTTAAGATCCATATAATATTGGTAATTTTTTTATATAGTAATATTATCTTTTACATTAAATCATTTAATATATAGACAAAATATTTTGTAGAGAAATTTTTTTTATAGTTTTTTGTTATTAGACTAATTTAGTATTTATTAACAATTGAATGAAGGATAAAATAATTTTATATAATAGGTATAAAATTATATTATATTCATTAATGAAAATATATTAATTTATTTAATTAGTTAAAAGTACATTGTATTAAAAAATAGTTTCTTTAACATAATAATGTTACTATTATAGTGGTAATTATATTTAATAGAAGAAATTTATTTTTTATACATATGAA